>OX485804.1:33010093-34210093 GCA_950295325.1 Polytrichum commune
AATTTAGTAGCTTATTGCGGAAAATTTGACTGTACGATGGACCGTGTCTTTGTAAAGTTAGGATTGTTCACACAAATTTTTAGCCATTACCATGTTCGTAATGTTCCAATGTGAATGTGTATGTTGGTCTGGTTGGTCAGAGGCGGTTGCCTACATGAACACATTAGCTTCAACCTTGAGGGGTTAAATGAACATTCTAAGCATTGCACCCATTTATTGTAGGATGTGAAACGTGCAGTAAGTGATGATTCGCATTTCCGAATTGTGTATGGAACCATTTTCCTCTTGAATTTTGGAGCACAATTTTATATATATATATATATAACTCATCGTCAAAACAAGGACTTCCTTTCTTATGAAATGATCATAAAAACCTCCCCTATTTACCTTGACCATTGAGCCTAGCCTATCATGTTCTTGGATCCACACCAGACCCCACCCCACTCAAGTATAAACTTCGGTATCCACTTAAGATGAGTAACCAAATTAAGCATGCTTACATTATGCAATGAGGATTTCACAAATTTTTTGCAATACCGTCATGTATAGTTATGGCCTATGAATTCAAGGCATCCATATTATGCGCTCTAGTAAAACCCTTCCCCTATAGATTTATGATTTATTCTTGAATCCTCCCCAGTTCATCTCACTAGACTAAATATGACGTCTCTGATGCAAGTTCCGGGATCAGCTCTACAATATTCCTAATGTGTTAAAAATATATATATAAATTCTCAAGCCATAAGAGGTTCCCAACCACTTCACTTTCAACTCAACACATGGGCGCTATGAATCATCCTTGGCCACATTTTTGTTTTAATGTACCATTCAGGTATTTGTACCACGCTATGTTATCTGGTTCCTTTTCCATGTTCTCCAACTTCTACCGAGTCGATCTCCACAACAAAGCTCGTGCTACATTAGCAAATCTACAATGAAACATATGCAAAAATTGCATTAAAATCAGACCTTTCATGCTTTAGTTACGGTTATCAGAAGCGCATCATGTTTGTTGATTTCCAAACCGGATACATCGGTTCTCCCAGTCGTGTGCACTAATAAGTGTAGAAAAGTTATCAAAATATTCAAAGACACAACCCAGTCTCTCTTCAACATGTGTCTTTATGGTGTTTGCTCTTCGATCCTCACGGAACCAACCACGTACCCGTCAACTATAGGGTTCCGATCAAGCGAAGTAGTTAGCACATAACACCCACATGATACCTCCCTTATACATCGATATTAATATTGAGCAAGGGACTTTACGGATAGTGTATGATGCAACAACAACTCTAATAGGCTTGGAAAAAGCTTCGGAATACGAGTCGAGGAGGATTGCCACGGTATCCGAGTCATGGAGCGAGTGGAATCTGATCCACACACTGTAACATCCGATCCAAGGGCTGGGACGTGCGCACATTGGATTTATTCCCGTTTCACCGCCGTTGGATCGGCACTAGGGAGACTTACGACGAAGAACAACATCCGACGCATCAGAATCGACGGAATCTTCAGGTGGCGTTGAAGCTTTTTAAAGTGCAGTGTGTGTGTTTTTAAAGTGCCTATGTTGTAATATGCTTCACCTCTGACTGGCTGAGTGCACAAGACTCCACAGCACCCCAACAAGCGAGGGGGAGGCTCTAGCTTTAGCCAAGCTAGCGCGTCTCTCTCACGGTTATCGAATCCGATCCGACAGCCCAAATTTATTAGCCCCGCCCACAATCTTCCACTACAGATGTGGCACAATTGTGTCCAGCGTGTGTGTGTGTGCACGCGTGCATGCAGTTGAGTCTAATGAACTGGGACTTAGGTGCTCGAGAGCTCGTGAAAAGCGCCGCAATTGTGGGACGGAGATCAGGTGCTTTCGTTCGTGTCGAAAAGTGAGTGAAGAAATGTATGTGTGATGGTGGTGGTGGTGGTGAAGAAGAAGAAGAAGAAGAAAGAGCAGCTTGTACTCGAGAATGAGGAGGAGGAGGAGGAGGAGGAGTCGTCTTGGCCATGATGAGTTAGCTTGGAACATACACTTCCGTTTTGCATCAATCCACTTGCTTACTGTAAGGTAGACGGGGTAAGATGATGGCTCTTCGATGTGGTGGGTGTTGGCCGGTTTGATGTCGAATACTCATGAAATGCACCTCCGATTCGCAAACTCCAAAGTGTTGGCTCATCCGCGAATGATGTGGATGGTAAAAGTCGGGTTGGATCGTGAAGAAACTTGGAGCCTCCTTGGATCGGTATGTGTTTCCAAAAGAAAGGGACGCCACGGAGTCATGCCTCGATTGCATAGCCTCTCCTCCCGATTATGTTGACTATTGAGTTTAGAATATTGAACAAATCTTGAGCATGGATAGCCCACCCAAACATACTGGTGCAGGCCACTAGTGAACAGGCAAAATAGGAGTAGAGATCACGGAGCTACATGTATGCTAAATCATATAATGTAGATCTAGGAGCTATGCACCCTCCTCACACAAGAAGTTCCTAAACCCTAAATTCATACACTTTGTAAGCAATCATCTAAGCATTTCAAAGGAGGGGAAACGAAAAAGGTACTCATAGCCTAACCATGCCACTTGTGTTATCACAGCCTAAACATGTTGCCATGCCACACTCAAAACTCGTATGCCTCTATGAGCTCACACACCCTTGTTGGCCACACAACACATGAGAGAGATGGGTGGAAATGAGCCCCCTTCGGGTTTTAAGGAGGTCGTTCCTCCTTCCTTAAGGGTTTCCTTCTAAGGATGGAATATTGAATGTTATGAATGAAACTAGTCTCACTATTTGGGCTAACGGGATAAAGATCATTCTCATCAGGCAAATAGCATAAGGTCTCCCTAAGGTGTTGAACCTAATATATATTATTTTAATCTCCCACCCTACTGAACCCTATGGTATGTTAGTTTTACTCTAACATAATCAATTTGTTAACCCCCCCTAATTTATTGATACCATGGAGTTCAATATATAACTCGGTCTTTGTTAGAAGTACAAATTTTATAATTTATAAGTCACAACCTATATTTGTTCTCCCGTAGTATTCTAAAATTCAGGAGTGACCCCCCAAGGCAAAACTACACAAACGGTGGTTGGAAAACATGGAATACAAACATTCGAAGTTGTGGTTGTTGTGTTGTTGTTGTTTTCATGTTTTTGTCCCCACAAGTGCACATCCCTTATTAATTCTAGACAAGTGGCTTGTCCAAATATACTTAAATGTCAGTTTATACCATGCACCACTCAAATATAAGTGATTTAGTCAAGACATCTATTCGATTCGGGCCCCCTGTCTCAGTTGCAAGAGAATATAACCAGTCTCTCATCCAAGTGGAGAGCCATTTAGCCACTAGTGTGCTTTTCTATCCATGTAGAGAGCCTTTCATCCATAATCTCTTATTTATGTCCATGATCGAATCGGTGGGTGCTATATAAACAAATTGAGTAGTTGGACATCTCGATGTTGTTGCCATCCACCCCCATGACCCAAACACTTTACAACATGACAAGCTGACCAAAAGACGAAGATGTGTAGTAAATAAACGCATATGAGATATGCAAATAAATGGATTGAGCATTGCATAACCCCAAATAGTAGGTGGCACTAAATACACTATTTAGTGTAGTAAGCATGAAATAGAGTGCCTTCCACAACAATAATCTAAGGTTGACGTTGATTAGTATTATGATTCTCATGATGATAACGGTTCACTTTATCCTTGAAGGCCCCGCTCATATGGTGACACCATGCGTTGTAAGTTAGTGGTGGTCCAAACCATGCGAGGATCTTCAATGGAGTGCCGTTTCGGTTTTAATGAGTCAGGTGGCCTTTTCCCAAAACGGTCCCGTAGAGGCCAAGGTGGCCTTTGTGAAGGCCCGAGGCGTGGTCCTAATGTGGGGCCCACACCAATTTAACAACTACCCATGTTACCCTTCCCGGTAACATCCGGTAGTAAACCAAATCACCGCAAGCAGGTAGAAATAGGGGTGGGGTGAACCAACCTGTACATTGGTTCTTTTGAAGCAAGGGTTTAGGCATCCAACAAGGAATGAGTGTGTGGGTTGGTTCGCCCAAATCTAGAAATAGCCTCTTAGTAGTATTAAGAACACCAGCCTATTTGTTCCAATGGCACCTACTTTGGGTGCAAAATGGCTCAATATTCTTCCTAAAATGAAACACTTCTAGTATCATTTTAAGGATAAATACAACGGCTCATTGGTTGGGATGTTACACAACGATGCACATGTTCATAGCTTGGTCCTTTTCCAAATCAAGCATTAGGGGAGGAATGAACTCAAAAGGTGCCCATGAGTTTGGTCCCAAAAAGGATTTTCTCTAATCTTTTGTCTTCAAAACTCAAATGAAAATGAGGTTCGGCTCAAAGGTATTAGAAACTGGAACCACTAAACTATTGACACGTTAGGGTGTGGACTTGTCATGGTGTAGTTCTCTAGTACTTGTGATGTTGCCGTGACCTCCACTATGTACTTCCGGAGTCACATCGGCAAGGTTGAGTACGCTAAGCACGACTCCATTGGCTCGGACCCATGGTCCAAAACCATGTGGCACCTTATGTGCCATGTGAGCTTGTGGGTACGCCCTTGTGCTATGGGGCTTGGGATATTAAGATTCTATATTTTTGGTTATTACAAGGGCAGTAACCTTTTGAGTCCATTCCTCCCCTAATGTTGGCCCCATGATTCAAGCAAGTAGTTTTTTTTAATTTATCGGTGGTAACTGGGTAACGAGCCAACTGAGCGGAAGCATGCAGCATGTAAATCCGTTTAACTTGGCATATGACATCCTAGTTGTGACTGTGATTGTGACACACAACTTCATTGATATAGTCTTTTTTGTTTTTTGTTTTTTAAATGGCGAGTTGTCGCTGATTACTGCAATAAATATTGTATTTAGTGTCATATGGTATTTTATGTCATTGTGGTAACTTTTCTCATGGCACTTCTTATGAATGAGTTTACAAATACTGTCAACCCAACTTACTTTAGTCCATCCATTTTTTGTATATTTTGCATCCTAACATTTCTATATGAGTATATTGTCATGTAATATTGACATTTGGATGAGAAATCACTTCATAAGTGACAATAATGGCAACATTGTAATTTTGCAATGTCCAAAAATATCAGCAAGGGATGATGATTGATGTTAGGTTCACATTTAGTGTTGGTGACACCACGGGCTGTTTATGATTGGTATTGAGAAAGACAATTAGAATTGGTGTTACCTTATATTTAGTGTAGTTTGCAATGAATAGTGCTCAGGTTGAGTATGCCCCAAATGTGGGGAAATCCTAACCCGGGGGATTCTTGGCCCCACAAAACATTAATACACAACAAAGTAACGTTAAGTAGCTAAAAAAACCAAAGCTCAACACCTGCTCAACACTACATGTAGGGAGGCTACACCTTTCACACCTATTAGTGTGGCCCACTATGATTTCGACAGAGAGAGGGAATTATCACATACGAGTGTGCCTCTCATCCATCCAACATCATAACTTGACCACCTACAGGTTTGTTGCCGATTCATCTCAAATCACTTGCACTAGACTAGCTCGAGCCATTTAAAGGGCATTCTCAATGTTGAATTGACTTAAAATAATAGCATTTGAGATGCATACTATTTCAGGGCTCTTACGTTGGATGAATGAGAGGTACACTTGTATGTGATAATTCTCTCTCTCTCCAATTTTGACATACCATGAAACTTTGGTCAATGTAGCTTTTTCCTGACCCACGCCATTTATGAGCCCACGTTATTGTAGGTTCAAAACTAGAACTATGGAATCAACAAGTATTACATAGAGGAATTATTGTGGATTGGAAAACATAATTTATCATTGTAATATCAATGTTGTACCAAAATTATCAATGCTTTTAAGCATTATATCCAAAGTAATAGGTGTGATAAGTGCAGATTATCAATGGAGTGAAAAAATAGACATCTTTTGGATATACGTCATTTTATAAGGCTCCATAACAAAGTTCCAAGAAGGCATCTCAAGTTCAAAACTGAATTGAAACCAAACCATGTCCTTAAAAACAAGTAAAGACAACATAAATTTGCATTTAATTTATTATAGCTTTTACACCATGAGTCTAGTTTCTCAACATTTCATCCTCGAGGCTCCAAGCTTTTGCATGTCTTCATATTTTTGTTTTACAACTAATTGACATTGCTATATGAATCACTTTAGGAACACCTATATAAAAAAATAAGAATTTTCCCAAGAAAAATGTCACAAGTTCAGATTTAGTCATCTTATACTCATTTTAAAGACATTGAATTTGTACAATATTTGCTATTAGACTTGGTTTTCTTCTTGGACATCAAAAGGGGACAAACTATTTGAACGTAAGGCGTTAATAGGCTTGTCTACGTTGGACTTTACCGCACCTACTTGATTATGCAATTGCATGCACGAGTATCATCTACTTATACATATAGTGGTTTGTAGGGGTGGGGGGGGGGTCAATTGTGCTTAGAATGACATTTGTCATGTGCGCCTTCTTAGGCCTATTCGGGTGTTAAATGGTGTGTAAGAGAATAGTTTGCCATATTCAAACAAGCGTGCGGGACTTTGTGTTTGAAACTTTGCCTATGAGACACTTGTTGGTGGATATGGAAGTGGTCCCAAAGTGGGTTAAGGTAGATGTGGACACCTCCAGCTCGGTGGAATCATCTAGCCGATGGATTCGAGCATTAGAAGCTTGAGCAAGTTAGCAACTACGAATCATGACCTAAGAATTTGAAATTGATCAAATCAAAGCTGAGGAAGGTGTTGATCTAGGCTCTAGAACCAAAGATTCTACACTTCCCAATGTGATGTTATGAGGGGGGGAATTGTTTTATTATTCAATGTTGTGTAAGTGGACAACATCATGAGCAGATTCTACATGGATCATTTGCCAATGAAAACCATGTTTAATGCCAATATTGGTTACGCCATGTCTCTAAAGTGGTCACATGTAAGATAAAATGTTGCCAAATTAATTTTCATTATAAAATACCCACAAGACAAGTTAGTCAGCACCTCACAGCCACATGCCACCTCCTAATTTGCCCACCTCGGGCACAAAAATCAAGCACGTCAGGGCTCAGTAATAATCACTCCTAGTTATAGAGGATGGTGGTTGTAGTTTGACTTTGTGAAAGTGACTAACCCATGTATTACTCACCCACTGAATTAAAGCGATTGTACCACCGATTAGGAACCTAGAATAAGTGTCATTTGCCAATGAAAACCATGTTTGATGTCAATATTGGTTACGTCATGTCTCTAAAGTGGTCACATGTAAGATAAAATGTTGCCAAATTTTTTTTCATTATATAATACCCACAAGACAAGTTGGTCAGCACCTCACAACCACATGCCACCTCCTAATTTGCCCACCTCGGACACAACAATCAAGCACTTCAGAGCTCAGTGGATACCACCCCTAGTTAAAGAGGATGGTGGCTGTAGTTTGGCTTTGTGAAGGTGACTAACCCATGTATTACTCACCCACCAAATTAAAGCGACTGTACCGCCGATTAAAAACCTAAAGTAAGTGCCCGATTGAGGAAGCTAACCGAATTAGCCTCGTCTACCTTACCATAAAAGACTCCTCTATTTTTCTCTTTGAATTGGAAATGACCCCAAAACAACTCCACTCCTTTTACCGCATACATTAAATTCCATGAACAAGGTCATACAAGTACGCCTACAATGATATGATCACTTATTGATAATGTACACACACATGATCAATATATGAGTCATATACTGATGTGTTCATCAATTAGATGCAACCAAAACCCCAAACTAGCTAGCCACATAAGACAATTGGCCACATAAGCCCTACATACCTTAGTGGGTTCCAATAGATAGGTTCAAGGGAGGCCGTGTCATGGGGGCCGACACCATACCTATTACTAAACTTGGTACCTAGTTTGGCACAAGCCTTGACACGTTAATTTTCCCATGGACGGAGTTGACATTGGGTTAGAATTGGTGGCTTTTTGAAGGTACGTAATCTTAGTGGAACCCAAAGGCATCTTGGGGACGTTAGGCGCATGTGGGGGGGTCAGCCACAAAGTGCACTCTTATCTTGTGGTCCCCGGCCTCCAAGTGTGGAATACCCTACTACCTTACCTATAAGTGAACCCAAAATACTAAGTTAAGGTACTATACAACCCTCGTATTCAATTCCGTTACTTTTCTTATTAGGACACCTATGTTTGAGACGAACACATGTGTGGTTTGGTGTTGTTTCGAGAATGGATATGGAGAAGGGCATGCGTTCAAAAGAGATTGAAATACGTATTCAAACTATGACAACCACTAGCAGTCAACGTTAATTGGAGGGGCATGTATGACCATGTTCATGAGCACAAGATGTCACTTTGAGTAAAAAAAAAACAGGGGGGGCCATTCACGGTTGGGGTACTACTTTTGGGACAAAGGACTTAAGGACTTTGTCGCTTTGATCTTGGTTTTTATCATGATTTACTATTATTTGATCAATAAATTTTACATAAATAAGTAGATAGTTCATAAGCTTTATCAAGAAAGTTTTTTATTATTATTTAATAATCACCCTAAACCCTAAACCCTAAACCCTAAACCCTAGGCCACACCAGTGGCATTTTTTTGCTATTTAGGTGTGCATTGGTGGTCAATTATTTCCTGTTATGTATCTTGGTACCTTGGTAAAAGTGTCATGTGTCCATTCATATAAATTTTTTTGTCCAATTCTAATACTAGACATTCCTTTTACGTGTGGCCGTGAGTATATGTATATTTGGACATGTTTGGTGCCACATGTAAAGTTGGGCAATTGCTATTCAATACATATTTGGTTCTATTGGTACACACTTGAACGATAATTGTGAGGAAAAAAATTGGGATCATTTCGATTAATTCTTGTTGTCCTTTTCGTTCCTTGATCCTAAGGTCAGGAAGTAAGACAACACTCCTGAATGTCCTGTAAGGAATCAAATGGATATCATAGATGACCCTATTACTTCTAAATTAACTTTGTCGTTATACTCAATATGGAGGATGAAATGTAGGTATGATCCAAAATATGCTCCACAATACAAATCCAATTATACCAAGTATGTGAAGTTATCCAAAAAAGTCCTTAAACCGTTAGACACCCAAAAGTAGTACCCCAACCGTGAATGGCCCCAGGGGGTTGTATGTAAAGTTCATGAAAGAAGGACAAAACTGTGGGTTTGATCCTCCTTTGAGAAAACTTTCTATTAAGAGCTCAAGAGCTCGTCGTGTATTGGAGTCTATTTTAAAACTTGGGTGGAACTTTTGGGACTTCCTCTTTCCATTTGGGAAACCTTGAAAGGATTTCAGGATCTAAAATAGGGTATGAGCATGGGATCCGCTGCCCTAAATTCCGGATCGGCCCATGCAAGGCTAGGTTGGCCCACCCATCTTTAGTAGGACAAGCTAGAAAGTTGGTTTGTAATAGCATGACATCACTCTTTGTGCATGGTAATTTAAGCATTAAGATATTAAACTTGGGCATCTTTTGTGTTAATTCTCATGAACTTAGAACTTGGGCCTAAACCCATGGTTTCATTTGCTAAATTTGACAGATAACCTTAATGACTAATATATTCATGTGAGTTCCAAAAAGGTATGAGGGAGTTGGATATGCAAACCCATCTTGAACTAATTGTGTGTTTCCAATCCTAGGAGAAGTGGGCTACGCTACATTGATTATCCCAATTAGTGTGTGTTCCTATTCGGAATCACACAGTACGATAATGTCTTACTCAAGAGTTCAATAGGAAGCTCAATAGGTTGTTCGGACATTATAGAACATAAATGACTTTGTGTGGTGAAAATTACATTCTCAACAAGTAGTTATAGCATTGCATAACTCTGAATGATAACACACACTAATTGGGATATTCAGTGTAGTCAGACTAAGTGACTAAATAAGATTCATATAGCTTACAACCACTTCACACACGAGCCAAGAGCCGTGACCATGAAATTATGAGAGACCAAAAGAATGTGTCCAAAGGCCGTCCCAAGACACCTCCAAAATCATGTAGTGTGGTCACGGACCCTCAAGTGCAGTGTGAAGTCCTATGTGATTGGTCCCTCAATCAAATGCTATATCAATGAAGTTTTATCCATACAGGTCCTCACACATGATAAAATAGAATAAACCAACGATTATGAGCGTTCGGAGTGCCATGGTCTCCCAATGGTTTTGTGTTAGGCCTACCTCCAAGAGGTGGTATTTGAAAACAGTCCAAGTGCCCATGGAACATGATCCATTCGATGCCATGTAGGAATCCATGTAGACTTTACATCCATCTCGCATTCACTTATACACTCCGTCGGTCCCTCAAGCGAACTTGGAGCGGCTCCGCCTTCCTTTTCCACCAATGAGAGTGCTTGAAGTGTAATGGTCACGGGCTCTCAGTCTCATGTGTGGTAAGTGGCCCTTCATCATTAATTATCATCTTCATCTGTTGGTGCAAGTTTAATAGAATTTGGAAAGCTTAAATCAAAGAGTCCAAGTGGCAGGTGGGTAGGGCCACTTTCAGTCATGCTGCCAAGTGTGCGGCCCTAAGGGTTCAGTGAGATTAAATGGGGATATTAATAGCACATATGGTCAGTTATTGCACATTTGGTTGGGTTTATAAAGGCCTCTAGTCATGGATTCCTTCACGTGACCTCTCTCTTTGCCCCACATTTCAAGCTTAGTAGTTTGGAATTAACTTAGAATTGAAATTACCTAGATTTGGCAAGCCATTCCCTAAATACAACCAACATCAAATAGACATGCTAATATGGTAGACATGCCTACTTCCAACATAGCAATAATTTGGACACCCATATTTGAGCGGTATGAGGGTTAGTTATGATGAAACCATGAATGGACACCAAAAGAGACATGTATGTAAGAGAGGTTGGACTACGTGTTTAGAAGATGATAACTATGTTAGGTTCAATAGTCAACATAATTGGGGGTGGGTGGGGCGGGGGGGCAATGAATGAGGAGAACCGACAGGTCGTTACAGATAAACCGGTTGAGTGTGAGAAATAACTAGTTGAAGTTCAAGACCTCGGGAAATTACCCATCATTTTTGAAAAATCTTTGGAATATATCTCAAATTGATGAAGAATAACATGGTGATCATAACATGTAATCGGTTGGACTTGGAAACACTAGGATCTTGACTCATTATGCCCAAAAATCTTCCTGGACAAGCGCAAGCGTGGGGGGGTGGGGGGGCTATATGACCAATTAATGTGTATGAGGATCTTCACTTTGATGATGATTAAGATATGATCTCCAAAATTTATGAGGCAAATGGCTACAAACACAATTTTGATTTGCTAATCACTACTGTGTGTTCTGTATTTTATTATAAGTGGGTGCAAAGAGGGAAACAAATCAAAATTGGACACATCTATCTTAAAAGGCATGAATAATTACCTTAAAGTTGTGCCATAGTGATATTGTGCTTAGAGTAAGTTTCATGTAGGACACTTGCCCACCACATTCTAGTGTGAATAAGGACAAACCCGCCCAAATGTAGAGGGAATGTGGTGGGGTAGGGTTCGTATGTGCCAACAACACTAAATACACTATTAAATGTCACTTACTGTCTAGAATTACGCAATCTTATATCTATTGTGTATTTCATATTTTACCAAAAAATATTAAATTGGTTGTTTGGACATTATAGACCAATTTTAGCTAGTAAAAAATACATCAATAGTAAAAAAAATAGCATTGTGTAAATCCAAATAGTAAGTGATCCTAAATATCATATCTAGTGTACCTACTCCCATCTTCTCAAATTTGTGCCCACCTACTAACCTCCTCCCAGTTACCAAGGATGGTATACTAGACCATCATTGGTTCTCTTGAGTTCTCAACTAGTCTTAATCCTCAGGTTAGCGGCACTTGTAGGTTAAAGATTCTTTGGTGGGTGCATGGAAGTCCAATGACATGTGTCCACAACCCTCCACATTCTAACATACTGCCATAACATGCTTGGATGGCAGCTTGTGCTTAACTACATGAGAACACCTCCGATTCACTATTATCTAGAATGTAGTGGGCGGGCAACCCACGTGGGATCTCACCCTTAGTAAATGACAATGATCAATTAGGCCAAGGATTCATGGCATCCATGTAAGTTGAAGGTCATCTGTTTTTGTGAAAATGTTGGGAATTTCTTATAGTTCATGAGTCTCTATTTTAAACAAAATTTGACATTGGCATTGGAGGTAGGCAGTTAACGCATATGAGCGTACCTCTCATTCATCTAACACAAATTTCTTGAAATAGTATGCAACCTATGCTCTATTATATTTGTTGATTTGATACCGGAATTAGTTGAAAGACACCACATTAGTCTAGTCCTTGAAGTCATTTGAGAAAAATCAATCATGAACCTATATGGGATCAAATTATTATATTGGATGGATGAGAAGTATGCTCATATGCAATAATTTCCTCTCTCCCACATGACATCAACATTGGAGACCCTGATTTAGTATCTTAGAGTTGGGATAATTCAATTACAAACACATGGGGTTAATCGACACCTATTAATAGAGGGTGCAAATGCAAAAAATGCATACCCTGGGATTGGACTTTTCATACCACGTATGAACTGATGTGAGTGTAAGAAGGGGTCTACTCATGTATACTATGTACGCTACATGCGAACACATCCACAAAACAATCGATTTATGACAATATTTCATTATGGACATGTTAGGATGCAGAACATACCAAATCTTATTGTTGCATTAGTTGGCATTTGGATGAACTAAAAACAAGTTGGGATGACATTTACTTGTAAACTTATTCACAAGAGAGTGTCGCTAGAAAAATCACCACAACGACATAAAACACAATAGGACACTAAATAAAATATTTAGTGCAGCCTCCAAAATTTATGGGGTACGCCACAAATCAAAGATATACTATAAAGTCCAATTCAAAGACTAAACTTGAAGTTGACATATAAGGAAATAATGGAGGGTCATTTGGGTGGCTTATAGATCACGTCATTATGGTGTAAATTATGGTACGCATTCAATAGTTACACGTCAATATTGTAAGCATCCTTGTTCCTTAGGGAAACCACATGTGCCTTGAGAATATAACCATGGGATGCCCCAACCTAGTGCAAATTTAGACTGCATTTGCGTCTCCTTGCACTAAGATGGGGCATCCCGCGATTATATTCTCAAGACCCACATGAACTTAAGGGCCACTTCACACACGAGCCAAGAGCCGTGACCATGAAATTGTGAGAGCCCAAATGAAAGTGTCCAATGGCCATCCCAAGACACCTCCAAAATCATGTAGTGTGGTCATGGATCCTCAAGTGTAGTGTGAAGTCATATGTAACCGGGCCCTCAACCAAATACTATTTCAATGAAATTCTATTCATGTTGGTCCTCACACATGATGAAATAGAATAAATCAACGGTTGTGAGCGTTTGGAGTGCCATGATCTCCCGGTTTTGTGTTAGGCCTGCCTCCAAGAGGCGGTGTTTGAAAATAGTCCAAGTGACCATGAAACATGATCCATTTGATGCCATGTAGGAATCCATGTAGACTTTACGTCCATCTTGCAGTCACATACTCCGTTGGTCCCTTAAGCATAGTGTGAAGGGAACTTGGACCGGCTCCGCCTTTCCCACCAATGAGAGTGCTTGAAGAGTAATGGTCACGGGCTCTCAGTCTCGTGTGTGAAGTGGCCCTAATAATGTTATGCACAATGTTATCAGAGTTCGGGAAGTTTTTGAAGCCTTAGTGGCTAATTGCCGGTAGTTGCTACGAAGGGTCGGATTTTTTCCAATTTACATTGGCAACAGCCGGTCTTTTGTAAAATCAATCGGCCAATTGCCTATATTTTCATATTTTCATTGGCCAATATCCGATTAAATGGAATTCATATCGGCACTAATTGTTTAAAAAATGTATGAAAATCTATTAGAAATCATTTCTTAGTACAAATTCTTGAATAAGTGAAAAGAAAGGCATGTTCAAAACTTTAAATTTGAAGAGTTAATATCCTTGGCAGGAATTGAACCTAGCAATGCCTTCACTGCTTGAAGGCCAAGGGTCCCCCAATTCTTCATAGAAGCAATTGGATTTGGTCATGCAAAGGTTGCATAATTCAAAAAGTTTAAGGTTTAGGGTACTTCCTCAAGTGCATCATCAGATGCCCCAGACAAATAGCGCTCTAGATACTTTCGGCTGAATTCCAGTAACTCACAAGAAGAATCGGCTACATTTCCGGGACATTTTATGATCCATCGGCTAATTGCCGGAGGATTGAAATTACAGTCGGATTGCCATCTGATGGTTGGAAATTTGGACCGGCCATGAGGGGAAATCCATCGGCTGATAATGAACTAGCCGTCGGTTTTCCCCGAACATAGAATGTTATACCTTATTTCATTTATGTGTTGGCCACGGTGATCCCTGTGTTTTGTAGTTATATAAGTATGTGTATAGCCAAGATCGATTCTAAAGCTCGGGAAAAAGCGCTCCAAAGTATCTTTCGCGACATTCTGTAAAGTACCCCAAAAGTTCAGTTCCATTTACTCCTTGAATTTAATCCCACCTTTTTCTCTTCCTTGTAGGTCTTTTGGGTGGGCCTGAGGGGCTTAGAGTTAGAATTATGGGTACGTGTTCACAACATCTTAGTTACCATCTGAGAGAGTGAGAATGAAGGGTTTCTATTTAAAGATAAAAATGGGGTTAGAGATTTTAACTACACCGACTCATTCCGATTAGTGCGTGTGACACTAATTCCTGAGCACGAACTAGTTTCTCAAGTCTCAAAATTAGCGAGGGCTGAAATTTTTACTGAGTGATACGAAATTCCATGAATACATGCTCATTTATCATACATCTCAAGAAATTTAAGTGCGTGCTCTAAGGTGCTTGTAAAGTGATTTGTAGAAAATAAAAATAAAATGCAAGCACATGTTGCTAGTGAAAACTATAAATGCCAAGATGAACAATGTTGGCACTTTTGGTGAATAGTGTTGCTATGAATAATATGTTCAACGAATAGTGCTTCTTAAATCTTTTGGTGGCATTGATTTCATAGTGTAAGGAAATTTAGTGTCACCTCCACTAATTTCCCACACGCACTATGAGCTCTCCTTGATGATTGGGATAATTAGTGTAGGTCCTCTAGTGAGATGAACTTAGTATGAATTACCAAAAAACCTATAGAGGCAAATTTATACTGCACCCCTGTTGGTAGATGTTGGGAAACATAAACCCATTATATATGGGAGGTGCGGCCTTCGTTTGGCACAGTGTTTAGCATTTAAGATAGTTAGTATCACTTACTCCACTAACTATGGTTTTGAGCGTGCGTTGCACTAAGTACATAGTGGGAGTTCGTGTTGGTGCCATGTATGATCTTGCTAGAATGATTATTTGGATAATCAAGGTTTATGATTTGGAATTATGTAGAGATCCTAAAGAGATCGTTACTTACCATCAAAGTTTTGGTATGTTCTATAAAGTGCAAACCACCTATTTGTGTTGGACTTGTTGAGAAACTCTATTCCAAGTAATAGCTTAGAGCAATGTGGAACAAAAATTATAATGCACACTAATTGAAATGACAAATGTAGCAGAGGTGTGAATTAAGTATGTTTTTAAGGGCTGAGGCGAACCAACCCGTACACTGGTTTCTTGGAGGCAAGGGTTTAGGCATCCAACAAGGAACAAGTGTATGAATTGGTTCGCCCTAATCGTTTTTAAGAGCCTTTGAGTTACCACTATGTCTTTGATAGCCAATACCAATAGTTAGGCCAATGATTTGTGGCGACCACGTAACTTGAATGTGAAGATGTTAGCAACCCCATATGTAGCTCTAGGAATATACACGTTTGAATTTTTTTGACACTAGAACACATCAACTAGAAACCTCTAGGGCGTAGGTTTTCATCACACCCAACATGGTTGTCACGAGTCTTCATCCTTAATGTCCTATGCGACCATTGTCTGGTCGTGAACAATTCGCTCTAACCCCTTTGACACCAGTTCGGATGGTTTTTGGATTGTTTCAACTACTCCTCTTGTTCATGTTCAGCTCTGCTATGTCATGCCATGTGGATCATTTTGATTCAACAAAGTAAATTATTGTTGGATGAATTCAAATATGGGAGTGTGCTCTCAACTGGTTTATAATGGAACTGGTCCACGAATGCCTACTTCACATTTGTCACCTTTGCGGTTTAGGGGCAACCTATCCTAAACTTCTTCTTTTAAAATAAAATAAAATGGTCTTTATGTGCAAATGATTCCCAATCAATGTAAAATATGACACTCAAATCCAACATATCTTAAACATCAACCCTTGGGATTATTAGTTGGACATGTGTCCATGTGGAAAGTGTGTAGTTTTGGCACTGCTGCCTCAAATTGCAAAGCTTCCCATAAATTCATGAAATAATGGTTTCAAGATTTGTGAGCCGATTTGAATAAGTATATTGCCCCTCTTTGAACGAGGGTAACATTTTTTTTTCATTTGGAGATGATTTGAGTGGAGGGTTGATTTTTTTTTAAACCTCAATTTAATTTTTAAATTGTTGTCCCTCAAGACCATTATTGATGTTCTTATCATAATGTCCTACATAACATAACTCCAAATTTTTAAAATTTTGACTATGAGTAGTCACCTCTAACTTGAAAACATCCGTACAGTTGGATTCATCCAAAAAACATCAGATCTTCATTTACGATGCTGAAATTGAGGTCACATATTCTGGACAGATTTGAGGGAAATTGGGCATGGGAAGTTAAGGGTTACGTTGTGATTATCTTCATGGTCACTTGGTTTGGTACTTAGTGATTGGTAGGTGTGAAATATGATGCCAACCAAACAATAATTTTCATCCATGAAACGTATGAGGGACACCCTTGGACTATTCCACTAATTATGTTAAATAGCAACACCTAATTGGAAGCAAATATGTGAGTGAAAGCAACACCCCCTCATGTGCAAGTATGAACATGCAAAGAGGATGGAAAAGAGTGGGGAATTCATGTGACCTTCAACGCTTGGAAGTAAGGTAGATGTGCCTAATGCAAGTGTCTCTTGATCATACACTTATTTTTTCAGTAGTGTGGCTCCAAGAACGGATACTAGGGAGACATGTGTTTGAAAGAGATTGGACTACGTGCTCAAAATATGACAATCATTCTAGGCTCAGTAGTCAACAAAATTGCATGGGGGGGGGGGGGGGGAGTTATATGACCATTTAATGAGCACGAGAATCTTCACTTTGATAAGGAATTAGATAAGTACTTCTATGAGCTCCAGAAACTATGAGGAAAGTGGCTACAATCTCGATTCGGATTTGCTAACTATAGACTCATACTAATTGCGTGTTTCATATCCTAGGAGAAGTGGGCTAATTGGCAAAAGTAACCATTTAAGACCCATATGTCTTATTCATGGGGGGGGGGGGCATGCAAGAAACCCATCAAAACATAATATACACTTTGCCCCCCAAAACATCTTCTTTACGAAGCGGTACACTAAATATGATATGCGGTGCCAATTACTATGTGGAGTAACAAAATGCTATATCTTTTATACTATTGATGTCAGTTTTTACCGAGTTAAAGTTGTTGATGCTCTATAATGTCCAAGGAATCAATTTGAGATTTGTTGGTTAACTAAGAGATATGAACTATATTGATACAACATAGAGTAATTCTAAATAATGAGTGACACTAAACACAAATAAATAAATGAATAAAAAACGATGGTCGGGCAATCTGACATGAATTTGATCCCGTTGGCCCTACCTTCACTAAACATGATGTTTGCATAGTGTAGTAAAATTTCTCCCTACAAAACGAGTGCCAAACAAGTGAGTCGATTATCACATGTTTGTTTTGGCGGGGTAAAGTGTATAACCTCCTTCTCTCATGTAGTATTGTGTGTGTGGAAAGGGGGGAATTCTATATATGGGTTTGCAAGCCTAGATCATTGCTTGATCATTACCACATAACATATTAGTTTTTTTATGATTTGGGCCGGCTTGGAAAGCTAAATTGGTGGGGTAATTCAAGCTTTACCTCATGGGGTGGGTCTCTCAAGTGGGTGGGCTTACCTTATCAAAACTCGATCCATTAGCTCACTTTAGTATTCCTCTCCCATGCCATAAAAAGAGTCGGCAAAAGGGAGATAAACAAAAGACGGGAATCCGCGTCATGGCAAAAGTGAAATATTCTTGGACCACAAAAGCTCAAGTGCAAGCTTGCGAGTGCACTAGTAGTGTGGTGCAAAGGAGAAGTTCTCTTGAAGAAGGTTGCCCGCATACATGGTGTGCACACAACCTCTTTCCTCATCCGAAGCATCTAAGTGTTACAGTGACTAGTCTACTTGGAAGCCGCCTTCCATTTCTGAAGCACTTACGAGTTTTTAGTGACTAGCCAACCCACTTGAGGAGAACCATCTTCAATATTGCTTGGGCAACTATTCACATGTCGGTGTAAGTTGACCGACACGTGGCGCTTCCTCCTTGTGGTTCACATAATTAGATGAACCTCACTGCCCATAAATACTCGGTTTTTCTTTTCCTCTTCATACTAAACCTTTTTCCTACTTCAAAAATGGAACCCATACATGAACTTAAGATACACGCACCAATTACTTATCGTAATCACACACCTATATTTGAGTGGTATGGCGTGCCTACAAGTACGGATACCATAAAGACATGTGTTTAAAGAGATTAAACTGCATGCTCAAACTATGATAACCATCCTAAACTCAACAATCAACATAATCAAGGAAGGGGGGGGGGTGTGTGGGGACAAGGACTATATGACCATTTCATGAGCTTTAGAGCCGTTATTTTAACAATGAGTAAGCTATTCATATGAACCCCAAACTTTATGAGGAAAATGGCCCCGGCCTCGATTCGGATTCGCTAAGCATCTTGGACTAACCATGTGTCTTCATACCATAGGACAAAAGTGGACTAGTCGTAAAAGGAAGACACCATTTAAGACCCATCGTCATCCATCCATCCATCCATCCATTTTTTCACACTCGCTCCATGTGGGTGGTGGCCTTGTTTTTTGTAGCGCGTGAAGCAAAAATCAATCATGACATGATGCTTGGCAAAGGCCGGATCATCTATCTGTCTATCTATCTATGTATCTATCGCCACTACCCTGGGGTATGGCCAAGGATGTCCTACGAACAAACACTCTATTCACTCCGGCCCCCCCCTTTTGGGGGTTGGAGTTCTTCTTCTTCTTCTATCTATGTATCTATGTATGTATGTATCTATCTATAAAATGTGGTCCCAAAAGTGGAGAAGATGTATCTCGCAAAGATCGCGAAACAAGCAAGCCTTTTCCCCTTCACTTGTGTGACATGGAAATGGGTGCCCCCACCACCACCAATCGGGGGTCGGAGGGACTAATAGGTTAGACTTTGAATGCGAGATCCTCCCGGGAACGGGAATGGGAACGGGACCGGGAACGGGAACCCTAAGAAAGTGGATAAGTGAGGGGGCACCCAACCAGGCAGATTCGAAAGATATGAACGGAATTGGGACCACTTTGGACACTTTCTAACTTATTAATAGTGTGGTCCCCAGGCGGCATAGGCTAGGGGCCGACGTGTGCTATGTGGCTAGTAACTTAGGGCTTGGGGAAGCTCCCATCGTTGACCTAAATTCTAGGCTCCATGCGGGGCCTTGGTCGCGTCAAGTGGAGAATGTGAACCAAGTCACTTCTTACAACAACGTTCCTAAACGACCTTTTTAGAGGTATATCCGTAAAGGAAAGCGGATGAAACCTAAGTTAGTGCCACACCTTGGGTTTATGAGGGTTAATACAAAGTAATCCAAGTTTTTCTTGATGATTGAATTATCATCCACATGGAGTGGTGTCGGGCTATGATCAACCGGTATTCTAGGTTATCTTATTAGAATAGGCGGGGCCAAGCTAGTTTTGTATAAGCTGATTTGGGATTTAGGACCATGGGTCTCATGTGCATACACTTTCTTTAAATCCTTCAAGGTTTGAGAAGTGGAAAAAGAAAGTTCCAAAATTTGTACCTAGATTTCAAATTAGACTTTGAAACATGATAAGCTAGCAGGCTCTTAATAGGTTTTTTATTTTTTTCTCAAAGAAGGATCAAACCCATGATTGTGTCCATCCTTGAGGGACATTAAGGATAACTCTAGTGTCCAAGGAGTTTTTTGTTGGGCACCATCGGTTGAGATCCTTGTGTTTCCAAGTCCAATTGGTCACATTGCTGACATTCGGGTTTTTTAATTTTTAATTTTATTCTATTGATTTGAGGTTTCTTTGATAGATTTCTCTAAGATGATCGGTAATTTTCTTGACATCTTCAACTTCAACCGGTTTTTTCTCTCATACTCAACCGCTTCATCTGTAACTAGCGGTTAGTTCTCCCTATTCATTGTTCAACAATACTAAGGTAGACAACTCTGAAAATGGTTACTTTTCCCGATTAAGGTGGACATGCTTAATTTGGTTATTTAGCTAAAAAGGACAAGTAAATTCCAAGTGATATGTAGTTTGGTGTGGCTCCATAGTGGATACCAAAAAGACATATGTTTGATAGAGATTGGATTGTGTGTGTTTAAAATATGGTAATCTTCAGAGTTAATATGTTTAGTCCCTCAAAGCGGCACATAACCGTGAGTTTGCTCCTTCTTTGAGAAAATTTTCTTTTAAGAGCTCTTTAGCTCGTCATGTATCGAATGCTATTTTGGAAGTTGGATGAAGCTTTTGGGATCTCCTCTTTCCACCTCTTAAACTTGGAGAGAGTTTTAGGATCTAAAATAGGGTATGCGCATGGGGCCCGGTGTCCTACATCTCGGATTGGCCTATACAATGTTAGCTTGGCCCGCCCATCCTAGTAGGACAAGCTAGAATGTCAGTTTTTTTAATAGCATGACACCACACTTTGTGCATGATAATTTAAGCATTGAGAAAAGTTAGGCGACTTTGTGTTAATTCTCATGAATTCAAAATTTGGGATTAAATCCATGGTTCCATTTTCTTTAATTTGCAAATGACTCTATTCTAAGCTTAGTAGCCCACATAATTGGGGGAACCTATATGACCATGTAATGAGCACAAAATCCTTTACTTTCATAATGAACAAGATATTCATATGAACCCTGAAAACTATGAGGAACGCGGCTACAATCTTGTTATAGTTGTGCTAACCATCACGTACTAATTGCGTGTTTCATATCCTAGGAGAAAGTGGGCTAGTAAGGGGGAAAAAAAAAACCATTTAAGACGCATCTCCCTTAGCACATTTCTCAGCCATTCAAGGTGAAAAACATTAGTCTACTCATTGCCTGAGGATATGAGACAAGATAATTAGCAAATCCAAATTGAGCCGTAGCCCTAGGCCACTTTCCTCATTATTTTTGGAGCTCATATGAATATTTTATTCATGATCAAAGTGAAGGTTTTTGTGCCCATTAAAGTTCATGTAAGGTAGAGGGTGCAAAAACCAACACCCCACCTAAAAGCAACACCTTTAAACGCCTCCCAATTGCCAACACTCTACTACCTTGAACCTTCCACATGGAAAAGAAGTGCATGGGCCCACGGAATGACAGGTTAAGGTGCAAATAGTGGCACCATCTCACACCAGACTCCGCTACCTTCATAAAGGGTAGGTAATAGGCTCCACTCTATCTTGGCTTGGATCAAGGTGGGTTTAGGGTGGCTTGTTAGTGCCTATTCTAGCCATTCTATTCACCACGCAGGAGGGGGGGGGGTAGGGGAGGGGCATTCTATTCTCAAAGCCAAGGACGTAGGCCCACAAAGCACAACAAGAGTTGGTTATGGGCACAAATGGGGTTGGTTCTAGGCATAAAGTGGGTTAGTACCCGGGATGCAAGGGGGTCGGTGCCCAGGATGCAAGGTGATGGTTTTCCATTTGCACTGGTGGGATCATGGAGGTGGCCATTGCAGACCATTGGGCTTTGATCTAGCTTGGGTCTAGTAACCAACTATGTTATGTCAATTCTAGGCAATGAAGGTGGGGATCCTCATCATATGCAAGGTTGTCATACATGGGGCCTAGGGACCGGTTTAAGGAAGCTTGTGGTTTTAACTTTGAATACTCATCAAATATTCAATTGAGGATAGAATTTTTTTCTTTTTTTCTTTATACCTATGTCTAGCCCAAAGGCTAATATGAATTTTTTAGAAGTATCAACCACATAGTCATGTGTATGTACAATAGCTTAAAGTGTTCGTTTAAGCACTCTCTAAGTTAGGTCCCTCCAATCATGTTGACTATTGAGTGTTAAATGGTTATCATAATTGGACCAATTCTTTTAAACACAAGCCCTTTTAGTACCTATTTTGGAGTTACACCAAACTAGATAAGAAAAGCAACCAAATTAGGCACATTCACTTTGACTTGTATCAAATCATTGTAAGGTTAGAGGAATTATGTCAGTTAATTATCTTAATCAAACACCTATATATGAATGGTGTGTGATTAGGTTTGAATCTTAACAACAAAATCATGCGTTTGGAAAAGATTGGGGCCCATGCTTAGATTTTGTTGATTGTCCAAGACTAAGTAGTCAACATAATCTTTTGTTTTGGTTTTCTTTTGGAAAAGGGGGGTGGAGTTGGTGGAGTATATGCTCATTTAATGAGGATGAAATAATCAGAAGATATTTATGGGAGCTCCAAAATTAATGAGGAAAATTGCTATGGCTTAGATCCAGATTTGTTAATCAACTCACATTAATCACATGTTAGAAATCCTAGAAAAGTGGGTGCTTAGTTAAATGTAAGTATAAATGACATTACTTCATTTTGCATGAGGATTTCCTTCCATATCTTTAGATATTCAAGTCATAAATGCATTATTTGCGGTTTTATCTTATGAATGGATTCTATGTTAAATTATTATTTTTGTGAGTGATTGTGGGCGAAGATATTAGATTTTGGGCCCCCAGGTTCAACACTCCCCGAAAATTAGAAACTACATGCAGCCAAAGATAATGTCTTTTTTTGTTGATGATATCAAACAATTTGAAGTGCTCTCAAAATAAAATGAGCCTCACACAGTGTGTGACTTTGAATTCAAAATAATCTAGGCTGTTATAAATTTCACGAAATAAATTATATATTTATTCTAAGATACAATGGTATAAATCATATATCATCGGTCTATGGTTCTGCATTTAAAGCAAATTATGTTGTGCTTTGAGTACATATCTATTTTGTATGGTGGAGTTTTGAAATTGCTTTGAGGTTAAATTGCATTGCAATGAATTATTGGCTCCGCCTTTTTAGATGTTTTTGAAATTCACCGAAGTTTGGCCTTGGTCAAACAACCAACTAGAATCGCCATGCATGGAGAACAATCATAGGGCATAGCACTCTTGCAACAACCTGCATGTTGATTTATAATAAACATATGATACATGAAAATGACTCACCCCATCTTTTCAAAATAATTGAAAGGTACTTCAAATCTGCACACTTAGAAAAATACTTAATTGAATGGGCCGTTTAATTATTGGTCACCAAGAGAATACCCCCATAACAATTACACCCTTGCTGCATGTGGTTCCCATAAGTCACACTAAGTGTCAACCTTGGGTTTGGGCCTTCAAGATGAGTTGCCCTTAATATGAGATTTGCTGACAAGGTGGTCCTTCAAAAATGTAAGGCCAAAGGTTTTTGGCTTTGTTTCAAAGTTGGGATAGAGGCATTGTGGGAACACCACTTGAATAGGTATAGGGAGTGGAGAATGAAATGTAGGGTGAATGCAAAAGAGTGAAGTAGAATAGAGTATAGTAAAGTAGAATAAAGTAAGAGGCATATTATAGACTAGAGGATAGAGGTATTGAATAGAGCAATATCTCTCGTAGTGAAGTTGTTTGTTTACATTAGGCAATTTTGGGCAAAGCTTTTAGGTCATGTCTACAAAAAACAATAGTGAGTTGTCCAAAAATGGCAAGTTGTAGTCCCCGGTCTTGATCTATTAGTGGACCCTGCCTGAAAATGCTACACTAAATATGATACTTAGTGTCACTTACTATTTGAAATTACACAATGCTATATCTATCAAATGTATATCTCATAATTTACCAACAAATGTCAAATTGGTTGTTTGGATATTATAGCACATCAACAACTTTACTTGGTAGAAACTTACATCAACAATAGAAAGATATAGCACCGTGTAACTCCAAATAGTAAGTGACACTAAATATCATATTTAGCGTAGTACATAGGGGGTTGATGTAGGCCATTTGTATGGCAATAACCATGATAACATTGTTGCCTTGTTGGGACACTTTAACCTAAGGTGTATGAGCCTCTTTAGGATAATTTACCTCCACATACCAATTTGTCTATTGGATTGACAAGGTGAGGAATCCATTATGCTACTATTTCCAAATGAGGAAAAGGGGTTCGGATAATTTTGTGATTAGAGTTCATAAGGAGATAAATACAATACCATGTTATTTATGATTGGTTGTGTAAGGGGATTGATCCATTTCAAGATTCACATGTATTTAGAATGGCAATTACCATGTGTGCCTATTGGGGTGTCAAACGGTGTGCAAAAGATAAGCTTGCACATTCAAACAAGCAAGTCTTTTGGTTGAAACTTTCCCTAGGAGGCACATGTTGGACGTAAGTACATGAAAAGTGGTCCCAAAATGGGTCCAAAACAAGACTTTGCTCCTTCTTCGTTGGAAGTGGTCCCAATGTAGTTTCAATTCTTCTTAAACTGTTGGCACCAAGTTCCATGAATGAAAGTGGCAAGTTCCTTGGGGTGGACTCTTATTAGAAATCTAAATGACATGTGTGGGTCGCTATGAAACTAATGACATGTGTGGGTCCCCTTTATACAAGAAATTTATAGAGACAAACAAATATATATTGTAGGCTAGAAAACGGACTCGTGTATTTATACCAATGTTTTCAATTTAGTGTGATGAATGCCCCCACCATGTATACAAAACATGAAGCTTGAAATAAATAGCCCTATTTTACATATACAATCCACCTCTACCTGCCAATGAGAAAGTCATTGCATGCTTTTTCACTTGTAGGATATAACTTAACAACTGCAATAGACAAACAAAGACAAGAGCACAATAACTTAGCCACATTCCAAAGAAGAGCAATTCAAGGGAGCCAATGACCGCTCCAAGAACCTCTAGTTTGTGAAAACCTAGAACCCGCATGCAAACCTCTAGAAGAATGGATAACGTAGATATTTGGGAATATTATCATCATGAAAATAATGGATGACGACATAAATTGGATGAAACTAACATATGTGTTGTCCGTTTTTTCTCTACACCTTAGCTCCCCCCCCCCCTCCCTTTTTGTACATCTACCTTTACTTCAAAAAAATTATAGCCTTTTTAGATTTACACACTAAAGAAAACGATACCTCTCCCTTATATACACTATGCACACTAATGCCTCAAAAAATACCCCTTTCTACACTCATGTTAGTTTGTACATGTTTTCAAGGGTCCAACCCCCCCGAAGTGGCTTAGTGGGTATCCACTATCAGGTTGTGATCACAATATTGGCATACCCACTCAGGTTGGTGCACAGAAGGGGTATAAATTAAGCATAGGGGATACAACATACACATAACTATAGGGTATTCATTTTCTTCATTTTGTAGTTACACCATGCTCTTTCTAATGCAATAAGAGTTGGAAGCCTATAGTAAAGATTATAGGCATCATGTTTTTGGGTTATATGTATGTTAGGCAATTCATTATTTACCAATTATCCAACTTGTGTAAATACTTAAGTCTATGTCTTAACTATAAGTTCATACATACATCCTTCATTTGGTTTAAAGTATTGTATATAGGGGGTACTAATATATATAGGGGTGACACACATACACACACACACCATTATTTTATTTCCATTGTGTGTGCACCCCGTGGGGGTTAAAAAATATGTGTAGAAACTAGAATGGCCTGATTACTTATGATATACACATGATCATAATATAGTAAATTTTATCTTTCACTTGAAGTTTGTTAATAACCCCAAACTAACTAGCCACATGAGACAATTGACCGCATAAGGCACACATACTTATACCCATGCATGCGGTGTTGCTACAAGAAGAAGGGAAGACATTAGTGTTGTATGTAAAGAATATGGATAATCTTTGGGCGAGTTGGTTAAAAGGTGAGTTTGAGAGCTAATCCATTAAATTATTCTAGTTTCCTTAAGGCTTATATCAACATGCCAAAATTTTAGGTTCATGTTACAAAACACAACTTCTAGGTTGCCATATTAGGAGCAATGGACCCAACTAACCTTGCATAGGCCAATTTGGGGGATTTATGGGCAGGTCCCATAGAAAACCCTAAATTAAAACCTAAAATTCTCTCAATTCTTTTGAAATTGAAAGAGGAGGTCCAAAGAGTTTCGCCCAACTTTCAAAATTAGGCTTTGACCCAAGACAAGCTAATGAGCCCCTAATAGGAAATTCTCTTAAAGAGGACCTCTTTGAGGTAATTTGCGGAGAACCCTAACTTTGGTCCAATCACATCCAAACAAACCAATGTCTCGGGAGGTATATGGACATAAGAAGTTAACATTTCTAGTGTTTCCAAGTCCTACCAGTTACATGTTGACATCTTTCACATTTTCTTTACTAATTTGAGGTATATTATCTAAATTCCTCTAAAAGACCTGTAATTTTCTTTGAGTCTTGAACTTCAACTAGTTATTTCTCAAACTCAACTAGTTCATTTGTAACTACATTAAAGATGATATTTAGTGTCATATGGTATTTTATGTCACTACCCTAACTTTTTGGGTGACACTTCTTAAGAATAAGTTAACAAATACTGTCATGAATGGTGGATGAGTTCATCCATTGGCCAAAACCCTACCTTCTCTTATCAGCAACTTATGACGAAATATTGTCATGGATGATTGAAATTTGGATGAAAAATCACTCGGTAAGTGACAGTATTTGCAAGAACTGTAAATCTATAATCCCCCCAAAAAATTTACAAGGAACAACAAATAATGTTGGGTTAACATTTAGTGTTGGTGACACTATACTGCGGTTTACAATTAGTAGTATTGAGCAAGACAATTAGAATTGGTGACACTAAATATCATAGTTAGTGTAGTGGTCGGTTTTCTCCGTACATTGGAACAAACAGGATCCAACATCCTAATAAAATCCACTGAGGATAAGGAGAGGAAAATTTAAGCCTAGCAGAAATGGGTTAGGAGAACAACCACAACTGAGAGTGCAAGAGAAAGTTACAGTGTCCCACCGTAACCATTCATAGTATAAGTTAAACCCTGAAGGTGGGAAACAAGGGATTTACACAGTGATAGCTTCACATTAGAGTTATGCATAAACTCCCTCAAAGAGTGACGAAATTGTGGGTGTGATCCTTGTTTGAGAGAAATGACTACAAAGAGCTCATTACCTCGTCGTCTCTTGGAGCCTATTTGGTAAATTGGGTGAAACTCCTTGGATCTCCTCTTGCCATCCCCCAAAATTAAGTAAGAAAATTTTAGGATGTAAAATTGGGGTTTCATATGGGACCCACCATCTTGAATTTTGTATCAGCTTATCCAAGGCTAGCTTGGTGAGAGAAGCTAGAATTTTGGTTGATAATAACCCAACACCGCGCGCTGAGCATGTTCATTTAAACCTTAAGAAAACTTGGGTGTCTTTTTGGATACGTTCTCAAGTTCACATTATAACGCGCACAACATGAGTTGATCCCAAGACCTTGTGCATTACTTTATTTATGCGTATGGTCTCTCAAAAGAGGGACGAAACCATGGATTTGATCGTTCTTTGAGAGGTTTTATTTTGTTGGCTCTGTCTGTAGGACAGAGGCTATGCATCAACTTCTTCGTTTCAAGAGCAAATTTCCTAACCACTTTGCGTTCACACTTGAACGCTACTTGTTCTTGTTATTTTTGGTCCACTTTATGTAATGTGGATGTTAACTATAATTATATATATGTGTGTGTGTGTGTAGAACTATAATTGCTCCCTAAAATGCATTGAAAGAAATCTAGTTAAGTATAGTTATTTTGGCAATTCTTGATTATTTATTCTAAAAACTTCGGGTGATATCAAAATCCTTGACCCGCATTTGAGAAGAAGGTGCACAAAATCCAAGAAAGGTTTGGTATAGTAAATAGCCATGGATTGGCATGAGCAAAGTGGACAACTATAATTGTAGTCTTTCATAGTAAAGGACAGAGCCTCACGGTTCTACCGTTTTCTTGTTTTATTCTTATTAAGAGATTGTTAGCTCGTTATGTGTTGGAGCGTTTTGAAAGTTGGGTGAAATTCCTTGGATCTCCTCTTGTTGTCCCCAAAACTTTGGAAAGAGATTTAAGATCTAAACTTGGGTCTGAACATGGGACCCGCCATCACAAAATACTTGGATGACCTCTGCAAGGCTAACATGACCCGCCCGTTCTAGTATGACAAGCTAGAAAACCGATTTTTAATAACCCGACACCACTCGTTGAACATGTTACATGAAGGCTTAAAAAGACTTGGACGACTTTATTATGCATAAGCTCTCAAGCTCGTGTTGTAACGAAGTTGACTCACAGGAGTTTAATCTCATGACTTCACAAATAACTCTAATAGATCGATCTATCACTGAAGCGAATGATTAGTCTATCCGCTACATTGATATTATCATCACAACCTCCTAGAAATGCATGTGCTAACCATACAGTTTGACTTCACCACTTGTGTATTTGACTTCAACTGTGAAGTGGCAGATAGTTTAACCCTTAAAGGACATATGCTTTCCCGATACCACACCCAAAATATCTTTTAAAATTCATTTTAAGCATGATTAACTAATTAATTTACATAGGCTCTATTCTAAAGAAGTATAGATCTTGCTAAGGTGCTCGATTTGGCATTCTAAAAACCCCATTTGGTGCAATGGAGTAGAAGTTTTGAACAAGATTCTCCCAAAATAATACCAAGCCCGTGGGGCAGCATTGTCCTTTAAGGGTTAATTACCGACAAGCCAATGATGAAACAGATGATAGTGAGAAACAGTGATCCTGTGTGAAGGTAGCAAAACAAAGGTGCAAAGCTATTTCAATTGTTTGGAGTTAATGCATACATAGTAGGATTGTACTCACTATAGCATGAATTATCATGTACGAACATACCTCTCATCCATCCAACATATACTATATTAGATCCTTTATAACTTTGTGTCCAATTCATCTCTCAAATAACTTGGACTATATTATTTCGAAGACTTTAAAGTTAATTCCAATGTCAAACCATGTCCCAAACCCAAAACCCTAGGACTTGCATCTATAAATAACATTTAGTTGGGTGGCAATGTAGAAGGTTAGCTTTCGTTACACTATATGACATGAAAGGATCCATGTTCCACCCAAGGTTGTAGTGTACTTCTCGCCGTGGCTTTTTATCTCATCCTGCTAAGTAAGGTACATGGGTCTTGCAGGAATAATCTACAAATTCTATATCGGTAGACACAAACAACACTCCAATCAAGAGGGTTGTTGTCACCGATGCAATACTGCGAGACAATTCCAAATGATCATCGTTGCACTTGAAGGTCCTCGGTTCACAAACCAAGGCAAATTTATTACTCACATAGACTTTAAAAAAGTGTTTGGCTCAATCGACCACGCGCTCTTATTAGCAATTACGGAAGATCTTGGCTATCCCAAAGATGCAGTATACTTAGTGGGTAATGTCTACAAAAAATCCACTGCAATATTCCACAGCTCCCACTTTGGGCAAACCCACCCATTTCACATCAACAAAGGGACACTTCAGGGAGTACATTAAGCCCTTATCTCTTTATATTGTCCTAGATGCCCTCCTAAGATGGATGGAAAGAGAAGAATTCAATTACCATTTCACATCATCCATTGCCACTTGCAGCACCACAACTTACGCAAACAACCTAGCCATCCTCATCGACAACAATCACCACATACAACCCCAAATCAACAAATTCTAAAAAATTGTAGAATGCGCTCATATGGACTTGAGCCTCAACAAATGCGCACTAACTGGCTATCCTCACAAATCCAAACTCAACACCACAACATTCAAAGCCTACCTTTAATCTAATCACATCACCTACAAGCAACACCCATTCCCTACTTTCTTGCAAGACGAACTATACATATTTGGGCATACCATTGAACTCCTCCCTCAAATAGAAATTGCAACAATACTACAACACCGGGACAACAACCAAAAAGGAAAAGAACAAAGTAAACTACTATTACTATCGGCCACTGCCTTCGAACTAAAAATTTAATTCATAGACATTCAGGTCCTTGGGCCACACTAAAACACTTAAATGGGTAAGGATAGGCTACAAACCACCAAACAAACCTTGAAGCAATCCACTAGCTCAAACTCACAGCCCAAACCTAGCCCAATAACCTAACATTTCTAATCATAAATCACAATGATCGGACCTCATTCAAAATTTCACTAACATCCTGGATATACGTATCATCCTTATACTACCATCTCATTTTAAAGATTACAAACACCCCCCGAAACTCCCACAATACTATACATACACATAACTGTCCCTCACATCAATCAATTGCATCCACACTAACCCCCACGCCCTAGTATAATCCTTATACTAACATCACTCCGATAAATAATCAGTAGAGCACACAATATAATATGCACCCACAAACTACTCCAACCTATCCCACCTAACATAAAAATCAAGAGGATCAAAACATAGAAAGACGCCATAGATCACCCAAGCTCACCACTTCCCCCACCCGTTCCCCTCTACCACCCAAATTAACTAACATTAACCAAATAGAATTCTCACCATCACGTATTTTTTACATGGATGGCTCCTTTACGCCCACCCCCCCCCCCCCCCCCTTTCCCTCCAAATCTCATGGCACAAGCAAAATAATGAATTCTAGGGTATCCAACACTTGCAACTCAACCGCAATAGTTGATCACCTACCAAGTGACCAAACATACTCATAACTGAATTAGATGCAATCTTACTATACTTGATACACGCCAAAATCAACACCCAAAATGTACACACCTTTACAAATAGCCATAATAACTATACCTAATACGTAACCACATCAAACAACCACTATCATAGTATACTTAGATATTCAAATATGCCCAATACCTAGGCAACCTATGTAATTGTACATTCTAGACCCACTACACAACCATCAACTTCACTCTATGAACACAAAATTGCAAAAAAACTTGGCCCCACCTCCTAGTACATTGTACACACTGCTTCATAAAAGGTCTCAAAATCAATTTACACAACAAAGCAATCCACGCATGCACAAGATAGTCCCCACATGGCTACTACCATGCACATGCAAAACCTGTAGATGCACACGTCTAGCCTGCCTAAGACCAAACATCATTAGCCTCATCAACATATTCATGATTTTGTCCCAGTATCACCAATACCAACAATCACGATCCAATATATCAAATCCACTTACTGCCATGATAGATTCACATAACCAACCATACAAGAAAAATATGGCAAATACAACCCACTTCTTGATTCCCTCGTACTTTAGAGGATGGAAATGTCACCCCCCTAGTAGTAGTAACCGCCGGTGTAAAAGGATCTATTAATGGCTCTCAAATTTGCATGTACTTAATCATTATGTAACTGCCAATTGACGTTTACATGATCATGTGTTGATATTTGTTGATATGTATTTACCAACAAACACTTGCTTAATTGATGTTGTCGACTTATGTCACCATAATTCATTTTAGGCAATCACCAGTTGATAATTTTTAACAAAGCTAGGTATTCTATTGTATAGAAAGAAGCCTTAATTTTTTAGAATTTCATTATCCATTTCACTTTAAAGTGATTGGTTTTTTACGTAGTTCTTTACATGGTTTACATGGAAATGGCATATCAAGCCTTGACCTAATTCCTGTGCAGGTATTTAAGTTGGGGTAGATATCAAATGTGGACCTCACCCTATATTGTCATCCAATTTGAAGGTTTTGAGGTCAAGGTTGAAAGTGGGGTGGCCTTAATAATATACTTGAGGAGAGCCGAAGGGAAGATGGCATGATTCATGTTGGATTTCAATCACACGGAAACATAATAAAGTAAAATGACCTCAAACATGCATCTTTAAATAAACACCACTTCTTGTAAGATGTGAAACATGCAATTAGTGTAAGATGATCAGCAAAACCAAATTGGGTCCATAGCAATTTTCTTCATGAATTTTGAAGCTCATATGCATGCCTTATTCATTGTCAAAGTAAGGATTGCATTTCTTGTTTTTCCTTTCCCCCCAACACAATTATGATGACTATTGGGCATGCAATAGTTCAGGAAATTTGAGCATGTAGTCCGACCTCTTTAAAACCACATATCTTTATGGTGTATGTTCTTAGATCCACTCAACCACGTCCGTTGAAGATGAGTCACCACATTACGCCCGCTTACCTTGTACCAACCAAGACCAGCATGATCAAGTAAAGTGCTCATGAGTACTCCAGAATAAGTGTGGCCAAGTAACAAGAGTGAAGATGATGCAAAAATAGAATGGCTCAAAAACAGAATGATCTAAAAAATGGCTGACAAAAATGCATCGTTATTTGGCTAATGTCTGAATGATGGTTGTATGCAGAGGGTCAGAGAGATGGGTCATCAGATTTTCTATAGGACCAGTTTTGGTGACGTAAGCCTGCACTATGAATCCCACCATTGCAACCATGGCGAGCCGGCCTGCACAATTATCAATGTCAAACATTAGAAACAAGGATCTAGCCAATGTCATTTGCGAACTTGACCTTATTCCAAAACAAACGAAAATGAAGATAAGGACGCATTTAGGAGAGGTAAATTTTCATCCCTTGCACATGGATGGCAAAAGCAAGCCTACCTCGGTTACTTATTATAATTGGACACCTGTATTTGAGTGGTGTCTGGTTAAGTGTGGATCTAAGAACGGACACCAAAAGATGTGCTTATATACGATTGGATTACGTGCCCAAAATTTGTTAACTAGCCTACATTTAAAAGTCTAGATATTTGGGGGAACCTGTGTGATCATTTAAGAAGAGAGTCTTCACTTTGATAAGTGAATACAAGCTCCTGAAATTACGAGCCAAATGGCTATGGCCTCAATTTTCATTTGCTAATCATCTTGTAGTAATCATATGTTTATTATCCTAGGAGAAGTGGGCAAAAGCAACCATTTAAGACCCATCTACCTCAAAAACCACGACAATGGTTAGAAGTAAAAGTGATTGTGTTTAAATTTTCTTTTTTAAATTTCTAGCAGTACCTTGAACTCTTCCAGAAATGTAGCTCTTACCATTCTTGATCTCCCTCCACTTCATGGGTTGAGGTTTGGTTGGATTATTAGCAAAACCCATTGGGTTAAATAAGGGACCACCAGGGTACCTGATCCACAAGGAAACGTGTTACTAACATCAAATGCCCATACATACTTGCTCACATATATTTTGATACTTCAAGAAATGCTCATCTAACACAAACCTAGGAGAAAAACAAAAATTTGCATCAGTGATTTCGGAAGTTGGAGGAAGTGTGCGGAGCATTGTACCCATTCTCCAAGCCTTCAAATGCCGCTTCGTAACCAAAAAAAGAGTCTTCTGCTGCTTGAGAACCAGGCGTGATAAAGTCCATCCACCTCTTTGTCTCCACAAATCTGCAATGCATCCATAGAACTGTAAAAATGAGCCCAAAGCTGACTTTGCTGTACACAATTTCATGGCTACAAATGACTCCCAAAAACTCATCTGTATCCTGCAGAACTGCAGTTTGAGCAGATAGGGCAACAAGCAGCTCCTATGTCATCCACAGCACCCCATTCGAGACAATTCAAGCATCAAATGAAAATGGCAGACTACACTAAACATCTGATTTGATGTGGCCCATACTATTCATCATCAACCTACATTGGTTGCCTTGCAATCACCGGATGGCAACTAAAGAGGGTGTCACATGACACTTTGGTGCTACATGACAAGTCATGAAGACCACTCTAATTGAGATGGCACACCAATTTAAATGTCAAACTAAATTGGATGTTTAGTGTAGTTATTACCGAGTCCAGAATTCCTTACCCCATTAAGATGAGCTGCACAAGGAAAAGACTTCTGGTGTCTGCAAAGTCGAAGTGATAGGCACCCGCTTCATACCACAGGGGAATGTCTGTCCTCCCAGTGGCCCTCAACAGCTGCACAAAAACAAAAGTTCGTAAGTCAATAGGAGAAAGAGCACCTCACCTCAAGCTTGTGTCGACACCTTTTCATAGCAACACGAGAACTTTTGCTCTACTTGTTGGCATAACACAGCTTGCACTGTCTGCTTGCAACATTTTCCAACCACTGGCATACTTAAATACAATCTAATACTACATAATTCGTGCCGATACTTCAATTCAGACAACAGAGCTTCTTGAAAACTCATGGATTGTTGTAACTCAAAAAGAAGAGCTTCACTTTGCGCATCAGAAGTGGTATTCAAAGTTTCACCCAAGGTTTTTTGACTAAATATGATAAAACCTCCAAAACTTAAAGCTAAAATAAATTCTTCATTAGCATATATAAAGATATAGTTTGAACTTAAAACACTACTTATTGTTGTCATGGGTGGTAAGTCCAATGAGGCAACTTGCTTGAAGTCTATTTGGGTGCTGATACTAAGATTGGCCACAGAATCTGCTGAGAGTTTGGTTAACCGCAGTACAAGATTATCCAACAAAAAACCAAAATTGAATCCAATTCTAAATTGTTTTTGTCTACGACAATGGTGCTTAACAGGAAATCATACATCTGTATAGAGGATGCCAGCAACACCCGCCATGGCAAAGCGAGCATGCACAAGCTCGGCCTGCACGTACCATCGGAGACTCTCAGGCTCTCGTCCAAGCTCCAAGGGATCGAATCCAAAATCACCTGGGAGCCTGCAAATCAGATGTGCATACCATTATTACGAGGACCTTAGCAGGTGTCAATTCCTCAATCCATGACCATAATGCTCTTGATGTACTAACATTGCTCGACTGCGGAATGATCCCTATCACATACTAGCCTCCAAAAAGAGGGAATTATGCGGCTTCAGGTGCATTATCATCAAATTTGTCTCAAAGAATCAAATACAATGTGAACCTTCTTGCAAGACAGATGACAGAACCAACCCTATATGGAAGGAATTTAAATAAACTCATCAAGAAAATAATAATGCAGGTTGAAGATTCCAAACATCTCATACTATTCACTATTTCGAATTGTTAATCCTTTTAGAGTACCATCCCCGCAATAAAGCTTTACATGAACCTGGTGAAATTTGGAGGGGTCAGAAACGTCCAAATCCATGCCTATCAGCGAAGAAAAGCAGTTTGATCCAAGACAAAGGGAACTTCTGCTCCTACTTAGATTGCACGAACGGAATATTGCTTGTCAAAAGAATCTCCTCTAGAATTTCCAACAATGATTTCCTCCGCATGCAATATCTTTGAACAATCTTGCCCTCCGAAGAGCCTATTCCCGGAGACTCTGCATTTTATATTTCTGACCTGAGAAGGCTTGATCACACTCACAAACACCCTCCACAACCTCTCATCCTTACAAGATTCCCATGCGCCCCAACCCAATCCAGAAACACTTTCGGGTCATTTTCACAAAGGAATCCTCCACCCAATGAGCGCAGGCTGCGGTAGAGCCTCAATTGCCGAATTGGCAAGCTTCCACTACCCACACATTGTTGCAAAGATTCCTCAGGACACCGTTCCAGAAGGTCAGTCTCCACTCTTAGGTTGCACGAACGGAATATCAAATAAATTAAACGGAAACTCTAGAACTACCAACGACAAAATTCGTCCAAAATCAACCCTTTGAACAATCTTGCTCTCCAACGAGCCCATTCCCGGAGACTCTGAAATTTATTTCCCTGACCTGAGAAGTAACGATCACACGCACAAAACACCCTCCACGAACATTTCACCCTTACAAGATTCCCATGCGTCCCCACTTAAATCCAGGAACACTTTTTGGGTAATGTTCACAAAGGAATCCTCCCCCCAATGATCGTAGGGTGAGGTAAAGCCTCAATTGCCGAAATGACAAGCTTCCACTACCCACCCATTGTTGCAGAAATTCTCCAGGACACGTTTCCGGAGGATCCATATCAGCCCTTAGGTTGAATGCTCTTGTCAAATGAATCTTCTCGAGGTCCGGAAATTCTAGAATTACCAACAATGAATTCGTCCAAATGCAAAGCCTTTGAACATTCTTGCTCTCCATAAAGCCCATTCCCGGAGACTCTGAAATATACTTTCCTGGCTGAGAAGCAACGATCACACTCACAAACACCCTCCACAAACCTCTCATCCTCACAAGATTCCCATGCGCTCCAATCCAATCCAGTAACACTTTTGGGGTAATTTCTATGAAGGAATCCTCCCCCAATGATCATAGGGTGAGGTACTTAGAGCCTCAGTTATAGAGCAAGCTTCCACTACCCACTTATGGTTGCCAAAGTTCCCCATATCCACTCTCAGGTTACAGAAATTCAGAGAGCTCATAAACAAAGAGGGATAGAGATGCAGAGAGACCCACGTTCCATTGAGGTGGGCCGGTGGAGTGGAGCCAGGCAACCATAAGGGACGGACGTCCACATTCCCACTACCAACCTCCTCATCAACCTTGGGGGGTAATGCCCCACTTCCAGCCTCCGCTCTCCATCGACTTGCTGGAATCCTCAATCCTCTGCCAAGCTGAAGAGATCGGCACTGCCTCTGGCTTTTGAGCCGCGAGGTTGATGGCACTGGGGATAAGATAGTTGTGGAGGAATTGGCGACTGAGCAGAGCGTCGCCATCTCTGCAATGTTCAAGATTGGAACAAGAAATTGTTCTACTTATTACGTACCTGCTTTCTCTCTCTCTCTCTCGTCTCTCTTTCCCAGGAGATAGGTCTTGCCCACACACTTCCCAGTCGATATGTCCACTGGATAATCCGCTTATCTGTTAAATAATACCAATGTCCTATTGATATCACAACAGACCGCTGGTCGCCGCATGCTCGCACCGTCGATCAAAAGGTACGCTCTCGGGGATTCTGCATTTTAGCAATTGCATACGAGGACCGAGCATCCTTCATCTCCAAGCTTGGTTAACATATGACCCTATGTTATGTTGTTGAAATTCTGACCTGACGCGAGCTGTGAAGCAGTTTAGGTTCAAGAAATATTGGAGAGCATTTAGGGGTATGTAAACTTTGCAGAAACGAAAGGTGTACCGCAATGGAATGCAAATCTTTTGCGGAGTTTTAGCACTCAGTTCCGTGCCCTATATGTAAGCCTAGAAAATTCGAATTCAGCTCGGAAGAAACAAGGATTCGTTGAGTTTGTGCACGACCAGAATTGGTGGGCTTCAATGTTGGTGCAGCCGAACTTATTATCGTGTGATTAGGGCACTCACATTAAACTCCAAAACTTGCACTCAAGCGCAAAGGTCTGCGAGTTGCACTTGAACACTCAGTGGGTTAATTTTAGTTCAATGTCTTTGCAGGTAGCCTAATCCAACTTTGCAGGTAATTTAGGAAAAGACTTCAAGAAATTTGCACAGTATGAGCGGTTAAATCACACTAGCACCAACCTAGAATGGTCAAGTGCTTTACTATTGTTAAAATTTGAATGAACTATGCAATCAGGAAAAACGATTGTCAATTCTTGGTGTTTTCATGGATGACTTCGTACATGGATAGAGTTGCCATATGAACTCATAGAACTAAAGAGACGACATATCTCAGACACCTGAAATAAATGCACACAAAAACTTGATGTATTTGCTGGAGCCCTTCAAAGATGCACACATGAAGAGCAATCGAAAAACAGGCATGAAACTCTCCTTGGGTTGTATTACTACCTTCAGGTATTGTGATCCAGAATTGTCCAGTTTGAACTTATCTTCCAGTGACTACACTGCAGGCTCATCTTACATCTAGACGGATGCTTGACGAATACTTCTCAACTTAGAACCTAACACTGCATTGTCCTTGATATTGGACTGGCGAGATATTACTGATGCTTAAATGCTATTTACCTAGCTGGATCCTTTTTGCCTCGCTGATTTCACCATATCCTGAAGGGAGTCGACACAATGTTGACAAATAACCTCTGGATCTGGAATGATGTCTTCAGCTGACATGACAACCAAGCTTGCTTTCCCCATGTAGCTCTGCAAAAAAATGCTAAGGGACTGCATATTACAAAAGAATTGATCAGTACGGGGCCCTTAACAAAATACCTGAAGCAGACTCCATTCTGAAAAGTATGCAACCAGGAACTGCAGCTCGTTGGAATTCAGAATATGTTAAAAGTGGTGCACGCAACAGACAAGCACACTGAGCAGATCAAAGATGCTCACATCATTCATTCTAAGTCCTCATCAAAATCTTGTGTAACTGTGTAGCGATAATATATATTGTCTGCATGAACAAAGTCAGAAATATATGATGACATGTATCAAAGAACAGGTCTGCTCGGCCTCACCTGTGGATGTCCAACGACAGCAGGATAGATGCTGACAATAGGGTTACCGCTGAACATAACAGCTTCCATTGGCCCAGGGACATTTGAAACCGCCAGTGTGGTTTGCAGGATAATTCGCCGAGTAAGAATTGTTGGTAGCTTTAATTTGGGAAAATTTACAATTTACACGGTCAGTTAGACTATATCAAAGTCCAGGATTTGGACCCAGAAATTGTAGCAGAAGCACCTTACACTGGTTTAATAGAAATGTAGCTAATGAATGTCAAAAACTTCAACATAACAAACATCATGCAAGAGACTTTGGTCCTTACAACTGGCCCTGTTATCCCCATGAGCAATGCTCCACTCCAGTACGTGAAGATGCCCTCAAGGGATGTCTTCTTCCTGTCACCTATTTTCTTTGCAGCCACGACATGTTCAAGCGGGTCTCCCAGGTGCTTCAGAGGAATGTCAATTAGGAGATAACCCAGATGATTCCCCCACCGCGTTTGAGAACCACCCTCCATCATTGATGCTAGCTCCTGCAACCAGCAACACCTAGATTATTCCACCACCAAAACCTGAAAGGAAGATAAGGAAGAGGGACGTCCTCATTTCCAACACCCTTCCCCTCTAGATGAAAGTGGACAGGGCATTTTCCTTTTGTAAAAGTGTCAAAGACAAGACCCAGATTGCGTGAATGATGTCAGGAAATACAGGGCATGAAGAATGAGATTATATCAAGCCAAGACTAGATGGATGCAACATTATTTTATTCCAAACCTGCAATCCTGGTGACCCTCTTGTATTCATTAAACCAGCTGCACGAATACGCAAATTCTCTATTTTGGAAACAGCATTCTTTTGATTTTCCAAATATCGGAGAAGGCCTGCTCCAACCATGCCCATGAGGACATCATTGATTGTCTGTTTTTATCAAGCATAGTGTCAGTTACTAGAAAGGCATCCAACATCAGCATCAGAATATACCTGCAATATATAGAATGGATTATTGAGAAATGTAGTCAGATCTATGTCACAATCATCAAGGCCATAGAAGTAATGAAAAGCCTCTCTTATTTTGAATCTGGAACCTGCTTAAACTTAATCCAACCTATCATGATTCTATCCAGGATAATTGAAGCAATGAAAAGCCCAACATATCATGAATAATTTCTCCATTTCTACCATAACTAGAAGGTTCATACTAACACATTGCCATCTAAATGGGCACTGGATTAGCAAGGAGCCACCAGCTTCCATATCTCACCCACCCACCCAATATATCACAAGGATGCCACTTACATGGATATGACTTACAGTTGGTTGATAGAGAGATTTTAAGACTTTGTCCAACTGGACATCCTAAATTATTGCTTACAAATGAATACCTTACTCTGTCAAGTATGCCTTGAGAATGGAGACCACATTTCCTAATCATTGGCTACCTACCAACAGTAAATCCATATATGCACTACAAACTCACCCCATTCACAGCGTCCTTTACAAGACGCATGTCACCAATATCAATGATCTGGTACACAAGCTTCTTCTTCTTCTTCTCCACACCTTCGTAGCCTTTCAGGACACTGGGGCTGTCTTTCAACCAGATCGCAGTAGAAGTAAAGAGGAAAACACCCACTATTGTGTTCCACAGAAGAACAATCATGGAAAACAACCACACAAACAGTGAACCCTTTTCTCTCTTTCTCCTTTTTGCTGCCGGAATTGAGGGGAGCTCACTAGGACTATCCAAACGCCGTGTACAAGCCAGCAGCAGAGACATGAGTGAAGTTCCGTCGCCTAGAGAATGGTGGACACGGATAATCATGTGAGACTTTGCATTTCCAGACGTCCCTTTTAGTATATGACACTCCCACAATGGACGCGATACATCCATAGGGGGAGCACTCCCAAGGTCACTTAAATAGTCCTCAGCAAAACGAGGAGCTGCCATTTCTGATTCGGTGTAGCCAGTTGGCTCAAAAACATGAGCATTTATATCAACTTCTACTGGAACCCAGACATCCACCCCCTTCCTATCCTTGATCTGCATTAAAAGGTCTCAATTTAGTCAGACTGAAAGCAGAAACCATCAACTAAATTCCAAAATATGTTCTACGATCACCCAAGAATCTGTAGCCAACTCCTAAGAGAAGGTTACACAATTGAAGGCAGCAAGAAATGATAAATATGGGATATCCACGAGCAAATCCAGCATTAAGCATCAACAAAGAAGAAACTAAATCTGACTAATCAAAAGGAACCACAGTTTACAGTTGGAAGATTACCATGATGCTGTGAAACCGTTTATGCTTTACAAGTGTTTCCAGCAAAGATTCCTTGAAATCTGAGACATTTATTGTATCTTTAAACCCCAGGGTACATAGAATGTAGCAATTTAAATTTGGTTGAGAAAACAGTCGCCCTGCTGGAGTGACAGGCTCCTCAAACTCTTCTGGTCTTGTTGATAACGTTGTATGTTCTTGTTTAGTACTGATTTTCCGAAGCCTCAAATTAGTGGTTACATTTTCAGACCCCATGATCAACAGCCTTTGTATCACAATAAGAGAGGCCTCAATTCGTCACGGGAACACCGACTCAGTGCATGTCACGAATGAAATTCAGCCCACTCCTGCACACACATATGCAGTCACCAAGTATTATGATAGAGTATACCATACTTATACAGCATGATCTTCCTTCCAATGTTGCCTCTAGGGAGAACAATACCAACAAGCAACCTCCCAGATTATAAAACACCTATACAAAGGCGCGGATCTTGCAAAAGATGGCCACACTAATAGATGAGGAGCATCAAAGGAACTAAGAAACCATGTCTTCCTACACGTGATGACCTATTAAATATCTTTACGTGTTGCTACGTACCACCATTGACCCAAAAAAAACTTGTGAAAATGCATGTCAAATTGCATCTCAAAAATTGTTAAACAATAAGGAGAAATGGAAGTTTAATGAGATCGAGTATTTCCTTATACTACACTAAAATGCACACTAAGCCTTATAGAAGTTCTTCCAGTTCTTTTGTAAGTGCATCACTAAACCTTGCCTCTACAACAACATCGTCACTTCTTCAAACACCCATTCTCTATAGATCCTGATATTGTAAAATCTCGAATCAGGTTTCTTTAGAGATTCAGCTATTCTCAATACTTTCTCAACGCTCCCGAGCCGAACATGTTCGTGAATATCACAAAAATAAAAGCATACAGCCGAGAAATCTTAAGACGTCGTGCTCCCTCATAAAGCAGTACAGGACAATTGCAATAACAAGAGAAATCTAATTCTCTCAAACAGGCCGTCCGTATTCTCCTAGGACAGCTGGCATCAGATACCAAGCGAAGACAATTGAAAAGACTGAGGCCCGGTTTTAGAGAGTGAACTTCTGAATCTATTCTGAAATTCTATTCCTTAGAGTTCCCTGAAGCTTCAAAGGACGAGAACTGTTTGGAATCTACTCCACGAGTGCCAGGAAACGGAGCACCTTCGCTGAAAGACTAACCAATGTTACGTTCCACAATATGCTTAAGCTCCTGCTGAAATGCGTTCCCTCTCTCACATAAACATACACTAAGCTGCCTATCTACTTCGCTGTAGCAAGGTCAGAAGTTTAAACCCTCGACGAACTTTCAATCCCCTCTTCACTCCTGTTCTGACGCACAAGGATACCAGAAAAGCAAGAAACCGATATTCTCAAGTCCAGAATTATGCGACCGGAAGTGATTTGTTATTTCATCAAAAGTTTAGGCTCTCAACGAACTTTCAATCTCTGTTTCACTCTTGTTCCGAAGCACAAGGATACCAAAAAAAAAGTTTAAAAATTAAATACTCAAGGAAACCGAAGCTCTCAAGTCCGGAATGAATTTAGGCGACCTGAATAAATTGTTCACTTCAAGAAAGGTTTAGACTCCCGACAAACTTTCAATCTCTGTTTCACTCTTGTTCTGACACACAAGGATACCAGAGACGCAAGAAACCGGAATTTCCAAATTCAGCAAGAATTTTGCGACCAGAATAGATTTGTCATTTCATCATAAGTTTACTCTCAACTAACTTTCAATCTCCGTTTCACACTCACTCTGACACGCAAGGATACCAGAAAAGCAAGAAACCGAAATTCACAGAGTCCAGAATGAATTCATGCGACCGGAACAAATTTGTCATTTCATCAAAACTTCAACTCTCGACGAGATGTCAATGTCCGTCCCCCCGCTTTTTCAGATACACAAGATTATCACATAATCAAGAAACGGGACGAATAAATGGCAAATCGACTGACTTACGCGAGCTTGACATCCAGCACAGAATCGAGCCTTCAAAAGCTGCGCCAATTGCTCTTCCCGCGGTCTCACACATAGGAAAGCGCAGCGAATCTTTCTTCCCCCGATACAAGCTCGCAATGTCCTCCACACAACCCCTTCCCCGTACTCACGTGCATCCATCCATCCCCTCGTCGCGCCAATCCCCTTTCTTCCAAGCAACCTATGTTACCTACTCCAGCTCCTTCAACACTTCACTCCAATCCACCTATCCATGTCTCAGGACAAAAACACATTGACATCCATCTGAAACTCCGACCGACCGCTTTTCCTCAAGCATGATTTCCAAAACTGAACTACAAGAGGGAAAATGAGTAGCCTCCTGATTCCGAACGGGCTTGAAGCTATTGCGTGGCACATACTATATTAAGTCACATGCAAATGTACAGTAGGTTAAGAAAAGCGGCTCTAAAAGGGCTCAAGCTTGATTGGATTCTTTTTCTCTCGCAGCAATGGCGATGGCGATGGCGATGGATGAGAGAGAATGAAAGCGCATTGTTGTTGATGCAACAGAGAGACGGGGAGACACAAGTGTCCCTTTACAAACCTAATTACCACACTAAATATTGTATTTAGTGTCGTAGGCTATTTTATGTCATTGTGAATATTACTTTTCTAGTGACACTTCTTAAGAATTAGTCTACAAGTACTGTCATCCTAATCTACTTTTAGTTCATCTAATGTCAATTATCAAAACATGTTTTGGTGTATTTTGCATCCTCACACATTTGTAAATGAAATTTCGTCATGGTTGATTGAAATTTGGTTGAAATTTCACTTAGTAAGTGATAGTAATTGAAACATTGTATATCTATAATGTCCAATTTTTTTTACAATGAATGACAACGAATGTTGGGTTTACATTTAGTGTTGGTTTACAATTAGTATTGAGCAAGACTAATAGAATTGGCGACACTAGATACAATATTTAGTGTACTTACCAACATTCTTTAGTATAGAGCAAGACTCATAGAATTGGCGACATTAGATATAATATTTAGTGTACTTACCAACATTCTTTAGTATAGAGCAAGACTAATAGAATTGGTGACACCAGATATAATATTTAGTGTACTTACCAACATTCTTTAGTATAGAGCAAGACATATAGAATTGGTGACCCTAAAATATAATATTTAGTGTACTTATCAGCATTCTTGTTGCTTAAGAGTGGGTTTACACTAGGGTCCAAGACCAAAGAAACCCCCAAATCAAGCAATCTTATTAGTTAAGAGCAAAATTTTGGACCCCATGAGCTAACGCTAGGCTCCGAGTCCAAGGTTTGAAGAAAATGAAATGGCCTCAATGTGGCATCACTTTCCTTCAAATCTCATTCGCCACACTCAAGAAAATACTCCTCCTAATTTGAGAAACGAATTTTTAAGCAGGGATCCAATCTTGATCCCAAAAATAAGGGCCAATTAAGGGGTGTTTTGAATCCTCAAAGTTCTTCAACCCATACCCTAATGTAAACCCACCCTAAGCCATGGGGTGCTGCACATCAACAAAGGTGGGACCCACTTGATGCCATTTGTGTGGGGAACGGGTCTTTAAAGGGTTTTTTGTTATCGGCCTACTCCTCCAAGGATATTAAGCAAGCCATGACATTACTAAGCAATGGGTCCTTGTTTTCTTTTTTATATTTAATCGGCCTAAATGGTTTATCGTCGATCAACAATGAGCAAGTAATATAGTTCATTGATCCCTCCATGTTTCTATTGGCTCAACCCACATGTCCCAAAGCCACAAATTGCTTACGCAGATTTAGATGGAGTTCACAATATCATGGCCAATTATTTGACAATCTCTTGCAAACCATGTAACTTGGGGCCCACTATATGTGCTCAACATATTGAGCAATATTATGACATTGATTAGAGAATCCAAAAACTGAGGCCACACTCAGGTTGCCATCATTTCCTCATAACATTTGAGCAAAGATAACAACTGCAAGTATGTGCAAATTGGGAGAACTCTAAATCAGAATCATCCCGGCATCAATCTCAAGGAAAATACATAGTTAATGCCGATCTACCTTATACCATAGGCTGATAGCAAGTTGGACAAAAGGTGCCCAATAATTAATCATTTAATACTAAAAATTAATAAAAACTTAGGCAACCCGTAAAAACATCTATGAGGAATTAGGCATTTATTTATTATCTATTTAGGCACATAGCATACCTAGATACAAATCCATGTAATTTCATTTATATTTCATTCATTCATGGTGGCTAAGTACACAATGTTAACCTTAAGGGTTTATGTTAAGTTGTTTTAGTATCCTAATATGGGTTGTGAACAGTGTATCCCCGCACACTCCCAAGCTTCTTTACACTCTTGAATTTGAGAGGTTCGCTACATATATACTGGGTGAATGCCATGTTGACTCCACGTGAATGACATGGTGAATGCACATTGACATGGTGTGTTGTCAATGCATGTGAGTTGTTGACTTTGAATTGAGTTGTTCCAATGCACCAAATTTTCAAATTTTCAAATATTTAGATATTTTTATGATTACTTCTATGTGCATTTAGATTGTTTGACCCAATAACTTTATTTTTAAAGATAAAATAAGATAAAATACAAAATACAAAATTAAAACTGAGTATTTTGAATCGTTTTCTGCCCAACATGCTATTAGTCTACGGTACTCGATTTTGCAAGAATGTCAAGCCCAAAGAGCTCCCATGGCTTGACCCCTCCCACGTGGGCTCCATGATGAAGGTTGAGAAGGTCTCAAGGTAATGAACGTTCCTAGAATCAATCACAAAACCCCCGATGAAAAACATAAACAAAGACATAATATAAACATCCTAGTTAGCCTATGGAACTAAGAGATGGGAAAGCACTACGTGCAATTGCACGGATGATGGGGGTTCATCCATAATTTAATGTTCCATGACGAGAGGTTGTGTTAAATATATTTTCGGTCACATGGACCAGGTGAAAAGTGGCTTCAATACTTGGGGGGGGGGGGCTCGTACAAGTTGTCATGTAGACCGTTTAATAATAGCTTAAAGCCCTAATAGGTTAAGTAAATGATATGAAGAAGACATAAATTTTTGTTATTGTTCACATGGATCTTTGTGGAATATCATGCATGAAAGAACTTGCAAAAAGAAGTTGAGTTTCATGATCAACACTTCTTGAACATATTGATGGATGCCAAGTGTACAATATGCAAGTGTTGAAGCTCATGGATTTTTTTCAACTCTTGACTTGTATTGCATTTCATGGGCAAACCCAAGTACTAGGTTTCATGACTTGTAAGTGCAAAATGCACACACATGTAATGGTTTGCCTTCCATATTAGACATAATCATCGAAGGGGTTTTGTATGATTTCTCAAGGGAGAAAAGAATGTGGTGTTTCAATTTTAGCACTTCACAAAGACTTGAATTTCTTGGACATGCTCGACGTCATTGAATTATTGTTTTTCAAAATTTGGACGATTATGAATGTAACGTGCTTCTTGTTGGCGAGCTTACAATACGGTAGGGAACAAAGGAATCTAGTGGAATCCTGTAGCACAATATGACTGTCATTTGCACAAACTTTAAGACAATATTTTAGTTGAAGTAGTTGAGAAAGGCGAGTTGATTCTCAGGCTCTATCCTTACTAAAAGCTTTGTCTAGAGCCTAGTATATCAGCATCAGAGACATTTATTTCTAACATGCATTAATATACCATGTTTTTGAATGAGTGTTATTGTTAGAGTCCAACTCTTTATTTACTAATTATATAGAGGCTTTTGAAATTGATGCTCAATTGTAGGTCAATGCCTAATGCACCAATAGTTGTTTAACTAAGTGTATCATAGCCATTGAGACTCGAGACTACATGAAGTGCTCAAGAGTTCAAAGCCAGTGTGAACATGGATCAAGTGAAAAAGCCAAAAACAAAAACAAGGAAAGACATAATGGACACTTCATGAACCCCGTTGATCTCTAGACACTTTATCTATCTCCTTATGAACATCCTAACAAGCTTTCTCACACCTCAAGGCATATTCATACAACCACTCTTTTGATGAATTGACTCTAGAATTTATTGATTTAACAAATCATGGACCTTGCTCATCTATGCACATTGCAAAATCATGGGATACTATTTAGATGGGTGCATCACTTTAAAGGCCATGAGTTCATCTCTTCATTCCTCTACGAATCTAATGGTATGGAAATTGGCACACGAATGAAACCCAAAGCACCACAATATGCTCATCGGAACCAATGCATGAGTAGCATTTGACACCATTGTTATGGATTCATCAATGATATTTAATGTTGTTTGTGGAAAGGCCATCAATTAAGATGTTGCTAGTTTAGAGACTCTTGAGTTTGGTGCCCATCAAGAGTTGCCATATTCAACAAAAAAGAACGTGCAAAAAGGTAACCATCTTCAATATTATGCAAAACAAAAAGGGTTTTGAAATAGGGCATAAGAATCACCATGCTCAAGATGACAAGAAAAATAAAGGCATGTATTTTTGTTTCTTTAGTCTACCTTAGATAAGATCTCGAATTTGAGGCAATTGAGCACCTATCGATTTTCTAAACGAAGGGGACAAATGGATATATCTGCACCAGTCAATAAGCCTGGAAATCGACCTCGAATGCTTATGTGCTACCTTTGTGGCCGTGAATTTGGCAGCAAAAGGTATTATTTCTTTGGAGAAATTTAAAAAAAAATATTAGTTCATGACAGATGAATATAGAACGATCAAAATTCTAAAGCAGATTGTTCTACACACATTTACAAGGATTTCTTTTTGGTTTGGATTGATATCTTGTGGGATATTCAGTTTACCCATCCACATTCCACAATGTCAAAAGAAATGGCTAGCTGAAGAGGAAAAGAAACCCAAAAAAGAACGCCACCCTTTGCCTCCACCTCCTGCAGCTGAACAATCTATTAAGACAACCGGTGCTCAAATGGTTGATGACTTTAATAGCGAGTAAGTGCATGGATATATGAAAAAGTCTCTATCTCATGTACTTTACATTGATGTCACATTTGTTGTTGTCTAGCTGAACATAGATATATTGTAGTACTTCTATCACAAGGTTAGGATGTCCATTGATGCCAATCAAGACATTTGAAAGCTTCACATCAGACATTCATAACCTTACACATTGATGCAAAAACAAGATTCTAAAACTATTTTAAATGGTCTTACGGGCATTCTTTGAATGAATAAAATCATGAATACAATGGATTCTAGAGAAGAACTTCTTTGGCCGCAATCCAATACTATAAGAAGCCAAATAGAGAGGCCATCTTGCATCATGATACAGGGCATTTGCGGCTTTTGAGCAAAGTTTGGAACAATGTCCACATTGTCAACGGCGTTTTGTGCCCAAGGCATTCAAGCATCACTCCAATGCATGTACTGCAACATGTCCGGCTAAGCCTGCTGGCACCAGTCTCATCGCCAACTCGCTTTCCAACAGGCTAGTACCGGGTGCAATCGCCGGATCCATGCATGGGAATGCAAGTGAGTGCATATCACTCTCTAGCTATGTCACTCATCCTTTGATAAAATTTGATATTTGTTCCTCAACAATGTCATATCAATTATCAAACAATTGAAACAACATGAATTGGATTTCATATTCTAGCATTTGTATGGGCTTACACTAATTACATATTTGTGTGACACAGAAGCACCACCTCCAAAACTTCAAAAAAATATTGGTTTATATAGGTCGTCTATGAAAGAAAAGATCATGGATGTGAGGTCACAAAGGGATGGAAATATTTTTGTGCCCTCTACCATAGATCACGTAAGATTATGGTTGTTGTCCCCAACGTTTTTCTCTTTCATATATTTCTATTGTGTAAGTATGTTCGTATGGACTTTGCTTAGATCATAAAGTGACATAAATGATCATCCTCATCCAGATGAACTGCCACTTTCTCTAAGAGGTTTGAAAGGAGATGCCCTCCTCTAATAATTATATACATTCTATTATACATAAAAACATATATGAAAAAATGTTTAAAATCAACAAACCCACAAAGTCGTGTTTTGATAGCAGGGCCAAAGCTCAAAGTCAAATAGTTTTTGTGACAATTGTGGGGCACAATATGAGCGGCCTAACTCCAACTTTTGCTCCCAATGTGGGACCAAAAGGGCCGGTATGTGAACTTGTCGTTTCTTACTTGAACATGTTTAGAAAGCAAGGTTCTTATGGTTTTGAAAAACTAAATTGAACTTTGTGCAGTTTTTAAGGGCAACAACCCATGTTTTCCAAGTGAGTGAAAGTTTGTTTTGCTTCAAGTTGGCATGATTGTCAACCTTGTAATATATAGTGCCAATAAGTTGAATGGATGTATGAATATCAAACATCAAAGGAGAAAACATCTTCCACTACAAATGTGGTGTCTTGTCTAGGTTTAAATAATGAAGCGTGTGCCCTCACGAGTGTAATTAATGCACGACATATATTATAAAGGGGCATTTCCTTATGGAATTGCGAAAAAACTCTTTCACAAGTTCCATGAAATCCCACAGGGTTCACGATGGTTGATGAGCCAAAATTGAATTCCCAAAACAAAGAATCACCGACACTAAGTGTGGTGCATGCCCAAAAGCCGGAAGGAAACTCAAAGACCAAACTACTAGATCCTTGGGAAATAGATAAGGATGTTAAAATCGATAATGACGTTCCAATTGAGATTAAAATAAAGATGAAAATTCCCAAAAAATGATTTCATTGACAAATTATTTCAACGATTATTTACATGAAACAAACACTAATTGATAATGTTGTTTGTGGTTGTCACATATGATGGTCTTATAATAAATGCCATAAGTAAGGTTGGTGAACGGTTGCAATGGATTTAAGAGGACATGTTTGAAAAGTCAATCTAGTATAAAAGACATGAAAAGTTAGTATAATTTGAAAGATATGAAAGGTCCGTATGATATAAAAGATATGAAAGGTCAATAATGATTCATATTATTAGTTGCTAGATTTGTTAGATGTGAAAGGTTATAATAGATAAAAACAAATTTGATTCGAAATTCCTCCAAGGGTTTTAAAAGTCTCCATGCACAATAGTATGTCAACAATTTAACCATATAAACCATAAATTTCTATAAGAAATATTTGGTTTCTACTATTAAGGAAAGCTAAATCATCATCAACGACTCAACGGATCTTGAAGGTCAAAAAATTTGGTATTACGATATGCATGGAAAGCATGTTGAAATGTTACTAATCATGCTAGACGGTTGGGACAAAAGTATCTCAAAGACCGAATGAAGAGAAATTGTTGTTTTTCATAATTGTAATGCATTCTAATCAGAATTTGTTGCAATGGTATCTTCAATAGACAAGAATATGCAACTTCATTTTAAGTTGGCTGAGAGATTCAACCTTCAACATATTAGGGACAGCTTACACCATGGACCATGAAGTCAGAGCATAGAAGATGGCCTTTTCCATGGTTTGGTTTCTTTAAGAACCATTTTACAAAGCCTTCGGGCCCCTCATTAGGTGTAGACCAAATGTGGACCAGGAGGAGTGACCATGCACCAAAATATGAATGTGTTGATTTTTTTAAATATATGCCCAAAAAAGGCAATTTTGAAAAGAAAAAAAAGGAAAAAAAAACTTTGATCATACTCTTGTCTTCTCTTGTCTTCATCTTCTCTTCCAAAAAAAACATATTCATTAAAATTTTATTATAACAACATTTCTCTATCATGGGCCCTTGTCTTTTTCTACTAGTGCACCTCTTTTTCCTCTCCCATTGCAAAACACGGTGGACCATGTCAGTGGGTAATGTAGGCCTTAAAATATGTCTTTGGGGACCTCGAATTCCATGATGACTCTAACATTTTTTCCTTGGTGTAAATTAAAGTGGTCCTGGGACGAATTCAACAGCCAATCACATATTTTATAGAGCCTTGGGACGACTTCATGGTCCATGATGTACAACACCCCCTTAGACTTCAACGCAACATAATTAATAACTTAAGAATCTTGTGAACGCCCTTGATGTGGTCTACAACAATGTCCTGAAAGAGTTTGATTTGCAGTGATGTGTTAAAGGCCCTAGTTACGTGGAAGATTAGCCTAGGATCTATGTTATCACTTATGCTCCATGGGCCCTTTTGAAATTCTTCCATCATGGTGGTTTGTTCTCGGTTACTCTAGCAGTTAAATTTGTTCAATTTGTACCCCACAAATCCCCCCCCCCAAAAAATATTATTAATGAAAAATTATTGAATATATTTGTAAAATTAAATAAAAGAAAGAAAGAAAGAATCATGCTCTTTGAAAGGAGATTCCAATGCACTAGAATATGCCTTCTTTATATTTGAATTGTGTATGCAAAATTTATAAGGATTCTATGTTTTATTAGTAAATAATTTAGAACCATAAGGAGAACATGATGTTTAAGACATTAACATTTTTCAAACCGCTATGTACTTTATGAATCCTAGTTTTGGGTGGGATGATGATTCCAACATCCTCTATCTTAGGTGACCTTATTTGTTTGGGTAATCAAGCTATGCCACGTGTTTAGTTATTTGAGTTCAACTTTAGATTTTGGAACCAATGTTTTGTTCATTTTGTTTGGTCAATCTTGAGAATTCCTTAAAGGCTGACAAATTTTTCAAAAAAAAGTCTAGTTTCGTTAATACTGATAAGTTTCTATGGCATGCAATGTGGTGTTGTAACAATTCCATCAAAACGCATGTGTGTTGTAACCCTCAAACACCATATGAAAGGAAATTGATTTAAAGTCCAAGAAAGTAAAGCATGTATTTGTTGAGAATGACCACTACCAAGGACACAAGTGTTATGAGAGTGGAAGGGGGGGGATAATACATCATATTGTATGTATTTAGGATACATATCCTTGTGATATACTAAGATACGTGATCTATGTTACTGGAATTGGTGTGATAACAATTTACACTGAATTTGTTGGTATAGAATACCATTACAACTTGTTGAATGAACCAAGCTATTTAAAGTGGTTGGATTTCTTGATTTTTATTCACCTTCAAAACGGGACAAATTATACCATGTACATACTAGGACTAGTGACTAGCCACACCAGTGGGAGAGTTTGAGGAGAGTCTCCACTTGATAGGGGTTCTTGTCTTGTATGCACTGGCAAAATTGCAATATGTTATATCCAATGAGAAACACTATGAATAGGATAAAATTTCTCATTGGTAGCAATCAATTTTAAGAAAGAGATGCATTTTCCCTATCAAGAGGGACTCCTCTTTTTGCCTAGGACCAGCAATTGGCCCTAGTGTGGGCATGGTTTTAGTATATTACACTATCTAACCAATGCGGGCACTTTACTTGCAAAAAGTAAATAGTTTTTCATGTCATGTCAACTTCCTCATGTATTCCAACCATCCACTAAGAGAAATGCGGCACCCGCACTCAAGAAAGCAATTGTTGTTTGCCAAAGTTGATAAGGTACTAAGTTACAATGGATGTTGGACTGGAAGGGTTTTTGTGTGGTCCTTAACCCTTAAAGGACACATTGTCTCAATATACAACCATATACACACTTTATAAGAGCCTTGCAAAGCTAAGATATCATATTTTATATATTTACAGGGTTGAATCCTTATCTTATATATTGTCTTATCTTTTTTGCAAACTAAAAATATATTCATAATTGATGATCAAAACATAACATGTGTTATTTGCATCCAAGGGCACCCATGTTGCATATTTGAACTTAAATCTCCAATATCCAATCAAGAATTCAACCAGTTCAAAAATTGCACTTGAAGGATAAGTTGATTTGAGGTAGGTTTGATTTTGACATAATTAGCTTAAAATGGAAGGTTGCAGCTCAAATACATGTTTTGTGCTTGGAGAGGCCCGGTCTAGGCCACTTAGACACTTAAGGGTTAAGGTAGAAGCACTAAATTCCGTCAGTGATGCCAATTTTGACACATATTCTTTTTCTTCCAAAAGTGGGCAACTACATACTTCAACATCAACACCAACCATACCATTTTGAAACCTAAAAACATAGCTCATTGGTTGAAGGACACTATTCGGTTTTTTTTTGGGGGGGTGTTTGTGGCTGTGAGCATTTCATGTGATCTTCATATCGTTGTGCTCATAACGTGATTGCCAATCAAAATAGAATGATGGATCCTTTGCCTAGCTTAGGTAAGGGATCATCAATGCTCCAAGTGTCCACAGTTTTTGATACCACTAGGGTATGAGTATTTGACAATATTTTTGTTTTCAATACCATTCGGGTCAAACATACCATACAAGTTCCTTCATACCTCTGGTAAAATTGCCCTAGTACTAATATGCTTTGAAACGTAATAAACCCAACAACAAACTCGGATATACAAAGATTCTCTCACCTTGACATACGCATCAAATTTCAAAGCTTTGATTGATAATACGATGTCAATACCCACAAGTAAGCTTCTTCTTCTTTTCTTTTCATACCATTATGGATGATGGTGATTAGTGATACCACGCATTCATGTGTACACCAAACCAACACTTGAAATCTACCTTGTTTCCAACATGGAGCCAAAGTTCATTGTGAGGCTTCAATTCAAAGTTTACCGTAGTCCTCGGATGGTTTAGGGCAAATCTTTGTCAAATTAATATTTTGTTTTGCTTTTGAGGCTCCATTTTCGACAATGAAATACTCTGGTAGTTTCCACTTTCCCTTTTAGCCCAACGAGGTTGTTTCACAACCAACAACCAATCAAAAAAATCCCCAAATAGCATAATTAACTCCAAAACCGACATGGTTACTCCGGTGTGGTGTGGTGTGGTGTGGTGTTTGTGGATGATGATATGTTGGTCAAGGGAATTCTCGGGCATAGGGCATGAAGGAGCCTTGTGCTTCTCGCTCTCGACGCTCAGCCGTCACCTGCATGGCCCAACAATGAATGTGTTATTTTTAAAGTCCATGATACTTTGGGGAAGCTAGACTTCTTCTAAGGGTACGTGGGCCTAATTCGGTTACTAAGGTAGGGGTGGCAATTTCCGTGCGGGTCCTAAAGTCGACCCCTAGGGTCGGAAGCACCTATCTAGGTGTTTTTACCGTTCACAGCACTGCCAACATTTCATTGGTTGCCAGCGGTCGGTTTTAGAAATCCACCCAGTGGATATACCACGTACCCTATGTGCGAGTGTTGGTCACTCTACAAGGCTTCCTTTAAAATTTTGTAGGAAATCATAGACATGCTAGAAAATTTTGATTTTTTCATAGTTGCTCTTGCACCAGCTTTGTGGAGCGCTCAAAATTTATTAAAAAATAATTTCAGCATCCCAACTAGGCACATCTGAAATTTGGACGGAAATTGCCACCCCTACGACCGGACACCACCTTCAAGGTCGGTATGCATGTGGCCCTATTGTGGGCACTTCCCAACGTCTACGGAGATTCTTGGCATTTGGATGGGGGGTTTAGAATTGGCCCCATCGGATTCGCGGTCGTAAATTAGGAGGTTGTTGTTTCCAATTTCGGATTCGTAGTTCAGACGGCGCAAAAAACAAAAGTATCAGAAAAGGTTGAAGTGAAAAAATATGTCATCTTTTCTTAAGCAATCGCAAAGGTTGCAGTTTTAGTTCACCGTTGAACCCTAGAACGATGTTGTTTATGTTGTGAGCACGTAGTCTGATCTCATCATAACACATGCATTTTGGGTGTCCATTTCTTACCTACAAGCCTTGCCATAGGTATTCCAAGGTTCATAGTCAACATAATCTAGGGCGTGGGGGGGGGGGAGGTTATGCGATCATTCACTAAAAGAGAGAATCTATGCTTTTGAAATCAATAACATACTCCTATGAGCCCCAAAAGTTGGAATGGAAAATAGTCACCGCTTCCGGAACTTGGAATGGCTAGTTATCTTGTCCCAAGTACATGTTTGAAGCATATACTTACCTGTCGCAATTTGTCTTGAATGTAAAACTCGAAGGGAGTTTGCTTTGCCTGCACTCCACAAACATGAAAACCGTTCATCTTCGAATTTCAATCAACCAATATCATTCATGTAAACATCAAGAGCTGCCAAACTCTACTCAACATAGTTGCTAAAATGATGCTCTCAAAAGTTTTATAATTAAGGACTTCATTTTCAGATGGCCGTCTTACGGCCAAGGTCAAACAAATCCTCTTCATTTCACTAGAATCAAGAATTCTGACACCACTTGAACTCTCCTTCTACGTTACAGTACAAACCGTCAGAACTAGACCATGAATTCCTCCTACCAGACCATGAGCTTTTGCGAGACTTTAAAGAATAACTCTATTGAAACCACTCTTGAGTATTGTTCTTAAGGCCGATACCCCGAACCCAAACTTATTGCAATCTATCCATAAGTATGTTTCCGTTCCGATATTTACAAATCGCCAAATTTTTAACAAACCTAAAAATCATATCAATAGATTTATAGAGCATGCCGAAGTAGTACGGTAATAATCATTTTGTGTATTTGCCTAGTGAATTGGTTGGGATAATAACCTGCATTTCTTTGGAAAGGTAGTAGTGTTTGAATCCATGGTCCATGGCTCGTTTGAGCCGTTGGGTCCTATGATCTTGAACTTGCATCGGCAAGCGGTGAAGCGCTTCCTTTATGTCGAAATCCATCATTTCATCATATAGGTCATCATATCGGAGACCTTCCCAAGGTAAAACATATGTGAGTGTTTTTTTAAAAGCAAACAATGAAAACATATCAAAGTAGTTGGACAATGCACATTCGCTTGAGTGTGATGGGATTCATGGCTCAAAATATTAACCCACAAATGCCCAACGTGCTCGTTCTAGGTTTTCGTGCTAAGTTTTTTATATTATACACCTCTACATAATCAACTTCTTTAGTCGGCCTTGTAGATTGTGGTCCCTATTGGTATCGTTCAATTCATCTTGTAGCACTATCCTAATTGTCAAGGGGATCAATCGGAAGTTCAAAATATGCATCGTAGATACACATAGATTGTGTAATCTAAAGTCAGTAATACCTTGACCAGTTTAGACAATCACTTTTTCTAGAGCTTATCAATTGAACAATTTACATTTTTGTGGCCCAATTAAGTAGATTTTAGGTTGACCCCGCCATCCGAAATTGGGGAACAACCAAACAAACCAATAACTTCTGTGGTCTCCCTAATAATGGTGACACATTTTGATAAATTTGTTAAATGTAGTGAATTTTAGATATTTGACTTCATTGAAGTGCTCACTATGATGTGCTTGAGGATTTTCTCTTCTTTTGTAAAGAGATGAAGGAAGTTGAAGGCAAAAATCACGTTCTTATAGTGCAAATAATCATGGATCAATAAAGGTGAATGATAAGACATGGAAACCTTAATACTTTGTTAGCTTGCAATATCATCATGCACCCTATAACTCATGATGCACTTATAACATGTGTAAGCATTTAGGCATGAGAATTGTTTCTTGTCATGATTTGGTATTTCAAACATGTCCTCAAAATTTTACCTTCCAATGCCCATACTTTCAAAAATATATCAGGTATACATTTGATAAACATGGATAACCACTCTCTAATACCTTGTCCTTATACTTAATTGGTTTAAGTTAGACATTAATTATCAAAAAAAAAATTGGTATGGCAATAAACATCAAAGAGGTTTATTATGCTTGCCAAATAGATAGTAAACATGTGACATTGCATGTCCATTTGGATGATTGGTAATCTTGATACATTCAATAATTTCCTTGATTTGTAATCGACAAAGAGTCTATTACAACCCTACAACCTCACATTTCAACATCGATCTCACTTTGATTCAGTCATATCAAACTACAACATGGGATCAATGTCTACCAAACATAGGGTTGCAATTTTGATTACGTGTTTCTATACTTTATTGTAGTAAGACCTAAAAGGTCAACTATTATGAGTTGAAACTTGGACGTTGAACAAATCATCATATTATTATTCAGTGATCATGGAAAACATATTGAACTCAAGAGGGTTTGTATCAATAATGACTCTCAACATTAAATGATGGTCACTTTCATTTGGAGAAATTTGGAAGATCATGTAGCAAATTATTGACAATTATTGACAATTGAATTACATCCAAACTTTACCATATTTTTTGAGTTCTTTGGCAACCTTGGCTTGATATCGAATGGCACACCAATCAAAAGAAGAACCCATGGCCTTTTGTATTGCATCCGCGCATTTCTCGGCCCAAACATAACGATGGCCCATTGTGGCTTGAAGAAAGTCCGCAAATTTGCACTTCTCTCTATGGCGCAATCAAGCACAAACACCACAAGTATAATTTCACGAAAAACCAATCAAACTTTTGCTCTCAACTTCCTCATTTGCATGTTTGTCACCCAAGATCTGCAATAGTATTGACATGGCCAAGGTTTATCCACACAAGTGTCTTATTAAGGTAAGCATGCCCTAATTCGGTTACTTATCTTAACCGGACGCCTATATCATGAGTGGTGTGTTATTGGGCATAGCTCTAGAAATAGACACCAAAAAGGCATGTGTTTAAATGAGATTGGACAATGTGCTCAAATTCTATCCCTTATTCTAAGTTCAATAATCAACTTGATTGAGGAGACCGGTATGACCATTTAAGGAGAACGGAAATTTTCAATTCAATGAATAAGATAATCATACGAGCTCGAAGGCATCATGAAGAAAATGGGCTATGCCCTTGACTTGGATTCATTAACCACCTTTTGCTTCCTAATCGCATGTTCATTAGGGGAGGAGTAAACTCAAAAGGTGCCCACAAGTTTGGTCCCAAAAAAGGATTTTCTCTAATATTTTGTCTTCAAAACTCAAATGAAAATGAGGTTCGGCTCAAAGGTACTAGAAACTGGAACCACTAAATTGTTGGCACGTTAGGGTGTGGACTTGTCATGGTGTAGTCCTCTAGTATTTGTGATGTTGCCGTGACCCCCACTATGTACTTTCGGAGTCACATTGGCAAGGTTGAGTACGCTAAGCACGACTCCATTGGCTCGGACCCATGGTTCAAAACCATGTGGCACCTTATGTGCCATTTGAGCTCATGGGTACGCCCTTGTACAACAAGGCTTGGGATATTAAGAATTTGTTTTTTTGGTTATTACAAGGGTAGCAACCTTTTGAGTCCATTCCTCCCCTAATGTGATATCTTAGGAGAAGTGCATGAACATGAAGGGGGGAAAGTAACCATTCCATACTCGTTCACATTATGTGGGTCCCTATAGATTGATTGAAACTTTCTAACTAGCACATTGCTTGTGACGCAACAAACGCTAACATAGGATAGTGAACTTTTGATATTCCAGGTTAATGGCATCATCATACAACATCATTTTGGTTTGTTCTAATTACAAGGGATTCAAAAGCTCTATTTTTATTTTATTTTTTATGTGTTTTTGGGTCTCAAGTTGTGATGTAACCATTGGAAACCTCTAAATTTGTCCCAAATGTGTACATCATCAACATTGTTTTCATATTGATTCAACCATAGTACACTGCAACATCAAATCAACAACGACACAAACATACTAGGGTTGTGATTTCACTCCTTTGTTTCCATGCTTTATGATTGTTGCAATAGCTTAGCATGTTGAATGATAAGTTGAATATCAACATTGAACAACACATGAGATAAATGTTGAATTAGGGTAACCAACTCAACATTAAATGTGTGGTCACTTGCATTTTGATTTGACCTCCTTCAACAAGGTTGGGTTTCATGCACTCTCGTCGCCAATTTGTGGAGAAGCCCCCCCCCCCCCCCGGTGGTTGCTATATTACACTTCTTAACCTACCCTTTATGTCCTCTTTTCATGCCCTTTCCAAAAGCCCCAACTAGCTACTCAGGTATGTGAGCCTAAATTGGACACATCTTGTAAATTGTTAACAATGTAAAATTGTCTTAGACTTTCATTCTAAAATGAATAGCGTAGTACCTTTACTACTTCAGTGATTTTGTAGATGAATCAATTTTATAATTTTCTTTTAAATCCGGAAATCCCCAATTCAAAGAAAAAAAAATCCAAAATTTTCAATTTTAATTTTTGAGTTTTTGAAATACAATTACCAAACATTTCGGTTTTAAAATTGGTGTATGTTTTAGGCTCACATACTTCAATCAAGATTGCATACTCAACCATCACATTTCAACGAGCTTTTGAATGATTCTAGGTAACCACTTTGATCAGTTTGGTTACAACACATGGCTTCTCAACCACAAGTAATGTAGAAGGGTCTTAAACAAATTTTTCTTACAATTAGCCTGACACTTCTCTTAGGATAGTAAACACATGTTAAGTTCACGATGATTAGCAAACTCCAAATCGAAGCCATAGTCATTTTCTTCAGGATTTTTGAAGCTCGTATGAATATCTTTTTCATCTCAAATAGACTAGGTATTCTCTTTTCTTCTTAAATTATCATAAAAAGCTCTACCTTGATATTGATTATTGAAACTACAAAAGAGTATTTGGCAAAGCAAAGCAGATGAAACAATGGGTTTGAGTTTATGAGAAGTAAGACAAAGTCACCCAAGTTTTCTTGATGCTTATATTACTATACACAAAGAGTGGTGCCGGACTAATGAAAACCGACGTTTTAGCATGACCTACTTGGATGGACAGCCCAAACTAACCTTGCATAGACCAATCCACGATTTAGGTGAGTAGGTCCCATGTGCATACCCTATTTTAGATCCAAAATTTCTCTCAAAGTTTGAGAGGTGAAAAAATGAGGTCCCAAAATTTCAACCAACTTTAATTATAGGCTCCGATACAAATACAAGGAACTAACTAGCACTTCACATTAAGCTTTCTCAAAGAAGGATCAAACCTACGGTTTCATCCCTCTTTTGAAAGACTTTACAAATAATCCTCAAACCTACCAAATTATGAACCCATAATTTATCATCCTTTAAAAGCATGTTCTTGAATCCACACCTAACCACAAATTACTCAATCATACTTGTCCAATGAAAACAAGTCACCAGATTTAGCCCAATAATTAAATTCCACGATATGTAATAAAGAAATATATATATATATATTACATATTGGGTAGTGGTCATCAAGTGCTCGTGCCGGAGTGGTTATCGGGCATGACTAGAAATCATGTGGGCTCTGCCCGCGCAGGTTCGAATCCTGCCGAGCACGTTTAATGGACTTTTTCTTTTTTCACATCTTGTACCCCATCCACTTATCTCATAATTTCTGCAGCTCTTATGAATAGCCTATGAGAATATGTAGTCCAAACTCTTTTGAAACACATGTCTTTTTGGTGTCCGTTCTTAGATCCACACCACTCATGCGTCTGATCAAGATAAGTTACAGAATCAAGCACGCTTACCTTACTGCAACATGAGCAATCACTTTCCTGTACAATCACAATCAAGTTTCTGGGCTTTCTCACGACATGGCTCATGCAATTTTCTTGAAAGCCCGTGTGGAAGTGTTGAGCATATTTACTATGTGTCTGCAACAGTTTTTTTTTCACTAGGAGCAATGGGCTTTCATTCATGGATTGCTGCACTTGGAAACTAAGGCATGTGATCCTATCATGTGAACTTGCAACTCCACAAATGAATTTGGTCAGTGCATCAAATCAAGAATTGCCTCATTCAAATAGCAGTTATGAGTCAGAAAGATTGCATGTCAAGTTTTGGAATTGGAATTGGAATTGAGAGGCAAAAGTTATACAATGGAATGGACATGGTTGAGTCAAAGTTATGTCTATGTTATATCATGGAATTGTCAACTACTGAACCTAGAATGTCGTCTACGTTTGAGCACATGGTCAAACTCATTGGAAGAAGAGTCTCGTGGCAATGCTTTTGTCGAATGCCATATAACTCAAATGTAGGTCTCCACTTCAAGAAGAGTGACCACATAAGGCCCACATACTTTACACACATCAGATAGAAGAGATTGTCATGCAACTTTCCACCACATCGTGGTATCTTCTCAAAGATAGCAACACTTTTCATATGTGGTATACATTCAACCCGAGTTTTCTTGAAGTGTCTACTCAGAAGTGAGAGAGCATTTATAAGGGTGGTTTTGTGCTGCACATCATGATGCTTTCCCTATGAACCTGCTCACCTCTCTATTCTACCAAACCCACCATTTGGTGCTCAAGTTGACTATGGCTACAAAAATTGGAGAGGCTAATCAAACACGTATGTGGCTCCCTTGCTACTCCAACTCCATTTATAAAACTAAAGAGGTATTCAGTTCCAAACTGATTGTTGTCTTTGGCTTTCTTTCCACTCGAGAAAGAGGGAAACCAGAGACAAAGATTGACTGGAACATTTTGCTCATCAGAATATAAGGGTAGTTTCTAACTGGCAACACTAAAATTCTCTTCACTAAAACACACAAGGGCAGGTAAAGAAAACTCAATTTCCTATTCCCTTACCCCTTCACATGTGCACACTAACTGTACCTTGGATTTGCAACAGATATTGCAAACAGCCCACAGCACCTGATGATCCAAGTCTACACTAACTAAACCTTGGCAATGCTTCAAAGCTTCACTAGTAACAAGCACTTACACCACTCTTAAGTATCACACCTTTTTGATAATCTGGACCACATCCTCATCCTCCAGCTGGTGCTCCTGGGTTCACAAATCCAACAACTTTATTCAGAAATCTTATTCTTGGGAGTAAATAGACTTATCCCCTCACTCATCATGACTTTTGGTTGGGAGTCGATTGTTTTGCATACAAAACCTTCCATGTTCATTAAGTTTTTGGTGCATGCTAAGAGGTTTTGAATTAGTTTGCCCTCAATGGACTGACATAGGTTGCTCTTCACTTAGATTCAAACACTGCCTCCAAGCATGAACCACAAGTGGAGAGATAGTATTGATTTTGTATGCAAAATAACTGATGGGAATTATGGGGGGATAAACTCCCAATGAAGGTCTCTCTAAAAAAGACTTCCATACCATGAGCAACAAGGCCATGCAACCTGAGGATGACTATGTCTCCAAAATCCAAGAGACAATTACAGGAACAAAGTCCCACAAATATGGTCACTAAATTATCACAATCCTCTTTCCCCCATTCATATCTGTAACAACTATGTTTAACCAAGATCGTGGGAAGTAAACATAAAGAGAATTCGGTCAGAAGCAGACCTTGCCCACCCGCTGTGGTTTATGTTTTGCACTTGAGCCCCATACTAAAGCACTGTCATCAAACATTTACCCAAAGCACAAAGTTACTCATCAAATAATCCCTTCACACCAACTGGAAAGAAAATATGTCCACTTGCACAAATTCATCAGTGTATCACTCTCAAATTTGGCTTTGACTTTGTGGATAGGAACTTACAACTTGAACTGTTTCACCATGTCCTTATGAATGCGCTCACAGAAATCCTCCACAGTACACTTGTTGGCTGAGAGGATGACAGGATCTTCATAATCAGGGCTGTTGCCCTTGGGTTTTGTATAAACTCGAATTAGGTTCAGATACTCCCAAATCTTTTCTAAAAGACCATCCAGATTCCACTCAAGGTGTGCACTGCAACACAATACAAGCATTTGACATGTGAGTGTATATAATCAAAAAGAGAATGCGCATTCTCACAAGACCACTAAGGACCACAATAGGTCTTGGACCAAGTCAGTACCAAAACCCCACCCCTTGGGTAAGATTTCTGAATTGAAATACATAATTGTATGTAGGCCCTCAAGTGATTTAAAATTTCCTTACCTGACCGGACAGTAGTGAGGTAGTCTGTCCAGGACATGAAGCTCCTCAAGTGTAATTTGATCAATCTTGTTCACAACATAAATGCAAGGCATGTAGATACGATTTCCTTCAATAACATCGATCAAGTCATCTGCAGTTGCATCAAATCGTAAAGAAATATCTGCATTGTGAATTTTGTACTCTCCGCAAATAGCCTTGACAGTCTCTAGATCCAAGTGGGTATTAGCAACTGTGGATGTGAAATTGATTCCACCCTTATCCTTCCTTCTAAAACCCATATTTGGCGGTTCCTTATTTAACCTGCAAAAACACCACAAAGACGTTCCTTAACACTCAGAATGCAGTCTTCTGAAGTGATGGAATTATCGGAACACAACAGGCAAGCAGCAGAAGAAGAATGAAAAACCACAACGAGTGCATTTCCGAAGTGGAAGGAACAAATAATGTCCATTTATACAGAACTAACAAAGATTCCAAAACTTAGTTCCTTCCCTTCTAAATTCATGACAACGCAAGAACACATCAAAGAAATCAGGAGGAATACACATTGCACAGTGGACATATTCCCAATTTGGAATGGAACCCCCATGCTGAGCACTAAGGTGACTATGGTCAAAATAAATAACATGTAACAGAGCAATGAGGAGTTTGAAACAAATCAAACCTGATTCCAAAACCTTCCAGCTCCTTCTCGATCAGCCGCTTGTGAGTGATAGGTTTAATGGCATCCAAAACTATCAATATACAGTTGCATGTTCGTGCAGTACTGATAACCTGTTCAAGACCAGAAAAAGGGTCAACTATGTTCCTGAGAAATCCTTCCAGGCAAGTGCACGTTCTTTAAACAGGAACAAAGATTGCCCCTAGGAGTCGGAGATGCAAGTCATTTACACAATTCTGGAACAGATCATGTAGGGCCTAAAGATGCCAAAAGAAGACCATGTTGAGTAATTACTCCAATGATGCTAATACGTAATAAAAGAGGACTATTCTGCAAAAAGTTCAGGATTTCAACCTGTCGACCTCGACCTTTCCCATCTTTTGCTCCTTCAATAATTCCAGGAAGATCCAATAGCTGCAGACACAAACCCAAACTCAAAAACATGCATATTTGGATTGCAAGGTGGCAAGGTGGCAAGGCTGATCTCCTAACCCAACCTCCATACCATGGAAGATCAATTTCTTGCATCTAGACTGCCCATCCTTAAAAACCAGATGATACACACAAACTGCCAATTTGTGTCACAGCAACCTGATCACATAATCAAGAGCATGAGATCCCACAAGTAGAATATTGACCTGAATTTTTGATCCTCTATATTTGATGACACCAGGCACACACGTCAAGGTCGTGAACTCATATGATGCAACCTGTAATTACATCCAACCGCACAAGGGCCACGTCTTGAATTTTGGAAAATGCTGCCAAAATCATACAGGGATTCCACATGGGTCATTCATATTCTGGGGAGCTTGAAGTCCACCAAAGAGTTTCAAAATTCCAAAAAAAGTGCATACAAAGTCCATTGTTGCTGCTTTGTGCTGTGAAAGCGCTGCATATCATATATTTCCAGGAGCGCCTGGGAAATCCAAGCATTTTAGGAAGCCAGATTATAATGGGAAATGTCAGGAAGCAAACCTCAGAAAATGTCCCTGTGAGCTTGTTGAGGAGTGTAGACTTGCCCACAGATGGAAAACCAACTAACCCGACCCGTGAATCCCCACTCTTGGTCACATCAAACCCCTCTCCTGCACCTCCCCCTTTGGAAGATGGTGGAGCCAAAATCTCCCGCCGCAACTTCGCCAATTTAGCCTACACAATTACAAATTGAGAGTTTAATGCTTCCGTCGAGGTCAAGGATCCTACATCCAATTATCAAGCACCAGACCACTTCATAGACTACTAAGCACATGAACAGAGTGCTAAATCTGATGCATATTCACATCAAACATCTCTGATGATTTGGTTGAATGACATCTAAAATCCTAACCAACTTTGCACCACAACCGGAAAGTTGCTTACAGCGATTTAACAATGTTCTTTTGAAAATTGAGAGAAAGTGTGTCACGTGAAAGCAAAGCAACAAAGATCCTCGCATGAGCAGATCACCTTGAGGAGACCCAGATGATGAGCTGTTGCCTTGTTTTTTTGAGTCCTTGCCATCTGCACCCATCCACACTCATCAGTAGAGGTTCCTATCTCTCTTCCATCCTTTTCTTCTCAGAAGGTTTAGGGTTCAAATTGAAAATACAGATATTCTTAAGAGACTGTCTCGTCCTTGGAGATGTAGTCAAAACCTCCCAGCTCAACGCATTCTCCTTGATGCACAGTAGGAAACAAAGGGACAAGAAACTGAAGCTCACGCAACAGAAATCAATCCAACAGTGACACCAAAAACGAAACCCTAATGATTTCCTCTGTCACACACATCCATTACAGTCTCCTAAAGGCGTCGTCGACCATTAAGTTACTGTCATACAAGCGATACTAATACATCTTTCGCCAAATTCCACTATGCATCCACAAAATAAAGTCAACTTCTGCCATGTGATGTCCCCCACGCTGCCATAATCTCCTCCCAAAACCCTACGATAGTAACCTAACACACTCATTCAATTCCAATTTTTGTTCCTCTCCCGAAAATTGATATTAACAACACGTAGCGTCACCACCGAGCTCTGACTCTCGATGAAACTCTCGATTGAAGAAATAAGATGAAAATAATCCTCGTACTGTCCAACCTCATCTTCGATATCCTTGATTTTCTGCATGACGGTCGCCATGGTGGCTGATCACGATGTTACACCAGCTGCTACGCAGCGAATGATAAGAACAATTCCCTTCTTCGTGAGCTCCAAGAATGTTGATGTGACCCGGCGATGGCGATGGCGATGGCAATGGCGGTGGTGGCTTCCCAAGGCTTTGTTCGAGTGCTCTTCGCCAAACCGGCAGCCCTGCTTTGGGTTTCACTCGACGGCGCCCCTCTTCTCGTCCGAGAAACGAACACTTTCGTTCGTCCACCTCCTCTGGTCTTCGTCCACTAGAATCCATCTTCACTAGGCTTGTACGAAACCATCCCTTCTGCACGGATCTCGTCTATGTAGCGACGAGCTTCGTTGGCCGCCCTCGCTCTGTCACTATCTTCATCGACGTCAGACGAAATCATCCACTTTGGACGGATCTCGTCCACTTAGGGCCACTTTTCACACACGAGACTGAGGGCCCGCGACCACTGCACTTCAAGCACTCTCATCGGTGGAAACGGCGGAGCCAGTCCAAGTTCACTTCACACTACGCTTGAGGGACCAACGGAGTATATAAGTGAATGCAAGACGGATGTAAAGTCTACATGGATTCCTACATGGCATCAAATGGATCGTGTTTCACCGTCACTTGGACTATTTTCAAAAACCCTTTTCTAGAGGTAGGTCCAACACAAAAACCGGGAGACCATGACACTCCAAAATCTAACAAACCGTTACTTTTGTTTACATTTCAACATTCCTGAAGACCCCACATGAATAGAAGTTCATCAAAATAACATTTGATCGAGAGCCCGTGACGACGACACTACTACATGATGTTGGAAATGTCTTTGGACGGCTGTTGGACGCTTCCTTTTGGGCTCTCACAATCTCAATCTCACGGTCACGGCTCTTTCGCTCGTGTGTGAAGTGGCCCTTTTCGCGACCCCCTGGACGGAGGGGAGGAGGAGATAACAACCCTAACCTGGTGAGTACCTTCATCCAATACACTTTCATTCTCCCCCACTCCCCTTTCATTCATTCGGAGGTGGATGAGAAGTTGCCTAGTTCATTTCGGTCACGGAACTCCTCCTAGGACTAGTTCAACTGCACGTACGGACGGCTTTCATCACAAGCAGGTCCCCCAAACGCCATCGTTGTTGCTGCTGCCGAATCTCGCCTACCCAAAACAGTGATGGGTCATACTGTAAAGGATGCAACAATAATAATAATAATACTGTTGTACCCCGGGATGTGGTAGGGACCATGTGAATATGTATGGCCCCATTATCAAGGCCACCAAGAGTGGAAAAACAAAAAAAAACAAAAAACAAAAAAAACCCAATTTTTTTTTTCTGCCCCGTGCATTGGGTTTTTGGTTGTAATGCAAACAATCATGGTTTTATTCCAGCTGTCGCCATATGTATTACAGCCGGCAGTTAACATCAAGGGTGGGAACAACCCAACTTTTTCTCTGGCCGATGCAGTGAGTTTTTGGTTTTAATGCACAAAAACCATGGTTCTTTTCCAACTGTTGTCATATGCATTCATGTTAGCAGTTATCATCAAGGGTGGAAAAAACCCAACTTTTATTTTGCGTGATACATTGGGTTTTTGGTTGTAATGCAAAAAAACGTGGTTTTATTCTAGTTGCAGCCATGTGTATTCCAGCCGGCAGTTATCATCAAGGGTGGGAATAACCCAACTTTTTCTCCGGCCAATGCATTGGCTTTTTGGTTTTAATGCAAAAAAACCATGGTTTTATTCCAATTGTTGCCATATGCATTCATGTCGGCAGTTATCATCAAGGGTAGAAAAAACCCAACTTTTGTTCTGTGTGATGCATTGGATTTTTGGTTTTAATGCAAATAACCTGATTTCTACAAAATAAAACCGGATTTTGTTGGACCTGGGATGATTGGGTTTTTCAAAAAAAAAACTATGAAAAACCCAATTGTAAAAAACCGCGTGGTGCCAGCCTTGCTTCAAGCTCCTCTCTAAGCAGAGGGCCCCATGCATGTTACCAAGCTTTTAAATAAAAACAAAATATGAAATCCATGGAGTTTTGTTGTCATAACATTACCTCGGTTGATGAGTTGTGTTTGATTGCTTTGCCTTCATATTCAATCTGAAACATTGCGATTTCGACATTCGGAGGTTGTATTGTCGAATCTATTACGGGGCCCATGAACACAGCTCATCAATTAAGTGTTGTTATGGGTTTCTAGGGGGTTCATTACACTAACTATTGTGTTTAGTGTCGTATGGTGTTTTATGTCATTGTGGTAACTTCTCTAATGATGCTTCTTATGAACAAGTTTACAAGTATTGTCATCCCAAATCACGTTTAGTTCATCCACTTTTGGTGTATTTTGCATCACGACATTCATGTAATGAATCACCAACATGGGGTGATTGAAATCTAGATGAAAAATCACTTAGTCTGTGGCAATAATTGCAACATTGTGGATTCATAATGACCAAATGTTTTAAAAATTAATTACAGGTAGTGTTAGGTTTACATTTAGTGTTGGTGACACTACACGGACGGTTTATGATTAGCATTGAGCAAGACATATAGAATTGGTGAACCATTTATGAGATTATTACATTGATGTTTATTAAGTTTAGCATTGATATGTCCTATCACACACACACACACATAACATTTTTCCATCATGTTCATAATATTGTTAAGCTTCGCCTACATAATCGTGCAGTAGGATGTTTTCTTCTATATTGAGTTTGTGGTTGCAACAATATTTCGCACCCGTGCAATACACTTATTGCGTATATTATAGCAACTGTACACAACAACATATGTGGTGGAAAAAAACTACTACAACACTAGCGACGAGAATACAAAGAACTTGTCACAAGTAGCCAATACTCAATCACCCATTGTGGATAATTCTATTGAAAGAATCATGGTTTCATGTAACATTCTTGTTAATGATTCCTATGCACCGGCCAATAAATGTTTGGATATTATATGCATACTTTACAAAAACCTAATTTGTTTATTAGCGGATGTATCGTCATAACATAAGATTTCATGAAAATTTGAATTGTATCACAATCCTCACCAAACAATCAATTTGGAACCCAAATTGTCAACTCCGAAGGAACAATCAATATGAAATAAAAGGTAGGGAGTAAATTGAGTGTGTTTTCATCTTAGGTAAGATTAGTGGACCCCGGAGGTGTATATATAGTGTAAAGTTAGTCATGGCCCATTGACCAAAGACTTGTAGAATGCCCCAATGGGCCGCGTCTACATGGGGTTTGAAAGTTTCAAACCCACTAGAAGGCTACCACCTTACATGTCAGTTATTTTAATATGGGCAGCTCCGGGCACGGACTCCAACTTCTCCGAAATTTCTCACATTGTGTTTCCGGGGGGTGTGGAAATGTAACTAGCGATTTTTTCGCATGGCAATTCTTTGCAGTGTGGGATGAGGTACGTGGGTGTTATTCGGTTACTTTTCTTGACCGGACACCTATTTTTGATTGGTGTGATGGGTAGGTGAGGATCAAAGAACAAACACCGTAAAGAAACATGTTCCAAAAGAAAGATGCTTTAAAGAGATCGGATTGCGTTTTCCAAAAAAATATCGACTATTCCACGCTTAACAATGTCCGCAGTTGGGAGGACATATGTTTTGTGCTAAGGAATCAACAAACATGCACTTCCCCTGACCAAAACCGTATCATTCTGATTTTGCGTTGATATTTCATCGTGGATTTGCTAATGCAACACAGTCGTGTTATAAAAATGATTTGTAGAAGTTTGAAAGCAAGAAAGCACACCTTATGACACCCATGTACCTTACCTCAACACACACGCCATCTAGGAGGCCAAGAGAGTCAAATGTTAGGTAATGTACCTACTCTTCTCTTCCAATCGTAATGTAGAAAGAAAAATTCCCCCCCCCCCAAGTTGTTTGAAAGGAAACCATCGAAGGTAATGCCCAAGTGGCCTTGAAACACCTTACACACATCTTCCTAAACAAAAGAAAACTAGATAACAAACTACCATGAAGTATTGTGTTAAGTGTCATATGATATTGTATGTCATGTCCAAAAGAAAGTGTCCAAAGGCCGTCCCAACACACCTCCAAAATCATGTAGTGTCGTCACGGACCCTCAAGTGTAGTGTGAAGTCACATGTGACCAGGCCCTCAACCAAACGCTATTTCAATAAATTTCTATTCATGCGGGCCCTCACACATGATAAAATAGAATAAACCAACTGTTGTGAGTGCTCGGAGTGCCATGGTCTCTTGGTTTTTGCGTTAGGCCTACCTCCAAGAGGTGGTTTTTGAAAATGGTCCAAGTGATCGTGAAACATGGTCCATTCGATGCCATGTAGGAATCGATGTAGACTTTACATCCATCTTGCATTCACATACTCCGTTGGTCCCTCAAGCATAGTGTGAAGCGAACTTGAACCGGCTCCGCCTTTTCCACCAATGAGAGTGCTTGAAGTGTAATGGTCACGGGTTCTCAGTCTTGTGTGTGAAGTGGCCCTAATATGACCATTAGAATACCAAACATACCTAACTAATTGCCTATCAACACATTATAACATTACCCAATAGATGAGTTGTGTTCATTTCCCATAAATGGCATGGGTTGTGTTCATTCCCATGCATGGTCCATGTTTAGTTTGATACTACAAAATCACAATGTAAGGTTCAAGAATCGCAGTTGGCCCCATATAACAAATTATGTTTGTTGAACAATGTTATGTCAAAGCTTTTATGCATAAGTTATTATAGTTTTTGTACAATTTCATCCACGCATGTCATCCAATTATGCCCTATACCCAAAGTCAAGGAGTCCATGTTCAATGATTCATTTATTGTTGTTGTGATGCTATATACCATCCCTTCTTTTTGTATGTTAAATATGTATTGGCATGTGGGTTATCCATAAAGTCTTTAAATCAAACTCCATGTGCGTTACTTAAAAAGGTAAATATGAGAGCTTATCCCTAAAGTCACCCAAGTTTTCTTAAGTCCTACATCAACATGCTTAAAAAAAACACATGGTGACCCACAAAGCCATACACACACAATGACGACCCTAATCCTAAAAGAAAGAGAGCGAATTTTCACACCTTGTTCATGATCTGTAACTTACAATGTCAACTTCTTCGTCGCATGTGATGTGTATTATTTCCTACGCGTCTTTCACACCCTAAGAGGAGACAAGCTTCACAACATCAAAGCAACACATTTAGAGGAGTCAGCAAGACCATGCTTGGAAATGACTCCAAGCTCCGTCGGCGCTTTTCTAACCCTAACCCTAACAAGTGACATGGCCACCTCAGAGGGCGGCATTTTCAGAAAGGACTATAAACCTCCTCCTCGAAGAGTGGGGCTTAACTTTAATAATATGGCTTTTACGTTTGTCATACTAGGATTAGCTAATCTTGCACATGTCAATCTAGATTTAGGATGATGGATCCCAAGTGTAATTTTTGTTTTATAAATTGCAAGAGAAGATCCAAGGAGTTAGTCCCAACTCTCATAACTATGACTAGAATGCGCCTTTTCATAGAAAGAAAAAACAGGCCAAAAGAACGTCCAAATTCCTAGTTTGGTGCCCTCTTTGAGATACTTTATGGATAACTCCAGTGTCACGATACAAGATCGAAGTGAGGGATTGGTATCAAATTTGGAGATTAAAGCTATTATGTTTAATGATAGAATCGACATTCAAAGCGCTACGTAAACACACTAACCGAAGCACTGTATGAAGGTTAGTTATTTTGTTTGCCATGTTGTCGTATCCCAATATTGGGGTTGGCGACTGCCTTTTTGGCACATATGACAAGGCACTAAAAAGAGAACAAATAATTCGATGAATACACCATTCCGTTGGTGCTCCTAAAGTCTCCTCATTCTATCACCTCACACACACTCTACCTTGTTTGATTTGAAAGATGGAAATTTAAAAAGAAGAGGGTTTGGGCAAGAATGACAAATGCTTGCCTCATCGGGCCATGGACTCGGCCTCATATGCTAGCCCAAACCATATTCATTGGTCCATCTTACTTGGCAAATTGACTTATGCACCTATTTCCAAATAATATTTAATCGACCTTTATGATATTATTATTATTTTTCATTATTATTATTATTACCTTTTAGAACTTCTTTTGCCTAATTCAGAGAAATAAAACCGAATGGTTTACAAATTTGTCTTGGTATGAATTATTACATATCAACAAGATCACCAAGTTGCTTCTTGGATAATTGGGTCAGGTAGATGTTGGTACATGCTAGAATCGACATGGATAGATGTTAGACAATTATTACAAGCATGTAGTACCGTAGATGGCTCTCTATTTCAACATACTCCCCCCCCCCCCCTCTCTTCTAAAGCTTTGCCACATGCCAATCCTATCCTCTTGAATCCCACGTGAAAATTACATTCAAGCACTAGTTACGATGAAATAAAGCGCCCTCTACAATATGCAACGAGGGAGGACCATGTTTTGGTGTGATATAAACCCAATATTAGGCTTGGTTAGAACATTTTATTTCAAAGAGTCTCTTCATGTTAGGACTACCTACCGCCTCATTTATGAGGTGGAGCTTGTGCAATCTAGCCTCGATGCCCACACATTTTTGGACAATTGTGTGTGTTGTATGTGTACATTATGTACTTGTTTCTTTGTAAACCCAACTCAAATTTACATGTGAGCTTGTGGTTTGTGACCAATAGTGAAGCATCTCTATCTATGTTGTTCTTTGTGTAGAACTATGTGTATCCTTGAAATGGTGCGAAAGAGAAGCTAATTTCTGTAAAAATTCAAGAGGCTATAAGTACGAGGTGCTCCAATTTGATTGAAAAGTGCACTAAAATGACAACCAAGGCTTATACTCAAACAATGATTGGGTCCACTCTAATGGCACATACTTTTCCAAGCATGGAATTGAATGTTCAAATTTGAACCTTCAAACTCCATTCAAACATCTTATTCCTAGTAGGAGTTGCCTCTTTCAACTCATGTCCAGTTGAGACCATGGTGAAGAAGAGTATTGGTCAAGAATTTTAGGGGAATGAAGTAATATGATTGGTTCCAAAATGAATCCTTCATTGGTCGGTGTTTATACTACGGCCAAGACTTCTCTGGTGGAGAACTTCAAGCATGAATGAAAAGATGACATGGTTATCAACATGGGAGCGCACTTTGCTAGCGGAATTCTCCGTAGGTCAAGTTTCTTGGGCAACCTCAAACCTTCAGACAATAAATTTGGACTCCATAGAACTCCACCTCAAGGTCTTTTTCTTTTTCTTTTTTTTCTTTTCCATCTTGTCCGTTGTACCAACTGTTACCTCAAATAACCTTGTCGCAGGCTGAAATTCTTGACCAACTGGTGCACTTCATCACCGTAGTCTAAAGCGGCCCTCAGTCTTCCACCCTTTTGCTTTGCACAAGGTGAAACGAGGCATTGAATTTAATGAACACCATGTAACATGTGCCCATGAGCCTGTCATATGCACCTAAAAACAACCTATTTGTTAGGATTGATAACAAACCGATTTCTTCGTTCAAATCCATGCTTCAAAAAAAGGGAATAAATATTCAAGTACTAATAATAGGAATATATGTTTCCAAGTCAAATGTTATGCTACATCCGATGGAACACATGGTCAAAATGTCACATTAGGTTTGTGGGCCTTATGGGGACACTTTCGTCAATTGGACATTGACATTTGAGTGATATGTTGGAGAACCTTTGGTTAAAAATGGACACCAAAAGAACACATGTTATGATGAGATTGGATTTTGTGCCAAATATATGGTAACCAATATGAGATCAACGGTGAATAAATACGGGAGAGGCCTACGTGATCGCACCACAAAAACAGAGAATGTCAATATTGACCTCCTATCATTTCTGCATATAAACTTCAATATTGAAGCTTGAAATGACAGCCTACATGATTCTTCCAATTGCTAATTGGGTGAGACGATTCCCGATCCAATCCAACGACTAACATTGTTTATGAAGTTGGAAGTGCCCACAATGGGGTCGTATACTTTACGTACTCAAATTATGAAAAACTAGGGCATCCAAAATATCCTTGAGATTTAGAATGACGTGACAACCCTAAAATCCAGTTCAACACAAAGTGAGGGGTGGCCCTAGGGGCGGTGACTAAGCAATGGTTGTTGCTGACGTGGCAGTAGAGCCCCATGCAGATAATACCAAATGGCTTTTGACCCCATCCCACTTGTGCCCCCCGAGCAACCCGGCTCACTAAAACACACTGAGTTATTCATTAACCTAATCAACTCCGGGCACATGAACCCTTTAAAGAATATTTGTTTATGTCGAAAAATTGTATGGTGTTCTAAGGGCCACTTCACACACGGGCCAAGAGCCGTGACCATGAAATTGTGAGAGCCCAAAAGAAACGTGTCCAAAGGCCGTCCCGACACACCTCCAACATTATCTAGTGTGGTCACTAACCCTCGAGTGTAGCATGAAGTCATGTGTGGCCGGGCCCTCGATCGAATGCTATTTCAATGAATGTATGTTCATGCGGGTGGTCACACATGATGGGATTGAATAAATCAACGGTTGTGAACATTCGGAGTGCCATGGTCTCCCAATGGTTTTGTGTTAGGCCTATCTCCAAGAGGTGGTTTTCAAAAAAAATCCAAGTGACAATGAAGCATGATCCATTTGATGCCATGTAGGAGTCCATGCAGACTTTACATCTATCTTGCATTCACATACTCCGTTGGTCCCTCAAGCGTAGTGTGAAGTGAACTCGGACCGGCTCCGCCTTTTCCACCAACGAGAGTGCTCAAAGTGTAATGGTCACGGGCTCTCAGTCTAATGTGTGTAGTGGCCCTAACTTGGATATTGGCTTGTCCGACTTTGGGCAAGTTATGGCTCTTAGTTGTGTTCGGCCAAACGTTAGGACTAGGTCCCTTTGAGCATAGTTTTTTTCTTCTAGGATTTAGTTGTCTTGGTTATACATGTTTTTCTCTTTGTGATGGATATTTTTTCCCACCGTAAGAACTAAAATACAATAAGATATAAGGGGAGAATTATAACGAATTTGTATTGGTCTTTATTTCACTTTATCAATAAGTGTATTTCCATTTTCCTTGTCTTGTCTTGTTAGAATTTATCTTCCTTTTGGTAAATGTGTTTTGGCATGGGATGGGTTTTGTTTTTTGTTTTGGATTTACAAAGAAATACTGGGGCCATTGGAGTGGGAAAAATAGTTTGTGCATATTGGTGGATGGTTTGTTTTCACCGTAAGAACGGCAAGAGGAAGCATCACCTGCAAGTGAACTTGAACCGACATATGGATTGTTGTAGTACCAAGTAGGGAAAGTGATTTTCAAGTATGTGAGTCACCACAACACTCAGTTGCTTAAGAAACGGAACGTGGTCGTGTCCACATATACAAGAGAGCGACCTTGGTTATATGATACTTCTATTTGGCACTAGCGCAAGCACAAATTTGCACTTGAGCCGAGTGGCTAGGGAATGCTTTAGTTTTGTCAGGAAGTGGATCTTTTGTTTTGTCTTCCTTTTGCAAAATAATTTTGAAATGGGAGAGGGGTACGAAGCACACTAAGTATAAGAAATAATGTGCCACACAACAGTCATCATCGACCCACATTAATTATCTTGCAATCAATGGGTGGCAACTAAAGACAATGTAACATGACACCTGTTGTTACATGACAAGTCACAAAGACCACCCTAATCAATACGGTACACCGCTTTTGTCTCCCGTTGAAGGGATTTAAATAGGGAATGGGAGTCTATGAATTTTCTCATGTTTTTCAGTTCTTTGTTTTCATGTCTATTGTTCATAGTTTTGATCTTTGTCATGGTTTTCAAGCGATTTGCTCATTGGCTTTAGTGTCCACAAGACCTATCTTTCTTGGCAACGAAATCCTCATATGCATCGGAAATGACAAAAAGAAAAGAAAACAATCAATCTACACCAATTCATTGCCTAACTAAATCAAATCTTGATTAGAGGTAAGTGTGCTTGGAAGCAACACTTCCATAAACTTTCTCACTTTCAATGGGATTACACAATTTGGATAAATTAAAAAAGTTTCTCATACATCTACAAATGGATGAAGAGTCTCTCCACCCAAAAACCAAATATGCACCCAGAGCATTAAGGTTGTTGTTTCAAGAAATTGCATTCCATTACCTACTAGGGGGGGGGGGTCAATAATGTTGGATTGTTAGGTGAGGATGACCAAAATTCAACCTTGTAATGCGTGAGAGTCTTCCGTTGAATGAGGCTATTGTTCACCTTTTGTTTAACACTTCTTGCTGAGCATATAGATCTTATAATAGCCATTGGGATTGACCATTTTGATGCTATTATGTACATTATGCCACATAGGATTAGTGGCTTTTAACTTTGGCTTACTCAATACATTGTTGCACTCACTTGTTGATAAATTAAGAATGATAAACATGCATTAGTTTGAGACTCGTGTTACTTTTAGGCACACATACCTTATTGTGGATGAATCAAATTTGGGACCCAACAACTACCCCGTACTCGCTCTTCACTCAACCCCTTCCAAGGCAAACCCCTTCCAAAAATCGCATGATGCAAGGCTAAACCAATGGGCAACATGGGAAAACAAATGTTGGTGTGTGTGTGGGGCAATTGGAGATGGTGTCACATGACATTCGGTACAACATGACAAGTCACAAATATCATTCTAATCATCATGACACACCAACTTTATCGCCACACTAAATCATATGTTTAGTGTAGTGCTAATGAATAAAATTTTGGTAGGGCAGGGACCCTAACAACTACCCCCCCCCCCAAACGCTCTCTTCACTCAACCCTAGGTATGACAAGCAACTTCCACATGGGTTGCAAGGTTGGACCACGAGCAATAGGACTTTGTGGTCCGTCAACCCTAAACTCTTTCACTCTCTAGGGATGGTCCCTCAATGGTCCCTTCCTTGCCACTTTATAGGTAAGTATGATGTTACATGACAAATCACAAAGACCACTCTAAGCTTAATTAGCATAACACACTAATCTTAATGCCACACTAAATTAGATTTTAGTGTGGTGCTGATAATCGAAGTTTGGATAGGGGCGGGACCCAGCAACTACCCCGGACTCGCTCTTCACTTAACCCCGGGCACAATAGACACCTTCAGAGGACTGCCCGACGCAAGACCGGGCCAGCGGGCAGCAGGGGATGAAAACTCTCTCCAGGAGGGGAGGAGAGCGCAGGTTCGCAACGCAAACCAAACAGAAGAGCTTGCGCAAGGTTTGCGAGGCCAATGCGACATAGCATTCGGCGATCTGTGCGAAATCTTTCAAAACCACGGCACTGCAATCGCTCGGTAGCTGGCGAGCAAGAGAGGCGAAGAGAGAACACAGGGTCGTGATTATGTGGTGGCCGGGTGGAGAACAAAGACTCCGGTGAGTTTTAGGGCGAGAGGGTAGGTTAAGGTAGGGAGGAGTCCTCCTCCTCTTGTAGCGAGGTCTACGACATGGCGCAAAATGGGAAACCGATGCCACCGCAGCTGGATCAAAACAGCACCAAGGAGCTCAACCTCACAGTGTTGCAGCGGATGGATCGGCATGTGGAGGACATTTTGACGACCGCGGCTCATGTCACCTTCTATCAGTTCAATACAGACTCTAATCAATGGGTGAGTGAGTGAATGGCGGAATTGTTTCGGAAGGTTTCTAAAAACATTCCTAACGTTCGATCGAGGTCTCTCTGCACTGTTCCAAGGGGCTTCGTGATAGCGGTTTGTGAAGGAAGAGGGAAGAGGCTGGGGTTCCCCTACTACTGAGTCATAGTCCTTGGGAGAGTTAGTCCATTCCGTAGGCCTTGAGTGATGATGGCAAGGGCAACTGGATTCTGGTCCGCTATGTATGCGAGGAGGAGCGCTTATGCAATTTATCATGTGAAAGGTAGCAAAAGAACATTCGGGTTGTTAGCTTCTTAAAGCTGAGAGAGGTCTGGGAAGCAAACCACGAGGAGAACGGAAATTATTGAGTGAGTGATGGAATTGCGTCGTTCTGAGCGAGTGTAAGATTTCTGGAAGCATTCCTACTAACATTTGCAGCCGCTATGGCCGATTGAGGTCTCTCTCTGTCCTGCTCCAATAGAGTGTTCTCAGAGGCCTCTTGATAGCGGTTTGTGAAGGAGGAGGGAAGAGGCTGAGGTTCTCTACAACTGAGGCATAGTTCTCGCAGAGTTAGTCCATTTCGTAGGCCGCGGGTGATGATGGCAAGGCCAACTGGATGTTGGTTCTCTGTGGGTATCAAGTGATAGTTAGCAAACTGAAACTTTGCTAATGCCAAAATTTTAAAGCTTGGGAGAGATTTGTGAAGCACAACGCCAGCACATGGAAATGCCTGCCTTTTGTTCGATTTTCTGGCAGATTCTCTGCGTGCGGTCTTTCCTGTTTGTCGGCAGAGTGAGGTTAACGGGATACGCGAGATTACTACTCGAAAGTGATAGCTCTGAGTTGTAGAATACAAGTCCTTGAAGCATGGGCGGGGCAGTCGGGGCTAGTATAGCAGAGATAGATGTGAGGCAAACCCTATTTGTTGTCACTTTTGAAGGGCGAGGTGTGCAATTTTTCATTTTGGATATCTGATTGATGTTGCTTCTGGGTGATTGCAGAGTCGCAAGGATGTTGAAGGTTCACTCTTCGTAGTAAAAAGGTGTGAATTTCTGAACAATCTGCGACAATTCTTGGTTTAGGACAGTTGCTCAAAGCCTGTTGTGGAGGTTATTTTAGTCTAGTCACTAAAGGGTAGGATTGCTATGTGGCAGGCGAACTCCCCCACGGTTTCAATTCATTGTCATGAATCGACGGAGTACAGGTACTGTAACTGACAAGCTGATTCCTTAGTTGTTGCTGCAGTTGTGTCTCTTGGCCTTGGAACTCACTCAGGGGTGTTTTAAACCTGGACACATATATTTTGTCTTAGTGGGTTGAGAGAAGTTCCATTGTTGGGAGTGAGGAGTATTCTTCTCCATGAATCATGTGTTACTGGTGGCTTGGCTACTGGCAGTTCCTTCTGTGAATAGTACCATGGAATTTGGAAGAGGGACTATTGAATAAAAGCGTCTAACTTTAATTAAGTGGCATGAGCTGGAGTAGGGAGGTGAGCTTCTGTAAGTTATTGTCTAATGCACATATGTGGTGATTGGTGTCAGATAACCTGGTCGAAAATCTCCTGGGCGATTTTGAGTACGAGGTGCAGTCACCATATTTGCTGTATCGAAATGCAGCTCAGGAGGTCAATGGCATCTGGTTTTATAATGCTCGAGAATGTGAGGAAGTAGCCAATCTCCTGTCAAGGTGAGTTTCTCCTAGCTGGTTGGCATCTTATTTTGAGCAGGCAGGGTGAAAGAAATGGTCACATTGTCAACCTGCTTGTTTGAAGATAGTGTGCAATTCATTGTTGCTTTTTAAGGTGGGCTGCAATAGAGACCCCAGATGCAAAAGTTGTTAGAGCATGTCTAGGTTCCTCCACAAATATTAAGATCTCATCTTTTTGTGATGGTAATATGAAAATAAAATTTCTGAAATATATAAACATGTGGTTATCGTTGTTTACCTATTGGTATTCTGATGTGCAATGTGTCGTGCTTCAGGATCCTGAATGCCTTCACGAAGACTCAACTTTCAAAAACAAGGTTGATCCCTTCAAGGTCTGTTTTCATTGCAGTAGTGCAGTATAAGTAGTGGAGAGTACAGAGATGATGTGTCAAGTCCTATCCTGATATGTTGTATTCATCCCGTATGCGTCTGAACTGGGAATGATTATCGTAAAACAGGTACCAGACCTACGCTATGACATTAAGTTATTGGTTGTAAGAACTAAATCTATGTTTCTGAGAATTCTTGCGCAGCGCCTGTTGTGCTTTTCATGGTGTTTGGTACCAATTTTCTGTTTTGTTCTCCATATGAGTACCTGCAGTTCAGATTATCAGGAACTCGAAGCAGTCCCGACACCATCTCTTGTGGACGGGCCATTGGAACGAGGTGGTCATGCCTCAGCGACACATTCTGAGATTCCTGATGAGCCTCTTGAGCGATTTTTTGTGAGTCTTTGAACTCCAATGGTCTTGTGAAAGTGGATTTTTTGCATTAATAATACTGTCAATGTGTGCATATCGGCCAGTCATCATTGCCACTGCCCTGTTTGTGGGTGGTAGATCGTATGATTGAATTCTCACTCAAGTTTGTATGTGCCACAGAATGCAGCACGAATAAGCACCTCTGATATCACCCAAACCACTGGGTCATGGCCTACAACAACACATTCATTGCCATCTCGTTCCACATTGTCAGCGTCTCCAACTCTTGCTCCCATGCCCATCCCTTCGATCATCTCCCCTACTTCAACATCTCTGCCACTAACTTCTCCGGCACCCCCTCTTTCTTTAGACACTCCTGATATTGCCAGCAAAGTTCGTGCAACGCTCATCAAGCCGTCATTCTTTGTTCCGCCGCCTTTGAGCACAGCACCAAACGCCGCAGCATTGGCCCCTTCCTCAAGTTCAATGCAGCCCTCACATGGTGCTCCTTTGCTTCAACCGTTTCCTCCCCCAAATCCACCTCTTTCACTTGCCCCCACTATACAACATTCCGTACCAATCACAAGAGATGGAGTTCGAGATGCATTGCAACGACTTGTGAAGGTACTTTCTATGTCTCTGACAGCGTAGGGGTGTATAAATGGTACAATGGAAACTTGGGATTGATGTGCTACATGTAGGCTTGAGTTCAAGGGTCAAATTGTGGAAGTTTATTCACTTGATGAGGTGAACTAAGTGGGGCTTCAATCAATTGGATCCTACCACACGTATTTTCTCAGTGCGGCGGGTTTGGGGTGATGAAAGTGATCTTATTGATGGATGGTCAAGAGAATTCCACATCACATAAGGGTTATGTAAATAAGCTCCAATCACTTCGATTTGAAGGGTCAGTTTGGATGCTTGGCTGAAAGGATTGGGCTATTGATAGGAACTGTTAGTTAATGTTGTGGGCGGAAGACAATTTGTAAATTTGTATGCGCCATGTAGAGTAGCATTTGTAACCAAATGGACCTGGATGCTGTTATTTATGTTGTGGCAAAGGAAATAGTTTGTGGAGCGTTTGTACATCTAAATATTTGCACAAGATATGGAATCAGGCATCCACTGAGAAATGAACACATGGATCATCAATGGAATCCAGTTTAAAGTGTTACTTAGCTTAGCTGATAAAATAGTTAGCAAAATACGTGTACTCAAAGTTGTCCATTTTCTTGATTCTTAACCACATCGATTTTCTCAGTTTGGCAAGGTTGGGATGGTTGTTATCTGCAGAACGATCAATTCTTGGAGTTGGTGTATCGGGAGATGCTAAATGCGCATCAACATAATGTCTGAGAAGGGAGGGAGGCACGAGCTTTGGGGTATCTCATTGCTAGGCTGCCTGTGGAGCATGGTTGCTCACTTGTGTATTAGATTCTTACCTTACTGTATTTTGGATGTAGATTAGATGCATGAAGAGGTTCTAATTGCAGAGTCAGATTTATGGCATGAATGTGTGTGGTTTTCTTTTTGTTCCCCTTTTTAAGCACATAGTTACTGGGATGAGAACATTAAACTATTTAATAGCAGTGTAGGCCATGTCAATATTGATTCTGGGTCGCTAGTTGTGGACATTGCTCTCTACAGCCTGTTTTGAGTCTCACTAGAGGCTAAGCAATTTAATATGGCCACAAGACCAATGTACATCTACATCATTCGAGTCCCTCCCTATACTGTGCTGGCTGCTCAAGTCCCTGTAGAAATTACAGGTGGCCCCAGATGGCTAAATAAGAGACACATGGTACAACTTACTCATTATTTAGGTCAGTTGTTATTTTCTTTTGCAAAACAGACATGTCAGCAGCAAGTATTGCCAGTTGCATCTTATCTCGATATTATTCAGGGATGGTTGTACTAAGGCACATGGCCCTATGCGGTCACTCTTCTTAATCATACGCCGTGTGACAATGAAACTGGACTATGTGCTCAGAATATGTTAAACCATTCTAGGCTAAATAGTGAACACCAGGGCTGGCCTACATGCCTTATTGAGAAAGAGAAACTTCACTTTCACCCACAACTTGCTAATACTGGGACCATGGAACTTGAAAATAGAATCTGTGCGGGTCACAATTTGCTGACTGGATGAGACAACCCCCAACCGATTGAAGAGCCAACATGTGGACCATCTACTTCAATTGATTGCTTAGGGTGGGTTCTCATGACCCACTAGATTCTAGACAATAGTGGGTTGGATGTGCTCATATAAAGATAACCAAAGCACCCAACCAACCACATTCTGGTTGTCTATTAGAATGTGGAGACCCATGACCATGGGCCAGTAGACCTTAATGTGCTTGCTAAACACTTAAAATAACAATAGTTGGTGGGGATATATGAACCCTACGCCACTATTCCAATTGTAAGGTGGGCATGCCTAAATCAAACATAGCAATAATTTGGATAATGTATTTGAGTGGTATGTGGTTAGGTGTAAATTGAAGAACAACCACCAAAAAACCATGTGTTTAAAAGAGATCGGACTACATGCTCAAAATATGCTAATCATTCTAGGCTCAGTAATAAACATGATTAGGAGCACCTATGTTGCCACTTGATGAGCATGAGAATCTTCACTTTGATGATATATAAGATATTCATTAGAGCTCTGAAAATTATCGCTACAGGTGCGGTTTGATTTTGCTAATCATCTCGCACTAATTGCGTGTTTCATATCCTACAAGAAGTGGGTGCAGAGAGAAACGTATATGAATAACACATGTTTACCCTAAATAAGCGATCCAATTGACAAACTACATGGTAATAGACGTAGAAGGAACTAGCAATGAAGTGAGGGAGTACCTGAAAGGCTCCTACAATAGGAGATGAGAGAACGTCTCCAAATACATGTATAAACACCGTTGACATAGCCATGGCAAGTGGCATTAGAGTAGGGCTTAATTACACTGCGTAAAGAGACAAAATTTGCAAGTGCTTGCCAGCCAAACATCATGCTACTATCAATACAAACTGTAAGGGCTTCACATAGCCCTTAATAACCATGTTAGCCATAAAAACCATTGTCCACCAACAATGATCCCTTCATAATTAGAATCTACTAAATGCTAAAACTAGAATGTATGGATGACATATTTTGAATAGGTCACCACCAATGTTGGACTAGTATATAGGTGAATGCATGGTATCAATACACGATATTAATAGTGGTCTCAAAGAACCTACCCAACCATTATCAAACCAATATTCGTACTTGGTGGGTATCACATGATGAGAGAATCATTGTATACCCAAGTTATTATTTGGGTCAATACCATCCTAATACCATATTGCTACTAGGGTGAATTTACCTAGGTTTGAAGTTCCTTGGATGGTACATAGACCCCACATGGTATTGAAACAAAGGAGTCTTCAAATACTTGTACCCTACCAGTGTCAAATAGATGTAAAAACTCATTATATATATTACAAGTTGCAACAGCGTTTACAAGGACTTCTGTGAGAGACAACATAAACATGACTTACCTGAGTGGCAAATAAGAAAATCTCTCCAATTGCAAAGAGAGGAATAAAGACTGTCAAGCTCCGTGACATGAATGCTATCAAGCAACCCGAGGCACCCAGTGCTATTGCCAATGCAAGCAGCTGTTTAAACCACCACAAAAAATGATAAAATACTCACTTGTACTCCTTCAGATAACTTAATTATGTAATCTCCACCGAGGAATTATGAACTAAACGGGGAAATCACAATTGCCGATATGTATGTTGCCCACAAGCTTAACGTACTACCCACTTCATTCGATTCCCAATGAATTTAGACAATGTGCAAAGAGCAAGGCTGAAAGGTATATGTGTTGCCCACAAGCTAGGTATTTCATTCTATTAGCATATTGAATTGGACAAGAAGGGTTCAAGGTCTACCGTTAGGTAGCAAGGATGTAAGGTATGTACTGGTGTTGGTCTGGTGTCATCTTTTTCTTTCTTTCTTTTATACCATTCGGGTATTGGTATTGAAGATTTTACATTTTTTTATACCAGAAGGGTATAGATGTATGCAAGAACCTCCATATCTATGCAAAATCATCGTAGTATTAATATGGTTGAGACTGGTATCATATGCAACATTTTGGAAGTCATCATCCACGCAATGGCCTCTTGTATTGAGCAAACATGCACTAGGCCCCTCCTAGTCCAACCTTATGTCAGGAAAACTTCAACCGATACCCGTAGCAAGAGGAATCATCCAAGAGGACACCCTTTGCCCTTACCTTTTTTGATCTTCCTGGATCCGCTACTCCGTTGGCATGAAAGAGTGAACTATAGCTATTATCTCAACACATCCAACCCCAAACTACACTAAATATGATATTTAGTGTCATATGGTATTTTATGTCACTATGGTAACTTTTCGGATGACAATTCTTATGAATAAGTGAACAAATATTGTCATGAATGATGGACGGGTTCATCCATTGGCCAAAACTCTACCTTTTATTGTCAGCAACTTGTGATGAAATATTGTCATGGATGATTGAAATTTGGATCAAACGTCACTCGGTAAGTGACATTAATTGCAACACTGTAAATTCCCCCAACAAATTTACAAGGAATGACAACTAACGTTGGGCTAACATTTAGTGTCGGTGACACTGACACTACACCGCGGTTTACAATTAGTATTGAGTAAGACAATTAGAATTGGTGCACTAAATATCTTACTCATACTAATTATGTATTTCTTGTTTTATTATGTATGTGCGAAGCCCAAAGATGTAAGAGTAATGCTTGTTTTCGTCAGTGGAGACCTGCCCCAAACCCACATGGATGGGGGGATAGGTATGTCAAAATTGTGTCAATATTCAAACATACATTGAAGTAGCAGAATGTGCAGTGTAAAATCCTTGCATACAATATGTACGAGGGTTAAAGTTTGGTTGATACTTCTATCTTCAAATTGTTTAGTTTGTAGTCCAGGGATTTCATGAAATTTGTTTCAATAAGATGTGTCAGTCAATCCTGATCCACTCCCTATCTCCTAAAGTACCACATCATGGCAACTTCTTGTGAGTATAGGAGAAATGCACATCACTGCTCAAGTATTGGACTCATATAAACTAAGTGACCTAAAAAGGACATTTAAGCATTTTACCCACTTCTCCTTGGATATTACGTACGCAATCAGGAAGTCCAAGATAATTAGCAAATCCAAACCGAGGGTACAACCTTCTTCCTCATCATTTTGGGGGCTCATACAAATGCACCCTAAACTCTGTAATATCAACCCCCCATAATGTCACTCACCCTCTAATATCCCAAAACCCTAGGGAACGGATGTTCGTAGTTCAAATCTCACTCCTTATTGTCACAATTCTCTCCCTTATATCACAAATTTTGTCATTAATACAAACCATCAAAGAAGTCAAACCACACCCTCGCATTGTATCATGAGTCAATATGTGAAGTGTCACCTTCTTATTCTTATTCTTCTTCTTGTTCCTTTTATGCCACTTGTGGAATGTTGGTGCATGCATATGCCACATCGCCCGGGAAGGCCAAGTGGAGTGGACCACACCACATCATTAAAATGTCGCACTTTGTGCTATTACATATTGTCACATGCTACACTAATCTTATAGTATTACACATCCATGTTAACACTACAAATCTCTGTAATATCATGTGCACTTTGATTGCCACATGTGTGATACTACGGAGTTTAGAGTGTATCTTCTTCATTATCAAAGTAAAGATTCTATTTTACTTTAAACGATCATACAAGGTAGAAGCACCTAATAAGTCTGTTTGTTACATGCCTAATTCCGAGAACTATTTTGGTTCCATTACAAGTTGCTAGCATCCCTTAATCAGTTAGCAACCCCATACAACTCCTTTAGTCTTGTAAGAAATACGTGATGTGTAAAATGGGCGACACCACCATATTTGGTAATCTTAATCTAGACACGTTGATGTGAACTTTAGTCACTTTCATAGTTGCGAACCTCTTTATTTTTTGGTTTAGGTGGTTATGATCCTCGTGAGCATCTCAACTCATTGACTATTCAGACCTTTTAAGACAAACTAGCATGATATGTTTCACCCTAACATTCTTATGGACATGAAAATCTCATTGTTCACTGATTATATCATAGAGGTCCTCTCACAGCTCATGGCCCGATCGCACCAAAATTTCCGTCCAGTTCAACCATGAAATTGCTAGGGATCATGTTGAAAAATAGATGATGCTCCACCACTTCTCACACTATTACAACTAGAGATGCCAACGGATGGTATCTGAATTGGCCAGTGTAATCAACCCCTCACCAAGTATGACACGTGCAAGGGTGTATTTGAAGAGAGAGGTATTTATTACATAATTGGAGGGTATTGAGAATTTTTATGAAGATATGTGGACTTTGGAGGTGGGATGTGGCATCATGCAGTCTTGCTACGAAAAGAGCAAACTAAGCCAATCGTAGTGGCCTGTTTGGGGCTGCATGTGTGGAGATGCTCTAACAACGCACATGAAGGTAACCAAATTACGCCCGATTCCGTTAACAACAATTCTATACGAAGATTCAATCTTATTACCAAGGCAAATCCACAAAGTCTAATCCATTTCACAGCAATATGTTACAGTTGGATGTGCGCCAAGCGCATCAGCCAGATTTCTGTCCAATTCGAACCGCAGACAGGTCGACTGCAGTACTGCAGAACTCGCGGAAGTTCTTATGCAGCCAACTCACGACGATCTCTACGCCAAGAGTTATAGTCACATGATTGATGGCTGATTAAGGAAATTCTAGCCGAAGAGGTGATGGGCTTTCTTCTTGTTGCCATCGGAATCATAGCCAAGCTCCTCCAGTTTATCCTCGGCTTCACTCTTCTGGTGATGTTCGTAAAGCCCGTAGCCTACCGCCGCCGCGGCCACGCCCTCCGCAATGCGCTTATGCTTCCGCTCGTCGTCCATCTCTTCGCCATCTTCCTGCAGGGCGGACAAGAAGTAGGAACAGATCAGCGGGGTAAGGATGAGCGTGGTGTGATTCACAGGGCGGCAACTTGCGAGGGTTCTTGGATAATAACTTACAGTGTTTTGAAGCTGATCATGCATTTAGAATGTATTATGCTGAGCTTATAGTAGACATGTTGTACAAAGATGGTGGAGGAGAAATCGTGTCTCTGTGCAGGGGAGAAAGGGAATATTCCAAACTCTGCATGAGCGGACCCTGGAGTTGATCACTACTTGAATACATCATTACTTTGATATATTTGCACCTTAATTGCGCTATCTTCATATTGATGGAATTGTTTTTTATTTACTCTACACATCCACATCCACTTCCACTTCCACATCACTACCTTCGCGCTGATAATGGTGTGGAACCCACAGTAAGGTGTAACACCGTCGCAACATCATCACAACATGATAACCATGTAATGCCCGGATGTTCAATCGGGAGCTGGCGTTCTTGAAACTCACCCACACTCACCAACACTCACAACAAGAGGAATCTCAACACGTGGTTACATCACAGCAACTAGTCTGCATCTGATTTACAAACTGAACTACATGTATGAATATCAAGTCAGTACCTTCGATTCGCCGTATCCGCTACTATATCCGGTGCCAGTACCGTCGGAGCGACCGTATCCGCTACCGTAGTCAGGTGTTCCTCGAATGCCATTGTCCATCAGACCGGTTCCCAGGTCCGAAACTTCAGCTGGCTCGCCATACATCGCCGTGGGAGGGGGAGGCCGAGCTGGACGTCCGCCATAGCCACCTCCTCGCATACCTCCTTCCACCTCATCCTCATACACAGGTGGAGCATCGTAGCCCGGACCGTCGAATGCCGAGCCTCTCATGAACCCGCGATCTCCTACAGGTTGTTCTTCTACCATTGCCGGACCGTCCTCTCCGAGCTCGTCGTCGAAGCCATCGCGCCGACCATACCCCGTCGACTCCACGTATGCCATTGCGTCGATTTTCAAGAGTAACAACAATGTAGTTCCAGCTCGTAGGAAAATTGGAAGTACAATAAGATTGCAAAGTGGAACTGACTTCCTATTGATCTGGTGAAAGATTTGTACACAACTTGATTGATGTTTGGGTCAAAGGTGAAGGCGAAGCGATGCTTTATTGAGTCGGAGACGACGAAGGGTCGGAGGTTGATTGGAGGGACCCGCCTCTCCACGTGGCTGGTGGGCAAAGTGACACGTGGCGCCTGTCTACGTGGCTGAAGGAGGTGGGACCAGGTCAGTGGAGAGTTAGGACAAAATCCTGGCATTGGATGCTGGTGGGATTAATCTGGAATATCCCAATTAAAGTGAAGGTTTGAACACTAGGGTCCCTTTCCTAACCCCATAAATTTATCCAATGTTTTATTTGGATTAGCAGTTAAGTTTTGAGCACGACCACACTACACTAAAAAGGATGTTTAGTGTTTGGTACACTAAATGTCAATAACCCTATAAAAATAAGTAACATTAAATGGAAACTCAAACACTAAATATCAAGTATGGAAATATGTGGAGGTTACATGTTTGAATTCAATGTTAGTAAGGATATGAAGAGAATAAAATTAACAATGATAAAAAGAGAATTCTAGCATATGTTCTAGCATTCCAACATATTTATGTCTAACACTAATTGTCAAGGAATTGAAAATTAATGTTGAGCAGGGTAGGGTGGTAACAACATCAAATATAATGTCCTATTTAGTGTAGTAAGGTCACGTGAATTTCAAATCTCCTACGTAATTTACAAAGCCACAAAACCTCATTCGTCTTTGTTTAATCACATAGCCCTCCCCCCCACCCGAAGCGGACAATGTTGATTACTAGCATTTTGTCTCTTTCAACCAATGAGTTGCATTTTGGGTTCTTAAAGTAATATTGTTAATGTGCATGTTGAAAGACATGGTTTGACTTTAGTACAAAATACAAGTGTCGGGATTGGGGTCAATGATGGAATTGGGTGTTTCGACCTTACCTAAGACTTTGTATAGGTAGGTATATTGATTAGTCCAAGTAAATAATTGCAAAACATTTGCCATGAACCTGATGGGTAGAGTCTTCATGTGAAATCTAAATGATGTGTGTGGGTGACTATGAAATTAAACCCCCCCTATATACGACAAGCTTATAGAGGAAAAATAATGTATATTTACTAACAACATGCTAGAAAATGAACTCATGTCTTTATATATATTTTTTCAATTAATGTGATAAGTGTCTCCACTACATACACAAAATATAAATCAAGAATTGAATATGACTTTATGACATGAAAAATACATGTTTACTTTGCAATGAGAAAGTCATTGAACATTTTTTCATCATTAGCATAGAACTCAACGATTGCATCAAACGAACAAAGACAAGAGCACAATAACTTATCCACAATTTGGAGAGCAAAACTCAAGGGAACCCATGTGCTCTTTAACAGACTCTAGCTTGTTAAATCCTAGAGCCCAAATGCAAAATTAACAAGAATGAACAAGGTAGTCAAGAACTATTACCATATGACAATAATGAATGAAAACATGTTGGATGAAATTAACACATCTATTGTCAATTTTTTCTCTAAACCTTAAGGCCCCTTGTTGCTCACAGTCTTGAAATTGGTCTATTCACCACTAGGTGAAATCCTGATCTCCAAGCTGATGTGACTGTCGCAACCCTTGCTAGGTCCCTTAATAATCTTGCCAATTTTCAATTCTAGCAAAGGTTACGAGTCGCTAACCCTTCGCATTCCGCCATGCTAATGGATAGCTCCTCTTACCCCGGACCAATAGTTCATAGGAGGGAACCAACCCTCCTACTTTGCTTTCGGGACTCACCCCTTAATCGGTAACCCATTTCCCCAATGTGGACTTCCATCCATGGAAGTCCAATCCTATGTTGATCATCGCGTTGCCGGAGCAACACTACAACAACCCGAACCATACTAGGCAACTATGGCCTCACAATGGGCCAATGCCCATGGAGGCCGTGCCGTTCGGCCTCGGGTGGGTGAGGCCACACCACCTCACCCATATAAGCCTCTAGGACTTCACGCGGGGCCCCTACCCCACCGTCAACCAACCTCTTGTCTCTCTACCAAGAGTTGGGGCCAAGTGGACATTTTCCTTTAGCTGCTGGGCCTAGAACCCCCCCAGCAGCTTCAGACCATCATAACTTCCTTGTATGATGTCTGATCATAACAACCAACCACTCCATGTTCATCTACGCTTCACGTAGATGCCGATGGACTCCTCACTTGCTCCATTTGAGCAAGTCTTGAGGAAGTTATGCCTGTTTGAACCTTGGCAGTCCCGGGAATCACTCCCAGGCACTGCTGTACCAGGGCGCTGTCCCGGGACAGCGCCCCACTCAAATGGCCATAACTCCTAGCTCACACCTCCGATTGAGATGTTCTTGAGCTTTCTAGAATCACCACGCCATGAGCTACGCATAACTCATGGCCTTACCCTTGTGCCTCCTAATCTTCGTGGGTGGGAGGCGTTCCCAACGCCCGGGGCCCTCACCCACACTAGGATCACTTGGGCCCTCTCACCAACGGCGCCACAAGTCCCGGGTGTCACTCCGGGGTCCCCCTTGTGCCCATGGTGTTTCGGCCACTCCTCATGGAGAGGTGCGCGACAGTGACCTTCCAATTCTTGCTTCCAATCCTTTGTCATAACTAATCCCCATAGGAATGAACATGCAACAGTTCCACAAAGTCATCAAACTTACACCATAAATGTACAGAAGAATAAGGTGATGTACAAATAGGACAAATCGGAGGGGCAGCTACAAAGAGAATCACAAGTATTCAGTGGTCCACTTGGGCAATCCCTTTCATTGTTCTCGATTGACTTCCAGCATTCTGACCAAGATAATGTTAATTATCTCTTGTTGAAAATTGCACATAGATACAAAACATGTTCATATCATTACCCAACATACAACTCTTGTTCCGTGGGCCCTCAGAACATAACAGTGCCATGCTCGGAAAATTGCGCAGGAAGACTTAGACTGTGACTGAAATCTTAGCTTCTCACTATTATATTATGAAGGCCCACGTCGTTGAGTAATGCTGAGTTCACAACCATGAAGTAGTATTCCATAAAATTTTGTATTGAAACACTAAACCCTCACTCCCCCGTTCTCCTAGATTTCACACGACACACCCGGTTTCAAATCGATTTCATCATAATTGTCAAACTGTCAATTTGTCATAGCAACTTGTACCCCAATTTTTATTTTTAATTCTGACGGCCTTGAATTTAAGCAGCACACACAAACTTCTTGATGTAATTGGACATGCATATGTAACACCTTTGGACCTATTTTTGTGTACTAGGCGATCTAGGGGCCTCTCCTGATTTCAAACCCAGACCAGGGTGACATTTCCCTACTGATGTCACACCTACTTATCACTTACCCATACTCCACCACCAATTCCGGCTACCATGATGGTCATAATTTGAGTTAACCATATATAGGGCCTACCCTAGAGAGGAAAGGGGTAGTAATCTGCAGGCAAAGCGGCTCTTCATTCATGCTTGTTCCAACATGAGCCATGGTTACATCTTTGGACCTTAATCAAAATGAGTTTTCCCAATGAACTGCTAATGGAGCCTGAGAATGTACAGGAAGACTCCGAGCATTATTTCGGTCACTCAAGACAAAACCTCACCTCCCGAGAGGGCACAACAACAACAACAACAACAACATGCTGGCAAAGAGGCTCTTTATTCATGCTTGCCCCAACAATAACCACTGCTTATTTCTACCTGCTTGGACCTCATTTGAAACGAGTCCTCCAAATCAACCTATTGGGAATTTCTCAAAATTGAGTTTGCAGAGTTTGGAGAGTGTATATGAAGGCTCCAAATACTTCCCTTTGAGGAGCGATTCGGCCAGAAGTCGAGCCACAGCTTCAGTGATATGGATCCCGTCCCAGCTGAAGTAGGAATTTGGATCAGCACAGGACTTTCCTTCAAGCAAGACCCCATTTACATATCCACTTGACCCACAATGAACTGCTCCCAGTATGTTATATTTCCCTCCTCCAGCTCCACAGCAAGCCTTTATTGTCTCGTTGAACCCTGCCAATGCCAAGAGAAGGACCACATAAACGCATGAGGATACGTACGTATTGAGGTGTGTGGCTTTATGTGGTTAAGGTGAGTTTCCATGTATGTTGCTCACACACTAGACTCTGGTGGGAATAAGGGATAAGTGTAGATGACTCGTGTGTGTTAACTGGTTGTTGTTGATTTTAAGTGTTTAGTGAGGGCATTGAAGTCTAGTGGCCCATGGTCATGGCCCTTCACATTCTGGTTGCCTACTAGAATGTGGTCGGTTGCTTGCTTTTGTTATCTTCATGAAAACACACCCCACCCATTATTATGTAGAATCTAGTGGGTCGGTGACAAACATGGAAACCCACCCTTATCCTTCTGATTTGAACCCAATTTGGATGCCCATATTATATTGGTATATGGCAAGGCTTTTAGTAAGGAATCTTGGACACCACAAAGACCCGTGTAGTGATGAGATTGGATGATGTGATCAAAATCGATTGATAGCATTCTAGGTTCATCTCTTAATACTATTGGGAGGGCATGTGTGGTAACTCTTCATAATCAAGCACCTATATTTGAGCAGTAATTGGCGAGGACTATAGTTAAGGGTGCCGGACTCCACAAAGACACTTGACATTGCAGTGAGATTGAACTATGTGCTCAAAATGTAGACATCATTGTAGAGGAGGATCTTTATTTTGACCTCTTCGAAGTTTTGCATCTCAATTCAGATGATGACTAGAATTGATGATCGTCGTGATTCACAATCGCTATTTGGATGAGACATTTGTTGCAATGAGATTAGGACTATGTGCTCAAAATCAATAGACACCATTCTAGGTTCAGTTGTGAACACTTTTGGGAGGGGACTATGTGATCACTAAAGAGAGAAAGACAAGCTTCACTTTGACCTCTTCTAGTTTTGACATAGAGTGGTTACATCTCATCTCTAACAACTTGGAAACTCGATCTACATGGTTCATTGCAATTGCTAACCAAATGATATTATTTTGGCCCGATTCATTGTTGGACTTGGACATGCCCATACTATGGCCTAACACCCTGTAAACTCAAGTGACATTTGCGATGACCATGCAAAAGTAAGGAATGAGAGCCTAAAACAAACACATTTCTCAAATGATTACCAATGTATGACATTCTTAGATTTGCATTTTCAAATGAAGAGACATGTGACATTTAACAAGACTCTGACCACTTTACAATTGGCCTCCAATTTAGCTCACACGCCTTAGGGTTAGGGTCCAAGTCCAAGAAACTTGAGGTCCAAGAAATTTGGGGTCCAAAACCCGCTTAATTTGAACCCAAGCTTGAAGATTGGTCTCTCAAACTGGGAGGATTATTCTCTTGAGTTGGGATCCGCCGAAACATGGTGGGAAAGTGATGCCCATTAACGCCACTTTATTTTTTCATGCCTTGGACATTGACTCTAGTGCGAAGTCCTTGGGTCCAAAGTTTTGCTCTTGGGCAATAGGGTCACTCGATTTTGAAATTTCTTTGGTGTTGGACCCGAAGAGTGTAAAGCTATCTTTTATCACACAGGGTAGAAAAAAGAAGAAGAGGGAAAAAAAAAGTAACGCCCGTAACGAAGTACTGGTGTGACTGTGAGCCCGTTAACCTAATGTTGATCGCGGTTGTCCATGATGCAACATGAGGTGTTACGCCTCTCACACAGACAAGGTACACAAAGAGGCACCCACCGAGAAGGTTTCACTGGCAAACTACAATTTTTTTTTAAAACAGCAAGTAGATTTGGGGTACAGTACTTGGGAAAAACATAACTTACCGTAGGCAGCAGGGTTGGTGAGGACGGCGTCAAAAAAACCGTACATGTCTGCATTGAGGATGGTGGCATCAGGATACTTGTTGCCGAGGGCCTTGAGACCAGCTTTGATTAACACATTTGTGGAGTGTATGACCTCATTCAAAGTGGCAAGGCATCCTCGACTATCGAAGGTGGACAGGTTGCGTGATCCAAGAGAAGCTAGAAAAGCTGGGTAGCATCCGAGTGGAGGAATGTTGAAAACCATCAGAGCTCTTGCGCCTTGGTGGTAGAGCTCCTGCAACAACGTCCTTGTGATGCTTAGATCGATATCCAAAGCATCGATCGTTCTATTTGCACTGAAACAGTACATAATAATCTACTGAAATCAGCCTTGGTGGTAGAGTTCCTGCAACAACGTCCTTATGATGCTTAGATCAATAACCAAAGCATCGATCGTTCTATTTGCACTGAAACAGTACATAATCTACTCAAATCAGCCTTGGTGGTAGAGCTCCTGCAACATGTCCTTAATATGCTTAGATCAATAACCAAAACATCGATTGTTCTATTTGCACTGAAACAATACATAATAATCTACTTAAATCAGTTTTGATTAGCTTAGGCAACAATTCCATATTGATTCCTGAAGTCACACCACAGGGGGCTTTCGACAGTTCTCTTCATAGGGAAAGATGTGGTAAAGTGGACAAAAAACTTAGGAGTGGACCTTGATTCACAGGGTTTCCTACTCCTCAGGTTTAGTCCATGTTACCACATGTTTTCTTAGGTGGTAAATTGCCCAAAATTCCTAGTGCATTAATTACTTCCTCAACCATTGCAATCCAAGTTTCTTTGAGGTGGAGATTTCTTTTTTAATCTTTACTTGATTGAAATACTATCTAATTTTAGGAATCAATTAAGAGAGATAATTTAGGAATCAATCTGTAAGTGTTTTTCAACATCCTACCATGCGGACATGATATCAGCTTTGTAGGAGTTATCCAAAAACGTATCAACTATCTACGTGGCAATGTGAATGAGAAACTAGTACATATGTGAAGGTATAATGGGTGGGGTAGATGATTGAAAACAAACTTTAATCCTACTGACATCGTTAAATGAATGACGGGATGAGACCCAATTGGGATGAAACTTTTTGCATAAGATTTCCAACTAAATTGTGAACCTTTGAGGCTCGAAATTTTTATGTTTGAACCGAATGTGATTTTTTGAGAACCCTTGCAATGTGTAGCACTCCATTTTACATCCAATCTTACATAATGTTTTTTAAGTAACTTCAAAAACTCCAATCACCAACCCCACCAGTAGATATCTGAAACATAAAATAATGTAAATCCTTGATAATTTTCATAGCATTCCAAGTACATACAAATGTTGTTCTCTTATTTGACATATTTCCTAGTGTATCATGAGGTTTAGTCCACATCCAATGAAATTTAGGGCGTTGGATGCTAAATGAAATTCATTAATTCTGATAAAAATTTCACCTCCATCTAAAAAAATAAAAGGTCTCATTCGAAACAAAAACCATCAAAAATTGATCATTTTGGGTCTCTCAGGAATTTAGGGGTTAAGAATAAAATTTCAAGAATCAAGATCTTTGGTTGCATGCATGATACCAAGCATAGTCAAGTGGCAAGCTCTCATTAATCGACACTTCATATATTGTTGCTTATCTTTGGGCACAAATAACCTTGTTCCATCCACCACAGGGGCGTCCCCGATGACATCATTCTCACGAGGTGATTCAGATTACCTAAGAATTATTCCATTTGCATAGTAAATAAGCTTGCTTAAGACGGTTGTGATTTTTAAGGGTTCAAGATCCTTACTTCCACACCTGCCACCATAGCGTTGGAGATGCCGGTGATGTTGGCCCGAACTTGATCGATCGTTTGACCCAAATCGATGAGCGGGACGAGGAAATCGTTGAACCCAGTAGTGATGAAAAACAATGCCTTCTGGAAGCGCCTCGGCTTCGTTTGTAGCCTCAAACTGCTCTTCAAAAGACCTGCTCTTCAGAAGACCTAAGTTACCGCGGTTTACGATTTAGGGCACATGAATCACTCCTGATATTCCTCCTACTACTGCTCAGATGCAAATCCTCAATCAATCAATGCTTCCAAACTACAAAACAAATATCGACTTTGAACATCTACTGGGGTCTGTACAATTACAATCCAGTTTGAAAATGGGACATTTGAACACATTGTTGATAGTAATATGCAAGTTATAGATCACACAAGAACAGCCTTGCCTTTATCATATGTGTAAGAACCCACACATGAGTGGGAAGTTTGCTTGGTAAGTCTATCAGGTTTGGCCTATTCTATGTAATTCCAGCGGCCACTAGAAGCAATCTTGTCTGTTGCAATCATCTGTTGTGACTTGTTCATTATGAGTTGGCTGCGAGGAATGTATAATATACAGCAATGCTATATATATATGCAAATTTTCTTTCGTTGAGAGCTGCAATGAACAAGTCGCAATGGACAACTGAAGCGGATAAGATTTCTCCGAGTGAATGTTCTTATACAAAGAATCAAAATCTTGTGAATGATTTAAGAGAATGTTACAACATCGATTATGCCACTCACAACATTACTTCACAAGTTGAGCCGTTTTTGACATGATCTAACTCATAGTTGCATTGCTCTTTGAATGAAAATAAAAGTGGGTCTTGTTCTGGAATTTGTTAAGTTTTTAGCTTGAACCTATAAAGTGAGTGAAAGGGGCTCTCGGGGGGGGGGGGGGGGGGGTAGTCATTGGTTGGAGTAGCAATATACGTGCGAACAAATGATAGGGTATTTTAAAAACATGGGGGCTAAAAATTATAAATGGACTTAAGAGTAATATAGGGTATCAAAAATGGCACTGGACATCTTTAAAGTACTATAGGGTATGGAATAATAGGTAATTTGGAATTATAAGTAATGCAAGCCATTTTTCTATTAACCCAAAGTAGAAATTTACATAATGATAGCATGTGAAAAAAAAAAAAATTGAAAGTAATACCCCCCTATAAAATAGTGGTTGTTCGCACCTACATCCTTAACTTTTTAACACACTGCCCCCCCCCCCCGAGAAGGGGCTAGCCAAGGCTAGAAGCCCACCTCTTTGAGCTGGCCCCCACTATTATGACCCAAGGTGACATTGCAATTAATATTATATCCCATAGAGTTCTTTTTAAATATAATTTGATTCCAAAATAGTATCAGAGATTCAAAAATGAATCTAGAGTGACCCACTTGTGATGAATCTATCACAAATTTATAAAGATCGATTTATTTCTTAAAACCCCTTCTCTCAGCATTCGTGGTGGGGATCCAACTCAAAGAAGTGGATGTTTAGTCTAGGCTAGTAAACGGACCCACTAATCTAAGAAGCATTGATTTGCTAAGAATTGAAGATACTGAGAGTTGTGTTGTTTATGAAGTAGGTAATGAATGCGAGGAGCCTTGCCATAGGCTCTAGTAGACGTCCGACCTAGCGATGACTTTGTTTAGTTACTAGGTATCTACTACCTCTGATAATAGGCTTATAGGATGTAGTGGTCAGGCCACAAAAAGGTCAACAAGTACGGGTGCTCTTGCAGTTCCTCCTATTGGGGGCACTCATAAAATCACTTGGACGGATCACTATGGAAAGAAAACATCAGATCATACTTATGGTCACGGAGGAATGTAATGATGAACATACACCACCGATGTTTAGAACATGAACAGAGTGAATTCAAAAAGAAAACTAGTGAATGTTATTACCATTCTCCGCATTCTTCCACAACGCCACAGTCTGCTGCTTGAAGTACTCGAATTGCTTCGACTGGACATAGAATGTGAAGGGCGGGGTAAGACTCGCAGAGTAGGAATTGTTTTGCGCCATGCTTCCCGAGGTTGCGAAATTGGCGCCATGCCTGAAATCACCGCCCACAGGTTGCAGGTATGGATGCAGGAACGGAAAATCCAGAGCCTGGGCTGCAGGAGCAGTCACAAAACACAAACCAAAGTATATAAAAATTGTGAAACAAAAGGAATCCTTGGTTTCTGGATCTCCAAGTAAAGAATTTAGGAGCTTAATCAACAATCAAGCATGAACTCATAGCATTATTATTTAGTCTATGAAGCTTGGTCTCTTTCTAAATTACCTAGTAAAACCTATTCCCTCTCTTCCATACACTACAGATTGATTCAGGCTGAAACTGAATCCAGGCATCCTGCACTTTAGTTGTAGAATCAAAGAGCAGCCAACAAAGAGAACAACCGAATTGACTTCTGAGGGAGGACTTATTACTACTTTCCGAGCCCCATCACAAGTTGCCTACGTACCTCTTATGGAGAAGATGAATGTTGCAGAAAGATTAAGGAAAGTAGATCAGCGCAATTAGGAACAGTACCCGACTCATGCTTGAAGATGGGTTTCACACCAAAATTGACTTCTGAGGGAGGAATTGGCACTTGTCGAAGATATTGATTGCAAGTTACCTGAATCTTATGGAGGATCTGAATATTGCAGAAACGATTAAGGAAGTACCGCTCACGACGAATTAGACAGGTCCATCCTTCAAGATTGATTCCACACCAGAATCGACGTCTGAGGGAGGACGACTTAGTACTTACCGGAGAAATCGATCATGAATTGCCTAAACCTTTATGGAGGAGCTGAATGTTACAGAAAGATTAAGTAAAGTAGATCAGCGCAATTAGCAACAGTACCCGATTCATGCTTGAAGATGGGTTTCACACCAAAATTGACTTCTGAGGGAGGAATTGGCACTTGCCGAAGACATTGATTGCAAGTTACCTGAATTATGGAGGATCTGAACATTGCAGAAACGATTAAGGAAGTACCGCTCACGACGAATTAGACAGGTCCATCCTTCAAGATTGATTCCACACCAGAATCGACTTCTGAGGGAGGACGACTTAGTACTTACCGGAGAAATCGGCCATGAGTTGCCTAAACCTTTATGGAGGAGCTGAATGTTGCAGAAAGCTAAACGGAGGTACATCGACGACACAAGGAATTAGAGCGGTTCATGCAACAACAGATTTCACATTCAAATTGATTTCTAAGGGAGGCGGACTTAGGAGTTACCGAAAAAATCGATGACGAGTCGGCCATTGGAGTATCGGTTGGCGGGCTTCTTGAAGTAAGTCTCGCCGTAAGGCAAAGAGGTTTGCGGGGCAGATGCGTAAGGAAACGCAGCCTGAGCATTCCCCGTGTCGGTCATGGACGCCCCAAACGCAAATATGGCTTCGGGGCATGAATCTCCCTCTGCCAGTCCCACCGCACAGCATAGCATCAACACCGAAGCGATGAGTCCCAATTTGAAGGCCGCATGAAAAACACCGCCATGATCGTCTCCTCCCAATTTCATCATCCCCACCACAGTACCTTAACCCTGCAACAACTCACACACTTTGACACCCCAAATCTCTAGAATTTATCTCCAGCCTCATCATCCTACTGATTACACTGGCGTCGTTGCTCGGAACATGCGTAATTCGGATGACGAAGCCCAGCAGATCCACTGCTACACAACCCAGAACTTTCCAAAGGCGACTTTTCAACAAACCTGTTTGAAACACCGTGACAGTACATTGAAACACGAGAATCACGGTGCATTGAAACACGGTGCATTCCAAGGGAGCTAAATTTATCACTACAAACAGAAAGAGAAACCTTAATATCCTAGAACATAGCATCTGGAGCAGTGTGGAGAAGTGCCATGTCATCACTGCAAAGAGCGACGTGTTGCTCTCCCTCCCATCCTCTCTCGGACACTTAGTAGCTTCTTGCTCTCATCCTTCTCATTTCAAATCCTAAGAGATCACAAACCCCATCGTCTGCATGCCGTCTTGCTTCTTAAATTAAAAATTCTTCAAAGCTTGAATGCAAGTAGGGTTTGGTAGCATTAGATCAACCTTGCAAATCTCAACTTTTCAACTACTTATTCAACAAGATGTGCGAGGGTTTGGATGCTTCTTCTCTAGCATGTAGAAGAACATGGTATTTTATTTGCTTCCCTACTCCTCTCCTGTAATGATATGGCATGGTAGCCATGAGAATGTAGAGGTGGTGGCGGTATGTGGTAGTTAGTTTGTTGATGCCATGTGGAGTTTTTATGGTGAACTCTGGGTTTAGGCTATTGCTTTTCTAGGCCCTTCACTTGCTCACATTTATACACTTAGTTTTCCCTCCTCTCATGGCACACAAATATAGAAGCTCGTTTAAACTTGTGTCTACAGTCTCATGGCCAATGAGGTCACTCAACTTTGTGTTCAAGGTTTTGGTTGCATTGAAACACAACCAAGAATTACATTTTCCCAACTACTATGCCCCATTTTGAGTATTGTCCCAACCATAGTGGCCTCCTTAAGTCGTGGCTTTATTTTTTGTTATCAAGCCTTTGGAAAATGGATTGTAAATATCCGCTAAACCCCCTTCAAAGAACTTGGTACAAAAAGTTTTTTGCAATTTGCATTTGGATTGTCAATCTCTATGTGGAACTTCGAAACTTATTAGCAACAACTACCAGTTGATGTTGGAAGTGTGTATCATTATCTTAGATCAATAGTTTATGTGTTCTGACTATGATTCTACTAGGGTACTTCTATAAGTTGTATAAATGAAGATGGTTACTTATGCTGTAAGGGTTACTTTGTTTTATGTTTAGAGGTCATTTTATATTTATGGTAGGCGATTGATTGGTTGCACTCTCTTCTGTCTTGAATGAACCTCAAAGCCTTTGGTAAGCTCCTTGCTCATGATATGGTACATTAGCATAAGTGAATTGAGTTCAATTGGAATGAACACCTTTCAAAAGAATAAAATAAAATAAAAAACTCTTCACTGGAGAAGTTGTTTGGCATATTTCTTATGTTGTAAGATTGATGTTCATGATGGATTTTCTGATCTCAAATGAACATCTTTATTTGAGTGGTGTATGAGTGGGTGTGTATCTAAAAACAAACACCAAAAAGACATGCATTGAAAGATGTTGGACTTTGTGCTGAAAATATGCTAATCATTTTGATCGCAATAATCAACATAATTGGGGTGCCTCTATGATCATTGCATGAGATAGAGAATCTTTATTTTCACATTGAACGAATAAGCATACGAGCTCCAAAAATTATGAGGTAAGTGGCTATGGACACAATTTAGATTTGTTAATCATCTCACATTATTAGTGTATTTCATATCCTATGAGAAGTGTCTGTAGAGAGAAATGTGTTTGCTTAAGACCCACTTACTTGATATGTGTTCCTCTACGAGGGTGAAACCACGCAATCTATCAATTCACGTGGACATTTGATGTCCAGGGTGGTGATTGTACTTGAAGTGATGGTTTTCTTTTGGGACACTTAGGTACTTCATCTCTTGTTAATATTGGGGTTTCTTTGATCACATGTTTAATGTTGTTCCTTGATATTCATATTCCTTGGATTGATTGTTACTAGAGGATGTTGTGAAGCTTTATTTTGGTGAAGGTAATGATGTTGGTGGACCAAATACACTTGTGTCCACTGCACATGTGCCTCAATTTGGTCCATCAAAGAAAGCTCTATCATCCGCTCCACCTTTGTGCTTTGGAAGTGCCAGTGCCACAGATAGGTAATTCATAATTTCATCTTTGTTTCTTTTGTAGGAAGTTTGTTTTTCCCGCACATAAATGTATGTGTGCATGTTGCTAACATTGTAAGTTTAATGTGGTAAATTCTAAAGTTCGTTGGCCTTGCTTGCTATTGGGGCCTGGATTTATTCATGAACACCACTTTCAACATGATATGCCTTCTATGATCAAGAAATCTTTGTGCATGCGGGCAATCTATATTTAGTCATTCTGTTTAATAAGGTTATAGATTTTCATATTTGACAATCCTTGTTCATGTGTCTTGAACCAATGATCTTGTGTAACTTGAAGAATTAATAAGAAGGATATCTTGTGGATTTTGACTCATTTGTACATTGATTTTGACAACGTTTCCTTACTTGATGAGTTGTGTAGTGATTTCTTAAGGAGATCAAATCATTTCATGATATCCTTACATACCTAGGGAGTATGCATGGATTGAAAACAACACTTGAAAGGCTTGGAAACTTTTAGCAATTCCAACACAAATGATACAACTGGATTCCTCTCAATGCAACACTATGATCATATCAAATTTTTATCATTGAATCGAGGGCGACATCAATTTGGAATTCTATACAAAGTAATAAAAGCAATTAGGAGTTCCCTACAATAGCTAAATTTCTTATTGAATCTTCTTAAGTCTTTCATGAAGGTAATTGGAAGGGTGACGACATCTGTTCCTTTCCAATTTGTATTCCAAGGATTCATGCTTCCCATGAAGATGTATTTATAATGAATAGTACTAAATTTTTGCTTCTCTCTCTCTCTCTCTCTCTCTCTCTCTCTCTCTCTCTCTCTCCCCCCCTTTCTAGTTCTTGTTCTTGACTAATGCCATGTTACATAAAAATTCAAGTTTAAACTTTTTACTTTAATAGACCTAGCAAAGGCCTCTTATGTAAAACATATAATATAAACTCTGATGGTACTATATCTACACACATGGAAAGAAGTCATACTTACCATGGAACGGATGTAACAAAGATACAAATGAATGAAGTAAAAATAGGGTTACGAGAACTTACCATACGTAAGTACTACAATATAAGCCCTTAACCCTAAAAAAGAACTCTTTTTTACCATTCACGCAAGTGAGAGGTGCGGCGAGCTCTGAGTATACACATTAGGGTAATAGATACGTGCTTGAAGTAAGAGTAACTAGGGTTCATCACCAAGAGGAGTTTTCTACTTGGAGTAACCCAATCATGGCAAAAGAACATGTTTGAACACCCATATGTTGTTTTACAATGAGTGTTAGAGGTTGAAATATTTTGGTGCATTTGAAATGAACTAAGTGTGTGTGACATGGATAACAACTGGGTCCTGCTGTTATTTACCTCGTGTACGTAACTAATCCTCAATTGTTTGTTGGTTGGTTGCATGGGCACAGGTGAGGCAGACCCTTCACATAGTCAATGCAGTGATGTATTGTGATTATGACATTTTATGCACAGGTATTGGTTGAGGTTACTAGGTACTTCTCCTTAGTAAGTACAACATACATGTGGTGTTATAGTTAGATGTACTTGATAAGAAGGCAAGAAGGTTGGCAATTAGCTTCCAAAGCATGGGATAGTTAACACATGGGACTCATGAACCCATGTCTTGAAAGAGCAAAGTGGGAACCGAGTCGGGCAGGACTTGGCATCATCCCTGTGCGATCGAGGCGTGGCTTAACAATGGAAAGCCATCTCGGAGTTACAACCAAGATAACTTAGTGGAGCGTTGAGGTTCAAGCTAGTTGTGTCAAAATAATAGAGTTAGGCTAGTGGAGCCTAACTTGGAAGGCCCAAAAGGAGGGACAACCCAAGCGAGTCTCAAAGTAGGTGGGTCTGGTGTAGTTTAGGTCCTTGGGCAAGATGTCCAGGGTCACTAACGGACCACCTAGGAATGACACCTTTGGGATTTTGCCAAATTTGAAGATGCATAGTGGGGATAGCGCCCCAAGGGAAACACAACGCCACACCAAGAGAGGATGGCAACTTGAGAATTGTTGTCATCACTACAAGTATAGTTGATGAGGGCATCAATTCCATTTGGTGGGGATTAGTGTCGCGCACTTTTTCATGAGGAGTACCTGCAACACCATGGGCACAAGGAGGACCCCGGAGTGACACCCGTGACTTGTGGCGCCATTTGTGAGAGGGCCCAAGTGATCATAGTGTGGGTAAGGACCCCGGGTATTCAGGACACCTCCCACCCATGAAGACTAGGAGTCACGAGGGTAAAGTCACGAGTTATGAGTGGCTTATGGCGTCCGGATTCTAGAATACTTAAGAACACCTCAATCGGAGGTGTGAGCTAGGAAATAGGGCAATTTGAGTGGGGGCCTGACTAGGGACAACGCCCTGGGACATCAGTGACCTAGGAGTAGCGCCCGGGATTGCCTAGGTTTGAACAACCATAACTTCCTTAATGCTTGCCTAAATTGGGCAAAGGAGGGGTCCATGGGTATCTACACAAAGATTAAATGTCGATTAAATGGTTGGTTGATAGCATCAAAGATCATAAGAAGAAATTATGGTGGTTTGAAGCTGTTGGGGGCTTCTAGCCCCACGGCTAAGGGAAAATGTCTACTTGGCCCCAACTTGAATCATGATTTAATTTAGATATGAGGAATGATGTGCTTGATTAGACTTGTTCACGGGTAGATCACTCTAAGGCATTTTTGTGCACCACGTGCGCCTGGGGCTTTTTTGTTTAGGGGCTATTTACCTTCAAGGGCTGAATTAAAGCCTCCCTATAATTACTTAAATTTCAAAAATGGCCCATTTGTTTGCACCCTTCCATTACTTATATTGTCCAAGTCACTGCAATTTTTTGTACTCTATATTCTTTTTAAGTAATAAAAGCTAATCTACATCCTAACGCAATTGACGAGTGTTGAGGGAAAGCATGGAAACAAAGAAGGGTGCAAACATCCCCGTGAGTCCTAAACCCATTTACATACCATACTATACATACCTTCTAGGATCCTTATCTTCAGCCCCTATATTAATTTTACAAAAAAATAATGGCCCACGTTTTATGTCCATCTAACTTACTTATAATGGGATTGTCTACATTTAATGGCCCTTTCATTATTTGGAATTCCTTTATAATTTTTATCTCAAATGATTTTAATCCTCTCTATATTATGCCGCATGTCGTTTTTAAAATGCACTAAGTGATCTACCCGTGGACTTGTTTAGGATTTATTATGCTTAATTAGGCTAAATGCACTTAGTTGTATTTAATCGGGCTTAAGTAGTTTGAATGTGTATGAATACTTGTAGAAGACTAGGCCTTGCACTGAATTACCTTCTAATACGGTTAATTAGACTTAATTACATTTAATCACACTTCATTAGTTGGAATGTGTATGAATACTTTTGTAAAAGTAGAAGGTATAATCTAAACTAAACACACTAACAATAAAACACTAATTTTAATTTCATTTTAGAATGACAAAACCCCTTTCAATGGTATGTCACAATAATTATAACCTCAGTGCTAATGAGGCTTTTGCAATGTTTTTGATTTCCAAGTTAATTACATGCTTTATTGATAATTTCACTTCGAAAAGGAAATCCCAATCAATTGCTCATTTATTCAACAAGTGGCCTTTAATCCTGGCGAAGGGCAATAAGCATGAAGGACAAACCTGAGTCTTGAAGGACAACCACAGTGAAGGACAATTGCAGTGCATGACATGAGTGAGTCTTGAAGGACAATCGCAGTGAAGGACAAGAGTGATGAAGGACAACACCATGGTATTGAAGAAATTCTATTAAAAGACAATTGATATTATGTTGGAGTGGGAGACATCAAGGAAGAGAGGCGTTTGGGAGAGGATGTCGGGCAACCTTGCCCGGATCACATGGGCAGGGACGCGAAAAGTTTTGGGGACATAGGTGGTGGTGGGCCCCACCAACGTCCGTTACGACGCACTGAGCTCATTATGGCCCGTTCACATCATGCTTGAAGGACGTGCGTCTGTCCACCGCAATGACGGTTGGATGGCCATTCACCGGAAATGCATTCACACTTGAAATTCGGAAATAGTGTTTCCGACACTTGCCTTTTCAAAAAGAAACTATATTTGACTTTTTGATACATGGGTGTGGGCTGCCCCTAATGTTCACACAAGTGGATGAGTTCCATAATCCCTTTTAAGGAGCTCAGCCAAGGCATTCAACACATTCTTCCACCACTCTTCTTTGATACTCCATTTCTTCATCAATTTTTTCCGATTTCAAATTTTCTTGGCTTTGAAGTGGGTATTTTTCTGAGACGAAGAGATTGGTGTGTAGCACGTTTCATATTTCGGAGTGACGAAGAAGTTACGAATTTTGGACTTTTGTGCAAGAAAGGTGTATTTGGATAGCAATTTCAGCAGTTGATTACGGTGTGTATACTTACTCAAAATCAAAATTTTCAAGTTCTAAAATGTGTGATTTCTTCTTAGTGTCCCTTTAGCGTCCGGCATCCAGAAAGGACCTACGCCCAAAATAGTCTAATCTCTCATGGGACGCCCCATGAATATTTGACGCCCATAGCACACAAGTACTAGAATCTATATACAGCAGATACCTCGGCAACAAACTATGCAATATTAGCAACACATTAAGTACGGCTCCTGAAATACAATGCATCATATTTAATGCAATATATTTGAGAGCATATTGCCACGCCAAAGAAGTTGGAGCTTCCCATTAGCAAACTAAAACCATCCATTTGAAAGGTGAAAGCATAACATAATTTATCAAAAAAATAGTTGATTTAACCTTAAGGGAGCATGAAGATATGAAATCAATATCATAGCATCTCATTGACATTTGAAATGAGACAACCGAGAATTGATAAGGGACAAGTTTTCACTTGAGTCCTTCAGGCATGGTGAACAAGCCTACATGAGTAATGAAAAACTTAATTTATCTATCTAGATCCCACTCTGTCCTTGCGTGCTTATTATGGTAGGCAGACCGATTTCTGGTACCATAGCACCATAGCTAGGTCACGGGGAGGTCACTTCAGGAGCGGTTTACACTATGGACCAGCCTTTTTTTTTTGTTTTTTTGGAAGTTGATCATCTGGCTACAGAATTTGCATTAAATTTCTCAATAGTGGCGACTATAGTGAGTTTGAAGTAAATTTTTTTGGCAACAATGCCCCCAAAAATTCATACATTTGGCTACTAACATAAACAATATGTGGAAAAATGTGGCGATGGTCTTTATTGAAATATAGTAAAAAACGGGCAACAGCTTTGCCCAGCACTAAGGTATTGTGGCTACTCCTATAAAATTATGCCTTGTAAAATGGCAAACTAACTATTGTTTAAGAAGTAATATGGCGAATGATTGTTGTAAATCATGAAGTGCAGTCTTCTTCAGTCTTCAGGTCTTCATGTTCAGTTTACAGGTTCAGTCTTCAGGTCTTGCCTACCTGCAAAACAACAAACAAACACACACTCCGATGCTGAAATGAGTTCAAAATTTATACAATTACATAGAAAAAATGGATGACCACGTTGTAATCTAGGCAGAAAGGCCATAGCGGCCATTGACCGGTGCAACATTCGTCCAGGAATCAAAGACGGCATCATAAGGAAAATTTTGCAAGGTATATATTTTTTGGTTGTACATGCCAACAACTACACCAAGATGGGGGTCAAGGGAGTTGCGGAGTTTGGTCTTCAAGAAAGACACGGAGGAGAATACACGCTCATCTTCTACACTTCCGATCACATGGACCAGCGCTATTTCTGCAAGTTTTAAATACTCTGGGAACCCATGTGAAAGCACCCTAGAAGCAGATATCGTGCGCCATATTCGGGTGACTGGATTAATGTCATAAGGAGGTTCCATGGCGGCAGGGGCATTGCTCTTCATCGCAATCTTGAAGTAGCCCTGTTGAGATTCCAACGACCATCGATCAAGTATGCCAGGAATGACCTCTTGATCAATTCCAGTTCCAAGCACTTTGGCATTGCAGTACCAATTCTTCAGAGTGTCCAGATGCTTAGCAAATGTAACTTCAGCATCTGGCTGCATCCAATATTGCGGGTAGATGATGCCAAGTGCATCTAAGACTGCGTGTTCGGGGAAACGACGCTGGAGCTCTTGTATGAGCTGCGCGGCAGCCCCTGCAACAAAGAAACACTCAGTAAATTAGACAACTAAACATGAAGATTAAAAAAATGCAAGACACCAAAGGATTGGCTAGACTCTTACATGTAAATAAAGATAAAGATGAAGGGGTAGGGTGAGGATACCTGAGCATTGGATTTTTACGTCATTCAGAATTGCTCCAAATGTATCACGTGTGATAGGCTCCATTATGCCCGTCACCTCGTTCTTGCGCTTGGCAAAGATGTTGCTGCCATTCACAACAAATGCAAGATGTTCTGCATTACAATTTAAATCAAACATGGCTGGGTTCTCAGGATCATTCTGAACCCAGCGTGTGTGAATGTGGTCGTGGTTGCCTTCAGCAATGCTCTTGAAAAGAAAGAAGTCGTCGGTGTTGAAGGCTCCTGAATGGCAATTGTACATGCTGTACAGCTGCCCCTCGCACACCTTCACTGCACCTATGAAATCGCAGATGAACACATCGCGTTTCTGGGCAAAAGTGATTAGGGAGTCAAGGCATTCAATGAGCGGCAACAAGGCTGCCATCCGTAGCAGGCAGGTCGGATCACACAACAGATCCAACACAACCTAAAAACACAAAACCCTCCCACATTAGCGAATAGATGCTGAATTTCAACTTAGAATCTGCATTTCTACTTAGACTCTGAATGCAACTTAGACTCTGAATTAAAACAAACTTAGACTCTGGATTCATCTTAGACTCTGGATTGACACAAATTTAGACTCTGAATGCAAGTTAGACTCTGAATTGAAACAAACTTAGACTCTGAATTCATCTTAGACTCTGGATTGACACAAATTTAGACTCTGAATGCAAGTTAGACTCTGAATTGAAACAAACTTAGACTCTGAATTCATCTTAGACTCTGGATTGATACAAATTTAGACTCTGAATGCAAGCTAGACTCTGAATTGAAACAAAATTAGACTCTGAATTCATCTTAGACTCTGGATTGACACAAATTTAGACTCTGAATGCAAGTTAGACTCTGAATTGAAACAAAATTAGACTCTGAATTCATCTTAGACTCTGGATTGACACAAATTTAGACTCTGAATGCAAGTTAGACTCTGAATTGAAACAAACTGGGACTGTGTATTCAACTTAGACTCTGGATTGACACAAATTTAGACTCTCAATTGAAACTGACACAATTGAACTTACACTCTCAATTTCAACTCAATTTAAACTCAACTTAAACATGCATTAAAAAACAAAGCACAAAAACACATGCGGGCAAGTACATTACCTGAGCTGATTTCTCCTTTGAATTGTTGTCCGCCTTTATCTTGGCGAGTAAAACCCTGTATTCTTGAATAATACGTCTCAAAGGTTCTATCAAAGAGACCCATCTGGTCTTCACATGCTTTAGGAGTTTCAACCCCTTTGTCTCCATCAAGTCAGCAAGTTTGACAAACTCGAGATGCCTCTTCGGCGAATGCTTGAAGTAAGCATGAGAGCTCTTCAACAACAACTCAATACGACTCATTACATCAAGCTGGGACAAAGTCTTGAAGGCCAGGTTGCACCGATGTGCCATGCAATGCACACCAAGTGCAAATGGAGCATACTTGCTCTGAATCTGGTGGGTTACTCCTGTTTTTGAACCTTGGAACGTACTAACACCATCTGCTCCAAAGCACAATAATGTTTTGGCCAGAGCAAGCTTCTCCATTTTGGCTGCTTGGGTCAAGGCATCTATGATCACATGGGTTAGGTTGTCTGAGCCTGATCCCTCAATAACCTTCTCAAGTGATATCAAGTAAAGAACACGAGACCAATTCTGGACCACATAGGCATGGATGGATATCCATGACCCATTATCAATTGTGCTCACTTCATCACATGTCAGTGCAACATAGTTAGCACCCACAAGGACTCTAGAAATGGCAGTCCTCACTTCAGCATACATGAAATCAGCCATAATCCAACCTGAATTGTCTGACCAATGCATCCTAGGGAAATTAGGGACATTCAGAAATTCATACAAGGTTGCCCTACTCTCATACTCCAGCATAGAACGACCATCAGCCAAAATTTGGAACAGGGTTGCAAACTGCACTTTTTTCTTCTCCCTCTCTAACCTATTCGACTGATTCAATTGTTGCAGCACATTATCAGGAGCTCTAGCATTGTACAGGGCCAAATTCTTTTTATGTTTAGAGTCCTTAGCCATGTACCACTCTCCTTTCTTCACATTATAGGCCGGCATGTTTCTCATTGCCTTGCGCCTTCCCTCATGTTTCTTAAGAGTATCCCATTTAGGTTGCATCAACCTATCTGATTTCTCCATGGTAGAGCAAACCGTGCATTTTACCATGTGCAACCTACCATTGTTTGTTAGGATTCCCTCTGCCCATGGAAGTTTACAAGCCCACTCCAATTGAAACTTCCTTGTTAGATCATAGTTTTTTTTTTGGTTTTTTTTTAGGATTTCCACCCTCGCCATCCTCATCGAAAGATTCATCTGAGCCAGGAACACTTACCTCTTGCAGATCGGTGGGTGTCTCTGCACCTCCATCCTCCGAAGTGCTGGAGACGATGATGCAGTTCGCAGGTCCACCATGGCGTGCGTCGGAGGACTCGCCGAGACTTGCTGCAATGGCGTCCAAATGCTCCATAGGCGCAGGTGGCGGTGCAGCAGACGCTCGCATCGGAGATCGGGTGCGGCACATTGCGGGCAGTCTCCAACGGCATCGTATTCTCACGGTTGCGGGAGGAGGCGTAGTACACCAAAGTGTTTTGTCGATGTACGCGCTTCACTCGGCCTCTCTCCACCTTCGCGCTGAGCGCACTCTGACAATGTGCGTCGGTGCTGGCCCTCTTCTTCCTCTGCGAAGAAGTGCTTGCGGCCCCAGGGTGCGGAGATACGCCATCGCCATCGCCATCCATCGCGGGGAGACAGGGTTTAGGGCAACACAAGAGGAAACACAAGGAAACACAAGGAAAGACAGAAGATGAAACACAAGGAAACACAGAAGGTTAATCTTGCAGCCAAGGCAAATGAGCGAAGTTAAGCGAGTTAACAAAATGAGTTAAGCAAATGAGCAAGTTAAGCAAATGAGTTAAGCAAATGAGCAAGTTAAGCGAAGGAAGCAGATGATGTATAAGCTGTATAAGCAAATGTAAGTAAGATGTATAAGATGATCGCAAGGAAGATGATCGCAAGGAAGATGCCAAGACAGAAGATGATCGCAAGGAAGAAGAACAGGTTGTGCAATGCAAATCAGCATGTGCACATTATATACTAAACTCAAGCAAGTGAATTCCATTGCAGATGATTGCAACAATTCAATGGAGAGCGACACGGAACAACAACAACCTACACAATCAACACACATTGCAAAGGAAATTGAAAGGGAGCTTGAAGATGATGTGATGTGCAAGGGCTGAAACAATGAAGTTGGCCCCTAAACCAACTAATCAGGTCTAATTGCAATTGCAAACGGACTGGCATTGAAGAGAAGAGGATTAATTGGCGAGTACACCCAGCGATGAAGGAGGAAGAAGGCGAAGGAGAGCGATGAAGGCGGGAGTTGGGAGCGACGAAGAGCAATGACTGGATCGAATCTGGCGCGAGGTTTAAGCTGCCCAACGGAAAAAGGCGAAGGAGGTGAAGAGAAGTTCCATCCGGCGGCAAGACACAGACGGACGGGAGGCGGGAGGCGGCGAGGGCTCATCAAATTGAATTGGAGTTGGTGGGGATGAGCTGGTTAAAATCAGTCGAGGCAATGATGGGATATGGCGTACTTAAGGCCCTCGAGGGATGGAATTCGGCGAGACACGCGTCATTCCATCCCATAATTTAACATACAGGTGTCACTCAACCTTTTTTTTTTTCATTTTTTGGCGAAATTTCGCCTAAAAAAAAAGGGCTGCTATGGACCATGAAGTTGGACCAGGGCTCTGCAACGCAGCTGATTGGCTGTTGAAGTTCTCCCGGGACAACTTCGGTTTACACTAAGGAAAAAATGGCAGAGTGACCATGGAGATCGAGGTCCCCAAAATATAATTTTTAAGGCCTAATAAATGCACTGACATGGTCCAACGGGTTTTGCGTTGAGAGAGGCAAGAGAGGTGGTCTGGTAGGAAAAGGCAAGGGCCCATGTCAGAGAAATACCATTTCAATCATTTCTTAATGAGTCTACCTTTTAAGCGCCTTAATTATACCATAGCCCATGAGACATATCAGCACTACCTTGCCCTACCCCTTAAACCGGCTCACACGTGTTTCACCAAACAACGCGGGACATCTAGGACTCAAGAATTCAAGTGCAGATTTGTTTTTTTGGTCTACCAAATGTAATGTTTGGAATTTTGGGGCTTGTAATATACCGTTGGAAAGGTCTTGAAAATACCTTTCCAACGGTATATTACCCACCCCAATATGCTTACAAAATGCAGTTTCTAAACAAGAAAGAAAAATCTGTAGTGGTTTAGTGACTGTAGATCAGGGTAGTCAAAAGAAGTGCAATGGGAAATCTTCTAACATTAATTATCAAAGAATTGAAAATTAGTGTTGAGCAAGGTAGGGTGGTAACAACATTAAATATAATCAAACACTAAATATCCTATTTAGTGTAGTGACAACACAAGGTACATGTCACATGTAAATTACATTGAGCATGTACAAATTAAATTGCTCATTTTATTTTATTTAAAAAAAATTGTTGTGAGAAGATTTGCAAGCCACATCTTCGACACATTTAACAAGAAGTGAAGACAAGTGAAGCCCAAGAGAAGACAAGGAATGATCAAACTTAATTTTTTTTCAAAATTGCCCTTTTTGGGCATGTATTAAAAAAATCAGCACCTCCACTTTTTGGTGCATGGTCATTCTTCATGGTCCACATTCGGTTTACACTTAGTGAAGGGCCCATGAACCATGAAAACTAATATTTTAGTAACTCGGACCATGGAAGTCGTCCCACGCAAAATAGGCCTCTTATGTGGGACGACTTCATGGTCCATAGTGTAAACCGCCCCTCATTGTCAAGTTGACACCACGTGCGGACAAAGTTTGCTACCCCTATATTACATGCCATATATAATTTTAAAATTTATGATATTTTTTCTACATATACATAACCATTGATAGTATCTTTTGTATACTTTTTTGAAATTTTTAGTCATCTTTATTTATTTTAGTAATTATTTTAGTCCAATTCTGTGTCATTCTAGTTAGAAATGGTATGTTTTATGAAAAAAACAAATCATCAAATTTAGTTACCACTTTTAACTATGTCATAGGTACTGTGTATATCTACTCATGAAAAAAATTTGATAAAATTTTGACCCATTTTGGTGGTGCAACTTACCAAAAGAAGATTTCTTTTGGCCGCACGTGGTATTCAACTTGACAATGGAGTGATCTACCCATGAGCTGGGTCGTGCACCTCAAAACGAATATTTAGTTATTTTTCGAAAATAAAGCTTTGTCAACTAAAAATATAATTTATGAAAATTTTTTAGTCTTATGATTTAAAATAATTTAATTAATTTTTTTGGTATGGTCCAATAGTACCGGAAGTAGGTTATTGTTTTTTTCATTCATTCGTGGCGGCTTCTTGGCCTTAAACCTGAGTATCCACCTTAACGTTACTTAGTGTGGCTCTTGTTTGTCTTTGCATAGTGTATGTGTTAGGTCTTTTGTATGTATTTGCACTTTGACATGTGTGAGAAGAGTGTTAGAAATGGTACCAAAACAACGACGGGTTGATTTTTTTTTTTTATCCCTATTAGCAAGGAGGAGAGGGAGATGGATATAGAAAGAGAGTTTGCCGCTTTGAGTGAGCAGGGCGTTGAGCCATTAACGCGTTAGCATGCAAACTCTTATGGCGCATTGACATGGTTGGAGCTTAGAAGAATCCAAAATTTCCATTAATTAGTTTTTTCCCTAATATAATTTTTCACTTATTCATTTGATTGGGTTCATAATTTCCAATTTTTTTGGTTTTTTATTTGGGAATTATTTTGGCACAAACTAGCTATGGTGCTACAATAACTGCCCCAATCTCAATACATATAGTCCCTTAAAGTTGTGAAGTTCCACACATTTCGTCTTCATTTTTCTAATTTGGAATGTTGGAAATATGTAGGGACCATGTGAGAGAGGAATTGTTACAATAGCCATTGAAAAGTTCAATGTGATAGAAAAAGTAACTTAAAGGGGCATGGATTTGGGTTTCTTGAAAAGGGCACTGATTGTACTCAAGTTTTTGTCTACTAGTTAATATCATAATTATGTTGGCCTATATTGTGAATATGGTTTGGGAGAGAATCTTGAAATTTACTATAATTTCAATACTTCAAAATAAGTAATGATTTTTTTGGTAAATTGTTGTGATATCAATTTCTAGGTGTGAAAATAATCATTCCATTATCACACATGTGCCACACTTATGTGAATTGCTTAAGCCATCGGAAATGGGTCTATCTACCTTAGATGTGTCTAACCTTTACATGTCAGTGGATCAAACAACCTTCAATATGATGTCTTGCATGCTACATATATAATAAGATGTTATCTTCATTGTCTTTGTCACGAGATTGATGAGATATTATACCATGGAGAGCTCTCTATCCTGACAAAAAGTAATTGCTCTCCCCTCATATTTTGACACGTGGCATTCCAACATTGGTGGACGCCAACCACAATCCCATGTGGTAACTATGTTCCGACATTAGTATTACCTTGGCAAAGAAAAGACAAGAAAAATAAACATCAGTGTGTCTACTGAGGTGAATTTGAGCCTTGTTGGCCCTACTATATCCAAGAATCCCTTTGTTACAGAGTTAGGATGTAATGTTTATCCTAGATTAGGTGACGTCAGTTTGGATGGTTAGTTGGTTTCAACAAATTGGTCATCATGGAGACATGATGGGGACAAGAATACTTTATGCACTCATCACCACAATTAGCCCAGTCTTAAAGTCTTGCGACCATCTACTAATACAAATACCAACACCGGACTGGACTTCCATAATCTTAGAATAAATGACCCTATTACAAAACCCACCAGAAGGACACATCATAACCACACACCCATACACACAATTCATAAAAACAAACCAAAACATTATCAATCCACCTAACACCATTTATAAAGAAATATACAATTTTATCAAAGAAAATAATCAAACCATAAACCTAAATACATTGAAAAACAAATTTCCATTTTTACCAAAAAATTTACTCATAGAGACACCAACATGCAAAGAACCACTACATGAATACTCCCATCCCCCACCATATATTCAAAATACCTGAACAACAAACCACAACACACACATGATCACATGGAACGGTGCACCACTAAATACTGACCTACCAAATATTGACCTACTAATATCAAATAACCCAACAATTATCACAATTCAAGAAACCAATTTAACCGCAACAAAATCCACAAAATTCATACAAAACCTATTCCCACGATACAAACTATTATTCAACAACACACACACTCTAACAAGATGTATACAACAAGATGGCAATATACACCTATAAGAGATGGACTCCTCACACTCATAAATAGAGAGTATGCATACCCAGGTAACATCATTAAAATCCCTACTCCAGTAGAGGTCTCGCCATACCTATAACTAATCAAAATAAATAACCAACCCCTACAACCATGGATTTTAATACACATGTACATGCTATCACATACTGAGGACATAAGGTGTGTACCAATAATTCAACAAAATATAGCACAACAAACAACAACATACCCTAACCACATACACATTTTATGTGGAGATTTTAACCAAGACATAGCCCTAATTGGACGACAAAACAAATATAATACTACACCGCCACAAACAAAGGACATGAAATGGAACAAATTTACAGATTAGCTCCAGTTTACATACATCCCCACCAACAACCCATACTCTAGACAAGGGGGCCAAAATTACAACCAAACAAGCTTAATAGATGGATAATATATTAGAATACCCAATATATACATCCATCATAAAAAATGATCATAATTTAAACTTAGATCCTTCACCAATAACCCTACACATAACACCAAATACTCTACTAGCCCACCACCCACCACCAATAACAAACAAATATGCAATCGTTAACTATAATTTATACGACATTGTTAACTATAATGAAAATTCTAAACCCTATCCCACAAGAAAACATTGAAAAATTCAAAACAATTTTTTTGGAAGAAAATGCACTCCAAATAAATGAACTCACCAATATACTAACAAAAGAACAACTAACAAGCAACCAATCATGGCAATCATCGTGTACAAAACTAGAGCAACTACTAAAACAAATTTCTCGAATAAAATTTAAGAAACCTATAGTGCACCACCTCTCCCGAAACTCACAGATCACACAACACAACTAGGAGGGATCCTGCCAAGAAAATTTCAAAAAAAATGGAAAAGACATCTCTCTACTTACCATCTAATTAGGAAAGTGATTTACCTCACAAAAAACAATCCAAATTGGCAAACACACCCAATAATAGAAGAACTAAAAAATAATGTCAAACATTCTACCCCCTCAAAATCAAGAACCTCTCCAACAAGAATGAATCAAAACCCTAGCAAAAATTGCCAAAACAACAAATATACATGTCCACACAATCACTACAAAATACACCCAACAATGTATCAAAAAAACCATATCTAAATACAAAAAATATACAAAAAAACCAAAATAAATAAATAAATAAAGTCTTTAAAAACCAAGAAACACCGCCATTAAATTGCATCACAGACATATATAACAATATAATTACAAACCCTGAAGACATAGCCAATTAAATCCACATCCAACAATCCATCAATAATAGACCCACAATACCAACATGCTTTTATCAACTAGATGACACACCAAAATGCACATGTGGGGTAAGACAATATCCATGGCATGACTTAGATGAGTTTGTTATGGGTAAAAGGGGAAACCCACAAACCCCACTACATGAATACCTAGATAGAAAAACACATGACATATGCCTAAAAAACTTAGCAAACAATAAAGCACCCGGCACGGGTAGATCACTTAGTGCATTTTAAAAACGACGTGCGGCATAATATAGAGAGGATTAAAATCATTTGAAATAAAAATTATAAAGGAATTCCATATAATGAAGGGGCCATTAAATGTAGACAATCCCATTATAAGTAAGTTAGATGGACATAAAATGTGGGCCATTATTTTTTTGTAAAATTAATATAGGGGCTAAATATAAGGATCCTATGTGTTGTCATCATAACAATGTTTGCAATGGTATTACTTTGCTATGGTCTCCTATGTGTTTTCTTCATAATTTTGTTTGCAATGGTATTACTGTTTGCACCCTTCTTTGTTTCCATGCTTTCCCTCAACACTCGTCAATTGCATTAGGAAGTAGATTAGCTTTTATTACTTAAAAGGAATATAGAGTACAAAAAATTGCAGTGACTTGGACAATATAAGTAATGGAAGGGTGCAAACAAATGGGCCATTTTTGAAATTTCAGTAATTATAGGGAGGCTTTAATTCAGCCCTTGAAGGTAAATAGCCCCAAAACAAAAAAACCCCTAGCCGCACGTGATGCACAAAAATGCCTTAGAGTGATCTACCCATGGCACCCGGTCCCAATAAAATTCCTAACACAATTCTAAAAAATATGCCGGATAACTTACACACACTATTTTTTTTATTTTTACTCATTGCTACAAATAACAACAAATCCCAACATCATGGAAAATAAGCCTAACCATACTGCTCTATAAAAAAGAAGACCCTGCACAATTAACAAACCACAGATTGATTGCACTTGCAAGTACGATTACAAACTCTTTACCAACAATCTAACATTCATACTATCAGCATACGGTGTAAAACACCAAATCCTAAATAACAACCAAGAAGGATTCCGGGTAGAAAGAAACACATCTAGACAACTGCAACTTCTGGTAGCCACACTAGAAGACACGAGATTTAAAAACCAAGACATATACCTACTATACATCGATTTTTAAAACATATTTGGCTCTCTCGACCACGCAAGACTACTAGCTGTAATAAAAGACCTAGGATACCCAGAAGACGCAATAACCTTAATAGGAAATATTTACTCACACTCCAACACCATATTTACTAGAGAGCACTTCGGAAACACCAAACCAATACCCATACAAAGAGGAACAATACAAGGAGACTCGCTTAGTCCCTACTTATTTTTAATATTCTTATAACCACTACTACGATGGCTACATTTGTGGAAAAATGGATATACATTTGGCACATCTAAACTAATAATTAGTTCGGCAACATACGCAGACGATTTAGCAACCATTACAAACAATCTTCGATCATTACAAATCCAACTAACTAAGCTAGACAAATATTGTGAGTGGGCTGAAATGGATCTAGGGTACCAAAATGTGCTATCACTGGTTGTCCAAACAAATCAAATACAAAACCAAATACATTCAAAGCAAACCTCCAAGCCCAAAACAGCAAATACAAGAACCAACAACTACCCGTATTACACCAAAATAAACCATATATAGAATTAGGCATACAATTAGTATCCTCCCTAAAATGGAAACTCCAAACACACATTACTACAACTAAAATAATAGACCAATGTAAACAATTAATAAATTGTCCGGCAATAATCAAACAAAAAATCAAAATGATGGACATTGTCATTAGAGCAAACATAGCCTACATCTTCTATGCAGTTCCGTACTCCCTACCAACCATCAAAAAACTAGACAAAAAGATTATCGGTATCCAAAAAACAATCTGTGGATTTCCAAAATGAACTGCAAATGTAATAACCCAACTACCACATGACCTCTTTGGATTGGAAGCCTTCTCACTAACAAATGTCTACCTACGATGTATCAGTGAACAACTTAGAAACGGACTAAATGACCCTGGAAGACTAGGAATAATATACAAATGACTCATACAACATATACTCTTTAAACACAGAGGAGCTAAAGATATATCTGGAATCAAATACTAGGACTGCACTCGATCACCAACCACACAAACATTGATTCTTATAAAAAAAAAAGGAGGGGTTGATCTCAAAAGCATAGAAGAAAACTTCCAACTCTATAGGGCGGTACTATAATTAGAATGGAGAGCATGTGCCACATGTCAAACTACCATACTTAAACGCCAAACTATCTCTTAAATTACTACATAAACTCTTAAACCTCAACATACAAAAGATAAAACATATCTGCCTCCCAAATGGCACATGCTTAATGTCATCACATGACTTTTAAACATACTATAAAAACCCAACTACATTAGAGAAAGAACACACTAAATATAGCAGAACAACTTTTCTGCTATCCAAGATGCAACCAAGGTTGCCCAGCCCCATGCCATAGACACACACAAATCCAAACACTCAAAACACAATACATATCAGACAATCAAGAACTAACACCAAGAATAATAGAAGGCGCACTACACCCATCATTACTAGAACACCCACAACAACCAAAACCGCCTCCTAAAATAATAAATAACCCAAGTAAATTCCCCATACATACCATAATTAGCCAAAAACTAAACAAAACTCAAGACAAATATAAATTAACCAAAAAAATATACAATACATACCTATGCCAATGGTCACAACTAAATAATATAACTTATAACAAATGGATGCCACAACGCGAATTCTTCCCATCTAACCAACCTTCAGTGTTCAAACACAACATCAAACTACTAATAGAATAGTACTCTACAAAATACCAACATAGATACTACAAAAACATATTAGATACACACTTCACACCTGCACAACCCACAGACACAAGAACCATACCACCACCCTTAATAATCCCACACATCTAAATCTCCGTAACAAAATGCAATCCAAAAAAAGACATAATTACTAAGAAAAATACTATACAAACACAAAACGAACTAACCCATATTTATGAAGACATTGGAAGACACCTCACCACCATTCCAACCACTAGACTAAAATGGTTGTGGCAACAATACCATAAAAATCACTACAACACACATGGGCTAGTACCTCCTACACAACCTTTTGAAATCGATATAGTTTGGCTATATCAACGATATAAGTACAAAACTTCCAATAAATATTCACTAAAAGCATCTCAACACACCCTCCCAACTAATATCCTAAACCCTTTCACAACAACATTTAACATCTCCCACTCATATTTTTCCTCACCAATAACATGCCCCACACAAATTACACAATTTTACTCCCCATTCACAAGGGACAAGATCTTTGGATCACTTGGTATCGCCCTCCAATAAAAATGAAAAGGAATTGGATATGCACACCCACATAACGAAGAAATGGCCCAGCAAGCAATACATTGGGCACGACTATCAACGAAAAATGACCCAAACATCATCACAATATTATTCATACCGGATGCCAGCTAGTACCAAAACTTTTCACCATACACTGGACCTTTCCCAGACACGCACATTATTGCCCATTTTGCTGCAGCTATCATAACATACGAAGAATCAACAAACCCTCAAGACATAAATAAACCACAAATAGAATACACATCCTATGTATCCATCACCAAAACCAAAGCTTTGGCACACCCAACCAAATAGACACACTTAAAACAACAATTGAAAACCTACAAATACCACAATACTACGTACAAAACCCCACCCAAGCCCTCTAACACACCTGTAAACAAAAACACCAAATGGAACAAATCGCCCTACCCGCCGCATACCAACCTAGCAAACGCATACATACCACCCCTACCAGATTTAGAAACAAATACTACACCAAAACTTCTACCCCAATATAGCTATTATACCGATGGATCGTTTGTCCCACCCAAACAAGTCAAAGAAAAGCACTAGAAGAAGGAAAAAGTGGGATACATAATATACAACCCAACAAAAGCAGTAATACACATATCAAAAAGACTACCCGGATTACAAACCAGCTTTAGAGCTGAATTAATGGCCATCCACAAAACACTAAAAATAATTACCACAATATACCCTAACGCACACATATTCACCAATTGCCTCAATTGCATATATGTAATCAACACACAAATAAAACACCCAACCCAACACAACTACCATGTTGATAAAACCATACTAGCATCTATGGTAGAGATGCTAAAAAGCCGTACACAACCCACTACAATATACAAAGTTAAAGCATATACCAACATTGACGGAAACGAAGCAAACATGCTTGCAAAAAACAGCACAAAAAAAAATTCAAATTCGCCTCCAAACCATACGACTTTGCACATACCACATCATACTACTTCAATTAGACACATGGCCAGGACCAAGAAAACGACCTGACAAATGCCCTATCAGATGTTTGGAAACATACATCACTAAACACGATTGTGAGAAAAACTTAGAAATAATGGCACAACAATTCCCCAACATTTGCAAGTGGACAACGAACCCCGACACAAATAACGAACTATCCAACAATTTCTGGTCTAACCCTACAATAACAGACTCACAAAAAAAAGCCTTCTAAAATTTCATACTGACCAATACATGGGCAATGCTAGGAAACAATTATTCTCCGGCATACAAAGATTCTCATCAAACACATGTCCAATTTGCAACTCTCTCAATGCAGATACATGGTTCCATGTACTCCTAAAATGTAACCAACACCACATACATGCCCTTAAAACCAAAAGACATAACAAAGCAGTATGGGAATTAAGAAAATTAATCTTATCATCACAAAAATCAAGATGCTACATTCTCATGAATGCAAGGACATTCAACAACAACCGTCAAGAAAATACAGTCCCTCTATGGCTCCTACCTTGCACATGTGCACAACAAAGATGCCACTGCAACGCCATACTCAAACCCGACCTGCTATGTGTTAAAGGACTTCCATACCAAAGTACCCCACCACTAAACCCAACAGACAATTTCACAGTACAATTCATTAAATTCACATACACTAACAATAGGTTCTCACAAGAAACAATAAAAAACAACATTCAAAAATATCAAGCATTAATTAATATCCTCAACCAACAAAGATGGAAAGTAGACCCCCTAATAGTCATCACGGCTAGAGCTAGAGGAACTATGCATGCCCCCTCAATGAAACAACTCGAAAAAAAAAATTCAACTATCCGAAACTACCATCAACACGGGTAGATCACTCTAAGGTATTTTTGTGCACCACGTGCGGCTGGGGTTTTTTTGTTTTGGGGCTATTTACCTTCAAGGGTTGAATTAAAGCCTCCCTATAATTACTTAAATTTCAAAAATGGCCCATTTGTTTGCACACTTCCATTACTTATATTGTCCAAGTCACTGCAATTTTTTGTACTCTATATTCCTTTTAAGTAATAAAAGCTAATCTACTTCCTAACGCAATTGACCAATGTTTAGGAAAAGCATGGAAACAAAGAAGGGTGCAAACAATAATACCATTGCAAACATAGTTATGAAGAAAACACATAGGAGACCATAGCAAAGCAATATCATTGCAAACACTGTTATGATGAAAACACATAGGAGATGCCAACACAAATACCATAGCCTTCATTGCAATGCAAGTGACCAAAACCACAGAGCATAGTACAGCGGGTTTAGAATTTACAATTTAGGGTGAAGTCCACAATGTTACGGCGCGTTCCCTTTTCATACATTTTTGGACAGATGGAAATCCCAATTATCATCCATCCCCGTGAGTCCTAAACCCATTTACATACCATACCAAACATACCTTCTAGGATCCTTATCTTCAGCCCCTATATTAATTTTACAAAAAAATAATGGCCCACGTTTTATGTTCATCTAACTTACTTATAATGGGATTGTCTATATTTAATGGCCCCTTCATTATTTGGAATTCCTTTATAATTTTTATTTCAAATGATTTTAATCCTCTCTATATTATGCCGCACGTCATTTTTAAAATGCACTAAGTGATCTACCCGTGACCATCAAACACACATTCAAAGCAATTAACACCTCTACCATTCTAGAATATGCTAGATCAATCCTTCTACATAAACGTAGGATAGAAAACAACCAATCATTACCAATAGAATGAAAAAAAAAAAACAAAAAAAAAACTTTATATATTTATATATTTATGAATATACATACACTGGTTACTTTTACTGGTCACTGGTCACTAAAGTGTCTATTCTTGAAAGAGGAGAGTAGTATTATCCCAATGACCCTTTGCCTGGTGAGCATTGGGCTATTAATATTACAAACAAGAAAACGGTAGAACCGTGAGGCTCTGTCCTTTGCTATGAAAGACTACAATTGTGGTTGATTACTTTGCTCATGCCAATCCATGGCTATTCACTATATCAAACCTTTCTTGGATTTTGTGCACCTTCTTCTCAAATACGGGTCAAGGATTGAAGCTACTCATTTATCACCCAATTTTTTAAAAAAAAAATCAAGAACTGTTGAAATAACTATAGTTAACTAGATTTCTTTCAGTGCACTTTAGGGAGCACTTATATATATATAAAAAAACTATAGTTAACATCCACATTACATAAAGTGGACCAAAAATAACAAGAACAAGTAACATCCAAGTGTGAACACAAAGTGGTTAGGAAATTTGCTCTTGAAACGAAGAAGTTGATGCATAGTCTCTGTCCTACAGACAGAGCCAACAAACACTTTATTCATGCCGACTTTACAAAAGGTCTAGAGTTTCTATCTATCTATCTGGCCGGTTATCGCATGGTTATGCAGTATAGTAACTAACAGTCTTAAAACATTTATAGAACAATCCACTACCAACACTGGCTTATACAGACTTTCAAATGAAATATTGTCATTGATAGCCTTTTAGTTGCAAAGACACAAATATCAATAGTAAAAACCACTGATGTCAAGAGTCAAAATAGTGTGTAATATGGCTCCTCTGTAACTTTCTATTAAAATATTATTTAAAGAGGACGATATTATTCAAAGACTCAAATTTGAACATAACAATAAAAGAAAATAATGATTCAAGACTGATGACAGATGGGGAACCACCAACTACTGTGGTCTTACAATATATTCATAATTACTGATGTGAAATGAATATTTTTCTAACAAAATTCTTGAGTTGAAATTATTAACTTCTCCATAATATACTTACAACCGCGATTACTAACAAAACTTTATAGCTGACCAACACTTGTTAAGATCCAAGGCTCACCTAATGTGTGCTTATATATTTTCAACTCTCGGCACAACTCTTGTCTCAATTTCCTGAAGCTCAAACAAGACATCATATTCACATATTGATTGCCACACGTAACTTGATGCATGATCATCAAATTTCACTGCACTTCTCGCCATAAAGTCAAACTCTCGTTACATCCTTGAAGATGTAGAGATTTACAACTCACACACCCAAATTGGGGCTGTACATTACTTTACACCCTCAGCAATTCAGCAAAGATCTATCACAAATAATCTCACAGATTCGGCTACCTAACCAAAGAGTCGTCACAAATGTTCTCACAAAATTGGAAGTGCAAGGAACACTCTGAACTAACTATACACTCATCACAAGAATGAAAAATAATACTGATTGATTGGAGGATCAGCCCTTTGGGCTTCCACCTCAGCATCCACAAAACAGTTAGACCCAATTTTTTTTTGAAACCTAGGCTTGCTGAAATCTGAAGCAAATGTTGTCCGTTGTGGTTCCTCCCATTAGCCTCGAGCCAACCTTCATACCAATCACAGTCCTTTCAATTTTGAATAAACATTTCCAGAGGGATAAGGCTGCTTGTATTTAATGCCTCCTGAGAGGCAATGCCAACTGTAGGTTGACCGGAATAAGAGATGCTTCACCCTTGATCATAGCAGCAAACACATGTGTAAACGGGAGCTGGATTAGGATGCCTTCCTGCCTGCTGTAGCAGATGAATCTTTATCATATGGACACGATAAAAGCAGATTGTTGTGAATAAGATACGCTTCACCATAGATCATATCTGCAGACTCATATGTATACCCAAGCTGAATCAGGATGTTTGCTTGCATGCCTGCCTGTTGTAGCAAGTAAATCTTCATCAAATGGACACAATAAACATAGGTTGGCGTGAATGAAAGACACTTCACCCTTGATCATAGCCGCAGACTCATGTAAGCCTGAACCGGATTAGTATGCCTGCATGCTGTAGCAATAAATCTTCATCAAATGGACACAATAGAGCCCATTATAGAGGTGATTTTCCCACTCTGTTACTGATGAAGAAAGTGGCTCTGAATGTCCTTGACACCGACTACTGCGAGTTTTTCGACTGATGCCACTGCGAAGGAAGTTTGAAGCTGCTGCTGTCCATTGCAGAGAAGAGGTTAGATGTTTGGTGAGGTTGGGAAAAATGACAAGAGATCGCATGTGCTTTGAACAGGTAAGGTAAGTGGACCTAATTCAGGTACTTATCTTGATCAGACACCTTTATTTGCGGGGTTAGGTGTGTGGGAAGGTGTGGATCTGAGAATGGACATTCATAAGATATTATATATGTTTAGAAAAAATTGGACTACCCATTCAAATTTACAAACTAGTCTAGGTTCAACAGTCAACATAATTGGGGGGAGTATATGATCATTTAGGAGAAGAAAGACAATGTTCAAATTGATAAAGAGCAAGATATTCATATGAGCTTCAATTTGGACTTGCTAATCATCTCGTAGTAACTTGAATCACCCATTTAGTTTCCTAAGAGAAGTGGGTGCGAAGCTCAAGGTGTCCATTTTAGGCCCACTTACCTTATTATCACCTTCTCTATAATACGAAAATTCTTTACTCAACAAAGCTGAGGAGGAAGCCACTGACGATGCGTCGAACAAGCGTGTTGGGTATGTGGCGGCACAACCGACCATCCAAGTAGGCGACCGCGCTTGAGAGTATAAAATTGGTAGCCGCATGCTTCACTCGTGGTAGCGTTCTCTCTTGTGGTGGCTCCTCTTTCGGCACTATGGCTTTCTCATTAACCAGTTCCTTTTCTTCTTCTTCCTTCTCCTTCTCGCCTCGTGGCAGGTGCAAGAATTTTTTTGCCTGTCGACGGAGGCCTTGGACCGCAATGACCACCAAGAGCTGCTCACAAAGGGCAATCATTGCTGGCCCAAGCCGTCTCTCCTGCATCCAGCAAAACCCAGACCCATGTTCAATAAAGGAAGGGGTTGCCTCTTTTTGCCATAACAATCTTCAGCCTTCAAAAATAAAATTTCAAGAATCAACGTCATTATATACATGCATGAATGCCGAGCATAGTCAAGTATCAAGCTCTCATTACTAGAAACCTTATTGTTGTCTATCTTCGGATGTGAAGCCTTCTCCCATCTACCAAGATTTAATTGAAGGGGTGAACCCCAAATCAAATCATTCTTAGGTTATCTAAATACCCTAAGAATCATTCCAACTGCACCGGGAGAGTACATAAGCTACTCAAGAATGTTATGATTGCATGCTTGTGCCATAACAGTCTTTAGCCTTGTAAGGACGTTCCCTTTGTATTCTAGCTTCAAGAAAAATTCAGGGATCAAGGTCCTTGAAAGGATGTATGTATGCCGGGGATAATCAAGTAGCAAAGCCCTCATTACTTGACACCTCATTGTTGTCTAACTTTGAACGTGAGGCCTTCTCCCATCTACTGAAATTCAATCAAGGGGTGTGGAACAAATGGAGTCAGTCTTAGGCTATGCAGATAACATAAGAATTATGCCATTTACACCAGGAGTGTACGTAGGCTACCCAAGAATGTTCTGACGCAACTTAAAAATATTAGGTTAGATTTCATTAGATTGTCTAAAGAGGATGAGAATCACAATCTTAGGAATAGGCACAAACTCCTCACGAAAACTCCACAGATATTAGATAAATTCTGTCAAGTCCTATGCAAATTTTGACAATGTAGAGTTAGAGAAAGGGGCCAACATTGTCGCCTTGAAGTCGCCGGGTTGGTCTTGCAGCAGCAAGTGAGGATTCCCCTGCAAGGAGACCTTCGCCAATGAGGAATTTTTTTACAGCACTCATGATCTCTTCCATGAGTTGCGTATTTGGAGGTAAATTTCTCAAAAGTACCTGCATTCAAATTATTCCAATTCACAAGTCAAGAATCCAGTCATCACATTTCTAAAAATCCTTTTTTGATAGGGTTCAAAGAAACAATTCAACTGTTGTAAACCTCTAGATTCAATGTGATAACAGGATAACTCAAACAAGTCTTCATTTGTGATCCTAGATTACAAAGAGAGACTGGACCTACCTCTTCATCGGTTACCTTCACTTTCAGATAGTCTTGCCTGAACATTGTATCCAACATTGCTTGCAAGTAACCCTCAATGTAGACCTGCATAATTCACATTAAAGATCTTAGAAGAACACCTTCATATAGATTTTACCATCATGCTTGAGGAGCCACAAATAGATCGTGCTAAATTTTGAGTATTACAAAGAATATGAGATTCTTCTGTACAGATAGTCCCAGCTCATTATAGAGATCAGTTTTATCATTTCCAGTGAATACTAGACTAAGAGATTTTTTAACTGCAGTATTACAATTACAATCAATAAGCCACGTGGAGAAATATACCTCATCCATACCAACGTTGCGGTCAAGTTTGACACGTCTTGTTGAGCCCCCCTGTACAACAGCACTGCGCAGGACTGCAGGCCGCATTGCAACATTCAGGATGCCACGCCTAAATCCACTTAACTGAAACAAAAATGAGCAAAATTTCCATGTTAGAATGATAATTACATCACAAACTTCTGGTTGCAAAATTATCATGTAAAAACAGTAAATTGTCAAAATAACATCATAGATTCCCAACTAGTGTTATAATAAATTTATTTGTCTTTACATTTCTTCTGTTATGTGCCACACTATGCTATAACAAAGCAAATTGTCTCATAAGATTGATACATATACTACAAGATAATCACGTTATACAAGATGGACGCCACCACAGGGAGGCAAATTAAGATATCCTCCAGGGCAATCTCTTGAGGTAAACCAAGTGGGATTATTTCAAGTATTCAGACCATCAGAAGGTCATAATTATTTTTACCAAGCCATCAAAGCCACTTGTCTCAGCTCCCTTGAGCACACTGTCTGACACTTCTGTTACAACAGCAAAGAGGAGGTTTGATCCAGCAGCTTTCACCTGTCCAAAATATTGCCCACAGCTCAATGCAGTCCATGAACCATTTTCCATTGTCCACATCGGTGATTCATCTAACAATGATGTTTGTTGATTTTGAGCACATAGTCCAATCTCATTGTAACACAAGTATTTGTGGAGCCCATTCTTAACTACAAGCTTTGCATATACCGCTCAAACATAGGTGTCCAATTAATGGGAGGGGCTGCATAAGCCCCATTCACATTAGATATTATTCCACATGAAACAGATCATCAACCATAAGAACGTGTTTAGCCAAATGTTCTAAAGAAATCTCAGCACAAGTCTCAGACCATACCGTATGCTCAACATCTCCCAACAGTCGACTGGTTCCTCCTTGTCCCTTCTTACGTAAGCCTTTGCTAAGTACATTGAACATTCCTGCCCCAGAAAAACCATCAACAAAACTAGAAAGAGCAGGTAGCTACAACACTCTGGGAAATTGTTTCAGGCTTATATAGAAAGATTTGAATTCCTTCAGGAATCCATGGTTTTTCGAAATAACATTGCAAGGACTTCTAAGACACACAGGAAAGTGACTATAGGAATCTCATAAGCAAGAGCAAGCACCTTGTAGGACTGTAATTCATCACGAAACCGAGGTTGTTTGAACCATAATTGCAAGGTAGTTGCTAAATTCCAGTACCATAAGGTGCTTCCTGATTCATCTTTTTTGGTGCCAAACTACAATTTCTAGTGGGCTTTGAGTGAGCCTCAAGCAATATAAGAGTGCCATGAGACAAACTTTAAAGACTCTCTGTAGGTATATTAAGAACATGAATAGTACCTAGTGTGAGGCCCTGGACATCAACAGAGCCATTGGAAGGGTCGAAAAAGACATCAAGGGAAGATGACGCTGAGTCGTCAAACAATGAAGCAAATGCTGGTGGCAGAAGTGAGCTTCCTCTTGCAATATAGATGGCTCGCATAGCATACCTGAAATTGTTCAAATACACAGATTAAACATCAAACATTACAGTGCCAAGTATGTTTATATTTGTTGACCCCATTCCAAAAGACCAGACGTTGACTTGAAATTTGGGGAAAGACCCTTCGCGATGGATGAAGTGCAGGTAACTGAAGAATCAAAACTTGCGTGAAATTTATCTCCAAACGAGGTCATGTGTCAATCCACATGGAAATACCTAAGGAGTGGCATAAGCAAGGACATTTTGTATAAGGATGGTACTGGATGTGGCTTCTTTACTTGTCAAGATTAAAACTGAGAAAGGTCTACAAGGTGCATTACCAAGAGTAATGTTGAGCACATTTCACAGCTAACTGACGATATGTGAGCAAGGCATTGGATAAGAGCACGCCATTCAGCTCGACCTTGAATCCTCGCACAGCTGGCACCTGTAACATGCTTGTATTGCACAATTTTAGCACCAACACTAAAAACGTTGAATTGATAAAAGTTAAATCATGAAACTTGGATCATAATATTGCTTTACAAAAAGTACTACACTTTGACCTTTTAGCAAGATACGAATTATCAACAGACAAGATTCAGACTATGGTCACATAATGGCAGATCAATTTGACCTTGATGACTGTGTGGAGAAGGGCTCTTAGTGTTTCTTGAGCAGATGTGTAGTCAGCTCGTGGGCTTCCTGGTGTAAAGCTTGCCAATATCTGTCCATCAACCCACCAGGAGAGTTAATTTAACGGCTAAGTAATCACATCCAAAGCTATTTGACACTTCAGACATATATTCTTTTTTTCAGTTCAAAGTAAGTGATTTTGAGAGATACTATTATTCAATTTCGTAAAACTCAACCTACCAAGACAATGACAACATTGTAAATTGTTGCCACTAAAATAGTATATTAGCCAACTTGGATTGAATTTGACCTTAATTGGATGAATCTCAAAACGTTCATAGTATATGAGACGACTTGGCCCGGTGGACAAAGCTAGAGAGGTCCTATAAAATGGTGCCAGCTTCATCAATGTGTCTTCGTCAATGTTGAGATCCACAGCCTGCAATAAACCTCAATTATATTTAGACACATCTTCCCAATATTGACACTGAACATCAAGGATAGCCCATAAGCTCAGCAATGACAGCAATCTTAGCAAAGGATCTTATTGACTCTAATATGAAGCTCAACATACAAGCTGCCAAAGAGAAAATCAAATAGGCACCCCAATAATTTAACAAGTTAATGAACCATAAAGTTGGATTAATATAGGGATTGTTCCTTCCTTGCAAGTGGTTATGAATCTTACACCCCTCTGAATTCTGGTTGCCGAAATGAGGGAAAACCAAGTGCTTAAACCCAAATTAGAAAAGCAATAGAGATGATTTTCTGAGACATATTAATTGCAACATCAAGTCATACACCAATGTGTTTATGAGGAGACAACATGAACCTGCAAAAGAAGAGAAGCATAATGAATCTGGATAGGATTAGTCCCTCGATGTGCCACAACGCAGGCAACATGCAACACTACTTGTCCAAGCTTGTGAGCATCTTTTCCGTGAACCCGTAACATGTGTGATAGTGTTGCTCCCTGCCACTTCACATCTACATCCAACCGCTGGCCACCAACACCATAATATACATAGTGGTCAGAGTTGCCGAGAAAGTATATCCATCGGTACCTAAATCTCGTTTTCACAACAAGTTTCTCCTTTTCTAGGAACACCATTCACATACAGGACTGAATCTTGACTTTATTCAGAACATGCACGCACAATTTCCATTTCACATTCCAATTCAACCTAAGGTTGTCAAAGTCTGGTCCAAAGTTAAGACACAATTAGAGTAACCATGATACCTCGACTTTCAGTTGACACAATGAGCATTCAGCAGTCACAATGCCTTCGATAAGAAGGTTCGTTGCACGAGCAATGATGATTGGTGAATAGCTGACGCGCCTATCTGTGGATTGATCCTCAAACTCCTTCTCGCCTGAGGATGTGTCAGCAGTCTGTGACAATAAATCAACCACTTATTCAGATCTTTTCTAAAAAAGGTCAGCAAGAGTTAATCATGAGAGAAAACCACAAAATCTTGTAGTATATAATTGCTCAACAGACGTAAAATACCAAGGGAATACTAGACCAAGGGCAAAAGTATTCCCAGAACTGCAATCATTCCCTGAGGATTGGTGAATCCTGAATATTAAATTTATCCTCTAACTCAATGTAGCCTCTGGTCAGGAGTTGTTTGCATACAGTACCTTCCATGTTCAGGAACTTTTTGGCGCATACTTGGAGGTAGTGTGGAGGTTTGAACGAAGAACATTCTATCACAGTTCAATCAGGGTCAAACTCATTTTGGCATGCCAAGAGGTGCTAAAATGAGTTTGGCCCTCAATGAACGGCAATAGATTACTCTTCATTCAGATTCAAACACTACCTGCAAGCATTAACCACAAATACAAAGAAATTATTGACTTTGTATGCAAACGACCAATTGAAAATCATAGGGTTGAACCAACTCCCAATGTAAACTCCCATTGAATTAAGGCATAACTCTAATGACTAAAGCAGAAGCTAACTTCCATTATCAATCTCATTAAAGTGGCAAAAATGGCGAAAATCACGTGATATGCTTAATAAGATAATGGGCATTCAAATGAAAAAGGCAAATGATATACCAACCTGCTTGTGTGGTTCAACAATGCTGAAAAAGAGAAGTGGGACCTTCACTTCCACTTCCATCTGTGGTTTCCTAATATTCGACTGCCAGCCAGATTGTCTATTGGAATCACTAGCAATGCAAATCCGGACCACACGGGTGGGTCCATCCGCAACAACTTCATATCCTACATTTAGAAGCTTGCTGGCAACACCAGGACTCTCATCTTCGTTCTCAGAATCTTTTGACTCATCGAGAAATGGCAGTTGCAATGAAAAGACCTTGTTGCGCCTTGCAGCCCCAAATTGCTTCCACTCCCTAATCTTGTCCATGTTGATAACATGGCAAAGTTGAGTGCCTGCACAGATTTCCTTGTGAGATATGATAAATACAGATTCAACAAAAGCATTAAACTGATGTTGAGTTTTGAGAATGAACTTGTTTGTCATTAATCATTACATTGTTTCATGTTGATAAAAATGTCAGTTTGCAAGGTCCAGTATGCAAAAGAGTATGAAATGGTATTAGAAATAGGTTCCTGGGGAATCTTGATAAGCAAAGACATTGCCAATGTCATGTATGGAGGTCAAAAAACACCCAAATTGTGAGTGACTTGGAATTGAATGTAACCTTCTGTATCACCTAAAGATGCTAGTGTTTTTGTTTTGAAAAGTAAAAATTTAATGAAATTATGAAGGACTTGGCTTCATATATCTGGACAAAAAAACCACCTTGGATTGTGACCACAAGCTTGTGGGGTAGCCCAAGGTCATCCCATACATAATTGACTGAAGCACCTGCTTCAAGCACCTCCGTTTGTGAAAGTCCCTACAAGCAATGATTATGTGAGGCAACTCGATTTGTAAACATGATTATAAACACCTGTGTAATATCATATTGCATGAAAGTTACATATCACAAATCTTATAGAAAATTACTGTCCACTGCTGGCCATCTTACTATACACGGCAGTGCCCATAGCGTGCTAAAGATAAAACTTCCCAAATAACTGAAAGTAATTGGAAATACTAGAAATTGGCTCCTTTCTCCTTTATTAAAATTTTATACGATGAGCTTTAACCACTTTCTCATTACAACTTTACAGGACTATTACTGCATGATGCACTTAACATAGAGCCAGAGTGCACCCAACTTTCTGGTGTGAATTTTTAAGTAATTTTCACTAGATGAACACTAACAATATGAAGTCATTTGCAGAGGAATCACTACACAGATTCAATAAGGAACTGATTTACCTTTTGGTTGTACAATAAAGCGCCAGACTGCAAAGCATTCTCAATACGATATGGAATGGAATCTGTTGAATGTCTACGAAAGCTCATGATAAGTGATGGACTATCTTCCTGCACCTCTGCGAGTGCAAATAACAATCTCCCCTTTGATTGTTTCTGAGTATTGGACTCCAGACTTTTGCCCATTTGCCCTCGACGACGTATTTTCATCCAAAAAGAACCCAAGGCTGCAGCACAAACTGGTCCAGACCAATCCCATTCAGGGCCACGAAGTTTAAACCGAACTGTTAGTGGGGCTTGAAGAGGCTCCTGCCCAGCCTCTTTTTTACTCTTCTCATCACTTTGGTCTGGCGAAATCCGACAGTGCAATGCAGTTTTCTCACCAGAATCAAGAACCATGACTGCTGATGGATCATCCTGAAAAAACAACACATCGTTTGAGCAACTGACACTCTTCAGAGAGTTACTTTTGCCTTCACAAAACATAGGAAAAATATATCAAGGATGCTATCTCTCTGTTCTTAAAATGACTTACACAGATCGGTTCTTAGAGTTATCCTCTAACTCAACAGGACTTACGGTTGGGAGTTGATTGTTTTGCAAACAACACCTTCCATATTCGGTAACTTCTGATGCATAATTGGAGTTAATGTGGAGGTTTAACAAAGAGGAGTATTCTATATCGATTTATTGGGGGTCAAACTTATTTTGGCATGTTAAGAGGTGCTAAAATAGAGTTTGGCACTCAAAGACCTGAAATAAGTTGTTCTTCATTCAAATTCAAGCGCAATCTCCAAAAATACACCACAAGTGGAAAGAGGTTATTGATATCTTATGCAAATCAACCAATGAAAAATCAAAGGGTACTAACTCCCAATGAAAAGACCCATTATGCAAAAGGATAGCTCTATTTTTCTTTCATTATTGCTCTATAAGATGCCAGGATGTCACTGACAATTCCATACAAAGTCAAGAGAAGTTAAACAACTTCAATCAATCTCACCAACACCCCACTCCATGGATTTTGAAGGTAAAAAATTTCAGACAGGACTACTTAAGCAGACTTTGGATTTATAGATTGTTGGGTCAGGAAAAAAGGACCTGAAATCCATCCTGGCAGACACAAATAGCTTCCCTTGATTTGTTCACAACAATGTAACGTGGCGCAAGATGCACTGTCCGTGTCGGATTGGTGTCTCCAACAGCAGGAAGCTGCAGTTCTACTCCTAATTGAACTCGTTGATCCGAATTATTTGAACTTGCCACTTTCAGACTTATCTCTGTTGACCCCGCAAGAAGGTCGAGATCTAATATGGATGGTTGTGCATCTGGAACAACTTGCTTCATCATCACTTTACTAGACCTGCAAAACTCATTAAATGGAACATCGTGAAATGAAATCATCAAACAGAGGTTACAATCTCCAGATACGTTAAATGTTTAAATTTCTGCAGATTTTAAACCAAACAACAATGCCTTTCTCATACTTGATGCAGATTAAAAATAACTTCTAAGCAACAATCTGTCTCATTCAAGAAAACATGATTTACCATTGAATTGAATGAAATTATGTTTCACTCTACCAAATCAATATGCATAATCAGGCCAATGCAAGAAACGCACTTGTTAAACCAAGATATTTTTGAGCCAGGTTGAAGAGTGGATACTGTTTCCTCTTGTGGCCACTCAAGATTAGAATCGTTGGATTTCCCTCTCCTCCTGCACAGCCACACAAGTATCATCAAGGGTTTGTAGGGTATGGAAAGACACTTGTAACTCATGACATTGCATCAAACAATCTCTATAATACAATTTCTTCAAGTATGCCATGAATGGGGACGTTTTCAAATGCCTACACTAAGCATCAAGAAATCCCTTGTGAATGGGCATCCCATATGTAACAACAACCAACTCATCACAAACATCCCTCCACAAAAACCTGAAAAAGCAGTGCACCACACATAAACTCATCAGACCATAATGGTTTGATGAGTTTCTGTGTGGTGCACTACTTTTCAGGTTTTTGCAGTGAACTTGTGAAAATATTGTGAAATCCAGGACAACCACCTACTCACCAGAGATAGGAGCTTCTCTGCTTTGGCGCACAATACAGAAGTGGTACGTGGCTATCATTGTGCAGGGCGTACTTGGTGTACAGAACCACCTAAAAATAATGTAACCCACAAACAATTGTGATGAATTAGATCATCAAATTCAAGTATTCCCAAGTAGCCTACACTTAATACCAAATACTTGTCAATCAGGCTTATATGAGACATATTTGGTGGTTATGAATCCTGGATTTTTATTTTTATTTTTAGAAGCAACTTACTAATACTAAGTAATGAAGACTTGCCTCAAGAACACCATCATCATCTTGATGAACGTTCATCAGTCCATAGTGAGCACCATCCCCAAAATCCACCTGGAGCTCCATCTCCCGCAAACCACCTCCTTCAATTGAAGCATCAGGTGTGTTTTTATCGCGAGAAAATATAGGGACCTGCTTACTTGTCAGGCCAGATCTATGGTGCTTAATGACCAGAGACAGATTACCAAGATCTGCGTACATGAGTGCTTGTTTTCCAGCTGTGATGCTGATTTCATTCTTGGGCTGTGAAAGACTACCAGCTTTGCCCCTTGCCCTACCTGCCAAATAGGAATTTCTATTTTAGCTGCCCTCAGATGGCATCCCATCCACCAAGATTTGAGTTGCACAACCAGCTATAGCCAAATCAATCATAAGGCATACACAGCATGACCACCCACCCAAATGCATAACCCAATTTGGGTTGGGTGATTATCCTCTACAGCAATGGGACTTCTCATCGGGAATTAATCCCCTAGGATTTCCCATTGGTTGTTTTGCAATAGATACATTTCCACTTGTGATGGATGCTTGCAGGTAGTGTTGAAATTGAATGAAGAACAACCTATTTTGGTTCATAAAGGGCCAAATCCATTCTAGCACCTTTTCGGATGCCAAGATGAGTTTGACACTCAATAAACCGATATAGAATTCTCCTTGTTCAAACCTCCTCACCACCCTCAAGAATGCACCAGAACCTTAATGAACATGGAAGATATTGTGTGCAAAACAATCTACTTCGGACAAAAAGTCCCATTGAGTTAAAGGATTAACTCCAATACCATCTCACATTGGTCCCTGTCAAAATATTGTCATTTTGAACATCAACAGCCTCCAAGATAAGATGACCTCTCTTTGTAACAAGATGCTGAAACCAGGAGTGTGCTTATAATTAGCAGGAAATCTTATATTTCAGACCATACTACCATCTAGAATAGCAAGAGGAAGTTAGTTGATTACCTGGAGCCAAAGCAAAGAGCTTTGCGCTGATACTTGAGGAAAAAAGATTCAATATCCGAATGGTTGGGAGCAGGAGAAGTTCTTGTTGTTCTTGCCAAGATACCACAGGTGGTTTGCCATGCATCATATCTTTCTCAGGCCTGGTAACTGGGACTTGTCTTTTTGTTGTTCTGACAAGAAAGTGAAGGCCATCTTCTTCTTTCTCAGGTCGCTTTGCTGGACAATATACTGAACCAGACGTACTGATATAGTTAGTAAAAAACCCTCACTAGCAGTCAGAGTCCTATCCACCCAGTTGTTTCCAAATCTGATGATATAGTGCTGAAAATAGAATTCATCAGATGTACAGCCTTTGATGACCACCAAACCATAATCGAATTCTATAGACTTTAAAACAAACCTGTTCCAAAAGATACATCAGAATTTCGACCACCAAGCTTCCTCTTGAAACTGTATTGAAATTTCTCAAATAGATTTGAAACTCGCACCGCCTTTGCTCCTTTCACATCCTCTGACCATTCATAGGAGGAATCATTGGATGTATCTTCATCTCTGGTTTCGTTTGCATTCGTGGTTGAGACGCTTACTGGCCTTATAGACAGGAGGAAATTGCCTACATAAATATTCAAGGAGGTCAACAAGTAAGCATTTCAGAATTCACATGAGCCCATGACACCAAGATGTGTGATGATGTGGGTACAAAAAAAGGACAGCATGCAATTGTAGATTGAAAAACAGCGCATCACTGAATTCACTTCCATTTCCATCTTTTTTTTCAACACATACCAACATTGAATGATGTGAGAGCTTTTCGTAGCTCTCCCTCCAATCGCAAAGCATCAAAGGATCCCATGCTATCATCAATAATGTCACCATCTTCGAGAAGAACCACTGCACCATCTCCTTCCTGATTTGGTCGACGACATTGCAGCTCCAAGAACAACCCAGTTGCATTACGGATCCGAACCATTGGGGAGACTGTCAAAGCAACTCCACCCTGCATTGTTTTTTCTGTTCAGTAAATAGAAAATTCTAGCATAAAATACAACGACACCAAACAAAGGACTATAGCTTTCAGTAGCATTCACCAATTACACCTTCCTAGACTTGAAATTTAGCAAATATGCTCCATGTGCTCAAGTTGCCAATCCCCCATGAACAGTGACCAGCAATCATGATCAATACAGAGAAAGAAATTGTTCATCTGAAGAACAGAAGTATACCATGCTTCCCGTGTTCTAAGATCTACAATGTCAGGTACAAGAATGATGCAAACATGACTAGTGTAATGAATTTACAAACACCTTGATTTACTCCTACACCAACTCTTTAGGGAAACAACATTGATAACGGAGCAGGTCAAAATAAGATTTCCAAAATATGCATTGCCTACTGGCTACACACCTGACTTTGGCGCAAGACATCCACAACCAAAATAGGCCCTGGAGCACTATTCCTCTTTCCTGCAATCACAAATGGACAATAGATTAGATAAAAGAACTGAACAATCTGAGTTGCAAGTGCTTGTTGTAGAGGTCACTAATGCTTTTGTACCTCCGCGTAACTGCAGCCGAGTGCGCACAGCTATAAGCCCAGGCTCAGTTAGTGAAATCTGGATTGCAGATGACCTTCCAGCATCTTGCTTTTCGAGATAGAGATCAACCGATGAGGCAACCTCTGCAGATGTTAAGTCCCTTCGTGATGTCGTGTGTCTGTACACAAAAAATACAATTCAGAATAAAAACATCTGCACGCTGGTCTATATTCACTACAGTTATCCTTTACCTATATGAGACTATTCGTCAGGACCTCCCTATGATTTCCCGCTTGTTGTTTTGTAAACAATATCAATGATTTCTTTCCACTTGTGGTGCATGCTCGGAGGTAGTGTTTGATCTTGTATGAAGAGCATCCTATTTTGGTTCAATGAGTGCCAAACTCATTTTCGCACCTCTTGGGAGGCCAACATGAGTTTGACCCTCAATGAATTGATATAGAATGTACTTCATTTGCACCTCCACCCTACATCCAACCATGCACCAAAAGCATACCAAACATGGAAGGTGTTGTATGCAAAACAACCAACTCCCAACCACAAGTCATGTTGAGCTTGAGGATAACTCTATTAATAACCAAATTCTGCAATAAACATAAAGCAGCCTTGTGACAACTGTGGCATACAGAACCTATTTGAACCTCATAATAATATGTTCTCGTAGATTCATGGCTTCTGCCCCAACCAGTACTGTACCTTATAAGAAAGGCGTTTGTCTCCCAAGATTGGACAACACCATCTTGCTTTGCCTTCCCATGATCAAAGCGACAAACTAAATCCAGACCTGTTTGATTTTCCACCTGTACAAGTCACAAATCCAAATTATAGCTAGAAATGACAGAGGGACATGGTTGATTTCCACATCTCATGTAACATAATGCTTTAAGAAATTTTGATTACCCAGGAGGTTTCTACACCGTATCAGAAATCAATGGTTCCATAAAACTGTGTCTATAACAGGAATTACTGTAAGTAGACAGCTTACTTGACAACGATTTGCCAAAACTGGAGAATGTCGTAACGTATAAGGTCCGGCAAGATCAAGTGCTCCTATCAGAAAGAGCAGCGTGTCCAATGACAACTCACTTATGATAATGTCAACCTGTGAATTGCAGCCGGTAATGTCAAAGTGTTAAGAGACTGTAAGTGATTCTCCTGCAGATCCAAACATACATAAATAAATAAATAAATAACTTACTGCATCGTTATCAGGACTAAGTTGACCCAAAAATTGCATTACCACAACTCTTAAGTAGGGTAATAAGTAACACCTCGGACCCTGAGAGAATAGAGATACAAACTTTAATAAAATGGCAAAACATGAAGGACCATAGTCCAAAGATAATGTAGAGGTGCTTGTAGAACTGCACTAACCTTCCGTAGACGACTAAAAAGTGCAGTTGGTGTTTTCTTGCTTACAACTCCTGCAACATACTGTTCATTTCGTGCACGATACACTAGTTCTGTTCCAATTGGGTTGATTACAGTCACCCTAGCATCAAACAATTGGCCAACAACATAAAATCAGATTGAAGTGTAATAAAGGACGCTCTGGAACAGTGTGGAAGGACAAAACACAAAGAATGTTCCATACAGCGACAATAGATTGTTCCATAGAGGAAGGTTACTAAGGACATTCATTGTAACTTTCCTTGTGTCTTGGAATAGCTAAGTAAAGGACTAAGTAATATAGCCTTGGTTATGGTCTAGTCAATACTTCCTGAATGTCACTGATTCGTGAAGGTTAGAGTACTAAGCTCTTCTGATCCTGAATTAAAAAAAACTGAATAGCAAGCACTCGCCAAAAAGAACAGTATCTCACTATGATGAGGAAAAAAATGGTAGTGGAGCTCATCCTTGATACTTCCCCTTCACAGAAACAAGAACAGGAAGCTTCAAACACCTACTGTGCACAAACTCATGCAGGGATGTCTGCAAGTTAACTTTTTGAAGCAAATACCCCTGCATATACTCATGTAAATAGATTGAGTTATGAGTTATTATGACATACCAACAGCTATTTTGGGCTTGAAAATAATCCAGAGACATGGTGCACCCAAACAGCACCCTTGTCTTTCCAGATCCAATCTGTAGCATGGCACCCATGTCTTGCATACACAGTCGAAGAAGTGGAAGTAAATGCATTCCTCCAGAGGCTTCATGCAGCAATGTGAAGGTAAAATCACGTATGTCACATGTCACATTTGGGATCACAGTGGCAGCTATTGCTTTCTCTCTAAGATGATGATCATCATCGTCATGGTCAGCAGCAACATTGTCTACTTCTTCTTTCTCGGCATTCTCGATGGACACAAGCTTCACATCTTCTTCAGGTTCATCTTGCTGTGCCAGAATGCGCACCTTGAATGCGTTTCCAGGTTGCTTTACCAACATAGGTGAACCTTCAGCAAGTGCAAGACCACATTTGCTTTTTTGGTTCACCAAGTGGAAAGCGCGGCGAGATATCTGAACACCAAGGTCTTCATTGCCTTCAGATTTAGATTCAATGCTTTCAATGCACTGCCAAAGCTCCCAAGAACTGTCATGAACGTTGGCTACCTCAGCTAGGCCAGAGCCAGGGAGGTAGTGGACTCGATATGGTTGGCCATTATTGTCCTTTGCATGAAGAGAAAGCAATGAGAACCACATTGTCTTTCCGTTCTTGTTCCTTTGATATTTCACCTGCATTTGCCAACCACTTCAGTGTGGATACATTTGAAAAAGGCCAAATTACCCTATTCAACTCTGCTATGAAATAGGGTGACAAGTTTAAGACCTAATCATTTGGGTCTTTGGTGCGAGGAGAGATGTACATCAGATGGTTTCAAGTTTATTGCTGAACACAATCACACAGTAACCTGTTGATGCTTGTAGGTCATTACAAAAAACAAATACTGCCAATCCTCTGGTATGTATGCACTACACATCATCCATGTGCACTTAAGTGCAGTTTAATGAGTGACCACAGATGCTTGCATAAGACACTCGGTACATGACCTTGGCCTGCCTCTTGGGTATGGCTTCCATTAATTCTTACTCAGGAGTCTTTGAGTTCACTATGGCTTCTAATTTCAGATTTGGGTACAGTAATATGTATGAAGCTGTAATTTGATGAAAACCTTCACAAGAAACCAAGAGGTGATTTTTCACAACAAAAAGGATGTGATGCATCTCTACCTTAAAAAGAGCCCTGTCCCCAATGAGAGAATAATGCAGGACGCCAACAAGGCGAAAAGTACCACTATTTGTACCCGTCTCCTCAACAGCCAGGTAGTAATGCTCATTCATATCTTTAAGAGCTATGATTGCACCTGCAAGAAGACGTGAGTGATCATTACATACATCGTCCATATACACTAAGCACCAAGACAGAAAATCAGATCAACCCTCCAACACATTATCAACGTCCAGCAGTATATTATATAAGTACACATAGCCCTTCCAGCATACGTGGCCTTTTATATCAAACCACAATTAAGTGGCATCCTGGTGTCCTTCTCAAAGAATCAAGGCAAAAGTAGTCTGAATGAACAAATACATTAGATGACCAATCAAACCCACTACATGCACTATGGCAATGGCCACAACCAGTGAGACAACTATGGATGTATCTTAAGAATTTTGAGAATACAATCTCTGATAACACTTTCCACACACAACCTTCATGCATGTTGTGATTAAATATTCTAATCTAAAAGTATGTACAGCACCATGTTCACTGGGTCATATTGAAACATTGCGGAAACCTTGTCCCAAATTTGTAAAGAACACCAGCAAACACTATGAATTATTCTCTCAGTAGCATGCTTACCATCAGGTAGATAAGACTCCGTATTTATGGACTCTATCTCCAGGTCAGCAGTTGTGCTCTTTGTATACTCCTTGAGTTGAGGTTCAATTGAGCTAGATGAGCTTGACATACCCGACAAGGGTGCCGTTACTGAAAGCAATAACTGTGTAGAAAACATGTCCACAGATGAATTAGAGTGAAGTAATTTAACTGATTCAGAAAGCAAGTGAGTGCAAACAAGACTGTTGGTTTAAAACCAAACACAAATCCTTCAATTAAATTTTAACTAGACTTAGTTTGGAGAGTAGAGTATGTCCTCCTATCAGATATAGTTCCTTGATACTATCTCATTGTTGGCTTACAGCTTAGAAAGAATCACACACATCAACCCAAAGAAGAAGGTTTTAACAAGGGTACCTGAACTTCTGATGTGGTAATTGCAAAGTCAAAGCCGACCACGGAGCAAGTCCCTTTCCAGGAATTTCTCCACTTCCAAAAATCAGGATGTTGGTCCGACTGAACTTTCTCCATTGAAAAAGTCAATGACAACTGCTCCAAAATATAAGAATGAGATTCGTCTACAGGCCTCCAAGATCCATCATCCAGGAAAGACTCTTGGTTTGCATCTTCTTCATCAGCATTATCGTCTGAGAAACCAGAGGAATAGCTATGCTGATGTCTATGTGCAGGTTGATCGATGTCACCACTTCCAGATCCAGAAAAATTATGTCGAAATTGTGGAGTTCGATTACTAGTATTCCTGTTACCAACCCCACCAAAAGTGCGACCCTGAAGACCAAGAATAGAGGCCCGTGAGATAGCAAGGGATGTTCGGATCAAGCTGCCATGCTTGATTTCTGCTTTTCCTTTTGCGTCAACCTCCATAAGAAATCCCTCAACAGGGGCTACACAGCAACAACAAAGACCATGTTAAAAGAAGAGAACAGACCAAACTCATCAAAGACCATAACCCCAATGACACACATATCAACAGGAATAAGTATTTTTGGACCTCATTCAATATCTAGATGAGCACCATCTGCATTATGAGAGGTACACAAACCTGCAGAAGTAGAGCCACGCTGTACAAGCACAACAGACAACCCATTGAGGAGGGCACTGACAACCCCATCAAAGCCTTTCTTCAGCGTGCTTTCATGTGTTATTTCTGTTGCTGCTTGCAACCTTCGAGGAGCTGACAGCATTCGTCTCACCTTCGTCGTATTATTTCCTACACCCCATGGTGGAAGTGACACTGAACGCGCAGTAGATTTCAGCAGTGGATTGGAACCATCTGCATTCTTTGACCTCTGAGACCCAAATACATCCCGGTTTTCAAGACTACTGGGGCGGGACACACTTGTGGCTGCAGTGAGCAATTGCAGATGTACATTGATGTAATCAACAAGGCTGTGTAGAGCTGTTGACTGAATGATTGCCAAGCCTCCCTGTTTCAAGCACACATACAAGAACAATAATTAGCTAAGAACAGAGATGAATATGAGATGAGATGAGATAAATTTTGGGTGCACCTGAAAGCCAAGCAAAAGCCTCAAGTTATCAATATACAGAGTAATCTGCACATGTCGTTGCAAAATGTGTGCTAAAACAATATAATATTCTGTCTACACCATTCCTAAACACACAAACTGTGATCCAGATAGGTACACAACAACATTTGTGAGCATTTGTGGTGTAGGCACATCACCGAGTTGAATGAGACTTTAAGACATACCTCAACATCCATGGCAATGTCTCTCAAGTCTTTGTCAAATCCCACATTGATGTGAAGAGTACTGCCTCCAGATGCTACAAGCATGACCTTGTCAACAAGAGCTTCTCCTAAAGTATCAGTGACTGACAGGATGCCAATGTCCACCATAATAACCAGCCAAGGCGGCCTATCACTTTCAGACAAGCCTGAAAAATATCGGATGTGCTTGTAAGTACAGATACTTTCCCTTGGATAATTTTGTGGAATTTTTTTTTTCTTAGTTCAATTTATTTCTCCTAGGAAAAAGGCGCTGCTGCATGTACTGGGCTTCACTATCTTGTCTATTGTGTGTTGACAAATACAATCAAAAAGCTTAAACACTATAATACATAATGGAATAAATCTGAAATTATTCACAAATCAGGTTCTGAAAGGATTTATGTGTCACCAATCATGCAGAAGAAATGCAGGTAGACCACTATCTAACCTGATATCGCATTTTCTGGATTCATGTGGTTTTCTGGTAATTGGTTGATACTGGAAACTTGTGGTGACAACTCATCAATAGACTGTCTTCCAGCCGTGGTAGCCAACTCTTTCCCAGGGGAAGAGGTTGTCCTACCAATTGAAGACAATGAAACATCCTGCAATCAACTCATATCAATCACATCTTTTCTCGAGTCAATTCTGTCAATTTAGTCAGGAAATTAGTGGGTTTCAAGCTGATAATACATTATCAGTTTAAATATTAATACATCCAGACTCTCCTCCTACCAATCTCCACGCCTATATCTTTTAGGAAACAACTACATCTCAAAGGTTTTACAAAAAGCTGCAGGTGACAACAAATAAGACAAGCAAAGACAGTAAGACAGAAAACAGATGTGAAGAATCCCAGTCTACGTACACCCTAGCCAAATCCTGTGCCAATGTAAACAAGTACCCTGTTGAAGTCCAGATGTGAGTAGCATCAGTCCAGTAGACCTTAATTATGCAATGAGACCTACTGTAACCCAGAGGGAAGAAATGAGACGCCTTCCTGAATTTTGGCTACCAACTTAGAAATTATTTGCATTCTATAGAACATATAATAGCATCAAAAACACTCACCACATGTGTTTCCCCATCAACACGCCCCACTTGCATCTCCACTTCTCCTACAAGTTTGGGCCCACGTATAATAATTGCTGAACTGTCAAAGGCAAACCCACTCTCTGCAATCTGTAGAAGTTGGACAAAATCAAGCGCAATGCTATCCACAAGGCTTTGGTCCAACAACTGCTGCTCTTTCATTCCCTTCAGCTGCTTGGCAACAATGCCCAGATGAGCACCATTCATTTGAATGGAAATTTGTGTTTCATAACCATCACCCATTGAGACATCAAGTGAAGTAGGAAGCGTTGCAAAATAACAGGTCCTGCCTTGGCCTGGATAACGGTGTATGGCATCAGACCCATCCTTTTCATGTCCAAATTTTCGTCCAGCTGAATTCTTTTGCTCTTGTGCTGTATTTTGTCCTTTGGGTTTCTGGTCATTTCCACTGTGCCTATGATCGGCTAGGGCAAACTGAAACGCTTCAAGCTGGACATTAAGATGTAAGGCAAACAAAATTTTGGGGGGCTCCTCGGCAACAACTTCAGTGACATTTGGATCCCTCGATTTCTGCCCACTTGAAATCTTCCTATCAACCTCCACCGGAGAAGTATCATTTTCATCCAACTGCTCCTCATCCACAATATTCAATGAAGTGAACCCTTCCATGAGGGCATTCCCAAATTCTAAAATCTGCCAAATACCCCTCATCCTGTGAGTGCCTTAAGCAATATTCCTCAATGTGGGCATACATCGAACTGGATCAAATAGAAAAAAGAAAAAAAAAAACAGGTCCATTAATCAGCTGAGGGTGTCACAGGTGTCATCAGGCATCTGAGGACCCTTTTGCTTAAATTGATCTGCTCGAAGTGAGTTGCATTAGACATCAAAATGCATACAAAGCTTGAAACTACCATCACCAAAGCAATTTTCTCATCAGAGTATTACAGTGCTTACCTCTGAAAATATGGCAACTTCCTCCAGATAAAGGTGAAGGGTAACTGGTGCCAATCTTCCTTCAAAGGAAACCGCACACGACTTTATTTCTCCCCACTGTGAGTGCATATCATCCCTGAAACAAGCATATCATAGACATCAGCAACCAACACCATCTTGAACTGGAAAATACTCAGATGGTAAGAACAAGCTTCTGAATTCAAAGAGAGAATGACATCCAATACTCAAGTGCCTACACCAGAATATTTGTTACAACTAGACACCCTTGTGTCCCTAACCTGCCAGCTCATTGGAATGAGATTAGGTGTGATATGATTGGGGTTAAAAATATTGATTAGCTGCAGAAAATAGTTGAACCATGGTAATAAGAACCTGGGTGTCCGGTAAATACAATAGAATTCATGAGAAGGAAAGTTGAAGAACCTGCAGAATGATGACTGGATCACACAAGAAACAGGTCCAACAATCGGCACAATGGCCTTACTAGTGCGATCTGTTCGAAGCATCACACCTGCATCCTCAAGGGCAAAGTAGAAATTATTAGCAACTTGTGCCTCTTCTGACCCCAATGCAGCTTCAGGAAAAGTTGGTGAAGGAGGCCTTTTGAGCCATAGCTTCTGATCGACACTCTCGTCCCACCATCCAATTGGTGCAGCATCCTTCATGGGTACCCTAGCCTCCATTTCCGATATAATTTCCTTCTTGGTTGCTGGCCATGTCAACAACTGTAATGACCCAATCTCAACAATAAGAGATGATCCTCGACTAGAATGCAGAATCCCATCACTATCTGCTACTCTCGCTTGCTGGTTATCTTCAAATTGGCCCATTGTTGCGGCAAAAATCAACTTTGAGCTTTCGATGACCACAGAAAGCTCTACATGGCTAATTGGGACAGCAAGTCCGATGTAGTGTCTGCAGAGGTTGATGTATTTTAGAATCAACTCTTCATTGGATATTTCAGGATTATTAGGAACAGGTGGACGATCCTCTGGGCTTTTTTTAGTTGTTGAGAGTTGCTCTAACAGCGGCTTGATCCGATAGCTTATCGTACTGTCTCCAAAAACTTCAACACAACCCATGCTAAGAGCACAAGTCATTAATCCACCAAGTACCTCTGCGCCATCCTCACAAGAGTCTGCACTTCCAAACTCCACCATCAGAAAAGCCTTTGAAAACTTGCTTTCCTGACTGCCACCAAAACCGTCATCATGTTGCAGTTGAGAATTATCCAAACTTCTCCAAATGTGCTGATTCCATGACCTAGCAGCATTTCTCTGCCAGACATAGTGCTTCTGAAGGGCAGAAGCTGCTTGTGGCACCTCTTCAATGTCCTGAAAATCCTTGAACCTGTCATGTTTGTTTGACCGTTCTAAATATGGTCGACTTCTAAGTAATTGGAGAGTATCAGATGTTCTTATGAGCCATCTTCCCTGTTGCAAAGTCAGTACCTTCTCATCCAGTAATCCAGAATGCAAGACAGAGATGAGATCCAACTGCCAACCTCCAATCCCCAGTCTACCCCCACTTCCAACATTGTCCAAACCATACTGGAGTGAGATCCTGTCCAAAGTCAATCTTACACCTGGTTGGAGTATGCCCACTACTTCCAAATTCTTCGTCCCATGATCATTTCCTGCAGAAGTCGAAACCATCTTTTCTTCTTGATCTTCATCATCCACTGCACAAGATAGAGTGCACAGGCCCCTGCTAAAAAAGATTTCAAAAGTAGGTCCACGGTTCTTGACTACCTTAAAAAGAGACTTCTCAGAGTCCTTGTCCTCTACTGTGACACTTGCTAAAGTCTGTTCTTCCTCTTCTGCATCATGGCAGTTGTCTTCTCCGGTTGGGGGTGAAATACCTCCACTAAAAGGTTGCTGCCTGTTGAAGGCATATCGATAGGCCTCTATCATCAGAGCAGGTACACATTGTACAGAGAGAAGTATCATAAACAAAATTTGACCTACAGAACCCACGACCTGAGAAAGACTGTGCACCCAAACCTGCCATGCCAGGAGACAAAACACATCCTGGATACGAATATGAACTATTGTTGGCTCCTCTGTTACACTACGACTTCCAGGTGATATTCTCACTGCAGGTTCTGTGACATTATTCTCCAAAAGCTTTGCTAAGACCCCTGATTCAGCATGGAGCTCTGTGTTAAAGTCATTTTGTGACAACCCGTGCCGTGTCACTCCAGGGCGACTTCTCTTCGCTTTTAATGAAGTCATCTCCAGAGTCTTGTCTGTCTCCAAAACCTCAGCTCCATTTACTTGAGCAAGAAGTACCATTAGAACATCAAGTTCTTTAGCATCTAATCCAGCTAACACCTCAGGTACCTCAACCTCCAGACCTAAGAATTCTACTTCTTGTAATTTCACTACCACCAACACGACCTCTAATGACAAAATTTGGTTTCTCTTGGTAGTCGAAGTAGTTTCATCCTCATCCTTGTGAGTATTGTTAGTATCGCACTGCTGTCTTCCCACTTCTCCATGGCTTCCCAAGGAGCTGACTTCCTGGCTAATTGCATTTGATACTGATGTGGAGTTTCTGCTGCCATCGGCATTATTCTTTGCTGAGCTGCTTATTGTTTCTAGATTCAGTGTTAGGCTTTGAAATGTGCATAATTTCTTCACCAAACCAGCTTTTGGGTCCCACCGACTGTGGACAGCTTGAAGTGCAGCCCGGTATAGGCCGCCTGCAGTTTTATAGTCTTCTTCAAGTACAAAGCTCTCCAATGACGCTGAACAGGCATACCTCCAAGGTCTCAAAGACTGTGACACGAACTTAATTGAGATATCATGCAGTTCAATCCTGACGGAAGAAAGTGCAAAATTTGCCAAACTGTTTATGAAAAATTGGGTCACACCAGCACCACCTTTTCCTTGCTTCACTGCCACTTTTGTACTAGTACGACCCTGTGTACACACCCACAGAACGACCTTCAACCCATTAACAACACTGCCCTGGAAAGAAAATCTTGACAAGAAACAATTACTCCCTGATCCAGCAGCCTCGGTCATGCTTAGCTCATTCACCAATAAAGCTCCTATCCTACTTGACACCAACTTACGTTTGTTCAATGGAGAAGAATAACCACCCTACATAACCATTTTCAATGAGGAACTTACACCTTGAAGGACCATATCTTGTGTATATCGTTAGCAATATCATTGCACAACCTGACACTGAAAGGCATGAATATATCAAGCTTAATATAAATGGATGAAGAGATAAATCTGAACACCGAGGTAGAATAATGACTAGGCAAGGTGTTGTGTCCAAGGTTCTAAATAAAAAAGGCAGACTATGGCCTTCACCTGATGTTCTGTGCATGAGTAGTAAGGAAAGGAAAGCCATCAGCCGTGCAGATGAAATGTAGGGAAAGGATCACGAAAGACCAAGAACAACCTTTGTATCAGATTCAGAGAATGTCACTCCTACTTTTTTCTCCTTCAAGCTTTCTGTTGAGGATGTCCGCTTATGGTCACTCGCCAACCTGAAGCATTGTCCACAACAGCTCCAGGCTCAGTCTAACACAACGATTTACAGAAAATACAGCATCAGACAAATAGACCCAAGTAACGAACACTTTAAATGTTGAGGATCCATCAGCCCCTATTTCATGACCTTACTATGCCACTGTTTGCTCCTGGAAGTCTGAACTGGATATGTTAAATACGCCTTGAATAAATCTGTTTGCAATTATTCTTGTGCTAAAATATGTAACTGGAACAGATCCCAAACAAGAAAACTAAGAAACAACTACATCGAAAATTTGACTTTACTCATTAATCATAAATTTCTGCTATGAAATTTTGTGAAGTGGAGATTGTAAATATTGGTTAGAGGTGAATAACTTATCACGTTGATAATGACTCTTGAGCAAGACAAAACAATTTGCAATGAGTACATGCCAGAGACTGAGAAGAGAATGAGAGGTTTTACAAAGTGCGTCAAAGTAATAAAAAGAACCATCAAGTATGCTCAGCTGATGAGGTTGACAAGAAATAAAGATTCACGCACTCCCGCATGATGCAAGACAGAATCTACTTACAACTTCAGTCCAAATTACTACTTATTTGTCATTTATAAAGAATGCACCATCCAAAGAATTATTTGTTTCAAAATGCTTGAATGGTCAACTTGAATAGTATCCTATCCATATGCCACTCTCTTCACGGAATAAATTTGTGATGACAATTCAGGAACATACCAAAATTCGGAAGTGAAAGTGTCATTTGTGCATTAACCGACAGAATTTGGTTTGCTTCCACCAACCTCAGTGAAGATTGTAACAGGTGGAATAAAATGCGAAATCAAGTGGATAATGATTTTGATCAAGACAAAAATTCTTAATAAGAACGTGCCAGCAACTGAGGAGAGAATGGGGTGGTTTTGCAAAGTGCAAAGAAAAGGGGTTCATGGCCTCCTGAAAACCTGAAGACCTCCTGAGAGAGAATCCCAAAACCGGATTCACATAATACAAGGCAAGGTCTACTTACAACTTCAGTCTAGATTATTGATTATTTGTATTTGACCAAAAAAACCCACCATCCAAGGAAATTTCCTTTTCATAATGCTTAAATGGTCAACTCGAACAATATCCATGTGCCCTTCTGTTTCACGGCATGAATTGGTGACGAATAAATCAGGAGCACACCAGAATTCGGAGGTGAAGGAGGTTTAGTTTGTGCATTAAACAACGGAATGTGCTTTGCCTCGTCTGCAATGGTGATGAAGATTGTGACAGGAAGAATAGACTGCGAAATGTTTGGTCATTTTAAACACATTGAGATTGCGCAGGGAAGAAAAGAATGGGCGAAAAGCACATACCTGGGTTTAAGCACAACATGCACACCGCGGACGACAAGGGTGAGAACAGGGGAACTGAAGAGCGATATTTTGAGATCGGCCTCCTCCACCACGACCTCCTGGAGTTCCATGGAGCTTGTGGCGAAAGCCATTTCATTGACGGCCGCAACATCGAGGCTGACATTGCGAAGCTGCAACAGCAATTGGCTGCTAGAGGGGACAATTTTGACACCCGCATCATGGCCACGTGTAAGCCACGGACTCAACCTCTTCACCGCCTCATGCTCAATTCTATCAAGCAACCCCATGGCGCTGGCTGGAGCCCTACCTCCAACCCTTGCAATAATTATTTCCTCAACTATAATAATTTCCTTTGAATCTCCACCAAACTTGAGGTGGTTGAGGCCTGGGAGACATAATTACATGCAACGAGACCGTCGCCGGATAGCATGTGCGGCATGAGACCGAGATCTTGAGGGATTCACCTCTTCAAATTCCTCAAACATAACCTGCGCGCAACCCTCCTCCAAGACTCTCAATCAATCCAGAGCACACCATTTTAACTCACAACCCTCGTCTCCGCAGACGACGCCAAATTCATATATCCGAGAATGCAAATCCCGAAACTACTCGGAACAGAGGAATTCAAAACCACAAAACCTCCAGAAATCACCTTCCACTCCAAACCCTAGCCACACCTCCCCACACCAATGCACCACCGACATCGCTCTCCTCAAAAAAACAACTCAAGTTACAATCGCCTCGGTCACCAGAACCTCCGCCACAAAATCGACACCGACCAAAATCCACCTACATACAAAGAAGAATTCAACTCACTCCGTCGCAAAATGCAGCTGCACCAATTAAAACCCTCGCCACAGTGATTGACTAAGCAAGGGAAAAAGGCCTGTGCCAAAGACTCCCAAACAATTATTCCTTTAGTGTTTACTGTTCGACGAGCAATTCAAGAAAAGTACAAGAGAAATAAAGGCGAGAATTGACTCACAGCATGTAGACGGGAATTGCTCGGCTACGGTTCGGATTGGAAATGTGGTTAGTAAAGCGAAGGGGAAAGGAAGGGGAGGGAAGGAATCTGCTAGAAGGCTCTCCTTCACATGAGCTCGGTTGGCGTGGTTGTTGTTGCATTGTGTAGAGTAGCGGAAGAGCTCGACCCCCCGGTGGCGGGGAAGTGGCGACGCTGAACTCCCTGGGCTGCCACGTGGCGCCTCCATCGCTGAGGAGAGTATCGCTCACCCTTTCTTTAGAGGGTCAACTTATCAAGGTTTGGGCCTGAATCACCGCTGTTTATTAAGGTAGATGGGCCTTAAATGGTTACTTTTTCCACGTCACGGGGCAAAATCGGTTGACCTTCTGAATAGGAGCACCCTTCGCTTCCCCTCCTCTCCCCCTTTTAAAAGGAATGTTTGAAGTTTTCAATTCTTCCTCACATGCCAAACAAATAAGTAAGTATACAAGCATGTTGTCGTTTTGCCACACCCATTTGTAAAGCATGGTCAAATTGTTGATATGTGATTATTAGAAATTTATACTCAATTTTATTACAAATAATAAACATTTAGAATAACTGGTAGGTTTCATATAGCTCATAGCATTCTTCTTTTGTACTGCATCATCCACAATGAAACGTGAAAATTTCCAATGGGGTACATGTTCAAGAGCGCGATGTTTTGATTTTAAAAGTCGATCAATCAAGTCTTCTTTTTTTTGGCCAACTAGCTAGATATCTAAGCAATTTCACAGTTTTCATGCCAATCATCAAATAAAAAATAAATTTTAGCTCACATATTTTATGTATTATATACACAAAGATTGCTCCACTGTTGCCAAACCTCAACGTTGATTTTTTTTTACTTAATGCAAATGGCAAATCAATTTATTGTTTATGATCTTGAAAGAAAAACACATCATCTGGAATTCAAATATCCACATTTTTACGCTAAGCAGGTCATTCTTGTTATGGTACCACGTAGCCCACTTATGAACAATGAATAATAGATATGCCTCAAATGTTGAAAATGATCTATGAGTCTCATTTTTCCACTCTTCATATTTTCTAGTCACACTTTCTTGTGTGTTTCATATATTTGTCTTGTTGTATATCCAAGATCTATCTTACTCAAGATCCAAATTTTTAAGTGTTTTAGAAATTTGAGGTACATTTAAAGATCTCTTCCCTATAGAATCATGATCATTTGGGCCATAGGCTGCACGTCCAGTTTCTCTTGTATGGTCAATATGATAGTAAGTAATCTCTGCAATATGTGGTCGTATAAACAATCACTTAATTATTAACTTAGCTAGGCAACCCTTTTTTGGACTTAGATATTTTTGCAATCTTTAGGATCATAAGAACACTCGTACTTCATGAATTGGCATTAATTACCTCATACTCATAAATACATCCAATTGTAACAAATAGAGTAGTCGAATTATACATACCAAGTATGTTGAATATATGAGTTTAGTTGGCAGCATTTCATATTTGGATCATCATCCCATATTTCATCATTACTTTACTCCACATATAACCCATATTCACAAACTTGTTCTACAATAAAATGTGATAGGCTCTCCCACAATATGTAGGCACATAAGACATTCACTTATGTTCCAAAGACTTTTCTTGTCTTCATTTCCCAATTCAAATCTTGGAAATTGATGAAATAACTATAGGTCTTTTGAACCTTAATCTCTTTTTTCTTTTGTCTCATAATTCCTATTTCTTTCAAAATATAAAAATAAAAGAATATTATGTTTCAAGGTGCAAGTAACATAAAACATGTAACAAAGTCTAATATACTATTCATTTAGTGTTAGATATGAAAAAATATGAAAAATATTCACTATATATCACATACATTACAACTAACTAATGTAGTTTAAAAAACATGATAACAAAAAGCCATTTGTAAATTGAAGATAATCACATTAAACTTAACACGAGTATTTCTACACTACTATGCAATACATATATTTCATTCAACAAACTGAACATGTACACAAAGATGTGCAATACATGTACCCAAACATGTTTTGCAATATGGAATGGTGTGCCCATGTTTGCAATACATATATTCAAATTAAGTATCATGTACTACAAAAATGACTGCAATATATGTTTTAAAACCATGTATCCAACAAAATTCATAAGAGATTGAAATATACCTTATTGAATTCTCAAAAACAAATATGGTTAACTTAACAACAAAAATTATACATAAAAAATATTGAATGATTGTTTGGTGTAGGTTCTGTACTTGTTTGAAAAAAAAGGTGGTTGAGGAACATCCATCCATCATGTACCAATGGATTGGTCAGCTTGCCATGACATAGACATGCCTCTTTGGATTGTTTCAATTTGTGTTCATATAAGGGGTATATTAGTGGGATTTAATCAATGATGTAAGATATCAAGATTGTATGGCATGATTGTTTTCCTTCTAATGAATAGCAAATCATAAAAAGAACTCACCCCTTCCATCATGTAATACGGGATTAACAAAGTATGATGTGCAAGGCAAAATACCACAATTGCTTATTTGGTTTGACTAAAATACTCACTTTCTAGAAGAGAAAATTGTCAAGTATCGTAATACCATTGTTTTACATGTTATATTGTTGAGACTTCTAAATAAATCACATACACGTTCACACAACCAAAAATTAAGGACTTAGAGCCACCTCTATATGACTATGATAAGTCCTCATGGTTTTCAAATGCAAGAAATCATAAAGATATCGACTACGGTATGGATCCCAAAAATGTGATTTTCTTTGGATTTGGATTCCTCAATTGCCTATCGTGTGACGATGATTTCATGTTAACAAGATGTCGGAAACATGTGCCTCCACCATACCTACTTTGGATGGTTGGAAACAAAATGTTGATGCCACCTTGGTACAATCCCTTCCATAATTGCTAAATTCATGAAGAAAAAGTTGTGCCATAGATTCTTGGTGGCATCAACATTATGATTCTGCTTCTCAACGGAAAGCCAATAGCCCCAAGTTACCTAAGACAAATGTGTCTAATCCACTTGCTTATCTTGATCTAATACCTATATTTGAGTGGTTTGTACTTGGTGTGATTTCAAAAACATATATAAAAAAAACATGTGTTTAAAGGAGAATGAATTGCATGCTCAAAATATAATAACCGTTTTAGGTTCAATAATCTACATAATCGAGGGGGACTTATGTGACCGCCCACTCAATAAGCACGAGAATGTTCACTTTGATAATGAATAACATATTCATATGAGCTCCGAAAATTATAAGGAAAGTAGGTTCGGCTCAATTGGATTTGCTAACCATCTCGTACTAATCGCGTGTTTCATATCCTCTGAGAAGTGGTCTAGTCTGAAAAAGTAACCATTTAAAGATCCATCTACTTTGAACTCATAGTGGAGATGCCTTTGAAGAAGCAATGCAAGAGATTATGCGATCCCTCTCATTGTCTCCCTTGAGGTATGTTATCTCACTCCATCTCCAAATTCGGTGTTCAAATCCTCATTCGCACTGTGCCGCCTTACTCTACACATTGCCAGCTTTTCCAATACAGTGTCGAGTGTTGTTAAGACAGGGTTTAGGGTTTAGGAAAACAGGGGATGCGTTTTGCGATTGATTTTGTGCTGTGGAAAGGTAGCCTACATGTTTGCACCATGAATTATGTGTGTATATCATCTTGTGCTTACATTTTTTTTTTTTTTCAGAGACTTGGTCCTCATTTGCGCATATTTGCAAACAATTTGATCATTTTGTTGCACAGTGCAGGATTTTCGAGTGTATCACGGTTTGAGCTTGAGAGGACGCAAAATATCGTCAAATTAGGGTGAAGAAACTCTCTCATGGCAGGCGAAGATGATGTTCCCGAGACTCTGAAGGTAGAGAAGAACGGGGTTGCTGTGGCTGGCCATGGCGAGGTGAGGGAACAATTCAAAGGTAAGCGGAGAGCAGAGCAGGAGGCTCAAGTGCAAGCGGGAAAGGTGAAAGGGCAGTTACCGAAGAAAAGGTTCTACAGAGCCCGGGCGCATAGTAACCCGCTCAGTGATTGCCAATTTTCCGTGTACGTGGAGCTGCCCCTGTCTCCTCCAAGTTCACAAAATAGTCGTGCAAGATTATGACATACCTGGAATTAAGGCACATCGGTATTTAAGTCACTCTGCAAGTGATTAGGGTTTTATTAATGTTATGAGTATATGTTTTTTGGATCTTGCGAAGAACTTAAGCTGGAAAATTGTTCGTTGTTTCTTTCTTGTGCTAATCTTTTTATCCATATCTAAATGTAACTGTGAGTTATGGAACTCTCCTGCAGACCGACAATGCCCAGTGACTTCGACTGGTCAGAGCATTTTCCAGCTTTCTTCTCGCAGAAAGAAACAACTGAAGAAGGTGTGTTGGAAGAAACTGCACCTGTAGTTGGAGAAATTTCTTCGGCTGTCGTTGCTTCTCGTGAGTTCCCCACTCTACATGCGGGGAATCATTCTGGGATCATTCTGTGTCTGTTAGAGTAATGCTACTCTTGGTAGATATTCAGTTGACAATCTTGCTGATTGTGACAAGGGGTTAGAGTACTTCAATTTATCTAGTGTTGTCATCACAAACTGCTCAATTCATATATTACCATTGATTTTTACGTTAATTCAATCACATTGAACCGCAACATTGAATCAATGCCTACCAGACCTACAGTTGCAAGACCTGAAAACGATAAAGTATGAGGGAAATACAATGCTGAGTGACTCATTAACGAAATGTTGAGTTAGCACTGAAGCGACATTAAACCCTGAAGGATATATATATATATATATATATATATATCACCATTATTCAATAACAATAACAATTTTGAATTAAAACTTAAAAGGTCAAAGTATGAGTTGAATAAATTTTGATTGATACGCAAGGTAATTATTCAGTTAATATTAAGCCCAGAAGGATATGTATTAACACTGACTTAACATTAATGCCCGTCACATTTTGATATGGTGGGCTTGATTACTATTGAGAATCCTTGTGGAGTAGATCATCCCTCCATTTCAATTTTTGTGACCTACTGTGTGCAGAAGAGAAAGACTTGAAAGTTCGGTTTGCTGATATTGGTTGTGGCTTCGGAGGCCTTGTTGGTATGTGCATATTGTACAAGCTTTGTATTTGCTTTGGTGCACCATTTTCCCATCCTCTCAGGTTTCTGATTTCAGCACAAGTTAACATACACAGTTGTTGTGCATGTTTCGGGTTGTCAAGTGGACTCTGATATCATTAGGGGGCTGTTTTAAATGTTGAGAATCTTTTCATGTTCAGCTTGCTGACAGAAGTTGGGCTTCTGTGGTCCAAAGTTTAGAGACATCAATTTCCAGCTAGCTCTGTAAGAGAAAAGATCATGGAATATCAAACTTTCTGACTGTTATATTCTTGGTTTTACAGTAAAGTTGTCGCCACTATTTCCGGATACTCTAATGGTTGGGATGGAGCTAAGGGACAAGGTATGCGTTGTTTTCATTTGCCTCCCCATCATCTATAGCGCTGCAGAAGTAAGAAAGATTTGTTTGTGTTGCACCATGGAATAAATGAGGCATTGGAAGTGGCAGGCCAGTGCATATACATTAAGGTGATAGACCGTGTTTGTGTTGTGTCATTGACTATATTCAGCTTTGTGAGTGCCAGGTTAGTGAGTATGTGAAGGAAAGGATCATTGCATTGCGGGAACAAGAACCAGGACAGGTGCGTAATTAGGCAATTAAAATTAATCACACGTATACTTGGTTTGGACCTTTAGTCCAGCTTGTGCCTTGCTTCTGTGTTTACTGCATTGCAAAAAAAAAAAAGGTACATTGAAAGACTTGAGTGACTACCAACTCATGATTGTAGATTGTTTTCAGGTTCATAATTCTTGTTTCTAAAATCTGTGATGGTGAAGTATGAGACATGTTTATGTATTGTATATTGTCCTTGGATTTATATCTTGGAAAATGGTCTTCTGAGTGTGGGTGGTGCTCATGCAGTTTGATAACATTTCAGTGCTGAGGACAAATGCCATGAAGTACCTTCCAAACTATTTTGAGAAAGGACAAGTATGTTGTGTTCTACTTTCTGTCGACATATTTGCCTCCCCACACTTTTTACTTTGTCCACCTTACTGTTGATACTTGCTTCAGCAAGCTTTTATATTTATGTCATATTTCTTCAATGTCATCTGCAGTTGCAGAAGATGTTCTTCTTGTTTCCTGATCCTCATTTCAAAGAGAAAAACCATCGGCGCCGAATCATCAGGTATAATTTTACCCAAATGCCATATGCTCTTGAATTTCCAGAAGAAGCCCAGAAAATTGATCCAATTTCTTTGCACATATCCATCATAGTATTCAAGTTTGCAGACCTTTGTTTATCAAGCTCAGATCAATTAATGACCATTTGGTTTCTTTTTGCACGAATTGTAATTTTTCCAATTTACTGCATGTGACGATTGTGTGCAGCACGGCTTTGCTGGCTGAGTATGCATACATAATGGCAGTTGGAGGTATTCAACACTTCACCTTATGCTCACTCATAGATAATGTTTGATAATGATTCTACAGATATGTTAAATAGCTCATTCCTCACTGTTTCTGTTCATTTAGTGATGCCTCTGTGTGGACCTTAGCACACATGGTCACCTTCACGTCCTTACCTTAACCTTCAGAAGCCAATCTATCTATGAGGGGGCTTTAAAAACTTTTTTTACTGCTTAAAGACAAAGGTGCAGTTTTTGGCCAAATCATTCTGAAACAAGGTGTCTCCAATTTATATCTTAAGCCCTCAGAAGGTGTTTACATCACTTCTGTGCAGTATATACATATATACTTGGGACACTTTAATGTCAGTAATGCAGTAAGCTTAAACTCCAACATTGTTATAGTCCCTTATGTTGTGTTATGGTTTTTGGCAGGCATACTGTACACCATTACAGATGTGCAAGAGCTGGGGGAGTGGATGAAAACAACGCTAGATGCGCATCCACTGTTTGAACCCCTAACTTCTGAGGAGCTGGTAAATTAAAGGGATTTGTTTCATTGTGCTTCAAATTTCAAGCCTTTAGGGTGCTTCCTCTAATTGTGCAAATTTAATATTGTCAATGTCAAGATGGTCTACAGTGTGCATTGAACACTTGGGTCTTTGTGAATGATGTTTGTTGTGAATGTTGAATCTGCAATGAACTGTTAGTTTATTGAAAAAAATTCATAGTTTGGAAAGGATATTATGGTTTAGAAAGTTAATATCCGGTTTGGACCAGAGAAATTTAAATGGCAATACTGGTTGTTGTTTAACAAGGTAAACTTGGATGTTACAGGAGAAGGATGTGTGCGTTGGACTTCTGACAACTGCAACTGAAGAAGGTCAAAAGGTACAAAATCCTGGAACACCAAGAAACTATGTTTAAAGATTTATTTTTTATTCATAATAGAAGAACCTTAATTTCTAGTAAATGGTAATAGAATGTCACGCAGTGGACTGTGTGGTGACCCGAATATAGCAAGAGAAGTCTTGAAAGTTCTGAAAATAGTCATCTCAAAGTCCTTCACAGGTCAAGGCCATTGCTGAATAGGCTTGACCTGAAATAGTTTTCACATTCTGAAATATTAATCTTGAAACAAGTATTAACTTCTATAATCAGCTAAGGGATATGAGCCTCATGTGGTCACCATTTTTAATTGGGCACCTTTATATGAGTGGTGTATGGTGAGGTTTGTAGATAAGATGGACATTAAATGGACACATGTTACTACGAGATTGCACTTTGTGCTTTAAACATAGACGCCGTTCTAGGTCCAATAGTGATTGGGACGCTCTATTACAGATTCTGCATCTCAAATCTGATTCAGAAACTTGAAATGACAATCTGTGTGATTTGTAATTGCTAACTAGATGAGACAATTCTCAATCCAATTCAATGGCCAAAATAGTCTGGATTTGGAAGTGCCCATAATAGGACATTACATTACTTTTAGGTCAAGTTGCCTTTCAATGGAACAAAATAAAAGCAGAATAACAGAAAGACAAATTGATTAAAAGCACTTGTTTGATTCCAAACTCTGAAATCTGCTTTGTTGCAGGTGGAAAGGAATCAGGGGTCAACTTACAAGGCTATCTACAGGAGAATATCGGGATCAGGAGATGCTGGTGCCTGATTTTGTAGAGATAGGTAAGTCAGTTTTGGAGATTAATTGACCTCGAAGGAGGTGCTTTTGTATTCTATTGACTTGATGTAGAAGGGACTCCTTCACAGCATAGATAAGCACTGAGATGAAGTGTCTGCTGTAAAGAGGATAACAAAATGTGCTCAAACTTGAAGACATAGTGATTGCTATCCCACAAATTTTATCTGAATAATGAGCATTTTCCTGGATTTTGTAGCTGGATAGGTGGCAATGTTGGCAAGGATTACACTCCAATGTGTAGCTTGTGGGGATCACTTTATTTCCAAAAAAATCCACAGTAATATCCATTTTTCAATATGGTATGGACCGCATCAAATCTATATACAGAACAATCCTTTCTCAAGATTCAATGCTTTAATTGTCTGTTTACAGGAATAGTGTGGATGATTTAACCATTTATGTAGGTCTAAAATATGATTTACTGATGTTCCACAGCAAGTGGGGTCTTGAAGAAGACTGGATGCCTGTCAAAGTTTTCACTCTCCATCCACTTTATTTTCCATCAGGGAAAAAGTGGTCCACAATATTTCCCATCCCACTAACTAATTACACATTCAAGTGGATTGGACCCTCTGTCACTAAGGAGACTGGACTTGCACACAAGTTCCGAACAAGCTCTAGAAGTCTGCAAACTGGTAACTTTGTTTTGTCTTCTCTGCTTTTAGGTTCCTTTATGCTTGAGGAATGGTAAAGAAATGTAATTCCATAAAAAGTTCAACTATGTCAAATGGCATGATGTCATCATGGTGCCTACATGCAGCCATATTCTACTGTAAGTATATGGGCTTGCATGCGTGTGGGCAAAATGTTCAATATGACACAAAGAATAAAACTTGCTGAAAAGTTTTCTATCTTTCAAGTGAGATTTGCCAAGGCAGAATAGCAATTCATGGCCCACTTGCATAAAGAAAAACAATTGTGCGAGATACCGAATTCACATGTTCTTCATAATTGAAACTTTTAGTGATTATTACGTGCACTGCAAGAGTACATTTTGATTTATGAACAGGTTTGCTCCTGATCCCTATATTATTGCTGGAGAGCAGAAAAAGCAATTCAATGAAGACAGTCATCCTGTGCAGCTTTTTCTAAGCCCCTGTCAATTCTCTGATGTCCGTGTGTTCAGGTTATGATTTCAAAGCCATCATAAAACTGACGAGATCTTTACTTGAGAAAGAAAAATTTACAGTATAGAAAGAGGTAAGCAGATTGGAGGCTCATTAAAGTCCATCAACCCTAAAATCTCTCCACGAGGCCCATCAATGGGCCTCGAGAGAACGTATGGGAGTGCTTAAGGTTACTAGATTTATTAAGTTGGAACACTAAATATTTGTATTGATATGCAGAGGTTTTTACTTGAGAAAGAAAAATTTACAGTACAGAAAGAGGTAAGAAGATTGGAGGCTCATTAAAGTCCATCAACCCTAAAATCTCTCCACGAGGCCCATCAATGGGCCTCGAGAGAACGTATGGGAGTGCTTAAGGTTACTAGATTTATTAAGTTGGAACACTAAATATTTGTATTGATATGAAGAGGTGTTTACTTGAGAAAGAAAAATTTACAGTATAGAAAGAGGTAAGAAGATTGGAGGCTCATTAAAGTCCATCAACCCTAAAATCTCTCCACGAGGCCCATCAATGGGCCTTGAGAGAACGTATGGGAGTGCTTAAGGTTACTAGATTTATTAAGTTGGAACACTAAATATTTGTATTGATATGAAGAGGTTTGGACTCGTGTAAGTGGCATATACTAAATACACATATATCTTCTATCATTGTTACATATGATTGTCGTTTCACGTCCTCTTTGTTGATTGTTTTGATTATAGTTCTAATCTCCTAGATCAAGGACATAGACATGTAGAAGGCCATTTTGGGTCTTGGAATATCAACTGATAAATTCTAGATATGCTTGGGGTTGTGTTGGGGGAGTTCAACTTCAACATTAATCTCTAAGAACTCTTCACTGCAACTGCAAGGCATTTGTCTTCTCATCTAACCTACACATGGTCAATATTTTGATGTGGAAGCATAACTCTCCACACAAATTGAACAATGTCATGTAAATTTGATACTTGTTAGGAGCTCGCATAAACTATTGCATGGGCCATAAAATGTGAACTGGTGTCTTTAAGGGTTAAGGTAGAAGTGCCCAATTTTGTCATTGACCCCAATTTTAACACTTATATTTTCCCAAAGTGGGCAGTTGCATACTTTAACATAAACAATGATTACATTTTTTTTCAAGTCTAATGAATGCAAGCTTATTGGTTGAAGGAGATAAAATTTCAACAATCAACATTGTCCACTCTAGAGGGGGATGTGTGACTAGAAACATCAAATGAGGTTTGTGATTTTAAACATGATTGTAAATATGATATGATTCATGTGATCTTAATTGTTGTGCTCATAACATAATTGTTGATCCAAATAAGATATTCAATAATATTTTGGGATTAGGTTAGAGACGTTACTCCTCAAGTTGTTTGTGATAGGTGTTTTTACCTATATTGGCATTGTGTAGCATGGTAAAGGTGGACTTGTTGAAGAATGTGAGATATATTGTATGAAAGGATGTGTCATCGCAGATAAATATTGGGAATTGTTAAATCAACCACGCATTGGTTGAAACAACCACACTCAATATGTAAGGTGATGACTAGGTTGTGATTTGTCATCCACATTAGCTAAGTTTATTAATTCTAACACAGAGTCGATACCTTGCTCCTCTTCACGTGTGCAATGTGAAATCAAATTTTGACACCTCACATGATGTCATGTCACTGCGCAACGCGTCTCTATGGTCGTTTTAACAAACTATGTGGTCAATTTAACATCTCCCTAAATTTGCATGTAGTTGAGCCTAAAAACGACACCTCAAGGAAAATTTGGTATTTCAAGCAAGTTAAATAGCTTGAAAATATTTCCAAAAAAATGTATAGATTAGAAAATCTATACAATGTATTCATACGCAGCCTACAAAAGTTTGCAAACTCATTTTACAAAATGAGCTTTTTACCCTCCACTAGGGTGGGGGGGCGCGGGGGGGGGGGGGACATTGATGTTGGATTGCTAGGTGACAATCACCACAAAATTCAGTTTTATTGTAGGTGAGGGCCTTCTATTAAATGAAGATATTGTCCCCCTTTCGTGGACCACTTCTTAGAACCACCTTCTTGAGTAGATAGATTCCGGATTAACCATTGTGATTGGCCACAACTAGTAAGTCTTCTTAAAGTGTTCTTGCATCCATCTTACACCGCTATTATGAATGACCACAGTGGTGTTCTTCTATACTTGATGCCGCATATGATTGATCACTTTTAGCTATGACTTGCTCATATGGCACCATTACGCTCCCCAGTTGACGGCTTAAGGATGAAAAAAATATGTGTCGCCAAAAGGAAGGTGTTACTTTAAGGCACTGCTACCTTAAAGACAAATCACAAAGTGATCGAGTGCCTATGAAGGACCCAAATAATTTTATGTCAGTTGAATGGCATGTGCAATTATACATCGTTTCTTGTACACTTTAATTAACCAACAATAAGCTAATAAGTTGCCAAACCATCGCTCTCAATCCTCCACAACAAAGGACCCTTAAGTTATTTCAAGGCTATTTCAGTACAACGTTTATGGTATTTAGTGTCACTTACTATTTGGACTTACATTGTGCTAAAGCTTATTTATTTATTTATTATTATAGATCTAGTTTTTTTTTTACCAACAAAGGTCGAATTGGTTGCCTAGACAATGTTAGAACATTAAAACCGTTCCTCAGTAAAAATTTATGTTAACAATAAAATGTTATAGCAGTGCGTAACTCCAAATAGTAAGTGACACTAAATACCATAAATGGAGTTGTTGGTCTAGAAGCGTTGAGGCTTGAGTGGTTGTTGGTGAATGAACAATTTTCACGATGGTGGTAAGGTAGACGGGCCTTATTTGGTACGTCATATTACTTGGATTCGCAACGTTGAAACTATTGTGCATTTGAAATGTACTTGAAGAAGCCAATATCAATTTCACAATTTTTTGGAGCTACTCTCAAATTGTTGTGAAGTATCAAAGTCCATTGATAATGTGCACAAGAGGGTCGCATAGTCCCCCCCCCCCCAATTTTATATTGACTATCGAGCTTGGCATGCTTAATAAATTTGAAGCATGCAATTCAATCTCTTTTGAACACATGTCTTTATGAGGCCTATTCTTATATTTGCACCTAATCACACGCCACTCAAATTTAGGTTAAGATAAGTATTTATATTAGGCATGCTTACCTTATACAATGGGTTTAACTTTCTTTAACATCTAATGAACACTAATTATCTCATTTAGTGCATGTGGTACTAGTCCCCAGAACATGCAACATTTTGCCAAAATCTCAAAATTAATGAGGGTTGAAATTTTTATTGGGTGATACACTCTAAGCTCCCTAATATCATGCTTGTGGTAACCAAAGTGCATATGGTATTAAGGAGATGTGTATCGTTAACTTGGATGTGTAAAAATAGAGAATTAGTGTAGCATGTGACATCATAGAATAACACAAAGTCAAAATTGCAATCTTGGGGTGTGGATTCTTCATACCATGCCACGTACAAACTAACGTCAGTGTAAGAAGGGGTGTTTTTTGAGGCATTAGCTTACATGGTATACATAAGGGAGAGGTAATAATTTTCTCAAGTGTGTACTTTTAAAATGGCTATGAAGAATTTTGAAGTAAAGGTAGGTGCACAAAAAGGGCCTCGAGACTTAGAGAAAATTTTGACAACAAATGTGTTGGTTTCATCTAATTTACACTTTCATTCATTGTAGTCATGTGATAATAGTCCTTAATGACTCCCTCGTCCATTCTTGTTAGGGTTCGCATTTAAGTCATAAGACAAGCTAGAGGTTCTTGGAGTGCTCATGGGCTCCCTTGAGTTTTGCTCTCCAGATTATGGCAAAGTTATTGTGCTCTTGTCTTTTGTTTGTTTGATGCAATTGGTGAGTTAGTTGCTATGGATGGAAAAACCTTCAAAGACTTTTTGTTCAGAACATGGATCTTACATGTAATAGAGACATATTTAATTCATGATTTATATTTTGTGTATGTAGTGGAGGCATTTATCAAATCTAAATTGAAGATTTTAGTATAAATACATGTGTTTGTTTTCTAGCATGTCGTTAGTACATATACGTCTGTTTTTCTCTATAAACTTATGGTATATAGGGTGTTAAATTTCATAGTAACCCATGCACATCATCTAGGTTTCCAATTAAGAGTCCACCCCCTGGGATTGCAATAAACAAGAACAACAATGTGATGTGTGCGAGCGTGCAGTTTGAATTCTTCGATGGATTTTTAATGTCAAAACCCATGATATATGAAAGGGAAATGTGATAACAAGGAGGGAGATTTCAATTGAGATTCCCTAGGGTTTCAATATAGAAGAGAGGGAGTGACATTACAGAGGTTAAGGCATACTACATTCGTGAATACATGCTCATTTATCATAGACTTCACGAAAATCAATGCATGCTCTAAGATCTTTGTACAATGCATAATTTGCTTCGTTGAGCTCGAAGAGACCTCCCTTCTTCTTCTTCTTCTTCTTCTCAAACAACGCCACTCACTCCCGAGGTAGCTCCTAACACTCGGAGACTGAGGAAAGCACACTTGCATGCATGCAAGTGTATGTGAAGCACCCGCAGGCACCACGGGCCTTGGCTTGGTGGTTAGGGCTCATGGCCCCCAATGAGGAGGTTGTGGGTTCTATTCCCCATGCCGGCGTGGTGCTCACCACCTTAGTCCACCCAACTATGGTGGGGGGTCCTTGGACCTTGTTGTATGGGTACCTCAAAGCCCTTTGGGGGGATACCATGTCCGGTATCTTCAAGGCACTTGTGGCTAGCTAGGAACTAGTTTGGTGTGTCACTATAGTGTTCATCCTCGAAAGGGGAGAGTAGTATTGCCCCAATGTCCCCTTGTCCAGTGGGCGTTGGGTCATTGACATTATGAAAGGACACTTTATTCACACCGACCCCTTGCTAAAACAAGACCGGAGTTTCTATCTATCTATCTGAAGCACCCGCTCTCAAGAAATTCGGAATATCAGGCCTCATGTGCACCCAGTGTGCAAAGAGAGATTATCCAAGAAGCCCAAACCCTAATTTCTTCCTCTAAGGTAACCTTCATATGAGGAAGATTTGCAACGAACATTGTGGGTGACGGAACTTGTCAAGAGTTTGAGGTTTGTGATCAATGGGGATGCCATTATCATTTGAATGTGATGCAATAAAATACATGATGTGAATCTATGAAGCTTGCAAGGGACCTAGGGTGACAACTTTTACATTTTGTTTATGACTTTCACAGCATGACAACATATCACTATATATGTTCATCGGAGACTTTGAAAAGTTTCAAAATAAATGGAAATGGTTTAATATCTGGTCCAATTTCTTATTGTGATGACATGTATTTGTGCCCAATTGGTTAGTGCCGCCCACACAAATTGGTTTATTAAGTCATGTTGAATATATATTTGTGTTTTCCTTGTTCTTATTGAAAACCATGTCCTCGAGTAGTCTCAAAATCATGAAAAGGTCTCCAATTACCGAATATAGTGATAGAACTTTCGGCATCTATTTTCGCCGGACTTGTGGACAACACAATGGATACCCCAATATAATACGCACATCTTGCTCATGTTTGTAAAAGACCTAAGGTAGATGGTGCTTAAACCAACACCTAAGCTATTCCACATACATACTTTAGGCTATGTGGTTGATATATATATATGCCTTATAAAGAAAAACCAACTAGCCACAGTTGAATTTTTTATGAATATTCAAAGTCAAAATCACTACACCGTTTATGGTGTTGAGTGTCACTTACTATTTGGAGTTACACAATGCTATAACTTTTTGTTAAGAATGTAACTTTCTACAAAGTAAATTTTTTCTTGTTGTATGTTGTCCATATAGCCTAAAATAATATTTGTTGGTAACAAACGAAATCTATAGCGAGAAGTCATAGCCTTGCATAATTTCACATAATATGTGACACCAAATACCATAAATGGTGTAGCTTCCTTAAACCAATCCTTGGGCCCTATGTATGATGACCTTGCATATGATGAGGACCCCCACCTTCATTGTGTAGCACCAACACAACATAGTTGGGTACTAGACCCAAGCTAGATCAAAGCCCAATTAGTAACGGTGCGTAAAACCACATGGCCAACTCCATGATCCCACCCGGTTCAATTGTAAAACCCGTCACCTTGCATCCCAGGTACTGACCTCCTTTATGCCTAGAACCGACCCCCTTTGTGCTTTGTGGGCCTACCTCCTTGGCTTTGTGAATGGAATGGCTAGACTGTGTCCCCCCCCCCCCCTCCTTTGAATAGAATGGCTAGAATAGGCAACAACAAGCCACCTTGAACCAACCCAAGATAGAGTGGAGCCCCATTACCTACCCTACATGGAGGTAGTGGAGGCCTCTAAGATTGAAAGTATTAATGTTGGATTTTGCGAGAAATAAAGACTAACCATGTTTTGCTATAATTGGCATGTAAGTAGATGTTGATTCAAGTCCAACAACTCCAAAAAAAGGGAATTAGGTCAGACAACCCAAGAGAGAATGGTGAACAAGGGGTAGACAACCCATGAAGAAATTGTGAACATGAGTTAGACAACTCTCAATGAATAAATCTACTTGGAATTAGACAATTCCAACTGGCGGATTGTGATTGAGTCAAACGATAAGAAAATATTGTATGGTGAAATGATCTATGTATATAGATAAGGAAGGTGCAATATAAATTTAGTAAGTATGGAGGTTTTTGAAAGTATCTTTTAGATACTATGGATAAAGATGGATAAGACTAGGATTGCCTTTGGGTATAAGAGAGAGTTTAAGGGAGGAAATGGGACCATCTCGTTTCTCTCATATGCTTATGGCAAGGCAATGGATGGTATGGACAAGATTTATGATGGTCAATAAATAAATAAAATAAAAGTAACGTCGGGGTTTCTTTTACATTGACGTGAATGGGAGCCCGTTCCCCTATACTGTGATCATGTTTGACCAAGCGTCACCGTAAGGGTACTTCCTCCCTCTCGGGAGGTGGGCTCCTTTAGTTTTCACAGAAGCGCTACCCCTAGCCTCTAGGGGGGGATCAACGGGGGGTTGTTTGTTGTCTAACTTTCTTTTGTTTAATATTAGGTTTGTGAGGTATCTAATGGCAATTTGGTGTAGGTGTTTCATAAGTCTTTTGATTTCGCTTTTAGGTATTTTGAGTTTTTCTAGGTCTTTAATTGGTTGTTCGTGAATAGCCCCTCTAATGCCGGCTGTGACAGTGATGAGAAGGTTGACTTGCCACCCGGTTGTTATGAGTGTTTGGATGAGTGGGTTGTATTTCGTTGTGTACAGTATTTGGGAATTTGTTGTGACAATATGTGAATTCAATGATTTGTATGATGTTTGGTGGGGTTGGGGTTAGGGGGGGGGGGGTGGCTTTCGGAGGGGGCACCTAGTACGCATAATATGTCTGGTCTGAGTCTGGCTAGGCATGTGCATGGTACGGTGTGGCATGTACATTGGAGTAACCATGGTGGGGTTGTGTTGTCTTGTGGTATGGAGTTTTGGTTGCATTTTGGCCTGCATTTATTAGGGTATATTATCTTGTATGTTTGCTTGATTGTAGTGTGTGTACGATTTGGTGGATATGATGGTCATGCATGGTGCAATACCAAAAAACAAATATTCATAATGAGTTTGGACTGACCTTCCATAGATGTGCATGTTGTGGGTATGTCTAATGCCTTAATGACTCACGTAAGTATGCCCCAAAATGGAGGGGAGCGCAATTGCATTGAGAATTACACCACTTCTCTTTCAAGTTGGCTATTTCCCGCCTGATAAAATCAAAATTTCAATGCAAGGTTTGTTGTGCCCCTCCAATTTGTCATGTTGTTTGTTGTGCCAAGTTTATCTATGTCCACTCCCAGTCCCCATACATGTCCAAAGCTTGTATCCACATGGGTGTCCACAACCATCATGTATCTATTGGTGTTTGCCTTGAGTCCCTTGACATTGCTTACTAGTGTGTGGCAAACAAGGTGTTCAAAACCCCAATTGCAAAGAACTTGACAATTGTTATGCCCGCCACTGAACAATTTCTAGGAGACTACATCTTCACATCCCCATCAATGTCTCTATAAGGTCAAAATAGTACATGTTTCTACTATTGGTCCTTAAATATTGACAAAATAACACATAAACACATTTGACCTCCCGTGCATCATCAACACAAAGTTATGCAAAGACCATAGGGATGCCAAAAGAATGGAGGAAGCCAACATCAAGCACCAAGTGATTCGCTCATGATGGTTGTTGTTTAGAGCAATCACAGAGGATGGCATGTACTTTTGGTTGAATGGTTGGATTTTTGGCATTATTGGTATAGAGTAAGGCCAAAGTGGGGAAGAGTAAACATGGCACACCCGTGCCAACTTATAGAGGTTTGAAGAAGGAGTTTTGTTCCAACAACCATGTACCTATAGTTTTTCTTGTTTTGCGTAGATGACATCAACCATTCTATGAAGGATAACAAGAAGAAGTGGGTGCTTGATTGGCCAAATTTGCCGATTGGGTAGCAGGTGAAGGTTGGAACAAAACTTACATGGGAGGAGGTTTTTGCATTGGAGGATGTTGGATTTCAACTGCAACAACGGGAGGCTCTATCACCACGTTGTCATTTGGATACAATGCCCAATCCTCCCATTCCTTGTTCCCATATTCGTGTTTTGGCAAACCCAAATGCTCACCCCAACAAACAATTTTCTAAGGTCGTTCATTGTAATATGACAACACCATTGCCAAACACACAAAATTAAATGGGAGAGTGCATTGCACGTGGATGGGCATTATGCGGTGGGTGGGACAACCACCCCATACCTTGGATATGGATGCATCATAACCATAGTCTCCAAGGAGGAGAAGACTTACCTCATCTCCACTGTAGATAACCCACAATGTACTTGCCTTTGACTTTGCTAAACTATGTTCAACGGTTTTGGAAAAGAATGGACAATGGATATTTCTATGAGCATTTGTACTACGTATTCAAGTGTTTTTGCAAGGTTAACTATGTCACCGACAAATTCATTCATACACCCACATTCAACTATAATAAGGTGATGTGTTTTCTCAAGCTTGTGGGTGTGGCAAAACAAACTTAGATTGCTGAAAGTGATGGGCATGAACACATAGTTTCTAGATTTAGAAAGATATATGTTAGTCCATAGAAAATGTAGTGCACATTGATGATGCAACTATGTGGTTGTTTGTCACAATAAGGTACTTTACATTCCAATTGTATGTTTGTCAATTTAATGAAGTGCTTATCATTGTGGACCACCATGCACCTTCAAATCCACGGTAATAGGCTCCAATTTCTTATTTGTGTTGTCTCAAACATATCATGTCCAAAATATATTTCTACACTTTCCAAAATTAGCCTTAAGTTGGCAATTTTGTTTCACATGTCACTCACATGTCATTGCTCACTGCTCGCATGCTACACTAAATAATCCGATTAGTGCAGGTGGAATATTAGCGTGGCCGACACTAATTTTCTACTCAAGGTGGAATTACTGTGGGTCCAAGACCCTGCGTCTTCCCCTGAGTCTTCATGAAGACTTCCGACCAACACATTTCATGAAATAAAATAGTCACCTTACATCAAAAGTAGCACTAAAACAAAGAACCACCCACATTAATTTTCTACTAGAAATTTCGCGTGAGTTGAAAATTAATGTGGCCCACATTTATTCTCATTATGCAAATTAGCGTGGGCTCCAGAAAATTACACAACATTATTATGCATTGTGCATTCGTTCATATGGGCCATGAGGATATAACCATGGGATGCCCCAACCTAATGCAAATTCAGACTTAATTCGAGTTTCCTTGCAGTAGGTTGGGACGTCCCATGATTATATTCTCAAGCCCCACATGAACAAACGCACACTGCTTAATAATGTTATGTAATGTGGCCCATAGTCATAAGACTATTAAGTGTAGCTCTCCTTGGTTACGGGCCCACTCCCATAAATTACTTAGAGGAAGGAAATTCTATGACTCGAAAGGGTGTACCTTATCTTTGATACTAGGGTACATGTCAAACAAACCAAGCAAAATCTCGAACAACGGACTCAACTCCAACAAGACTGCAAATAAGTCTCATTAAGTTAATTAGATACCCACCTTGTGATTGAAAATCCCATTCTACATTCTTGAGATTGACCAAATAATAAGATGAAAGTCACATAGCATCACTACAGTGCTACATAGAAAGGGGGTCAACAACTGCAACCCAATTTTAAGGTATTAATATCCAATTTTAGATGACTGAATGACACTCTAACTACGTAATATGTAGACTTTCTAAATTGGCTCAGGCTTTCCATTTGAAAGGACCCACATACAGACTCCTAAAGGTCCTGGCCACTCACACGTCGACACCTGGCAGACATGACGCTCCCTCTCTTCAATGTTTTCGACCTACCAGCCAACCTGGCAACCGGTCACTCAACTCCTAGCCAGGAGAGATACCCCTTATAAGCAGTCAGGCGACCGGATGTACAGGTAGCCTTAAACCCCCCCTCCTCCTTCACTTGTTCTTCCCTTTCTTGTGCGAGGAACGTCTACCTCGCTTTCTCTCTTTCTCCGCCATTTTCCAGTCTCACCGTTCTTCGTCGGCGCAGGGAGTACGCGACTAGTGCTGGTAAGGTTGTCGGTAGCTCTTGTGGTGCAGTTCTTGGGGTTTTTGAACCGAGTTAGTGACTGCATGGGGTAGTGTAGGTTGTGTGTTATGTATTATGTGGTAGGGGGATTTTGGTTTTGGTTTTGGTTGTATGCAGAGTTTGGTTGCGGCATTGGTAAGTGTGAGGGGTTTTAGGGTCACTGGGTTTCTTAGATCTCATCCTCACAGCATATTTAGTCCCATTTCTTGAGTTTGTTGGAGGGTTAAGTCTAAAAGGATGCAAAAACTTGAGTCGAGTCCACGGTTATGCTACAGCTTGGCCCTGGAAAGAGGGAAAGACTCAAACACGTGAGTCTGCCTCTATGCCGAGGCTTTGTGCACTATGTATAGAAGAGTAGTTTGCTGAGGTTGAAACACGAAACCGTTCTAAGGAACCTGGACTGACGAGGCTATGAAGTGGCTTCGCTTTTGTCGGGAACCCTGGAGCTCCGATCTGTAGTGATGGTGGTGGCGGTGGTCTTCGATAGGAATGTGGTAGTGTGGAATTATCACACGTGTCTTTTGATATACTGCCATACATATCCCCATAGTGTGCTCTTGTGTTTACCATCGAATGACACGGTTAATCTTTGCCACTTTGTGTGGCGCTGCTCCTTCGTTTAGAAAGATATGACGCAAAGAGCTTCGCATTCTTGTATAGTAAAAAAATTCTGTACTTAGGGGCTTTACGTGTTTCTTTGATGTGGCAGGAAATTGAAACGTCAGGGTCTGAAAATGCTTTAGCAGTGCTAATGGTTGGAGGAAGTAGTTGATGCGATGTTTTCGGACTTTCGTGAGCTTGTGTTTGTGGCTGGTCTTTTTTTGTTTAATCTTCGGTTGGTACCTGACGTGTTTCCTGTGGTGTTTCTTCGTGGCAGAGTTTTGCTGCTTTTTGTAATGAGAGCATTTTAAGCTAGGGGCAATCGTGCTTGAGACAGAAGAAGGAAGATAGGCAATCATGGGCTTTATCTCCTTCATCGGCAGGATCCTGTTCTCGGCCATTTTCATTCTGGCGGCATGGCAAAAGTAGGTTACATTTTTTTTCTCCTCCTCTCTGGTTCATAAGTTTTTGAGTTCTGCTTGTTTAAATATTCCCAACTTTTTTTGGTCGTCAGAATGTTACATCTGTTATGATAGTTTATTATGATTCTGGATTTGAAGAATGACGACCTTATCCTGGATGTGGGGTTTCAAATGTCTATATGGACTTTGAAACGAATCAACAACTACAAATTAATCGGATTGTAGAGGTAGGTAGTGGTGGCACACCACAGTTGTTTTTTGAACCCTGGAGTTGGCATCTCAAGATTGTTCCTTGAGAGACGCCTTTGGTGAATATTCAAACCCTTAGTATTTGCAGACCATTCTGTTACCTCAACACTCAGCTACTATGAAGTAGTTGTGCAGTTGGGAAGAAATAGGCGTTTGCTTCATGTTAGCTATCTACATCGCGTGGAGCTGCATCTACAGCTACAGAAAAATAGTTGCAACCAAGTTATTTGTAATCCGGTACAAGTTGTGTATGGGTCTCTTAATTGACCCTTCTTGGGCTGTTCTAATTAAAGAAACCCTTGAAATTCGCAGGATTCAGGACTTTGGAGAGGATGGAGGGTCTGCATTGAAGGCATTGGAGCCGAAGCTGGACATTTTTAAGAACCACGTCTTTGAAACTCTACATTTCAAAGTTCCCCCTTTTGAGGTGCAGGTTTGACCCTCAGTGGCCACATCAGTTTGAATGATGAATGGTTGGTTCTTAGATGGAAGAAGTTTGTTGCAAGAGCATTTATCAATATTTGTTCAATGATTTATATCACTTTACCTTATATTTTGTATTTATCCAATCTTCTCGGATTTAGTGGAGGTGAGTGAGCTCAGGAATTGATAGGAGCCTCCTTTCTGTTTCTGATAAGTTGATATGCTGATACAGACCAAGTATGTGTTGATGGGAGCCATAGCGCTTGAAGGATTTGGTGGCCTTCTTTTCACAGTTGGTAGCAGTGTGGGTGCATACTTTTTGGTACGGTACTGGCCTCTGTGTTTCAAGAAGTTGGGGTTTAGAATTTTAGTGTGGAACATTTTGGATTTGGTTAATTGGTTGCACAATCTAGAAATTTCCTATACTGCACCGTCGGAGAGATCAATCTGAATTTTAGATGTTTTGCTTACTGGTCTGCTTACTAGTGTTTGTGAACTTACGGGCTTGGATCTTTTGTTTAAACTGTTTGTTGAATGCATGGTTCCAATATGAAGTTCAAAGAGGAGGCATAGTAATTTTGCAGGGAGGCATAGTAGTTTTGATAAATTGTTTTTGGCTGTTTTGGTGTGCTCATTATTTTCTATTGGGACTTCTTGTGTGCAGCTCATCTTCTTGGCTGCTGTCACACCAATTCTCCACGACTTTTACAATTTCGATCTCTCAAGCCCGGAGTATGTTCACCAGTTTAACCAGTTCTTGAAGGTACAGAAATCAAGTTATACTTGGTGCTTTGATCATGTCCAGCGTTTTTGGCAGATCCTTAATAACAAGCAAGTATTTTACTAGGTGTAACTCAGTTACTTGTTGGATTGTGGTTGCAGAACTTGGCACTTTTTGGAGGTCTTTTGTTCTTTTTGGGAATGAGAAACTCAACATACCGACAGATCAGGAGGAAGAATCCAGCCAAGTCAAAGGTTCAGTGAGTTGAGGAAGAATAGATTGCAGTAGTGTTTGAGCAAAGAAATGCAGGAAGGTGTTCATCATTGTAACTTCCTATTGAAAGCTTTTCCCCTTTACATGACGATTGGAAAGCATCATTTTTTTTGTTGGTGAGCTTTCCAGGGACTAAGGGTTGTAGTTATGAGATACACTCATATTCTGGTTGACCAGATATTTCTCGATTTTCCTCCTATGGATTGGCTAATCTGAAGAATTTTCAGTACAGTAGCTTATCTTTTTCAGCTAAACAATGTCTATATATGTCCACTAGGTCAAATCATTTGCATGTCTGCAGTATACATGCTAATCTGAAAGCTCAATTTTGTAAGTAATACTTCTGTAGACACGAATTTTAGTATAAAAGTGGTTACAAATCATATATGTATATTATCTGAACCTCCAGTCACTGGGCCTATCTAAATGCTTTATTCACAATCGCTGCACTTTTGAACAATTTAAAGTAGAAAATCACACTAAATATGATGTTTAGTGTCACTTACTATTTGGAATTACGCAAGGCTATAATTATTTACTGTACATCTCGTTTTTTAAGGAACAAAGGTTGAATTGGTTGTTACGAGATTTAGAACATTAATATCTTTACCTGGTTAAAACATTTTGATTATTAAAAAGATATAAGAATGTGTAACTGCGAACAGTAAGTGACACTAAATATCATAGTTCCTGTACTTTCCCAGTTGAAAAGTTTCCTTCACAATCCAGTAAGCTTTTATCAACACCTGTCCATAATGCTATTGATGGCATCCCTGAACAGCAGATACTCTTCAGGTTTATTGTACACTTGATGAGAAATACGGGCATAAGCTACTATATCGGCATGGCTTTCTGAATGTGCATTGTTGCTGAAAGGCAATGTATTATTTCCTGCATAATACAGAGGCACTTCAACATGATAGTCTTCTCGGAGGCGGGTTCGCATGTTGAGGGCATCTTCCTGCAAAGAACAACTAATTTGAAATTAGTACTGCATATTTAGGTTTTGTATTGAAAGATGGGAAGTAAGATAGAGGGTGCTTATCCAGCACCCAACACCCACCCAAATGTAGTGGCCAAAAATAGGCTAAATGCCTTAAGTGTTGGTTTAAGCTCCCTCTACCTTAAGAGAGCAGTCCATCTTTTCTTACCTCTACAGACAGCAAGCGGAAATTACATAAAATAGCTGCATGATTTGCCAGAAATTTTCCATCTTGACAAAATGCCTATATCAGTGTGTTCATGACATATATGAGAGTGAGCTTTGACTTGGGAGGGTATAAGGATCTTGAAGATGGAATACTTTACTTGTGAATGGATATTTAATTTTGAAGGCAGTCCCACCATAGCCATGGATGCAAAAAGCTCAGGAGGAGCGCCCAAGCATGTCCCCCAAGCTGCGCTCAGCATTTCTGCCATCTCCAGCACCTTGTCATGGTTGCTCTTTTTGTAAGTATTTACGTCGCCAAAAAAGTCCTTCACAAACTTAATTGCTGCAGGCACAGCCAAAAAGGCACTGTAATCTCGAGTACCCACCCAATATGATTCATTGAGAAGGCCGGTGCCATAGCTGTGCGATACCACAGGATGATGAAGCCTTGCGAGGTGATGAGGTTTTGAATGAAAGAAGGCTACAACTGGAGGTGCAAATAACCATTTGTGTACATTGGCCACATAGTAATCTGCATCGATGTCTTGCACATCTATATCTGTGTTCCCGATTGCATGAGCTCCATCGACAAAGACTTGTTCTACTCCATACTTGCGACAGAGATTGACGAGTTCTTGAATTGGGAGAATAATTGAGGGCATTGAAGTAATGTGGTCAAGGACAGCAAGACGAATTGTCGTTGTTGGATGGTCTGCATTCTCTTTCTGCAGAGCTGCTTCAAAGGAAGAGAGAATATGCTCGTTTGATGTGACTGGAAATGGCAATTTGTACTCGAAGAGGCGGGCACCAGCCCTCATGCAATAACCCTGAGACACAGTCAATCGGCCCGTCAGTAAAGTTCTCCCTTGCATAATTGCCCATCAGTGGTTCCAATTAGGTTTGTGGGCCTTATGTGGCCACTCTTCTTAATAGACACCTACATTTAAATGGTACATGGCACAACTTGTAGAAGAAATGACACCAAAAAGACATGAGTTACAATGAGATTGGACTCCATGTTCAAAATATAGACACCATTGTAGGTTCAATAGCTAATGTAATGGAGAGCGCGTATGAGATCTTTTAAAAAAGAAGAAAATCTTTATTTTGTCCCCTTATAACGTATGCATCTCAACTTTGATTTTGTTTTGAAATTTAGAATAACAATCTCTTAAGAATGTCACAATAATTGGGTTCACAATTACTAACCGATTTAGGTAATTTCTCAAGCCAACCCAGTTCTTAGATATCTCTATGGAGTTGGAAGTGTGGACACTAGGGTTGCAATCATTATCCAACATCTTGCTTCTAGATTTTAGACCCTCACAAGAAGTGCATGAAGACCTCCCGCACTCAAGACAAAGCTAGAAGGTACTCCCCTTATTATCAAGATCAATGCACTGAACATTTGATTTATTCTGGCATTAAAATTGGTGTGTCATGTTGATAAAGGTAATGTAACACCAAGTGTCATATAACACCCTCTCTAGTTGCCACCCAATGATTGCAAGACAACTAATGTAGGTCGATGAGTTGCCACCCCATGATTGCAAGACAATTAATGTAGGTCGATGATGAATAGTGTGTGTGGACAACACTAAATTCAGATGTTTAGTGCAGAGCAAACTTTTCTGAGTTTGGAGCTTCACCTGGAAACAATTTTTGACGGCACCATAAGTGGAGTCGAACATAAGAATGGAATCGCCTTTGCTGTACCTCCCTTCCAGAAATCCCCACATGCAATCCACAGCCACCACAGCGGCGCCGGTGGTAGCATTTTCCAGCAACACAACCTCATCCACATTGGGTGCCCCTATCATGTCTGCCAAATCTTGCCTGGCTGCGAGGAATCCATCGGAGAGTGGATTCCAGACGAATGCATCAGGATGCTGCAGCCACTGCAAATTCCATTGCGCTTGGTCGTCAAGCACCCGTTTCGGTGCGCTCCCGAATGAGCCATTGTTAAGCCTCGCTACCCCAGGATGGTGATGGCCAAACTCTCGCTCCAAAATTGCTTTTGTATGTTGCTCTCCATCCCCAACCACGGAGTCATCTCCGGAATTTCGTGAGTTGCCAACTATTTGCGCAGATGGCTCATCAGCCTGGCCCGATGTATGCAATTCGCCATGCATGGAGCCCGCTCCACTTCCACTTCTCCCAGAGCCAAATTCTTCACCAATTTCTTGTCTCCCTTTGCCATCTCCAACCGCAGCATTCGCATTCAACATTTCTTTCTTAGGTTGCTCTCCATCCCCAACCACAATTTCATCTATACCTCCACAATGTGATAGGAAATCCGACGCTATCGGACAGATTTCAAGCTCCGCGACTTCGTCAACCTCTGCACTCTCGGGGCTATTGTGCGCCCCGCAATCTCTGAAATCTTGTGAATTAACAATTCTTTGCACAGTTGGCTTATCCACCTCGACCGCCGCATGCAATTCGCCGTGCATGGAGTCAAATTCTTCACCGACTTCTTCTCTCCCGCTGCCATCTCCATCCGCAGCATTCGCATCCTCATCACCATATCCTCCTCCTCCTCCTCCTCCTCCTCCGCTGCTGCCATCGGAGTGATCTCTCCAGGACTCACACGCGCCTCTCCTACTTCCAGCCCTAGCCCTAACCCCAATCCCCTCCTCAAGCTCCCCTTGCCGCTCCTCGTCCTCTCCCTGTCCACCAATTCCCGTGCTTTGTGTATCCCCCAAGGGGCTACTGCACAGTAGCTTGGAGGAATTTGATGTCTCCCTTTCTCCCTCTCTCTGTCTCGGACCAATCGAGGAGCCTTCCTCTCCTGCAGCAACCTGACTGTGCCTTCTACATGAGATCGCTGCTGCTGCTCCCCCCGTCGTCCTTGATGATCCAGCCTCACCAGACGCCGATTGCGTCCCGAATTCGCCATTCGGATGATGATGATTTGAAGGCAGCTGGTTGGCGTGCGAGGAGGAGGAAGGTATATTGTTGGGATCGGTGTGGAGGCCACCTCGCGGACCGGGAGATGGTGTGCAAGGTGTGGGAGGGGCCGTCGCCATCGCTGGTAGAGAAGAGTGCAATGGAAAGCGACAACCGCCCGCCGGACACAAGCTTGATGGACGACCGAGGAAGATGCGGAAGGACGATAATGTACCTTTCGTTCGTCCCTGAAAGGCATCTCTGCCCCTCAACAAATTTCCGAGAAGATTTTTGGACATAGTCGGTCAAAATCCTCGTGTTTCCAAGTCCGACTGCTTACATGTTGTAATATTTTATTTCGGTTTTACGTTCATTTGAGGTATTTTCCATAGATTTGTTTTAGAACGATTGGTAATTCTTTTGAAGTTTTGAACTTCAACCGGTTATTTTTCAAACTCGACCAATTCATTGTAACTTCGTTAAATAATCCTATTACTATGGGTCACAAGAGTCCATGCTAATTCTCATAAAGAGAATTAAACGTGGGCCACATCAATTTCCAGCCCATGCTAAATTTCTAGTACAAATTTAGCATGGGCATAGTAAATATGTTTTTAGAAAATTAAGATGGGTGATTATTGTCTGTTTGTGCTACTTTCGATGTAAGGTGATTATTTTATTTTATGTAAGGTGTTGGTGGAAAGTCTTCATGAAGACCTAGGGAAAGACCCAAGGTCTTAAACCCATGGTAATTCCACCTTGAGCATAAAAATAGTGTGGCCCACACTAACATGACTATTTAGTGTAGGAGCTGGTTCTCCTCATTCATTGCTCTCAATATCATTTGTAATAAGTAAGTTGGCTCAGCCATGCCTTTATGCATTGTGGTGTCTAAGGTTTCATATCTAGGAGAAGTGGGTTAGTTGGAGAAAGTAACTTATCTGGCTCTATTGTGGGGATTCAAACTCCATAAATTTGTATGTTTGGACTTAATTTGGAATTTGATATGATTAGAAATTGCGCATCATGCAAACTGTCATTTCATCTTTTAGAATTGGAGTTGAGATGCAAAACTTATATAGTAGGTCAAAGTGAAGATTTTTGGTCTCTTTAAACAATATCATAAATCCTTTCAGTTATGTTCAGTAGTGAACTTAGGATGGCATTTATTCTTTGAGCACAAAGTCCAATCACATTGCAACACATGTCTTTGTGGTGTATAAATCGTGATCCATATTAGGTTAACGGGCTCACATTCATGCCGGTACACATGTACAGGCGTTATCTTTTATTTATTTATGTGGTGTATATCTTTAGTATTAGCCTTGCCATATACCACTCAAATATAGGTGTCCAATTCAAAGGAGTGACCACATAGGGCCCACGTACTTTTAAAGCAAGGCCATCCCATAAGGCATGTGTGGAAATAGATGGAAAGTAAATACACCAATGAGGACCGCAATAATTCTAATGTCAATGTCAATTATTCTTACAAAAAAATTGCATGAGATGTTTTGGCATTCAAATAGGGTCTATATTGAAGTTACTCAATGTGAATCATCTTATGTATGTTGGGCTCTGTTACATCTTGAGAGCAAACAAGATGGGTGTATTGGAATTCTCTCATAGTATTTAATGAGCGAAAGATCATGTTGGTGTTGGTCACCAAGTTTGCATGACAATGACAAATGGCCACCAAATCATCCTTCATTATATTCAATGTTGAAGAGATGATGACAATGACACATGGTCACGAAATCATCCTCATAATATGTTGCCAATGACAAAGGCCATTGGGTTATCATTAGAAATACAATCAAATGATCACTAAGTTACCTCAAAAATGGAGGTGTGGAAAAACAATGTCTCTTGTACCAAAATATATTGAGGAAATTCAACATTTATTAATCACAAGTAAAAATATTAAAACATGTTACAATATACATGTAAGTCTCCTACAATCATGCTTTGCAAGTGTTTTTATATTTGGAAGAAAAATGCAGCTGGACATGGCCGAAAAGATTTAGAAATCAAGGCCTGAAAGCAAGACATATTTGCATGGTATTCCACAGAAGACTCGAATCACATAGCATTGCTACTCAGGTGGTCTAGAATCTCTACAAGACCTCATGATTTTGTTGTCTTTTTGGCCAAAGAGTATACATGCACATGAACCATCCCAAGGTCGCATACAAAACATTCCATAAAATTAATAAATACCTTCATCAAGCACATTGACAAACAAACAGACAACAGACAATTCAAACAAGAGGTCCTAATAAATGAAACTCTGGCCAACCACTGTCAAATCCTAGAAACTAGATGTAAGCAGGTGATTGTCTACGGCTGTTTCTGAAAAATCATTCATTGAACATTTACTGAGGATGAAACGGTACACTCACATTTGCTTGTGAAAAGCTCAAAATCTCAGTCATATGTACTATGTATCTGTTGTCTCTGAGCCTAATACATGATTATGGGCAATTCCAACTAAGCCAAGCTGCTGTTGAGACTCAGTGCCAACCTTTTCACATTATTTTACATGCGAGATAAAGAATGGAGGAGAAAAATGTGTTTCCTCAATGTAGCCAAAGAGTACAAGCCCAATAAGATCAAATTGATTAGAAAAACAAAAAACTAAGTGTTAGTGAAGTTTATACTTATCAGATCACTGAAAAAATCAATATTCCGTCTCTCACTTGGCAAAGGTTGAGTTTGCTCAAAGAATGATCTGCACATACGTAACAATCAGAACGTGTGTTAGAAAAAAATACAAAAACTTGACCAAAAAAGTTAGTATTACCTCTTGTCTTACATCAGCTAGATTAAGCCTAAACCATCACCCAAAATAGATCTTGCTTCTCAAGTTGCTGGCCACTAGAAACCAGTACTTTTGGTGTACATATACATATGTCAAAAAACCTCTCGAGAAACCTCTCCTCCAAGAGCTTTGATCCTCAATTTTAATTACTCTTAACAATTGAATTTTATAAAACTGTGCAATCGTCGCACACGATCAGACCTGGTTCACAAAGATATTTCACAAAATAATCTTCAATGCTGCCCACTGATTCTGAAGACCACTGAGTTTGGGCCAGAATGTTGACATCCAAACTTAAGTGTAAAATGATGTAGAGCAGAATGAAGTGTTCATAAAGCAAACAATTAGGAAAAACCAGTGCATGCACCAAATGTCTTAAATTTCTATGATTGTTGTCACACATCCTTATCACAAAAGTTGAAATAAAATAAAATTGCAAAACTGAAGATGTAAGATGAGATGCTTACACATCTAGTGCTGAGTTTCTTTCAAGGCCTGCAGCATTCTGTGATGTGTGGACTGAAAGAGCTGAGGAAGGGCCCTCATGTGAAATGAAGTCGGTAAATTCATCCTCACTATCATATGCTGGCTGGGCAACTGCTGCTTGTGGCCAGGGAAAAGTAGTACCGTTGCTGCCCGCTTGTGCAGTTTGACCTGCAGTAGGAGACTTTCTAGATAATGCGGTGAAGAAATCATCATCAAGTGAGGTTTGCAACTCAGAGGATTCTCCAGTTAGAGAGAATATTCCTGATGATGAACTATTTATTGCAGGCTTGGGCAACGATGAAGACAATGGTGACAACCATGCAGATTGGTTCTGTGGATTTGTTGCAGAGGAAGTAGGAAAAGAATGCTCGGGACCCATCTGCGTACCTTTCTCTGCAGGGACTGCAACAGGAGGAGTCTCTGCAGATTTAAAATCAAAGAAATCATCATCATCTTCATTCGTGTTCTCCACCTTCACCTCTGTAGTCTTGCCTTTTGGAACTGCTGCCTGAAAAAAATTGAAGGGGTCATCACTGGTGGTGGACACTGACAGTGGCTCTTCTTGAGTTCCAACCATGGAGGGTTCCTTGTCAAAGATGCTCTTACTACTTGATGACGAGTTGACATTGTCAGTCCCCAAAGTATTGTTCTCTGACGATCCAGCTGAATGCGACCGTGTGTGAAAGAAGTGAAACATATCATCACCTGGCACATCAGGGACAAGTTCTTGGGTTCCGAAGGAAACGGATCGGGTATGTGTAGGTTTAGCAGAAATCCCCTTTAGCTCACTCTTCGGGGCTGCCATTTGAGGTGAAGGTACAGGCTTGAGATTCAAAAATTTAAGTATATCCTCTGCTGGTTCATTCACTTGTGATGCTGACTGAGGGGCAGATGGTGTTTGTAACACCTTCATCAAGTCGTCCTGAGGGACGGATGGTGTTTGCAAGCTCCCATACGAGACAGATCTTTTAAAAAGATCTTCAATTGGGTCCAAATTGGATGACTTTGGGTCTAAGTTGCCGAATGACAACGATCGTGTGTGAGCAGAATGGAAGAAGTCTACATCTACTAGTGTCTGCCCTATGTTTGTGGTCAAACTTGTGTCTAGCCCCACACCAGAGTCTGCAAGATTTCCAAGTGCTGGTGCTAAGAGCTCTCCATTAACTGGTCTAGGTGAGCTTTGGTCCAGGAGAAATAAGTTTTTATCAATGGATATTTCACCAGTGAATGTGCTCATTCCAGGCTCCTGTTTCAAAGGAGATAAATTATGCAAAGGTTGAAATGGATCGTCAAGCCCAGACATAGCTTGAGATTGATCTAGTGGTTGAGCTTGTGACCAGACAAACTCTTCATCTTCCCAATCTTCTGCATCATCTTCCATAGTATTCTCTTCATGGACTTCAGGTATTGTTGAAACTATGGTCTCATCAGACTGCAAAGTGACAAATTGAGCAGCCGAATTAGTGAAAACAGATCACAGAGTAGACTTGTACATGACCTGATTCAGGCCACACCTTTGTCGTGCAAATTCTTTATGGCAATCACGCTAGCAACACATCATATTTGCACCCATCAATAAACTGTAGAATAGTAAGACCATCACAAAACGAGATGGAAGAGTTGTAACCTTTGTAAATGTGGATGTTGACTGGGCAAAATTGTCAAGGGGCCACGTGAATGGATCAACTGAAGACTCATTCTTCAAGAAATCTCCTGAATCTACAGATTTTGGCAGCTCCTCTGTGCTAACCTGTGGAATCAAACCTAATCTTAGAATATCCAAGTTACTGAACATGTTTGAGAGACTTTTTCAGTGTACATTTATATTTCCAAACATGCACATTCCTGCTACACCTTCAATACCTTTGAAAGATGAGTATGACAACCTCCTTCCATGCAGAATATTAAAGAAAGAACATCCTGAATATTATGCATACCATTTGCAAACTGGTTGTTGGTTGGTCAAATTCTTCAATGGGCCATGGAAAAGGATCCATCATGCTTCCCCCGATTGCTGTTGATTTAACACCATCTGCCGTTGGTGCAGTTATGGAATCATTCTGCACAACAAAGTGTTAGATCTTTTTTAAAAACTGTTGAACTTATCAGTGTGGGATGCCTTAATGTGCACGTCTAGCCCAATCATCATAGTCAAGAACCAATTTTAGTCATGAGGCAAATGCATGCAAGATTCACCTTTGTTGCTGATGTATCCAAGGTGTCAAGCGGCCATGGGAATGGGTCCACTCCATTCGCGGTAGTTGATAGTTGCTCTGAAGAGACTCTCCTAACCTGAGGGTAACATAGCAGAAACATCAAAAATTCATCCCACAAGAACAAACTAATATTTGCCATGGCTCATCAAGGATACAACTAATATTGGTGGAGCATGTGCATACCAGATTCATATTTGTTGCTGATGCATCCAAAGTGTCAAGGGGCCATGGAAATGGGTCTACCCCATTTGCTGTAGTCGATAATTGTTCTGAAGAAACTTTCCTAACCTGGGGTAATCAGAGCAGAAACATCAAGACTTTGTCCCACAAGAACCCCCAGATGTTGCTATCAGTGCATCAAAGTAACTATCAAAACTGGTGAGGCAAGCAAATACCAAATTCGAATTTGTTGTTTCCAAAGTCTTGAGCGGCCAAGGAAATGGGTCCACCCCATTTGCTCTAGTTGATACTTGTTCTGAAAAATCTCTCCTAACCTGCAGGTAACAAAGTGGAAACGTCAAGACTTTGCCCACAAGAACAGCAAGATTTTGCTATGAGCTGATTCAAGATCTACCACATACAACATGGCACAGTAATTGTATCATTGATTGCAGATTTCAAAGTTGATCAAAGTTGGTGAACTGTTGCATCATAGTTGTCCAAGAAAGGCAACTGATACAAATATCAAGGCAAGCACTAGTAGATTTACAAAATGTCCATGAAGAAGTCTATTTTCTCATGACATCTGTTGACACCATACACAAGTATTATCTGAGGTACTAACCACTTCATCAAAAGATTCCAAGGGCCACATTGATTCATTTTCTCTGCCACTCCCACCAACTTCCAGAAGACTATCCAGTGGTGGCTTTGGTGGCTGTTGCAAAATCAAAATCATGTGGTTTGAATATTAGAACCTCTGACCTCAAAGTGAACACAAGCAAAAGTTTGCATGGAAAGATGGGAACCATCATCAAGACTACAAGATATGATGAAGTCCAGCCAATATCCAGTACATGTGTTATATTCCTTGAATGTAAATGTGCAAATCTATAGTACTCACAAAAATGAGATCATTATTTTGTGTATATTTAATATAATGAGATTAAAAATAAAAAACTTACTGGCATTGCATCTGCACTACTATCCCCAGAATCACTGTTGTTATCAGTAAAAGTTGTGAATTCGGAAATGCCACTTTCGAATCTCTCCATTTTTTTCAGGTTTGATAGGTGGTTTTTTGCATGGGAGGTCCAAAAGTCACTAGCTTTGTCAGCATCCTGTGAGACCTCTTCCGCATGGGAGGTCCAAAAGTCATCTGTTTCAGCATCCACTGAGACCTCTTCCTCCTTTGATTGGGCACCCTGAAAGCCAATGCCACCTTACAAACTTGGCATCAAAAATTTCTAAACAGATGGAAGAATTTTTTTGACTTCCTCACCAAAACCAAACCATGTACTTGAATCAAATACTTTCACATTGGAAGTCAGAACAATACTAGCTAGTTAATAAACCTCAGACATGCAGACTGTTTTCCACTCTCCTGTCCAACGTACTCAATTTCTTGACTGCACTGTCAAAATAGCCAACTACAGCTTGTTACCTAGTAAAATGAAGCCTCTCCTAAGCCTTGCCTTAATTATATTCATCAACTGTCTTATTGAGAGGGCCCAGAAACCAAAGATAAGACGTCTAGTTGTTGACGTCTAGTCACCTACCATATAATCTCACCATGAATTCCATTCTTACACGAGAATACTTTTTGGTGCCCTAAACAATCCCTTTATAACTAACCCTGAACAAAGAGGCCCAGGTTTCCATGTTTCATAACTTACTGCTGTGAACAATCCTTCTGAGGATCTGTGCCCTTTGGGCTGCCATGAGTGGAGTCCCCAACTTAATTTTAGATTACCTTAGTATATTTCAGCTTGCTCCTGTATTAGGAGACAAGACAGACCTATTCTACAGTCTCAAAATCAAAAAGGGGTAGTAAAAGTGACATACTCCAAAAGTCTCAAAATAGCTCAAATCATAATCTGCAGATTGAAGAGGAGTAGGTGAAGCTTGCTTGATGCTTTCCCCAAAGGTCTCATAGATGGAAATTTCTTCTGTATGGAGCTTAGCGGGTGTGATGTCCACAGATGGGTAACTACTCCAGTCTGTGTCCCAAGTACTGACACTCTCTGGAATCCCATTAGTTGTATTTACAACAGCTTGCTCTTCCCTTTCCTGCCAAGGTCGGTCACTCTTGTCAGGACCAGAACACCTGTAGATCCTCAGATGGTGTGATATTGGCATGCAGATGACACCCCCACAATAATCTACATGAATTCATGACTTGACACAGAAACTGTACCTTACTAGAATTAGTGTGAACATCCAGAATCTTATTATACACTAAACTTCTCATAGTCTTGTACAGCTCAATAGCTGATGTAGTTTTATGATTCTCACCCATATGACACACTTGGATCAAGATTAAATAATACATAAAAGAGTATGAAGAGAAGGTGGGTCATCTGCCTACCTTCACGAACTCCACATCGCTATGATAAACGTCAAGGTCGCTTGCTGGAGCAGCCTCCAGGGCGGATTCCATCACTGCTCCCTCCAGGCTCACATCAACGTCATCTGTTTTTTGAAAATCGCCATATCCGTCTGTTTCCTGAAAATCACCAAATTCATCTGTCTCTGCCCCATCAACCTGGGCCATCTCTGCCTCATTAACCTGGGCCGTGGATTCTCCAAGCTGCTCATCCAAATTATTTTCTTGCATATTCGGAGGGACCAGATCACTTCCACCTGAGGAGATTTTAGGGGAGCTAGGTACATCTGCTTCCACCATAGCAGACAATGACCTATCTTCAATAATTGGTGAAGACGACTCTGGAGTTTCGAACTTCCATACTTGCCTTTCACCGAGCTGCTACACATACAACCATCAACACTCTCAGTTGCATTTTCATTTCATTGTAGAATCTCTATGTGTCTCACAATACAGGAAGTTCTAACAAAAAGAGAGTAAACAAAGTTCATCACATAAGACAGTGAAAGAAACTAGGTATGATCAGGAGCTTTATAAATCCTTCCAAGAGAAAAAGGGAGGACTGAGAACAGGAAAAAGTCTAATGTGATGTACATAATCACACCTTCATACCATTATAGAATCTCTATGCCTCTAACAACACAGAAAGTTCTAACAAAAAGAGACTAAGCCCAGTTCATTATAAAGACAGTGAAAGAAACTAGGCATCATCAGAAGGTATTGAAAATCCTTTCAGGGACAAAACAGCAGGACTGAGAGCAAGAAAAAGTCTGATATGTGATGTACAAAATCACACATTCATTTCATCATAGAATCTCTATGCCTCTCACATGATATCATCAGTGAAAAAAACTAGGTATCATCATAAGCTTCTAAAAATCCATATACACAAAACATGAGCACACTGAGAGCAGGAAAGAGAGTAATGTGTATTGCACCGAATCACATAATGTAGGCGTGTAAGAACCGACCTTACTAGGTGGATGTATGGACTCCAAAAACTGCAAAAATGCAAAAGAGAGCTTGAAGTTGAACTCCACAGCGTGGGGAGAGGAGGGCACACGCTCAGTGCCGCAAGCTATACAAATGGTTGCATCGTTCCCCCTGGGCAATGGCGCTCCACACTGTCCACATTTCACGTCTCCTTCCTGTTTGGCTATCCAGTCCTGCAACTTATGCAAAGGAGCACCCTCAAATGGCTCCAGGGATTCCGCCAGTGCCGCAGCTGCCTTTGTGGCTTTCGCCAGGCGTTCCCGCATCTCCTCCATGGCCTCCTCGTCCATTCTTCCCCAACACAATCCTTGAATGACTATTCGACACCTTCCAGATCCTCCGGAATCTCTAAGGAATTGGTTGTGGACATCGGAAGCAAGAAAGAAACCCCCTATCCATGAAACCCTAAATTCGCCAAACTCGGGCCTATGTCAATGCAATCATCTGTAGAACATGTCACCTGGCCATAGCAAGCATTACAGTCACAGATTCTTATAAGATCTCAATCCCTGAGCTTAAATTGTTCTAACAGCAACACAAAAACTCCTGTCCACGACATAGGTATGGCCAATCCAAAGAACGCAGACTCCAAAGATTCACGGCTCACGTTGAAATTTTCATCCGAACCATGATGGCCTCACTCAGTCCTCAACAAGTTTGTGTCGTCATTTTGAAACACTTGGAACTTAGCGTTTGCCAAATCACATAACCTAAAATACCACGCGGAAGGATCTCATCACAACTTGCAGGGAGAAGACCAATTCAAAGGCAAGAAAACAAACAAATGGCAGTGTAACACGAACGAGCACGATGAACTACTCTTTTCTCCCTTCTAATAAAAGTAAGAGAAGTGATCGCAAACCATCACTGCAGGCTATAAAGTGAATATTAATAAGTGTACCATTGAAATGCTGCCCCAAAGCTGGACACTACAGTTGTGCCAGAAGAGTTGATTGTTTGCAAGCTCTCGATGATCGGTTCGGAAGCTGAAGATCCACAACAATACTAAATCAAATAGACTAAGAAATGGATTTTCAGAAACCGGATGCACATGATGAATCTGTTAACAAAAACAAGGAGGCCTCAGTATGCACACACCGACGTTGGAATTCCATTCTGCGCAAAATATCATACCTAGGTGAGTTAGTTTTTTCCAGGAGTACCCAACTTATCATCCATCACCTCGTCTGAGGTAGGCCAATCAGCAATGAACTTCATCCGTTCCATCCACTAGCCATCCTCCTTGTCAGAGTTCTACATCCATTAATGGTCTTGTGCAGTTGAAGGTGAAAACATAACTTGGGAATCCCTTAAAGCTCGGACTTTAATTTCAAGCAATTTGGACCCCTCAATTAGCATTAGAAACCCCGAATTAGTATACGGTAGTATTTAGAACTCAATTGTAACACCTGGGAACTTAGGTATTACGAATGCACAGCTACACCATTTCAACTCGGAGCTCTCCAACATGGAATGGGATACAATGTGTTGCTTGTGAAGTAGATCAACCTTGATATAATGGGTCTTAGGATTTGTGGCACCCATGTTAAGAAGTTTAGTATAAACGAGCCTCTATATTTGTGGACGATTCATTGGAACTTAATTGAATGAATGGTGAAACTTGATTTGTGATGTGATGATGTTAATTTTGGGATCAAAACACTAAATAATCAAGTGTCCAAGCTATGAAGGGTTCCTAACACTTACACCTTCAACTTAGGTGAGAATCACAAATCCTTGGCCCTTGAATGGACAACCGACCTCAAAAGAAAAGAAATCATTCAAGAAAAATCTACAAGCAACACTCGAGAATGCAGAAATAGTCCCTCAACAAGACACAAAAAGAATTTGACTGTTGGAAGGTTGAAACACACAAACTATTTTGTTCCAAATCTTAGCCCCTCAAATGTCACTCCCCATTCTCCTTGCCCAACTTATCATCTATTTCCACCTCCAACATAACCACTTGAATGACGAGATTCATCCAAGTTCCAACTAACATCCCATCATCATTTCATCCTCTTGCTATGTACTGTAGCTCATGAGTCATTATAGGGTGTTTAGTTAAGCTTAGGGCCACTTCACACACGAGACTGAGTGCCTGTGACCATGACACTTCGAGCGCTCTCATTGGTGGGAAAGGCGGAGCCAGTCCAAGTTCGCTGCTTCACACTATGCTTGAGGGACCAACAAAGTATGTGAATGCAAGATGGATGTAAAGTCTACATGGATTCTTACATGGCATCGAATGGATCATGTTTCATGGTCACTTGGACCATTTTAAAAAACCATCTCTTGAAGGTAGGCCTAACACAAAACCATTAGGAAACCATGACACTCTGAACGCTCACAACCGTTGATTTATTCTATTTTATCATGCATGAGGACCCGGATGAATTGAGATTCATTGAAATAGCATTTGGTTGAGGGCCTAATCACATATGACTTCACACTACACTTGAGGGCCCGTGGCCACAATACATGATTTTGGAGGTGTCTTGAGACGGCCATTGAACACTTTCATTTGAGCTCTCAGAATCCATGGTCACGGCTCTTGGCTCATGTGTGAATTGGCCCTTAGTGTAGAAGACAAGCAATCACACTACCAATGGATGGCTAACTTAGGTTATTCCTCTTTTGTGCACCAATTCCTTGCAAGCATCTTTGAAAGGGCATACTCTAACTTCTTGCATTGCACAAAAAAGAACGAGCTCAAGAGTTGATTGCGTAGCCCTCAAGTGTGCACACACATGCGTTCTTAAAAAAAAAAAAAAAAAGTCCCAAGCATATTTTAACATAACATTATTCAGATCCATCACAGTGTTATGCGGGACCCACAATATTCTATGGAGTATTCTTTTATTTTCACACTCAGTCTGAAAATGGGGAATTTTCCTGTGGGATAATGTTAGTCCCGCAAAACACTGTCATGGATCCGAATGATGTTATGAATACATGGGTACATGTTCAAGTATAAAAATTACATGATTAGAGAAAACCTTTAAGGATCTTTAAGAAATCTACAAGTAACACTTGAAGAATCTAAAATGTATTCAAATTTTTGTCTTAAAGATGATACTGTGTATTTGGTATTTACAGAAACTATTTCCATGTGACTTGTTTTATCCTATTTATGGTCAACTAAATGATATGTTAAGCATTATAAAGAAAAATTGACAGTAATAGATGACGCCATCAAGGATGTTCAAAGCATGGTCTAAAAAAACGACCTTGTGATTTTATTTCTTTCAAACTTCACAATTGACTTCACCAATCAATCAACACCATTACACGTGTGCTAAGTTTAAAGTATAGAAGATGTAGAATGTTGATACACAATATCAAATGCTTAGTATCAATTGTAAGTGGTGTAATGGATACAAGAAGGTGGATTTGAAAGTAAACAAGGGTAACCCATCCCTATCACATGTTGTCTCATAGATGACATGACAAACATGTGGAATATTCTCGGGTTGATCCAAGAGTCATCCATCCAACTTTCATTCATTCCCCTTTCTAACGGGTCAATCAATTCAAAGTGTGGGTACGCAAATGATGAATAGACTAACAACAATTACCGGACTAGGTGTTGATGATTAGCTTAAGGTACATATACCCAAAACCAAGATGCATGATGTTGGTTTTAGGTTATGTGTAGATGTTTAGTATGCCTACCTTAGACCATGGCAACACTTTCAAATAGGAACTCTCCGAAAGGGTGTAGCTTACTCTAGTGCATTGTTTTAATGGAAGCAATGGATGAGTGGTGGCAGGAACGGTGGAGATCTTACATCGGTCAAATCTGACGGTCGAGAATGCACAGGCAACGTGGCCTCACTAGAAGCCAGAAGTTGCTTTCATCGCCCATAGACTTCTTCTCGATAACAAACTCACCTATAATCCACCTGGCAATCACAATAGGGGTATTTGATTGAATTGGATATTTTCAACCAGTTGGCATGTGCGAACCTAGGGGTTTGCCCCTGGGGGAGATAGGTGTCAGTTGGCTTGTCCCTGCCTGTTTAGGGTGTTCACGTACCTTCGAAAGCATGTAGTCATTGTCGTGGTTTGTCTGATCCTTGTAATGTCCATTTCGGATGACATATAGACTTAGGACCAATTCAAAACGACACCCAAATAAAGTACGAACAATGACACCTTGACCAATATTTCATCCCTCCAAAGTGCTTCTACATCATTAGGTTGTCGTGTGTGTCGTCATGTTGAGTAGACGATTAGACATGTTGGCAACCCCAACCAGCGCTATCCAAACAAGCAAGAGCGTTCCTCCACCGGAGAAGTTTGGACCCCCCCCCCCGCCTCCTCCCCAAGCAAGACCCAAAACTTCTTCATCTTGTCCGTTGAGGTGGCTACATTGGTTTGATGACATGGCATGTTGATGAAGTGAACAAACCCTAACCCTGAGCAACGCATTGGACAAAGCTGTGATTTCAATCAATGACCTTTGACAATCTTTTGTCCAAGCTTTGCTCGTTTGAACCGGGCCTTTGACCGACTCGAAAATGAAACAACACCAAAACTCATTCCGGTGGCAACATTGGAGTCATCTTTCGGTTTTTTTCTTTCTAGACTTTCATTATGCATCAATAAGCTTCCACTGTCAATGATTCATTCTGCTCTACTCCTTAGAGGAGGACGGCCTGAAGTGGTCGTTTTCTTGGAAAATGTGTGCTAGTGGGTGCCATAGTATGGCCTGCACTTCCACTTTCTGTCAATAGACAGCTAATGACAACAATTATACTAAAATGCTTAGAAGTGGATGGCCCAAAGTGTCCATTTGCTTGGGAAAATGTTTCACAACAGTCAAGTGCGGCCTGGATTGCCACTTTGAGTGAGTGTGTGGATTAAAACACCTGAAGAGTATTAGTGTGTGGATTAAAACTGAGAGCTCTCACGGAAGCCATGTTGATCTTAGTATTTACAAATGCACTGTTTCTATGCAAGAATGAGGATTTTAAATGAGAAAAAAACTGAAAAGGTTTCTATAAGAGATTTATTTGATATGATCCCGTAAGTTGTTTACACCTTTGTGACAGAATCATTGGATCTGGGCTCATGTTTGCCCTAATTATCCTTAGAAGCCTTCAGGGGATGTTTCCAAAAAAGGTGTCCCATGCTTGAGATTGAGACTTGAAATGCAGATTGCAAGGTTAATGCGCGGCCGGTTCATGTTTCCCACAGTACCTTCTCGGGCCAGTGGATCTCATGTTACATCATGCCCTAGTTCACAGATTCGAGGTATTTGAAGAAGCTCCAACTCGTGATCCTTGTCATAAGTCAAGCAATCGTGAAGTTGAGTGGCACGTCTTGGTCGAATACGCAAATTATGAGTGGCAATTTGAAAGTTTGAAATGCATCTGACGTAAACTAAATTGACTCAAAGTTGGATAATGACATGAACTTTGCACCATGGTGATTAAAATTGTCTTACTTGTTCCTCTCTGGAACAATTCCACCTCATTTATTGCTCGGTGCAAAGAAAGCCTGTGCCAATGGTTAATGAAGGGATTGGGAACCTAAACCTGCATTCGAGGCATCCATCGTTGTGATTTGAGACACCTTGAATGTTGTGAACGGATTCCAGATAAACTTATCACGGCAGGTTGTGACCGCGTAGAACAGGTTCAGCCTAACCACAAATTGCAAGTGATTGTTGAATTTCTTGCATTCTCTGTAATTTCTTGAAGAGAAAAACCTCTGAACATAAAGATTGGTTGCTCATTTTCTACGTCCTCACAAAAGTTTGATAGTCCAATATCATCAGTGGAGGTGTCAGTTTCTATCTATCTATCTATCTATCTATCTATCTATCTATATGTTTCATCTATGTGAATTTTCTCTCTTTTGTTTGCTGTGGTAGGTTACATGGGCAGAGCATAATATGGATTTGGTTCGGGGACTTCAACGAGGGTCGTGTTTGAATCGCTTATTTTCATCAACAAATCCTTACAATGTTGCTCGGTTGAGGATATTGAAGCATTTCCAACATTCTATACAAACCACTTGTAAGTGTGGCATCATCATCACCAAGATATGAGTGCTCCACACCAAGAAAAGAAAAGAAAATGAACATCAGCGTTTTGCCCAAGTGAATTTGAGCCCATTTATCCTATCATGTTCAAGAGTTCCCTCAGCTTGGAGTACTCCACACCAATATTATTGCTTTGAAACGATGGTAACCTTCACGTGCCAAGTGGGATTTCTCAATATCTAAATGTTTGTCAAGCAGGTGTAAAACATGCGGTCAAAGCAATTGTGGGTCTCACATTTGCCACACATTCTTCAACAAGATGGAATACCCACGTAGGGATTGCTCTTTGCGAGGACGGTGAGTACATTAACTTTGCCATCGTGCATTTACAAGGTTCTCAATACAATATTTAACTGGGGCACATTATAAGCTTATGAGTCCTAGGCATTTGTCATGCGTCACTAGAAAATTTGCATTGTTCTTATATGACGTGAGACGATTACCTGAGGTCATGTTTCTCACATTATTGCCAAGAATCTGCACCAAATTTAGGTTGAATTTGGTGACTCCAAGCACAACTTTCATGCAACCCGTCCAAATTTCAATTTTAGAATGGAAACACTTAGTTGTCATTGAATAATGTTATGTCGCTTGTTCTTAAGGGTGAAGCATCTCTCATTCACGCCACTCTAAAAGTTAGCTCTCTCTCTCTCTCTCTCTCTCTCTCTCTCTCTCTCAAACAATGTCTTCATCGAGAGAGAAAGATGACGTCATCCAAAGTTCAACATTATGACCAAGTATAGACACTTCGTTCCACAGGCATAGCTAGCATAACATTACTTAATTCCTTGGTTGCATTCCATGGGGTCAAGTATTGGACAAGTATAATTCTCATGTAATTCCAAGTTACCTTGTTTATGGGGATCACTTAGGTTGTGTATATATAAAATTGCTAAGTAGTTACATGAAGGTCTTTTCCCCTCAACAGAAGGTTGTAATTAAAAAAACTCTGAATAATTTTAGAATTATTTGTCAAAAAACTCATAATGCACAGTCCGAGTGCTCCCCATAAACGGGGAGTCCCAAAATTAAAGGAGAATTATGCTCCTGTGATACATGGTCCTAGGGAATGTTGTCAAGAACCTACGTAATGTTATGTGTAGAGTTTTCGACAAGCAACTATATAATAATAGAGTTTGTTTGATTACATCCTCTTTCCTTAGAAAATACCATCATCTAGCTACTTAATAATGTTATAAAAATGAAATGTTTGACTTATAAATATATTATTTGTTCATGATGGTCTAATTTGTCCAACTTTGGACACGCACTTCAAAGGTCATTTTGTCGTTCACCTGTAGGTCAGGTGGGTAACTTTGTGCCGCCATTTAAATCAAATACAAGCAAGGTGGAGAAGCCTAAGGCTGAGTCCAATGTCGGGCTCATATTGAATTATCTTATGATACCTACATTGGTGTTGTTTGATGGTGGCCATTGGACGTCGCTTTCCTCCGTCACTTGTAGGGTCCTTAGTAATTCTCATGTGGAGCACAAAACCGATTCCTACCTCCATTTATGCATGGGTTGAAAAGGTACACACCAAGATATTACCATCCTACTAGGTTTGAAATGGCCTTTACAAAAATAATAACATATAGCACCTCGTAACTTTGATCAATTTGATTCACAATAATCTTGATAATTGGTGTAAGTATGTGACTATTATCTTTAACTTGAATTCAAGTTCCATGTTTTGCGGTTGGTGTATGGTACATGGCCTTGTAGAGAAGGTTGCAAGAAGTAGTTGAAAGACAACATTTGGAGAACATCGGAGATAAGGTGATGACTATCTTCATCATGAACAACCTCTATTGCATACTCTCAATGTCATTTGTTATGTGTTTTGTAATGTTATTATCATGAGAAGTTAGTCATGAAATCACAATATATTTCAAATGTATTTCAATTGCCGTATGTTTATGTCTAATTAATTGGGCATGTCTATGGCGGCATAAATTTAATTTCCACATCATTTTTTGGATGTTTCAATCATACACCATATGACATGTGGCACTACATGCCAGAATTTTCAAATTTTACGTTTGATCCAATATGCCCATAGGTAAACCTTTGGCATCCGAATAGCGTCCATGCGTTAATTAGGATGGATCACAAAAATTTCCCAATCGCTCAAGATTAGGGTGGGGGCATCTGATAGTGTCATATCACTAAAAGGCAAGTGGCATGGTATGATGCACGCAAATGACAATCTTGGTGCTACATGACATGTAGAAAACATTAATTTCATCATTGACTTCATAATACAATCTTTTTCAAACCTAGTGTTTTGTAGTACAAATCATTTTTTGGTGGCGATATTTATATTGATTTCAAGATTATAATGATTTAAGAATGTGAATGCTTAGAAATAGTGTGTATCACAAAATCTTGGATAAAGGTTTGAGCAACAAATGATTGCTAAGGATGAGTCATCTCAATGTTCTCCGCCAGACTTAATTTTCAATAATGCTTAATTTGGGATCAATTTGCCTCATTCATAGTTGTAATTGAGCTTGGTATGTGTTGTACATGTGGGTTGATTTGGCGCACACTATTCGTCATCAAACCACGTAAATGGGTTTGCAATCATCGAGTCACAACTATAAAAGGAGGCATGGGACACATGAACATGTTGCTAAATGACAAGTCAATTGACATGGCACATCAATTTTTATGCCACTTGTAATCAAATCATACACAACTAGTGTATTTTTTTGGTTGTTTTATAATTTAATGTTCACTAAATGCATGTTAAAAGGTTGTAATATATGGTATTACAATAATAATAATAATAATAATGGGTGATTAATCGATGTTGGTGTAGATCAAAATATTGAGTCTTGCGGCTGTGGATGCTAGTACAAGGCCCTCATCTGAATGGCAAACGGGATACCTTCATTCCTTCATTTATGCAACAGAGGTTTGTCTAACTCATTGTGTATATTGTTAGGATACTACTTAACTTTAAAGGAAACATCAAAAAGATCAACCCCAAGTTGTAGAAATTATATACATTGTTTGGAGAGAGGGAATTATTACATACGAGTGCATCCCTCCTTCATCCAACATACAAGCTTTAAAACAATATGCAACCTAGAGATTATTATTCTTAATTTATTTAACATCATGAGCAGTTTTTAAGACTCCAAATTAGTCTAGGCAAAATCATTTGAGTTGCATCCGCCACAAACCCATATATAAAGGAGTTGAGTTTTCATGTTGGATGTATGAGAGGCATGGTCATACGTATGCGTTAATCCTCTCTCTTTTACACGCATGCTCTGTATGGTTTTTTTTCAACATAAATACTTCATAGTAAGTGAACCAATTCCAACCCCCTTTTTTTGGCGCAAAGTAGTTAATTACCTAGGCTTCATTATGAATAATCTTAATTTTATCTTGAGTGTTTAGTTAAACATAGTTTATTGGTGTAGACTCAAGACAAAGGACAAATAAAACCTTGACTTTCGTTACTTGTAGATAAATCACATGGTGTCAATGAATTCAATCTCATGAGCTCCTTATATGGAGTTGGTTATGTAGTCATTTTTGTGAAATATTTGAAGTACGTTAAGGTTCTCAAATGTTTCAAATGTCAGTGTAGGCACTTGCTTGTACCTCAATTGAAGAAAATTATTTATTGATTGTAATTTGCCATGGGGAGTCATTCTCATTTGATTGATTACTCCCGGTAAAGTCTAACTTGAGTTGGTTTCTTTTGAGGGGTGTCAGCTTAAACCAACTGCAAAAGTTATCCATGTTGAAGTTCGGGATTACACAATTGTGTGTCTCGCTCGAGTTACCTCAATGACACAAAATGCAACAGTGCTTGGAGTTTTTGGTGGTTGGTGGGTGATCTATGCCTCATCATCCACCATCACCGCACTTGGGTTGCATTCTCTTTTACCCACCCCTCCTCCTTTACTCAAAAAATGTCTTGACAAGTTTGATCTCAACTCCATTGTAAATGAGCTCTATGAATAGTAGGTGCAATTGTTCCTTGTGTAACTTTTATTAGGGAATTTTTTGTAATGAATAATGTATGTTTTATGTTTTGAAAAGTTGTTTCTATGAGATTGCTTCTTTAGTGCTTTTTGACGCAAGCTACAATGTATGTTAGTTGAAAAGTGGCATCGGAATCAATGCGCCACATGTTTATCATAGGCCACATTGATATTCAAACTTTTTTAAAATTTAATTTGATGACACGTTGTTATCAATTATTCAAGGCTCTTGTCTTAATGCCCACACCACTTGGCACGACTTCTTTTCCACCCATCATTCATGTCTTGCTTTAAAAATGTAATCCACAAGGAATGGTTATTCAATCCATAGAATTATCAATTGTTGACTTTCTTTTTTGACGATTGAGCATTTTTTTGTTCAAAGTCATTGATCAAAGGGGGTTGGTATTGGAGAAGGGGTCACTCACATGTGCACCTACTTTAGATAATTCTAAGGAAACATATATTTGGCCATTTCAAACTAAAGTGTGTATACCTTCAATCATAAAATACATGAGCCACATGATAACTAGGGCAAGATAGACTACAAATGAGCTCTAAGAGAGTGTGTTACTTGGCAAGTGTTGCAATTAAAGGGCAACGAGTAATTTACCAAATAATGAGAAACTAACTCATCATGACATAACATTCTTCACCAAGCATTGGGGTGCTCCCTCCAGTATGAATCCAAACCTAGAATAAAACTTGGGAATATTCTTAAAGAGTAGACCAATTTGGCAAAATCATCCACAATGGGTCCACTACATCCGGTTCACGTCATGTTCCAAGTCCCACTCATATTAGCAAGTCCTAACATGGAGGCAAAGTCCCAACGTTTGGGCCTCAAGAAACCATCAAAATATCCATGGTTAGTTATCAATTAAGTTGGACCTTGATAATTTTATGCACACATATTTGCGGGACTTGTGTTGAGAGTTGTGTCTAGCCTTCTGCTCAACCCAAATCTCAACACGTCCCAAGCTTCACTCCAAAAGGTGTTGCCATGTAGGCATTCATGTCGTACTTGGGACTCAGGACGTACTTGAGACCCTGTGCGATGTGGTAAGTCCCAACTTCCATGCTCTCATCGGTTGAGATTGCATGGATTGATCTCAAGTGACTTGGTCTCAGTTCATAATGCGGATGTTGTTCAATCTTTGCAGTTTGACACAATATAAAAAATTCCAAACATCCTAACATGTGTATTGAACCTATGAGATTCGACACTACTCTTACCACAAAAAATCCAAACCTTGTACCACATGTCATGCCCACATTGGATAAAGCCTCTTAAATTTCATGATGCATGTTAGGTGGAAACGCAATTATTTCGGCGAGAGCTGCCCAACCTCGCAGGCAGATATGGGTTTGCTAAAAAAAAGTGTGGCCAACAAGGGAGCACCTTCCTATACGATCCTCGGACTATCCAATACAATGTTGGCCATACTTTTTTTATCACTGTTGTGACTCCCGGATTCGTCGGTAAACGATGCATTGAGAAAACGCTTGCATGGACAAGTGTCACAACGCCATTGTTAATGAAGGCCAGGTTAGTCCACTTTTGGTATTCGATAGCATCTAGATAAGTCACTTTTTTCACATAGGTGTGAAACAAGCCTACGAGTGGTGAGGTTTCTCTCGGAGCACCATTCACTCACTCACCATTTTATCTGTTGAAGAAAGGGATGCTAAAAGTAGTGGATCTAGTGGCCGTTGCCAGAGTCTTTATGATATTGTTTTTCCACATTATCCACCTTCTTGTTCAGAAAGCAAAGACATGTAAGATAGATGAATTCTGCCCACACAAAGTTTCACATGCTGCACCCATACCCCCTGCATTCATTAAAGTGGCTTCATGTCCTCCTTTCTCTCCTAAATCTCCAGTAATTATTATTGTTATCAGTGTAGGGTTCACCTTTTGTTTTGTTCTCTAGCCTCGCATGTGTTGAAAGCCAATCACAGGCTTGAGCACTTTGACAATGGCAGCTTCTGTGACTTTATCCGGAGCAATGAAGGGGGAGAACCGACTGCTAGCTAGTTACAGACATGATCCGGTTGAGTTTGAGAAATAACCGGTTGAAGTTCATCAAGACCTCAGGAAAATTACTATGCGTTTCAGAGGAATTTAGAGAATATTCCTCACATTAAGAAAGAAAAACCGAAAGATGTCAATATGTAACCGGTGGGAACTTGGAAACACTAGGATCTCCACAGATTATGCCCAAAAATGTTCCTGTACATTGATCCGGAGCTCAAATTCTGTCTACATGGAGGTTCAGCCACTGGTGATATTTACACAATTGCACACATACGTTACTACTTCATGAATTGAAATTGAACAATTTTGTTTTCATACATCGATGACTTCCCTAGTCTGTTATTTCCCTACCCTGTTCTGCTCCCCTCCCCCTCCCCCCTTTGGTATCCATTTATTGGTTGTTTGCTGCAACATTTTCTGATACAAACGGAAGCTTGAATTTTGCCCATATGGGGGTCATCACTTCGTACTAATAAACATGCTTCATTACATTTCGTGTTATGCGCCCTTTTTTGGAGCCTTTTTTTTCTTTCCATCAGACTATGGTGTGACTCTGCTATGGACAGTTAAGTCCTAACCAGTGTCGGACAATCTTTTTCTTGTGGGATGCCACTTGGATCTAGATAAAGCGGATTTTAACCACTCCCTCCCCCCCTTGACTCTTTTTAATACTTGTAGTATACATGTTTTTCACGAATATTTTATTTTTTGAGCCATTTGACTATATATACTATCCAAGAACCTCCACCCGTAGGTAAAAATGCCCTAGCATCAATAGGATAAGAGGGAGTTATCATATACTACATTAACACTTGGCACTTTAGGTTTGTGGCCTACAAAGTCTCAAATGGCTTGGACTAGACTAAGTAGGGGCCTTTGAAGCTAATATCAGTGTGAAAAAAAAATTAAATTTGTAACCTCCACGTTATATATTATTTCAAGATTTTCATGTTGGATGAATGAGAGATATTACACTCACATGTAGAAATTCCTTCTCTCCATGTCACCATGATAGTGGGATCTGGTATCGACCTAAATGAAGATTAAGGTGATTATAAATATTCTCTCATCTTGTGATATCCATTAGTATTTGATTGGTGTTAAAAATGTTGTTACCACCAGCGGGGAAGGTTGGTTCTTTGATGCCTTGATATGCACTACATACCAATACAACATTGGTCCTCACTCCTGCCATATATTTCCTTGGCTTTTTTCCTTTTTTTTCCCCTTTCTTTTTGGTCTCGGTACATATCCATTGGATGGTGCTCCAAATTTATCCAACGCAAACAAAAGCTCGAAGAATTCGATCCACACAAGGGTCAGCATCACTCCCTCATCTCGTCTCGTACATACATGCCTCATGGAATGATGGAACTGGCGTTATAAAATTTTACTCACCTTTTTTCCTTTGGAATCTGGGAGTAAATAATCTGCTATCCGATGATGCATTTGGTCTGGGTCCACAAATTCATGGCTGCATGCTCCACCAGGAAGCAGCAAATTGAAGGTCACTTTGAATTTGAGCCGTCGCCTATAGTCTGACAAAAGTGGGGAAATTCTAGTAATTGAGAGATTTGACGTTATCCGATCTGCAGTCATCCCCACCATCGATCTGGGTTTATCCCGGTTTTATCCCGGCTTTTATCCAATGGTTGCATGGCCATTCCTCAATTCAACAGAGCATCATCATCATCTTCATCTTCATCTTCATTTTCATCTCCACATCCCACACATCCGATCGGGTTCCATCCACGTCAAGTTAAACCAATTTGCAAGTTTCTTTGGAGCTGCTAAAACATCACTGCAACGCAGCAGCAGTACTCTTTTTGGAGCAGTTCTAAGACGATCAGTATAATTTTCTCAGGTTGAAAATAAATCACATAGGGCATCTGGACTGTATCGTGAGTTGAGTAATCCAGCGTCTTCAGGAAGGTTATGTCTCTAAAACCAACGACATTTGAAATGAAAGGCTGCATTTCTACTAACTCAAATTTCAGTTACAAATGGTATCGATGATTCCATGGGTTAATCCTCACATCAAGCAACTTGCTAGACTGTCTGTTCGCAACTAACAGATTAAATGGTCTTGAATAGTACATTAGAGGCGTCGACCAATCATCGAAACAAATGATTTACAAACAGCTGAGCACTGTTCAAAAAGCTGGAAATGCGAAAGTTGCCACCCCGGGATGAATGATCTGACGGCTGCAGATCTCTGGGGTATGGATTATCCCCACCTTTTGGTTCTCTTTTCGAGTTTGTGGTCCCTTCTCTGGATGCCTCTGGAGCTTATAATGGGCCTTCGGACCACACTTCCCAAGCACATTGATCCCTGCAACTTTGCAACCTGACTCCGGAGTTGCCATCCCAGCAAACTCAACTCCAGCGATTTTTGTAGAGTGCAAGCAGCGATGGCCGCCATGGCACTTACCCAGGTGCACTGCAGCACCAGCTGCCTCAAGACCAGTTGCGATCTGTCAGCCAGTACTACTCCCAAGACTAGCAAGGTCGAGTCCTCCAGGGTAACGATTTCTGCAAGGCCGAGCAAGCCATTGATTGTGTTGGAGCGAAATGTTGAGAAGTCGACGAGACGCGGCATGGCTCCCATCCCTGCCCTTGCTGACGGGCTGGGTGCCACTGTGCGTGAGGGTTACGAGCTCGTGGACCGTGTGGTGGTGGATGAGAATCATACCGTCAATGAGAATGGCAATGTCATCGATCGTCTTGCCAGTGGATTCAAGAGCTTCAAGGAATCCATCTTCACGTAAGTATTAGTGTAATCAGTTCGTCACAAATCTTCTCAAACGAAGATTACAGACTCGTTTGTCTGGACAGCTCTAGATTCAGTCTGATGCCACTTATCAGAATTACTTTGTGTCTATACTGATAATTTCATGCATCTGAACCTTTTTGTCACTGTTTATGTGCAGGCAAAAGCCCGATATCTTCGAGCCTCTCAAATCCGGGCAGGCGCCAGAGGTATCTACTTATGCAGACAGGCCCTCCATGAATGTTGCCAGGGAGGCTGAATTTTTCTCTATATAGTCCAAGAAACATTCATGACAAAATTATCACTTCGAAGAGCTTATAAGGCGCACTTATAAAACATTGATCTGGAAGTCGATACCTCGGTGGTTTCCTTCTCTGTTTCTGTTGTCAAGTGAACTAAGAAGGCCATATTTCTTGGAATAATCCTGATGGAACGTCAAATGATACGTATTCTCGTGTTCCTCTAATTGTTGGCATCAGGACTTCGGCTTGCAAGTGGTTTCTGATTGGAAGCTTTTGCACCCTTAGAAGTTGCTGCAGAGGTATCTACTTTAGTAATGAGGCACCCTTATCCTGTTACCCCACATCGTCGAGTTCCTGCACACACACAGGTTTAGGAGCCCACAGAATGTTGCTTCAGAGGTTGAACTACATGTACATTCCAAGAACAGTCATGACATAAACACTTCAAAGAGCTTACGAACACACTTAACATCAATTAGAAATCGATACGGAGCGGTAGTTTTTCTCTGTTTGTCAACCCAACTGACAAGACAAAGTCATAATGGAACTATTTTTGGATGAATGCAGCCTGTCTCTGAGAGAACCGAGAATATTTTGGCTGCGATTCTTGCAGTATCCAACAAAATTGTCTCCTGGTCGTCATTGTGTTCTTAACAATTTGTGGTTGGCGGATAAAATTGAATTAGGTGATGATCGTCGCGTGCGCTGACTCGCGAGTGTGTCCAACCATGCTCCACGGTCTGGATGCCGGTGAGGCTTTCATTGTGCGGAGTGTCGCCAACCTCGTCCCAGCCTACGACCCATCGGTACATCATGATTTCACCTCTTTACTCCAGGTTTCTGAGTTTAGTCACCTTTTGCAGAGGAGTTGCAGATAGATGTCATGCTGGAATGTGGTCAACTTTATGCATGAGCAGATGGATGTGGTACTAGAATGAATGCTTCGTATCCTCCCGTGACGAACACTCTACGGACTCTGTTCCTCTAGTTGGCAGGACTTGAGGCTCAAAGCCCAAATCCCATCAGATGTAGAGTACGTAGGACTTAACAAGCTCAGGGTGTGATTTGCAGCTAGGAAATGAGCACCATGGAACAAGCGCAGCTGTTCAGTACGCCGTCACCGCTCTTGGGGTAAGGATTCTCTATTAGAACATTTGGCATCGTAACACTGACTTCACTTTGCCAGTAACTTATTATGTTTAAGTTACAGCGTAACTCTACCGTAATACTGAATCCCTACTTAATCTCCAATTCTCAGGTTTTGTCTACTTCACTCGTTCCCAAAGTCCCCTGTCTGTGTCTGACTCGTATTGTTCAAGTCATCGTGATCCATTAACAGTAAAACTCAGTCTGATTGTGAACACCCTGTGCAACGATCTGTATTCAGTCCAGGACAGACTAGTTAGACAAGGTGTACAAAGACAGTGCACGACCAACCCTGCTTAGATCATTGAGAGAACTATCGGCGTGGACCAACCATTGATTGAGACCCCACATGAGATCACTTCCATTCGTGAAAATTAGTGAAACTGTCTTTAATATCTTGCATCCTGCAGCCTTGCCAATTACTTTTTAACATCAGATCTAGAGATAATCGAGATTACTTTATACTTAATTTTCAAGACATTATTATGTGAGATAACTGTGTATGTGTTCGTTAATTTATTGGCCCTGGAGTTGAAATTGAGAACATATGCAGTTAAATGACTTTTGGACAAAGCCGCAGCGTACCTATGTGAGTCAAGAAGATGAGGTAGCGGAAAGATGAGTTTCACTCAAGTACGCTCTAGAAGCCTGTTTTGGAACAGGAACAACCGGTTCCTGTTCAAATGGCCATAGTCCATTTCAATAGTTTTACGTGTAACAAGCTCGACATAGAAGAAAGCATCTTAACAATTCATTACTTTCCAGATTTATGTTTATGGAAACAGGTCACTCAATCAATCTGTAGTTATCTATGGTTTGACTGTGAGTGTGACAACGTGGTCCGCAGGTGAAGAAAGTGATTGTTATGGGTCACAGCAGCTGTGGTGGTATCAAAGCGCTTATGACAATGGATGACTTCTCAAAGTATGCTCCACTCCCAATTTCCTTCGTGACTGCGTTGTTACTTTGCTTAGTATTGTTGGACCCTGTTTGACAAATGTTTTATTAAAAAAAGTGCTCCTTACCTTTTGTAAATTGACGCAAAGTGACTTGTTGTGTACAGTGACTTTGTTGGGAGCTGGGTGAAAATTGGACTGCCAGCCAAAGAGTCCACACTGTCGCAGGTGGGCGACAAGCCACTTACAGAGCAGTGCAGTTTCTGTGAACAGGTAACACTTCGACTTGTATTTGTTTGAGTGTGCGAAGATTTTTCTTTCCAAATAATTAAAAATGAAAAAGTAACTTCAATGTAAGATACTTTATCTGGATTTGCCTCTGCAAGTGACAAACACCACTTAGCACCACTCTTAACATGCCAGCTTCAAAGTTTAACCCTGAGTTTTGTGTCCAAGTACATGTTATGCAGAAACATTACTGATTATGTACGTGATGGAAATTGCAGGAAGCTGTAAATGTATCATTAGACAACCTACTCTCATTCCCTTTTGTGGAGGAGCGAGTTAAGAATGGCAGCTTGACACTCCATGGAATGCACTACGATTTCCATGACGGAAAGTTGACAAGCTGGGGACTAAAACCTTCAATGGCTTCAGTGAGTGTCTAGGGTTGAAAGTTTAAGTGTAGGATGTAGCTCAGTGTGTGTGTAGTCGGCAAAGCATTCCAATGTCCTCAAATTGGTGAGAAACGACATTGAAAATGCTACCACTACATCTTGATTGAGAGTAACTATTGAGAAACTTACCAACACCAGCTTTCAAGTCCACGCGCAACTCAATAACTCTCAGCTGTGAGGTTGTAAAGTATACAGGAAGGAATAAATCGGGACTTTCTTTCTGTATCTACTTTCTTCTACTACCCCAATAGCGATTTCTACAAAGAATTGGTTTTTACTTTTACATGCTTTGTGAATGCGCGCAAATCACCTAGATGTGGTCTGGAAATTTCGATATCATAATTCGATGCCACCTCTGATGCTGCTTTAGCTCTTCTGTGCTGTAAACGTCTGTTCTGTACAAAGATTCATAGCCTTCCACTTTGGAGCTTTTCATTCAGCTTTCGATGAATAGAACTTCGGAGCTACTTTCACCTACTGTGTGTGAAGCAGTTTGTAGGGTAAATTGGAATGGCTGTCCATATAAAAACCATGTGTTCCAAGGTGTCCTTAGTTGCCCGATATGGCAAACCACCACATGAAAATCAGAAGCTTCTGAAAGGTGAAAGGTGGTCCAATGTTCAAAATTCTAAATCGAGTTGTGAAGTTTGTTTAAGTATACATAGTTCTTGCTTGATTGCTTACGTGTTTGTCTGAAATGCTGCAGATTTTGGAGATATTGGTCCCAGTCAAGCAAGTCTAAAAACAGATGCAAGATTAGCGGGAAAATAAAATTAATTCACATACAGGACTGCAATTTTAATGCAAGAAATCCCCAACATTTACAGATGACATGATCGCATCAAAAGTACAAAGCCATGCTCCATTTCTGGTCAGAAAGCCAAGAGTTATTTCTTCAAACTGGCTTACCAGATCAGAAACTCTAGTCCCAAACACTCGATTTGACAATCAAACATTCTCACACTATCTCTGGCTCAAACCTCGTATAGTCGGCCCTCATACTCTAATCACAGTCTCAGATAGAGCGAACAATGGATCAATCCTTGTATCAGATTATTTTCTAAGGTGTTTTTGTCATCTCAGCACGGATAACTAAGCGTGGTGCATGACATCTCTTTCTACTCATCGACACTCAACCCCCGCCAAATTTATCCAATCGAAACAAATAGAAATCAGATCTTCCTCCTGCGCAGGTAGATTCTTCAGAGTCAGGTTGAACAGCTACTGATCGACTCACTATTTGCAACATTCAAGGCTCATATATTGTGCCAATAGGTCCAAGCACACGAGTGACTCTAGTTAAATTGCCGCAGATGCACATACCCGGCAACAACCTTACACAACCGCTCAGACCCTTAAATGTTGCGTATGTTACTTAATAGTTTCAGGCATACGACTGACTATCAATTCTCATCATCACGGTTGTGCCCTGTCCTTCAAAAGAAACCCGCCAAGATTCAAAGAAAGAGACAGCTCAGGGTAAGTTGTGTTGGAACGGTGGTTTCACTTCAAAAGCGACCTGGGGTTATCCGGATGACTACAACAGTCAGAATAATCAAAAACCATCAAACCAGCAAAGACATCCCCCACCACCCCGAACACAAGACGAACCCTAAACCCTATCTTAGACGTGCATCGATGAATCTACAACCTGAAAAATATCACATATTGCTAAGCATCATTGCAGGATGTCCAGCAGGGTCTGGATTCGGGCACCCACTCCCGAATGCCAACTAATCCGCCCAGCCGGAGTGATTGCTTCATGGTAGGATCGGTACCTCAAGTTCAGGAACACGCATTCGGATAAACCCTACCCCAAGATCTAAACTATTCTTTTATTCTTTTATTCTTTAAAACACACACACACACAACAACAACAACAACAATTTGGTTGTAATGTTCCAGCAGACAGGTCAACACGCGCTCATAGAGAGGAGCATACATTGGTTATAAACTGGAAGCCTCCCACAAAAGGAAGACTCGTGTGATGTGTGCTTTTGCCGACACCTACTCCGTTCAGGGGTACGAAGTGGTAACGCCTCGCAGCAAAAGCAGTGGAAACATCGACAGAACGTTAACAGATACAAAACCACAAATACACAGCATACATCTTGTGAAGACTATGTTCCAGTAGACAGGTCAGCGGGAGCCTATGAGGACAGCTCCGTTGGTTTAAGACTGGCAATTGAAATCTCCGCTTCCGCAGACAAGAACAAAAACAGACAACCTACCCCTGCCAAGCACATACGAAGACAAAGGCTTTTGAGAATCCCGGATAAATCCTTGCCATACCCTAATCCGCTAATAATTGCTAGAGTAAGTTAGGGTTAACTACTTAACGGATATGACGACAATACTATTATTAATAATGGATTAGCACTCACACTAATTTGTGTGAGTGCTGATGAAAACTGCATGATACCAGGGCCACACCAGTAGGCCCAGCCAAAAACACCAGCCCTACGTATTCTCCGGGAATACAGGGCTGGGATTTCAAATGGCTGGAGCTATCTGAAATCCCAGCCCTGTATTCCCGGAGAATATGTAGGGCTGGTGTTTCTGTCTACTAGAGCTGCTGGGGTTTTTAGTGTGGCCCTGGTATGAATCTTGTCACTAAATGAATGTGTGTGTGAGCAGGCAAAAGCCTGAGATCATCGAGCCGCTCAAATATGCCAGACATGTAACCTACTATTTAAGGTATGTGGGTTTCAGGCATGGCCTAGGATGTTCTACGAACAGACACTTCATTCACTCCGGCCTTAGCAGAGGCCGGAGTTCTTCTTCTTCTATGTGGGTTTCATTTGGCTCATTTTTCACATTCTCCAACTTCTACCGAGTATATTAAAGTTATCCTTAAACTCTTGAGATGCCGGGTCATACTCAGGGCCACTTCACACACAAGGCTGAAGGCCCTTGACCATGGCAATGTAAGAGCTCTCATTGGTCGAAAAGGCGGAGACCGTCCAAGTTCACTTCACACTAGGAGGTGAAGGCCTAAAGGCCCAAAGAAAAGTTCGTGGATGAAAAGTCTACACAGAGTCCTACATGCCTGGTTGTGGATAAGGGTGCATGACCTACCGAAATTTGCATCAGACCCACCTCCAAGAGGTGGGCTTGACGCAAATTCCAGGAGATCATGATTTTTTTAATAATTTTTCCAGCATGACAAATTTAGACTGCATGGCAGATTCTAGGACAGACAAACATCACCAAGTAATTATCTTAAATTGATAAACTTGGAGAAAGATTATATTAAACCAAATCCTCCCCTCTTTTTTTGCCAACAAAATATGCAATGATCCCGCAACATGGTTCATTCTCACTTCACACTATGCTTGAGGACCCAAGACTACATAAAATGGCTTTCCCAACACCCATGGTATGGCCTTTGGATGAGAGTCAAGGGTCCTCACCATTACAAGGTCACGGCTCTTGGCTCATGTGTGAAGTGGCCCTCAATGTTTCACTTGGGGTTTAGTGTCCCGGGCTATATTTGACTTTTCTACAGTATTGTGTCAGTACCTTAAACATAACCCGGGATCAAAGTCCGGGCACCCCGAGTTTAGGGTCCTTACCTAGTTTTGCCTTGTCTCCCGGGTTTCGGTGCGGACCTACCCCCTTCCCATTCCGTCACACTGCCTCATTTCCAAGGCTAGCTCGACAAGAGCTGAAGAATAGTGGCTACTACTCAAGCTTATGCGTTGGGCTATGGATCAGGAGCTACGAGGTGAAGCGTTTAGCTTTGGATTAGGAGCTGGAACGTGAGGCTCTTAGTTGTGGATCAAGAGTTGTGAATTGGGGGTAAGGAAGAGTGTCGAAATGGACGCAATAATCACTAGACTCATACCTCGATCTCTACTAATTCATACCTCAATGCAGACCCAACCTTGACTTATTCATACCTCACATGCTGGAATTCGAACCCAATATGCACTTATTCATATCTCGCCCCAGTAGGCTTGCCAAACTTTGAAACCAATCTCGACTTGTTCATACCTCACCCCAAAGAGATGTTGAATTTTGAACCTAATTTACACTTATTCATACCTCACCCGAAGGGCTGCCAATTTTGAAACCCAATCTCCATTGTTTCTTGCCTCACCCATGATTGGCGTAACTTATGATAGGCAAGTTGAGCCTACCTTATGTTGGGGTCAAGCTGAGCCTAATTGAATTCCCAATATCACAAGTTCATTTTGAGATTGTCAATCTTGTGTTTTTGTTCACATCCACCTCCAATTCTAACTTTGTGTTACGGTTGTCTTTTGTAGCTATTGGAGACGGCAAAGACCATCCAGTGAGACCAACGATTAGGTTCCACTTTGTCAAGGTATTGGCTCTAGGGCAATTAGGTGTAGCATAAGTTAGGTTTTTAGGGTGCTCAACCAAACATTCCCATATAATCTAGCTCCGTGTGAAGTTTTTTATCAAAGAAACAAATACCATGTGTTTTGGTAGTTCTAAGGTGACTATATGAATGTACATGTCATTTTGATTCAATTATATGGATTTAATACATGAATGTTTGAATGTTTCATTGCTTGGGGTATTGGGATGTGATCATAAAAATGTGCTATATTTTGACAAAGTTCCAACTGGCCATTTTGACCTCCATTTGGCCAGTTGGAACTTTGTCTTGCCCGAACATGAGTTCAACACGAAGTATACCCTTGAGGACCCAAATGTTGCATACATCCCTTACCTTCCCAAGAGTAGGCAACATACCTTTTGTGGGGGCTAGGGCACTAGCAAGGTATGGACAAATGTGGCATTGTGGTCAACAACTTTAAAATCCTACACTAAATATTGAATTTGGTGTCATATGGTATTCTTCGATCATGTGGTAATTTTAGGTCATAGAGTCTAGTCCCATATGATGGTGTTGCCCACATGCACGTAGGGGGCTAGCGTGGTCATTCCATGGAAACATAGTGGAGATCAATTAAGATGGCCACAAGGTGTTTTTTTTTTCTCTCTATGATATGATTGTTTATGGTTGTTGTGGGCAACGTGATGCATTATTATGTCCCATCTTTTTGTAACCAACATACATAGAAGTCAATCTACAAATGTATGCAAAAGTGGAGTAATTTTGGGATTGGGTGTGGCCAACACACACCGAGCTCAAAGATGATACCAGTCCCACATAGCTAGCAACATGCTATTGTGATGGTTGTTTGTCGGGCATTCAAGGGGCACCAATGATGTGGACCAATGCGTTTGTGTGGCCATTAAACATTGAAACCATACACTAATTATTGTATTTGGTGTCTTGCTGGCCCCTTGCTTGAAAGGATGAGGACATACTTGGTGATGTCATTGTGATTGGACGTTGTGGAGAAGGATTTGATCCAGCAGTCACACATCAAGGACTTAGGGTATGATTCATGCAGTCACGCATCAAGGAGTTTGGTTCGAAGTTGGAGCCTGGGTGAATGAGTTCCAAAATCAAGGTAACCAGTGGGTGAATCAATTTGAGGAGGTGAGTTCTCACCGACTTTACTTTTCTATAATGAGTTGTCAAAGTGGTCAGTGTTGTGAGGGTGTTTTGAGATTTTGTATATGTGTATGTCTTCTTCATCTCTGGAACCACTTGCTGAGCAAATGAGCATTGACAATCCATCAAGAGAGTCTAAGCTTTCCAAGCTCAAAATTGTTTTGTCTATGCCTTGTTTTGTATGGATGTAGAGTATTTCAATAGAAGTGGCAAAACTTACTTCTCTGACGGTAAGTACATATTGTTGTTGTGTTGTCCCCAACATAATAAGCTTGGTCCCTTACCTCTCTCTCTCTCTTCGGCTACAAGGTCGCCAATCTGGCAAATGTTAAGCCCAGCTGGAAGTTTAGTATTGTAGGCGGTGACATGACAAGAATTTTGACTCGTCGGCAACAGTTGGTTGTAGTCGCACTGTAAAGTTGGATTTGGCCTCCGGTGTTGTTGTTGGCTTCTTGTTCTAGTGAGTTAGACGGCCTAGAATTAGGAGGAGGACCAATTGGGAGGGCAATCAAGTTACTATCAGCTTGGGTAAGCATGTCGGTGGAGTGGGATAGTGTTGTGGGTTTAAAGATGTATTATGGTTTTGAAGGTTTGGGATTGAAGGTTTGGTAACGGAATTATGTGAGCATTTGAGAGAAGGGAAGGGAAGAGGAGAGAAGAAGTCGCCTCTGCTGGAGTTTTGTGACCATTTTCAAGAAGATTTGGTAGTTGCTACCCGACTTCTTTGGGTGTTTCAAAAGTTGGTTGGTTTACCAACAAAGAGGCTTATGTGGTTGCATGAGCAAAAGGGTTGGGTTAGGATTGGATCACCAAGAGGGGGGTTTTGAACTTTCTCTCTGATTTCCATGATGAGGTCACCATGCTTGGCATGATCTGCAACAAAGTCAATTTGGTGGAGGTCAACGTTCAAGTGCCATAGTGACTGAAGGCCGCCATGTGCCATTGGACAAGGATGATCACTTACAAGGTTATACCTTTGGGCATCCACCAGATGACATGTGAGATGAAAATTGAAATTACTCATGGATCCTAAACCCTAAAATATGTGGATATGAATCCCTAAAGCATTTGTTGTGTCGGCACTCTATATTTGTATGCCTAAACCCTAAACTCAACAAGTTTGTGGTGGCTGAGAATTGGGTGTGATTCAGAGAGTTGTGCAAGCATCAAAATGACAATGAATGTGGTGTTCTCTAAGAAACCATACTATAGATCCGCATACCATATCACGCACAACATAGACTCGGGTTAATAACCCAAAAAGACATCAAATACAACATTGGCTCCATATGAACCAGTTCTCAAATTAGGAAAAACCGGCATGACATGATTTGAATTCCAATGTGCATGACACATGACACATGACATAACTAAGGAGAATGCCACTCTGTATGTCGTTGGTGATGTTGTCTTTCCATCATCCACCTGGACGGAGATGGATGAAACTGCAATGGATGATTACTGCTGACGTCACCAATCGGGCATATTATGACTTGTCAAGCTCCCCTTGATAAGCTCATAGGGGGTGGCATATCGTCTGCCATAACCAACATACATAGAAACCCATTGTATATAGCCAACATACATAACTCAGAAGTCTAGCCACAAATGCATCCAAAAACGAGTGCAACACACTAGGTGTGGCCAACACACCCCAAGTCCAAAGATGGTACTAGCCCACCCAGTGGGTGCGTATAGTTGAGAACATGGACATTTTCATAATGAGATGTTGTCATGGATGATTGGAATTTGGATGAAAAACACCTAGTAAGTGACTTTAGTTGCCACATTGTAAATCTATGATGCTAAACTTGGGTGGCCAAACGAATGACAACTATTATTGGGTTTACATTTACTGTTACTGACACAACACAATCTATATTGTGCAAGACAAAGGGAATTGGTGGCACTAAAGACAATATTTAGTGAGAATTATGTGCATTGGTGTCATTATAGGCCTGTGAATTTCAATAGCCGCGCAGGGATCATTTCAATAGTGTTCGAGTCTCATACTATAGAGATGTAATTATTATTTCAAGATTTACGAATTAAGAAGTTGGTACTTGATTTAATGTAGCATGTGACCTACAAGGTTGATTGTTGGTCACATGGTGGCCCACTTCCCTTGGATATTGGAAACGGCCTTTGTCATTTTAAAATTGAACTTGAAATCATGTGCCAGTATTAGATAATTAATTTTGATAATTTAGATTAATGCATCCTCTTACACAAGTGATTTTCTACAAGTATTCGTAGACATTCAAACTAATCTAGCGTAATTTCAAACTAATGTAGCGTAATTGACTGTAATCTACCTAATCAAACCTAGTTAGATGGGCCTAATATTTTTTGCATGGCACTTATTGCAGAACTCTACGTAGTAGTAACATGGTGTCATGCAATGTAAGCATATGAATTACAGCAAAAAGTCAGCCAGTTTGAACATCGAAAACCCCTTGTTCATTGATATATGCATTTGATTCAGGACATATTCGCCATGGAATATCCAGGGAGATAGCCCAGACACAGTCTCTACAGTATTTTCATTTGTTTCTGTGACTTATTTTCTTGAGCATTCAGTGGGGTGTGGGTAACATTATGAAAAGCTCGCCCCACTTCGAATTAAAAGATTTAAGTAACGTTCGGACAATTTTCTGTTATGTGTCTGTTCAGAAGCAGTACGTTATAACCGGTGATACTAAAAATGTCTACCATCTTCCATTCATATGATGCTTTTCTTAAAATGTGATTTTGATGATGGTCTTTCTTCTCTCCCAAGATGCAAATTGTAACACTGAAGGGTCATTGCACCATGAGGCATCATTGCTGCCGCTTTAGGCCTACAAGGCATCAAATTTTAAATTAGAATCTTTAATTCAAACTTCTGAGATGTGGCATATTTCAACTGTTATTGTATGGCAGTCTGCGGGGATATATTGAAATGGTTGTCCAGGATTTAGGGTCCTGCGAAGAAATTGTAAACAGCTAGAAGATAGATATTTGCGAGCCAAACCAGGAAATACAGGCTTGCAAGCAATCTCCACTTGCATCTTCGGATACCATTGCCGAAGTCGACCACTCGAAACATGTCAACAGTTCTGTTTATCGATAATACGAATCCATGATCCATTTATGCTCAGACAGCCAAGAGTTGTTTCTTCAAACTGGCTTGCCAGATCAGAAACTCTAGTCCGAAACACTTATTATCATCATAGCATAAATGGAACACAACCATCACTCCTGTAATTGCATCCAACTAATCACTCAGACAACGAGTTTATGCCCTCACAGTTGCAAGGTCGATAAACCAAGCACTCGGGGATTGAAATACTTTTATCATCATCGTGACCAACCAATCAATCTAACTCTACCTCTCACTCAACCCTCATATAGTCGATCCATATGCTCTCATCACGTATTCAGATAGAGCTAATAATGAATTAATCATTGGGTCACCCACATCTCCACTCAACGGGGAAAAACATTGTCTCAGATCATTTCTATGGTGTCTTGTCATCTCAGCACGGATTACTAAGTATGGTGCATGACATCTTTTTCTCCTCATCAACACTCATTCCCCACAAACGCTGCCTACTTTCATTCGATTCAAATAAATGGAAATCAGAGCTTCCTCCTGCGCAGGTAGATTCTTCAGGGTCAGGTTGAACAGCTACTGACCGACTTACTCTTGGCAACTTTCAGCGCTCATATATGCTACCAGGTCCAAGCACACGAGTGACTCTAGTCAGATTGCCGCAATACAAACACACAAACCCTAATATTAATTATACGCAACCGCTCAGACCCTTAGATGTTCTGTATGTTATTTGATAGTTTCAGCCAAACGACTGATTATCAATTCTCATCATCACGGTTGTACCGATGGACCTCTCTTTAGACCCTAAACCCTATAAAAAAAACCTTCAAGCAAAAGCCGTTGAGACATAAAGAGACTGCTCAGGATAAGTTGTGTTGGAACGGTGGTTTCTCTTCAACGCCCTCTTGCGAAGGCTAAAAGCGAGCTGGGATTATCCGGATCATCACAGCAGTCAGAATTCAAAAAAAATAAACTACTCCAGGACACTCCACAAATCCCTATGCACAGAACCAACCCTATGTCCAGTCCCTCTGCACACTCCATTCACAACCAAACCTTACATGTGCACTCTGTCGATCAACATCTATTACGATAGCATGAAATGGAAATAAGAGTCAGGCAGAGACCAGTATGCATCATAATATATTGTCCAGCAGGGTCTGGAGTCGGCATCCACTCTCGAATGCTAACTAATTCACCCACCGTAATCTTTCAATGCACCTTCTTCGCTCCACTTAACAAGTTAAGTGGCTGGACAAGAATTGCTTCAAGATGGAATCAGCGATTCAAGTTCAAGAAAATGCATAAAGTTTGTGCAACAAAAAACGCCTAAACCTACGAAGAAACAACGTCGTTGTAATGTTCCAGCAGACAGGTCAACACGAGCTCATAAAGCGAAGCATGCATTGGTTTAAGGCGGGCAGCCTCCCACCAAAGGGAAGCCCATGTGATATGTGCTTTTGCCGACACCCACCCAGTTCAGGAGTACGAAGTGGTAACGCCTCGCAGCAAAAGCAGTGAGAAAAATCAAACGCAACAACACAAAAATGACATGTGCAAAAGGCATACACACATCGTTCGTCCCATGAACATGTTCCAGTAGACAGATCAACGGAAGCCTATGAGAGGAAGCTCCGTTGGTTTGCCTTGGACTCGCAGTCTCCACTTCCGCAGGTAGCAGCCCCGTCTGCAAGAACAAAGCGGCCACTTCACAGTATTGTGTGGCAAGCTCGCATTTATGAACAAAAAAGGCTTCCAAAACCCTAATAGAACCCTAAAAAAACCCTAATCCGCCATCGCTGCGATGACTCCAATGTGGACTGAATTTGAAGGTGGCGCTCGAAGTACTTATGAGCCCAATTTCACAATAAAATCAATAAAGAATTTGAGAGTGACCAATTCATGGATGTGGGGACAATGGATTCATTCATCCATCATGAATGGAGGAGGGATGGCACCATGGCATGATCCCTAAGTTTTGTAAATATTTCATCCAAGTGGGTCTCGTTATACTATAATATTGAAGTCCTCCATTCTAATTTTGAAGGAAAGTTAAATAAAATGATCATAAGAGGCATTGTGACATTTTGGCCCATTGTTGAGAGAAATTTGAATAGATAGATAGATAGATAGATAGAATTTTATCTTCTTAAACACGAGGTGAAGTATTAGAAGAAACATAAGATATCTAATATCAAATGTAATAATGTGAGTGGTTGGACTTCATTTCACATCAATAAGTTGATCAAAGAAGAATGAAACTTCTTATTGCTTAATTGTCACGTCATAGTTTCAATAAGTTCATGTTGTGAGTCTTTTTAGAAGTGGTTAAAGTTGTAGACACTACTACACAAAGTTTTATTTTGGTCCATATATTTGTGGTATTATTATGATATTTTGTTTGGATTATTAAAGGTGTAAATAAGTAAACCACATGTGGTCAAAACAAAGGTGTAAGCGAAGTGTATATGATGACTGAGGACTTTATATTTTTCACAAGCTTTTCATTAGCATAATATTAGAAATATGGTGAAACCTAATATAGGGTAGTCTTCATTTGTGGAAGCAAAAATTTGGAAAAATATTCAGTGTAATATCGCATCATTTCCATTTCACATATTGCATTATAATACTATATAATAATATGTAATGTCATGTATTACTTCTTTTTCATTTACATACAAATTCTTATGTTCAGGATGGTACAAACCTTCTAAAGGGTCTTCCCTAGGATTTACACAATGTGAATGAAGATTTGTATATGACTACTTATGTCATCTAGTTCAAACTCTCCCGTACAATCCACGCTACATTCAAGTGGTTTAGTTGAGTTTAAACAACACAAGAGAGGCATGTTTTGAATCAATATAGGATTAAGATTAAATGAAAAAATTACGTTCAAACTACCAAAAGGTGCAAAATAATGGGACGAAGTTTTTTTTTTTTTTTTTTTAAACAGTAGATAAATAGTCCCTCCAAGAAAAATGAACGCACTTATATACAATACATATGCGCCAAAAAAACATACATATGTGATAATGACACTTTATCTTTGTGCTCCCTTGCCAAGATAGTCGTGGGAGTGCAAAGTTGTTAATACCAAGGCTCGATCCCCAAACTTCTTGAATCGATGTTTCAATCTATTTACCTTTTCACATGATAGAGTTATCTTTTAATTTGCCTCAAGATTTGGTCGGGAGTTGCTAGTTTTGCAATGATACTTTTCATATTTGGTAAGGTTTAGGTGTGTGCTTGGAGTCGGTACGGAGGTTTGAACAATGAACATCCTATATCAATCTATTCAAGGGCAAACTCATTGGTAGATTGGAGACGGCTTTATCTAAAGACAAGTAACGACGAGGCGTTAACAATGAGAGCATGCCATTCATGCATGTAATGTAATCAAAGACCTTGCACGCAAGAAAACCAAGAAAGAGGACATTGTTACAAACACTTAAGATATATTGTGTGAGTGGTGTGTGGTTAAATGTAGATTTAAGAGCATTTAAAAGTTATTTCATAGCATTCTTCGGCACCCACACTATATTTCACAGGGATAGGACATGTGTATATTGAATATGGTATCAATAACCCAAAGTCTTGCATCTTGGAATACATGCTAGTATGTTTGACAATGGTAGGGACGATGGTGATTGGTTTGAGAAGTAAAACAAACAAAACCAATATTAGATAGTCGGGGTTGTGCATCAAGTCACATGCAACATACAGATGATGATGTGGTTATGTGAGAAGTGACGACCCGGTTATATCCAATACTAATAGCGGGTCCTATCCATAATATAACATGAATATTGCACGTTAGTCCAATGAAGAATGTTATGGTCTTTCAGAGAGATTGTATTACGTGCTCAAAATGCTAACTATTCTAAAGACAATAATGGACATAGTTCAAGAGACCTATACAACCACTTAAAAAAAAAAAAAAAAACCCTTCACTTTGACGATGAAATAACTTTTCACAAGAGCTCCAAAAATAATGAGGAAAATGACTACTCCGAGCTAGGTTTGGATCTTGTACTAATTGTGTGTTTAATGTGTGAGGAGAAGTGGGTGGCCCACTTAAGGTCGATAACCCTTAATCAACTACTTGTTTTCTTAAAGTACATATGTTGCAGTGGTATAAGGTTTGTTTGACTCCAAGATCAAGCATTAAAAAACATACGTTGAAAAAAATTGAATTGCATACTCAACATATGATAATCATGTTAGGTTCGATAATCAACATAATTAGGGCCCCCTATATGATCATTTAATAAGCAAGAGAATGTTTACATTGACAATGGTTAACATATTCATACGAGCTCCACGAATCACAAGGAAAGTGAGGACAGCCTTCATTTAGATTTGCTAACCATCTCACCCTAATCGTGTGTTTCATATCCTAGTAGAAGTAGGTGCACCACCTTAGTCCACCCAACTATGGTGGGGGGTCCTTGGACCTTGTTGTATGGGTACCTCAAAGCCCTTTGGGGGGATTCCATGTCCGGTATCCTCAAGGCACTAGTGGCTAGCTAGGAACTAGCATAGTGTGTCACTATAGTGCCCATCCTCGAAAGGGGAGAGTAGTATTGCCCCAATGTCCCCTTGTCCGACCGTGTCACTGAGGCGCGGATTAGGGAGCCGGGCCTGTGGGCGGCTCCTACAAGCTGAGCCGCTCACTTGATAACATTCATCCAACGGTTGAAATAATCCTAGGTGGCGGGCGCCCATGGTCGGGCACGGGTCCCAAACGCGGGCGGGCATGCAAGGTCCGGCACGGGTCCCGGAACGCAGCTCCCCATTAACTGCGGTCCAAATTAATTGATGTCCAAATTAATTGATGTCAACTGAGGAGAGGGCATTAGAATTAATTGACATCAATTAATTTGGACCACAGTTAATGGGGAGCTGCGTTCCGGGACCCGTGCCGGACCTTGCATGCCCACCCGCGTTTGGGGCCCGTGCCCGACCATGGGCGCCCGCCACCTAGGATTTTTTCAACCGTTGGATGAATGTTACCAAGTGAGCGGCTCAGATTGTGGGAGCCGCACACATGCCCGGCTCCCTAATCCGCGCCTCAGTGACGCGGCTTGTCCGATGGGCATCGGGTCATTGACATTACGAACGGACACTTTATTCACGCCGGCCCCTTGCTAAAAAGGGACCGGAGTTTCTATCTATCTATCTACAGTCCTACCTCTTTAATACGACACTCGATAATACGACAACCTCGATATTATGACACAAATTTCGTAAACCAAACTTCCTAGTTCAAATCTACCTCTATACTACGACTATGACAATGTTAATACGACACTCTTAGACCCCCCAAATGTCATATTATAGAGGTAATAAATGCATTTATATGGTGGGTCCCATACACTTATATATACATAAATACATAAATAATTTTAAATTCATAAATCTTATACATATGAAGTTTGGATTAAGGAAGTTTAAATGTAAAATGATGAAATAAACATGAGAACCATGGGAACTAGGTTCTCTTTCTAAAACCCTACTCATGAGGACCAAAGAGAAAAATCGAGATTGATCAAGGAGTCCGAAGACCTGGCCCTTCTTATATCAAAACTGCAGCTTGGATCAGATGAGATGCCATTTGAAGAGTATGTGGTAATGGAAGGTGAAGACATCATTGAGGCTGAATATTGCATGTTAGAGCTGGTTGATATGGCCTTAGGACAGAGAATAGAGCCAGTTAGTTTGGACCTTAATGCTGAGACCGTAAACCCTTTAGATGTTGATGAGAGACCTCCACCTATTGTGAAACTGATGGATGCTCAACAATATGCTTAGCTATTAGCTACATTTTTTATGGACAATTCATTAGACTTCACTCCCGCAAATATGATGAAATTGCAGGGCATAATAGAGAAGCTCAATAAGATATATGTTGCTAACTTGAAGTGGCAACATCAGCGGACTATTGATTCCTTCTTCAAGTCCACATAGGTTTAGTGAGGAGAATTTGCATATTTGTAATACATTTGAAAGAATACTCATTTTTACATATGGAAAAATATCTCAAGTGTGTTTTTATGAAGCACCTCGTTATTGTGACAACCAGGTCCAATTTGTCATATTATTGAATATGTGACACCTCAATAATACGACCTTTTTCTCGTTTCCCAAACGTGTCATATTAAAGAGGTAGGACTGTATCTAGAAGTAGGCGAGTCTGAAATAAGCAACCGTTTAAGACCCCATCTACCTTACCTTGCCCTTTGCCCTTTATAGATGTTGAGTGTGTTGTGTGCTATGTACTTACAAGGCATGACACGACGAGGAGGTGGCAAGAGTGAGAGGGCAGTGGATACAAAACATGGAACAAGCTTTTGCCATCTCGATCCTCCACATCATCACTTCCTTTGATGACAAATCACGTTCCCGCCTCCAAATATAACCCTCTCTTATCATTCCATTGCCACATGGTGCATGATAATTGGGAAGATTGAGTGCGGTTAAAAGTCATAATCCTCACCAACGATCCTTTTTTGAGGGAGACGTAGATCTCCACGATGTAACGGTCTTGATCTAGCTTGGTTGGAAGAGAGAATCATGTTTGATAATCGACTCATCACTATATGATTCGACTGGTTATCTAATATATATTCTTGCACATCCGAACTGGAGAGAGTGCATAAGTCCTTGGCTTCATGATTTCTTGCATGTTCAAGAACCATTCACACAAGTATTGTGCCGGCATCGCCGTGTTTGATACTTGTTGGGTCTATCTAATTGATATATATATAGTTTTTTATTTTTTATTTTTTATTTTTTTATTTTTTCTCTTTTCGAGGAGGAGGCTTATAGCCTCTTTCCGAAATGCTGCCCTCTTAGGCGGCCACGTCACCAATTTGTTTTAGGGTTAGGGTTAGGGTTAGTTCTTTTTCTTGGTACCATTTGAGTATGGGCATATCAAGATCAGTAACATAATTTTAATATCAATGCAATTTATGTAGCATGGAATGATCTCAATACTTGTGCAAACCACGCAATTCAATATACCTAGTGTTGTTTTGGTATTGAACCAAATAATGAGTATAGTATAGGTCACCTTCCAAACTGAAGTGAAGTTTTTAGATGTTAACATTCTCTAAAATATCACAAAAGGACTTAAAGACACAAACAACAAAGTGGTATCCAAGAAGCCATATGATTTGGGGTTGGGCCTCTCAAACATTTCAATCTTTGTAATTATATTGATATAACAAAAGCAAATGGAGGAATGAATTGTTTTTACCTATTCATGAAGAAAATTTCACGTAAGTTCTCAATGGGATCCACATTTTGCTTCTCAATGGAAATGTAACCTTGTTATAAAACCATGAGTGTTGGTTGTGGTGGGTGGATTTTGTTTGACAATTACATCAACAACATTGAGGGAGGCCCCCTCCTCTTAAGGTTTGGTTTCCTTACACTTACTGAGGGGGTAATGGTAAAGACATGCCCCCTATAGGTTTGTTGCCGACTCATCTCAATTTAAGCTCACTAAACAAATTCGAGGTCTCTAACCTCGATGTAGGGGTTGGTTCATAAAAAACAAAAATTCCTAGGCTCTCCAATAGTAATCAACTTTTTCACCCTCCCCTTAGTAAGCAGGGGTTGAGAACATTCACCACCCCTTCTTAAGCTTCAACTTGATGCTTTGTAAAACCCATAAAATTAGAAGGTGGAAGGGGTAAAGAAAATCCTATTCATGGAGAATTGACTCCAAGAACGGATACCAAAAGGTCACGTGTTTGAGAGAGATTTGATTGCGTGATCAAAATATGATAACATTTTAAGTTCAGTAGTCAACATAGTTAGAAGGACTATATGACCATTTAAATGAGCACAAGACTCTTCACTTTCATAATAAATGAGATAGTCATATAAGCTCCAAAGATTAGGGATTCTTATTCTTCACTTTCATAATGAATGAGATAGTCATATAAGCTCCAAAGATTAGGGATTCGCTCACCATCTTTCTTTCTTTCTTTCTTTTTTGCAAAAATTGCTTCGCTCACCATCTTGTACTATGTAATTGCATGATTTATATGCTAGGGGAAATGGCTAATCAGAAAAAGTAACCATTTAAGACCCACCTACCTTAAAACCCTGAACCCTGGCCATGCCATTTCCGTGCGTTGGGCCTCATCCCTGCTACGAACTTCCTCTTGAACTTATGGTCCACTTGCCATTCTGGAATCTGTAACTTAACCTCGGGTCTCTCTGCTTGAGATGCGAACATTGCAAACTGCGAAGATCAAGTTATTCTGAGCGTGGGATTTCACCTCTGCGATTGGATTCCTGTGAGAGATTTCTCAACCTACTTTGGTGAGAGTTTGAACTGTGCTTGAGGAGATGCGTGGACTGTGCGATCCTGCGAGCTCTCCATTGTATCGGAGGGGATTTTAAAAATTAGAATGAAAATGATTAATATTAATAATTGTTATTAGAACTTTACAGGGAGTCGTGAAAATTCCGTCATTGATTGATTGATTCATTGGGGCCTAACTTATTGGTTAGCTGTCCTTGATGCATTCATGTCGTCTCGAAGAGAAGCTCTCAGCCCGCATGCACTGTCGTAGAAAGGTGGAGGCAATGTTGGGAGGATTTCTTTTTCGTCCTCTTGTGGCGGAGGCTTTTTTTTGATTGGTGTCGTCGTGAAGAACTTGTGCGTGAGTGAGAAAATCGCATTGAAGGTAGAGGTCTCACAAGTTTGGGCGATTTCCAGGTGATGCGTTGATATTTGCGGTAGTTTGTGATTTTCAAGCGAATCGGGTTAAGGTTTTTGAAGACATCCAGTATTGGTGACACAGGAGTCTCGTTCTGCTTCTCGAAGACACCAAAATCTGTAGCTAAGGGATTTTGTTTGCTTCTGCTCCTATCTAGGGATTGCATCGTAGAGCGCTTATATTCGCGGTTCACGAAGTTTTTAGGCAGGATTCCGACTTGTCCTTGGCCTCTGGATTGCGGAGTGAACAAGGATCATGTCCAACTTTTTGAACAATCTCATCTTCTCTTCTTCGAATCCCTTCCTGTGTTTTTGACGGACATAACATTCTTAAGTAGCTTATTTAGGTCCTAATTCAAATCGAATAATTCCAAGCTAATTCAGATAACCTAAGAATGATTCCACTGGGAACGCACATCTTCAATTGAATCTTGGTATATGGAAGAAGACTTTGTATCCGAAGATAGGTGACAATGAGGTGTCAACTAGTGAGAGCTTGCCACTTGACTATGCTCGGCATTCATGCATGTACTCGAAGACCTTGATTCTTGGAAACTTATTCTTGAACCTAGAATATGAAGAGAACTTCCTCACGCATGCTTAAGAATGTTTTGTAGTGCTAAACTCACCTTCTCGTTTCCCCTTTGCAGCATTCATTGCGAAAAACTCGAGGCTGAGCTTGTGTCCGGCTTTCGGACACATTGACACCAAGTTCTCAGGTGGTAGCAATCCAATTAATGGAGACTTTACAGCTTGGTTTAGGAATTTCATTATCCAGTTCATTCATTCCGAGGTTTGATACCACTCTTAAGGAATTGGGCAGCGCGGAAGCAGCGGCAGTAAGAATGGGGTCAAGAATGAGATCATTGAAACTAATTTGTTCAGCCTGGAACCCCTGTGTATGTAAAGTTGGTGGGTCAGTATGGAGGCCCTTAATTTTGGAGAATGGGAGACAACCTGGACACGTGGCAAGGGCTGGGCAGCTGAGAGGCTTGGGAATTTCTTTGAAGAAAGGGTATGTTATGAAGGACCATGTTATCGTTGACGAGAATCATCCTGCGGAAAGCACAGGCGATGTTATTGAGAAGCTGAAGGTGGGGTTCAAGAAATTCAAGGAAGGAGATTACAGGTGTGTGGATTTCTACTAACATGTGAATTTGCAGTTTCCAGGCCGATGCTGTTGTTTGCTATCAAATGGAGTTGTCCTTTAACTTAACATGACTTTTGGTTGGGATTTAGTAGTTTTGCATACACTACCTTCCACATGCTGTAAGTTTTCAGTACATGCTTGGAGGTAGTGTGGAGGTTTGAATGAAGAATAACATTCTGTGTTGGTTTGTTGAGTGTCAAAACTCATTTTGGCATGCCAAGAGGTGCTAAAAGGAGTTTGGCCCTTAATGAAATGAATAGGTTGCTCTCCATTCAATGCCCTACACTACCTGCGAGCATGCACCACAAGTGGAAAGAAATTATGTGTATTATATGCAACACTACCAATCAAATATCACAGGGGACTGACTCCCGTCGGAAAGCCCCATTTGAGATAATGTATGCAGCATGAATTAGTGCCACAGGAGAAAATGGTTCATGGAGTGCATGGACTTTACAGCAGATTTAGTGATATTATATGGGATGTTGGGATTAGTTTAAGTAATGTCTCCCACTCCATCCATTTCAAAGGATAGTCACAAGTTTGATTCCAGGATGGAAGCTATAAAATAAGTGTCATGGATGAGGTTTCTTTGCAGATGACTCTCTGAAGTTTAGGGTATGCAATTTGTTGCTTCTTTGCTATGTGCAGGAACAAGCCAGAGTTGTACGCCAAGCTTGCAGAAGGACAGGAACCAAAGGTATCACAGCAGATCAGAAATCAGAACATGCCTCATGTTTTTCGATTTTGATGTGGAGGGTGTGCAAAGTCTGCATGTATTGATTGGTTTTGTGCTGTTGTGGTATTTTGATGTGTAGGTGATGATGATAACATGTGCAGACTCTCGTGTGTGCCCCACAATGCTCCATGGTCTTGAAGCTGGTGAAGCTTTCATTGTGAGGAATGTTGCCAACATGGTACCACCATGTGAAGGATCGGTATGTGGACAAGTTGATTGAAACCCACATGTGCCTTCACTTTTTCTAGGTGGGAGCAATCAAATGTGCATAGCATCCTTAAGTAGTGTTGCCACTGTTCACGCAAAACAATAATCACCAATTCCTCATCTAGGACTCGTTGATTGTGATCACCATCTACTGATCGCCACTGGCCCCTTTTCTAGTATCAACACACATTCATAGTTCCCCCCCCCCCCCTTAAAAAAATCAAAAAATAAATACAATAATGAATGTCATTTGTCATTTGGGACTCTCAAAATCATGGGAGTGGTTTGTGGATTAGGCATATGTTGTGGCGACTTCTAATTGGATATGCCAATACAAAAGTCTGACCTACACAAGAATGTGACTCATTTGCCTTATTTAAGAGAGGCTTCTTAACATACTTAATGCCAATGGAGATGCCTTACCGGCACCATTACAACATGTTGAAAAACACCAACTTTATTAAGTTATATTACCATTTGGTTCCCACTTGACTGTATTGGCCCCGTCTTAATATTTAGACCATAGAATCTTGGATAAATCACTATGTGACTTTGCAACTTCTGTTTCTTTTTTGGGTTCTGTATACTCCTGCCATGCATTTACCATTTCTGTTTTTGCATACAGGGTGAACATCATGGTACAAGTGCAGCTATACAGTTTGCTGTCACCGTTCTCCAGGTGTGCGATGATGTCTTTTTGTTGAAAATTGTGTGGCAGTTTCAGTAGGAGGATTGGAGAGTGTCAAAATTGAAGATTTCCAGTTACTAATAACCACTGCTTATTTGATGATTGAACTGGGCTAAGTTTTTGAATTGCAATGGTTGTGAATCACAGGTTGAACATATTGTGGTAATGGGGCACAGCAGTTGTGGCGGTATCAGGGCCCTTATGACTCGAGAAGACTTTTCAGGGTACACAATCGACTATCCTTTGCTTTAAATCACATCTCATGGCTGAAAGTGTATCAAGATTTTCTCACAGGATGTGATCACTTTTCTGTTGTTTGCAGGGACTTTGTTGGAAGTTGGGTCAGGATTGGCCTTCCTGCCAAGCAAAAGACCCTATCTCTTATGGGCAACAAGTCATTCCTTGATCAATGCTCCTTTTGTGAACAGGTACATACCTTAATGAAAGGTTTTCCCTTTTTTTCCCAGCAGCAAGGCATGTGAGAGTCTTTTTTGATGTTTTACTTGCTTTCGATACCTGGTATAAGTGACCTTTACATCCATATTATACTTGACTCCAAAGTCACCACTTACAATTCATTCAGTCTTCACTTCAAAAATTACCGAAGACATCCATAACCTAAATTTATCTTAGACCCAATTACATCTAAATAATCTAGACTCAGTAAACATGGCATTTATTCAACGGCACTCAACATTATTTCCTGTATATGGATTCCCCAGGTTATATAAGCCAGTTCAACTATTGTTTCAGGTTACATATCAGAGCAAGGGTAGAATCCAAACTTTCTGGTATTTGTTGAATAATTATTTTTCTGAATGCAATGCAGGAATCCGTGAATGTATCATTGGCTAATTTGCTGACTTTCCCTTTCATTGAGGAACGAGTCAAGGCTGGAAAATTGCATATTCATGGCATGCATTACGATTTCATAGAAGGGAAGTTAACGAGCTGGAAAGTTACGCCTGAAGAACCAGGATCTCCTGTCTCTTCAAATAACCAGCCTGCTTCTGCCAAAGCATCCTGAATAAGATTTGCAGGCAAATTTACATTATGGTCTCAATAAAGTCATTTAAGGCATCTCTGTTTTTTCCCACTTTGTCATTGATAAACTTTTTCTGTAAATCTTTACTTTTATCAATCATTACATTAAAATTTAACAACGTCCTATTTTACTTTGCATTCTATGATTCAATTTTGTGCCTATGGATGACGGGAATGTTGATAATTCTGCATGGCACCTATATGCTGTAGGTAAATGTATTGTGAAGTTCAGATATTTGTACTTATTATCAGGTCCTGGTGAATGGATTCTTCCTGTCTATTTATCATGCAGATTGTTGATTTGTAGGACCAAGTGACTTGGAGGTGGACACCATTTGCAATTAATCTACTAAAGCACACATTGCAAATTGAAGGTTTCTCTGAACTCATTTGCTAGTCTACTCAGGAATAAACACAGGAGTACCCTTCACATTGAAACATCTTCAACCGTTGTTTCAATTAACAGGCTCCAATACCCAGATTGTCCTCTGCTTGAATAACTCATTTGACCTTTCTAATACATTTTGCAATTCACCCAAGTGATACTAGTTGGTTTTAAGTATGCAATGCAGTGTCACAAAAATGAAATTCTGAATTTTGGAATCGTCAGGTTCCAAATTGAGACTTGCTATTGTGAATTGAGTCGGTTCCCTCGTGAATGATGTCCCTCAAGTTGGCTGATTGTTGCAAACAATCACTTTGTACAGAGGCATAAGGGACAGAAAGAGGAAGATTTACAAAGGATGTCAAGTTTTAGGGAACCCAGGACCTAACCTATTTATGCCTAATTTTTTGAGTTTGCATTTGTCATTCGTTACAAACTCCAATTTCAAAAAAATTGCAAGTCCCAAACCTCCGTTCTTTCTAGGCCCGAAAGAATGGATTCATGAGCAAGCCCCACAATCAATAATGACGACCGCCGTTTCTGTTATGCATCAAAGAGCATAATGCAGGCACGTGGCGTTTGTCCTTCCCAACCTTTTCTTGATCAAGAACTTCCAACCCATGGGCACAAATAATACTAAGCATCCTCTACCCCAGCTCACTCCTACCCCAGTAAGCGAAATTTCTGTCATCCTCTTGTCACAAGATCCTGGTAGGTATATAGGGCATGTCTTGATAATCACCTTGATATGTAATTGGGAGCTTGATGTTGTGTTTATAAACAGGGTCTCGTTTACAAATTGATCCATTTCAAAGCAAGCTACTTTTATGATCTTGATCAGTGTATAGAGGAATCATCTGCCGCTTATACCGACGTGGTTGAGGTGATGCGAGAATATTAGTGGTGATAATGGGATGTGCATCTGCTGTTTGAAGCTCTTTGCTTTCGCAGTTGCTGTCTGTTTGTGTGTCTACCTACTCAGCAAAATTGTTAAGCTACCCAAGAAACTGTAATAACCTCCGAGTGTTTTGTAATTTTTTTACAACTCTCATACTGCCATTCGGTGAATCATGGCACTGGGGACAAGGTACTCGTTGAAGGTGACCATCGTTGCGGCAGTCGCTGGTATGGTAGGCATCGTCGCCGCCGTCATGGGTTTTTCTGCAGAAAGGAAGCGCATCACTGTAAGTCTACTTCCAATACTCATACCTCTTGATTTAAAGCATTAATACGTCAATTCAATTATTTTATTCTTTGATGAGCTCATGAGATGCATCAGCGTTTCTAATGTACTCACCTGAACCACTGGGTCAGCTGATCCATCATTGGAAACTTATTCCTGGCCTATTCTTGTCATCAAGAAAGCTCAGGAGTTTTACCATTATGCCAACGCAAGCTCCTTGGTATATAGATCTTTTTAGAAGTTAATTTTCGTGCTCATCCAAATATGTTCATCCCTACTGTTGATCATCTTTCATTTCGTTTCGTTTCAAATTAATCTGTTATATATGAAGCCATGATGTTCTTGCCGGGACCTTCTGGAGCATTTATCACTCGAAACATGAGTTCTTGTCAGCCTCCTAAGGACATCTAAACAGTTGATCAATATTACATCTCCTAACCATTATGCTTGTTCAAATTCCAGTGAAGTGTTTTATAGCATTTTAAAGTGGTGTAGTGGGTGGTGTTCTCCTTAAATAACCATCTTGGAGAGTATACACGACTCGGTGAGATTCTTTTCGGCAAGGTATTAAGTTGGATCTTGGTAGATGGGAGAAGGCTTTGTCCGTAAATAGATAGGTAACAATGAGGTGTCGACTTAATGAGAGATTGCCACTGAAGAATGGTTGGCATTCATGCATGTATTCAAGGATCTTGATCTTGATAACTTATTTTTGAAGCTAGAATAGAAAGAGAACGTCCTTACACATGCTTAAGAATGCTATATAGACATTCGCCATAAAATTCAACTCTAAAGAGAGATCTTTGGATCAGTGCAGGTCTCATAACTCTTCTATATCCGAGCCTCTGGAATAACATCCACATGATAACAATATTTGATCTCGGTGAGTATTAAACATGTGGTTTAATTGTGATGCAGGCAGATGAGTTGGTGTGGATTGACAATGAAAACCGATGCCTTGTGCCTGCGAACCAAACCGTGTCGCTGTCTATCATGGCAGGTTTTCTTGTCTTCGTGATGCAGATATCGCTCACTGTGGCTGGAGGATGTCTTTGCTGCAATTACAGAATCAACAAGTTCAGCGACCCTGCTCCTCTTGCCATCAAAAGCCTCATCCTGTCTTGGTACTTTACTGTCAACTCTAGACCTCTGTCTAATTGCTGTGAGATGAGACATCTTGATCATGGGGATCGATTTTGTGACATGTTGACTTGTTCATTTTGTGATTACGAAGGGCAAAGACGTTGTAACATCATATTCTTAAGTAGCCTATATAGATTTTGATGCAAATGGAATAATCTTAGGTAATACAGATAAACTAAGAATGATTCCATTGGTGAAGACGCAACTCCTCAATCGAATTTTGGTGGATGGACAAAAGCTTTGTGTCTAACGATTGCCAACAAGAGGTGTTGACTAATGAGAGCTTGCCACTGGACTATCCTCGGCATTCATGCATGTACTCATGGACATGATTCTTGAAGCTAGAATAGAAAGAGAGCATCCTAACATATTTCATTACTTAATCAATGAAATAATTTTGCATCCTCAATGTCCTGAACACGTATGTACTGCTGCATTGTTTGAGGAATGAACTCGTCTGTTTGTTTGTTTGGTATGGCAAACCCTTACTCCAGGATGAGCTTACATTATTATACATAGGTAATCCTAACAGCTCGATTATTCCGAAACCGTCAAGAATTTACTCTGATTTTATCTACTCCGAATTCACTCTGAATACTTTGGTTGGCTATGTGTAGGGCATCATGTATTGTTGCGAGTATTTTCTTTTTCTATGGAGCGGGTGTGACCACCAATCATCATGCCAGGCCTAACTCGAGTCCTCTTCCAATGGCCACCTCGGCATCTTGCGGCTATGCAATCAATGCTGGTGTATTTGCTGGTGGAGCTATTATTGCTCTTCTGGCCACAGCCTCTGCAATTTCTTACTACCTGGCCGTCGCGCGCATTGATATGATCTGGTTAGACCATAGTTCCAAGCCTAATGCAGGTCTGGAAACTGGACATCGATCACCTGCACCTCCGGCAATGCAAACAACCCAGTGATCACTTTGGTCAAACTTCATTATTTTTCAGTGTGTACACTGAAAGCCGTTGTAACCGTCGTCGGATTGCAGGAATTGACTACCTGAGCTTGAATTACATCTTATCCTCATACTGTCATGTCCTATTAACAGTAGGAGCGAAGGCTGTCCACATGAGATGTTTGAACCTGCTGTTGCGGTGGTGCACCATTAACTTCATATCTGTCAATTTGAGTTGATGTAAAAATTGAGCTTGTGATCTGTGCTCATTAATGCATGTTTCTCACATAAGTTTTGCAAGTGTTGTTGCTTCTAAATTGACCATTCAAATCCGATTCTTCATTAACGGAGACTTTTGTGCTCCATGGGGTCAGTGCCTGTTTCAGCAAATTCTTGGTGATATCAACGCCTGGTTTGGCAACTGAACATTGGCTATCGAGAATTAGGTGGTCATTTTGAGGGAACTGCACCGAGATGCTTTGTTAGATCCACAGTTTTCTGTTTGTATTCCAGCATCTATAATTCGTCTATGGGCAACCACAATTCCTACCCAAAGCCGAGTAAGCATTGGATTAAAAAATGTGGCACTCTTCGGTCACTTTTTCTAACCGGACATCATATTATAGTGGTCATCTTCAGAGCTTGTTTGTACAGTAAGAACGGACACCAAAAGGATATAGACTATTAAACATAATAGTCTGGTTTGAACACTCCACCTTCTCATTGTTTTACATCTAGTCTGAAGCTAAAATTACACTTCCGTTTGCAATTGCTAACCAATTGAAACGTTTCTCAGACCAGAGACCAGAACTAATTCCACAGACCAGAACTAGTTTGGGAGCTGAAAGCGCCCATACTATGCCACATACTTTAGGCGAAGTAGTCAGCTAAGTTATAATTCAGCTCAGATGTTGGCTGGCTTGATGTAGATGATAGAAATCTATATCAACTGTGGTCAATAAAACATTTTCACAGATCGACTAAGTGCCCCAGCGGTCCGTACCCGGAATATTGCTCGTCATAGATGTTATCGCTGAACATAAAAATTCCTCTGTACCCAGTTTGGACTTTGTATTCATGTACAACCAAACTGGATTATGGAGCCAGCATATTCCATTGCAATAAAGCTCAGGAATTTTGTGCTGTGTTCATTCGTAAGACAGTTGAATATTTATCGAAACGTAACCCAGGAGCAGCATAGGCTGGGCGACATCACATTTTCGAAAGGCAATGGTCTAATGATTATAGTATTAATGCATCTTCGGAGAGCATTGCCAAGTCGACCACTCCAAACATGCCAACAGTTCGGTTTATCGATAATACGAATCCATGATCCATTTATGCTCAGACAGCCAAGAGTTGTTTCTTCAAACTGGATTGCCAGATCAGAAACTCTAGTCCGAAACACTTATTATCATCATAGCATAAATGGAACACAACCATCACTCCTGTAATTGCATCCAACTAATCACTCAGACAACGAGTTTATGCCCTCACAGTTGCAAGGTCGATAAACCAAGCACTCGGGGATTGAAGTACTTTTATCATCATCGTGACCAACCAATCAATCTAACTCTACCTCTCACTCAACCCTCATATAGTCGATCCATATGCTCTCATCACGTATTCAGATAGAGCTAATAATGAATTAATCATTGGGTCACCCACATCTCCAACCGGAAGGGGAAAAACATTGCCTCAGATCATTTCTATGGTGTCTTGTCATCTCAGCACGGATTACTAAGTATGGTGCATGACATCTTTTTCTCCTCATCAACACTAATCCTCCGTAAACGCCGTCTACTTTCATTCGATTCAAATAAATGGAAATCAGAGCTTCCTCCTACGCAGGTAGATTCTTCAGGGTCAGGTTGAACAGCTACTGACCGACTTACTCTTGGCAACTTTCAGCGCTCATATGTGCTACCAGGTCCAAGCACACGAGTGACTCTAGTCAGATTGCCGCAATACAAACACAAACCCTAATATTAATTACACGCAACCGCTCAGACCCTTAGATGTTCTGTATGTTATTTGATAGTTTCAGCCAAACGACTGATTATCAATTCTCATCATCACGGTTGTGCCAAACGAATACTGTACCGATAGCCTTCTCTTTAGACCCTAAACCCTATTAAAAAAACCTTGATAAAAGCCGCCGACACATAAATCAAAGACAAAAGAGCCTGCTCAGGATAAGTTGTGTTGGAACGGTGGTTTCTCTTCAACGCCCTCTTGCGAAGGCTAAAAGCGAGCTGGGATTATCCGGATCATCACAGCAGTCAAGTAGATAGCAATGCATTAAGTCCTATAAGGAGACACCGCAATGTAGATAAAAACAAACAAATAAAAAAGCCCACGGAAGGCAGCTCCGAGAACTACCCGAGTACAGGACTCCGCTCTCCATTGCGAGAGCAAAGATAGAGAAAGAGAGAGAGCGCAAGGGAAATAGATATGTGTGTGGTGGCTGTGGCGGCACTTATACGATTAAGCCGTTTGCGAAGGCTGTGATATTAGGGTTTGGAGCTCGAAACCCTAGAAGTGCCCGAACGTTCTTTTGGTATGGGAACGCTGCTACACTAATATTTTATTTAGTGTCACTTACTATTTGGAGTTGCACAATGCTATATCTTTGGACTTAGTGTAATTTTGTACCAAGTAAAGATGTTAATGTTCCATAATGTATAAAAAACGAATTTGACTTTTGTTGGTCTACAATAAATACTCATAGCATACTTTAGGCTAAGTAGTCAGCTAAGTTATAATTCAGCCATATTTTTGCATTTCCAAACATTTGTACACATGTTATATACAATTTCTGTATTTTTTTTTGGACCCTTGTGTACGTATGGAAATTTATTTTGAAGCAATGAGATTTGTAAGTATATTGCTTGATTTTAGCAAAAATAAAATGTATACATGGGTGTTTTAATAAGGGGCATGCACGCATGTGATTCTTGGTTTTAATGAATAGTGCACTCCCTGAGATACCAATTGAAAGAAATCGTGTTGTGATTTTTGAGCATTCTTTTTATTATTATGGATAGTTTATCAAATGATTAGTACCGATGAAACCCACACATATGTTCTTTTGAGCATTATTTTCAAAGTCCTACTTTGACACTAAACACTCAAGTAAATTTTCAAATCCAAGGTTCTCAAACCCCTACAAACTAAGAGAGAGAGAGAGAGAGACCATATTTTGAAGATTAGGTGTAAGATGCCAACAAGACATCCAATCGAACAATAAAATAAAATAAAATGATGGTCTCTAGTTTATATGCCCTCACTCTAAAATTATAGAAAATTATTACACACATTTAAACAACACATAATGCCTTGACAAAGCCTCAGATAGATTAAAACCCTCGTTCTTAACGATATTTTTACCTTTTTTCGTTTCTTAAAATTAGATTCCGTCCTAGAATAAATTCAATCTTCTAATGAACATATATTCAATAGAGGAAATAAGCTGAAATTTGGGTGTAAATATGGTCAAGTGCATTGTATGATTTAATATTCATTTTTGTGCAATATATAATACGTGGGGCCACCAATGCTAAACATGATTGAAAGTTGTGTGTTGCAAGCGATTTTGTGAATAAGTTAGAAGTTGGGCCTTCAAGAGACACAAATTCACGGATCAAGACCTTGTAATGAATTGTTTATGAATGTTTGCAATCATATTTGTATAAATGTTTTTTTTGGCATATTAAGATGTTAAATTTAGTTTTGCATTATATGGTTATGGTCTTGTCAACTAAAATGAGCCAATTGTAATTTTAACATGATCTGTAAAAAACGTGCTTTCAACGTCAACAACGTTTGACCATTGAAAAGTCTAGTCTTTCATCTCAAGCCATCTAAATATAAAAGAAACACCCTTGAGCTTTCAAAGGTTGAACGCTTTCCAGTAGATTCAATAATCATTAACATGATGATAGATACTAGGTGCCCAACTTAGGTTCAGTGGTAATATAGGTGGAATCTATGTTGCTTATTCCAGAAGACAACATTCGCGAAAGGTAATATACATACCTTTTTAATTGGAGATCGCTTGACATTGGTGTTCCTTGAAACTTAGACAACATTGAACCCACTAGACTTTCAATGATCATGATCCAAGTATATAATGACAATGGAATACATAAGACCAAGATTGATTGACATCGTAACATTTTTCAAATCCATATTATGTAGAATATTGTCAGTCCTACAAAACATTGTTATGGATATGAAGAATGTTATGATTATCGTTTGTCATGAGCATTTGTGCTTCAAAATCTTATGTTTGTGTATTAAGGTAGGTGGCTCTTAAACTGGATTTTATTTATTTATTTATTTATTTCTGTGTGACTATAGTGATCATCCCAATTTAGTGTGTGTGGTACTAATTTCCGAAACACACATTATTTTAGGAGCTCATATGAATGCCTCATTCATCATCAAAGTGAATATTCTTGTACTCATTAAATCAATCATACATGTACCCCAATTATATCTATTGTTGAGCCTAGAATGGTTATCATATTTTGAACACACATTTTTTTATTTGTTCTTGGAGCCGCACCCAAAACAATATCGCTAACAAATAAGTGTCCAAATGAGAAAAATAATTGAAATAAGGGTTGTGTACCTTGGGTGTGCCTTAGGGCATGTTTACACTATAAACATTAGGCCATAGCTCTTATATGAGCAAGGTATCCCACTTTTTGGATGAGAGCATACTAGGAAGACTGTGGACTGTACCCAAAGTGTTTTGGAGGGCCTTAGTGTAAATTCAAATTCCCACTGCACATTTTGCCAACCTACCTTCAAAACCCCCTACAAACCTAGCCAACATTATCCATACTTGCCATTTGGGATTCCTTGTAGATTTTTCATTCATTGAAAATGTTATGGGTTGTAGTTTAAAATTATCCTCATGTAAACCTTATGTGAGGGCCGTGACACTCTCAACCAATGAGAATGCAGGGATTCTCAAGGGCCATGGCCTGATGGATTTTGTGTATATGAGCCTTTGGTATTTATAGATGCATTAATTAAGTGCCTTCTTGGAACATAACTATTCAAAAGAAACAAGAAGAGAAACACATGCCAACCTCTCTATATCCAAGCACTTTGTTGATAGAAATAAATTAAAGACATGGAAATCTTAAATACCCTCTTGGTTGCCCTATCCCAGGCCCCACACATGAATATAAAGAGTCGGCTGCCCCATCCCATGTTGGAGGACTCCGGCGCCTCTAACGCATGGGCTCCTCACCGGGATCTTACAAGAAAGAAAGAGGGAGTTTTCCATCCCCCATATGTAGGACCACATGTCAATTTGGGAATAAACCGCGTCTCTACAGTTGTCAGGCTTGCCTGTCACCCATGGTCTGCCAAATGTACCCCTCCTAGAAACCATACCATCACCCCCCCACGCCCCACCCAATGGCCTCATTTCTTTGCTAGGAAATGCCAAGGTGGCATTTTCGGCTAATTAGTGTAGAAACACACTACTTTGTTTATGGTATTTCATGTCATTTACTATTCAAAGTTACACATTGCTATACCATTTTATGTTTAATGTAAAGTCTTACCAAATAAAGATGTTAATGCCATTTAGTGGTCAAAGAACCAATTTGACCTTTGTTGGTAGAAATTGAGATCCATAGTAGAAAGTTATTGCACAACGTAACTCCAAATAGTAAGTGACACTAAATACATACACGGCGTACTTATGTGTGTGGTACGTAAAGCACAACAATGCGCACTTCACATGGAAATTTCACCGTAAAGTTAAAGCAGGCATGTTGAACTTTGCCACTTCACACACGAGACTGAGAGCCCGTGGTCATCACACTTCAAGCGCTCTCATTGGTGGAAAAGGTGGAGCCGGTCCAAGTTCGCTTCACACTACGTTTGAGGGACCAACGCAGTATGTGAATGCAAGATGGATGTAAAGTCTACATGGATTCCTACATGGCATCGAATGGATCATGTTTCACTGTCACTTGAACTATTTTTAAAAAGCACCTCTTGGAGGTAGGTCTAGCACAAAACCGTGAGACCATGGCACTCTGAACGCTCACAACTGTTGATTTATACTTATTTATCATGCGTGAGGACCCACATAAATAAAAATTCATTGAAATAGCATTTGGTTGAGGACCCCGGTCCCATGTGAATTCACACTATGCTTGAGGGCCCGTGACCACACTACATGATTTTGGTGGTGTGTTGGGACGGCCTTTGAACACTTTCTTTTGGGCTCTCACAATTGCATGGTCACGGCTCATGGCTCGTGTGTGGAGTGGCCCTAAGGGTGTTGATAAAATAGAATAAAACAACAGTTGCGAGCGTTCAAAGTGCCAGGGTCCCCTAAATTTGTGTTAGACCTACCTCCAAGAGGTGGTTTTTAAAAATAATTCAAGTAACCATGAAACATGATCCATTCGATGCCATATAGGAATCCATGTAGACTTTACATGCATCTTGCATTCACATACTCCGTTGGTCCCTCAAGTGTAGTGTGAAGTGAACTTGGAGCGGCTCCGCCTTTTCCACCAATGAGAGTGCTTGAAGTATAATGGTCACGGGCTCTCAGTCTCGTTTGTGAAGTGGCCCTTATAGGCTTTTGTTACTTAACTGGGGAAGTCAGCATGGGGTTTACTTGGAGGGCTTGTCACATGTCCAGGGCGTCAGTTATCCAAAACAGCACGAATCCACACATATACGTATATCCACTTCGTAGGCGCTGTCAGCGGGCCCACTTTCCCACCCGAGATCCCATCCGAGGTCCCAGAACAACTAACCGAAATCCCAATTGTCTTCCCGTCCCAGAACTTCAGCTTAACCGGGACGAGATCCAACGGCCTCAGATCCTGCACGTCCTTATCCGACGGACCAGAATCTCCCGACTCGACAGTCCAGGTTGCTCATTCTCGCTCAAACTTTGCATTCTCTCTCTCTCGCAGCGATGGAGCGATGTCGAAGGAACAATTGCTCTCTCCTTGGATTGGTCTTGGCTTTGCTGGCTTCAGCTGCTGCTGCTGCTCAAGGAATCTCGGATCGAAATCTTCTTCCTTTCATCGTCCTGCACGGTGTGCCCGCGATTTTTCTTTTTCTTTTTCTTTTTGTCATTTCTTTCTATTCCATTTCTCGAACGTCGGAGAGTTCTCTTAATTGGCGGTAGATGCGAGACTGGAGTTCTCCTTTCGATGCAGTGTTTAATGGATTTTAATATCCGATGGAACTGTTATGATGAGATTGGATCTGTTTATTGTTTTCTGTCTCTGTGTTTTACCTTTTTGAATCAAAACTATATTTTGAATTGGTGTGGTTCTTTTACCTTGAGAGGATTCCGCCATGGGTCTGTGTGAAGTGTATGGTTCGGTATCTTGTAACTTTTTGAGGAACCTGGACGGGTGTCAGATTATATGATTGTTTGCATCCTTTTGAACTGTAGCGGGGGGAGCAATATGAGTGAAATTGACATCAATGAGGATAGGCTCCAGAGTTTCGCCTTCATGCTTTACCTTGCTTCTCTCATATCTCTTTGATATTTTACATCAGCTGGACGTTTTCTGTGCTCAAGTGGATTGCGATGTGTGGAGAGATCCAGCGTGTGCGTGAATGTCTTTTTGCTTCAGCTCTGGAACTTGTGAAAAGTTTGAGGAAACGGCCTCTTCCTGGAACGGTTTAGAAACCCAGCTATTTGGACGATGATTTCAAAATTTCCCACTTGGAACTTTCGTAAAGCTTGCGCATTCCCCAAAATACGTAGAGTTTTCAGTTTTGGATCGCTTGCATCTAGTGAACTCGAACTTTGAGTCTTTATATATAAGTCTTTGTAATCATACGTGCTCCGATTACATTGTGAAATTCGAAGAAGTATAGCTCTCGCTTCACCGCAATTATCCTTGGTTATAATTCTCAGGAATTTCCAGACAGCATTGGACATCTTGCCGTCCTAGAAATGTGATTGTGAATACTTTTGTGGTGATTTAAAATACCTGCTTCAAAATCCATCCTGCAAACCGCCAATGGCTTGGATTCTGGAAATTGGAATCAGTGTCCGGGGAAGTTTTTGGGCAGCATCGGTCAAGATCCTAGTGTTTCCAAATCCAACCGGTTACATGTTGTGATCTTTCGGTTTTTCTTTATTAATTTGAGATGTATTCCATAGGTTCCTCTAAAACGATGGGTAATTCTCCTGATGTCTTGAACTTTAACCGGTCCTTTCTCAGACTCAATAGGTTCTCCCCGTTCATTGATTGGTATGTGGATTTGATGAGATAGGTCCTTTGTAACGAGCAATGACAGCGATGACGTCTAAAATTAGTGTATGCACGTGTTCCTTGCCTCAGGTAAATGTATGATCATCCTTCTATTACTGATCTATTTTTAGCCTGCCTGAACCCCCCGTTATGTGAATGTGGTTCTCTAGTATTTTTTCCATCCCTTTCTTGCTTTGATCAGAGCTCCACATGGCAGGTCTTGATTCCTAAAGCCGTTATGAAAATCACCAGAGAATTGTCATATCTTGTTAGTAATATAGGACCTTTCTGGTCATTTGGAATCAACCATCCTAAACTGCAACTCTTTAATCTTGTGAGACTATGTAATCTTCAGTTTGTTCATCCACATTTTTGCGAGCCTCCCTATACCTTTATGTCTCGTGAGAGTACAGTGAAGTGTCATTAGCAACACCTATTTGGTGAAGAAAGCTCTCGTTGACACATTCAAGGCACAATACTTATAAAGGTTATCAGGAGGTAATCGGTTCTTGTTCCATGATATCACAATAGCTTATCCTGAAAGTAAATCACTTGATCGTTATGCATGCATTCGAATGCACAAATGTTTGACCACAATTTGGCTACAAACATATTAGTGTAATTGTGAGGCTGGTGCTAATGTAAGTCACCTTCGTAGGCAGGCGTAGGAGACCAATGCAGGAATGAAGGGGTTACTAAGTTCACACAGGTTCTCAGCGACATATCGGGAGCCACAGGATACTGCATGTACGTGCATCTTCACATAGTAAATCTCCTGGTTATTCAAGCTGGTCAGAAAATTTCGTACTGCATTTGAGCAAAATGTCTGAGATTCTTGGACAGCCATCTGGTTTGTTGGGAATTAATGAAGGGTGTTACATTTTTTTTTCATATTCTCGGATACGACCTGTTACCAGTGTTTGTTACTGTCAAGGCGGTTGTTCCCAATTACATTTTATATATGGATTAGTGGAACCTTGCTCACTTTAGAAGTTCTATAGAAATCAAGTAGGATACATTTTTTGATAAGTACTCGAGATGAACATAAGTTGCCTCAATTTACATTTCATTTTGCAGGAGCGTATGGTTTTGAAAAGGAACGGTTGAAATAGGATAAATGGGTATATTATGTTGGCAGAGATTTAGTCAATTTGCAGCATATTTTTGAATTCTTGGCTTATGATTTGGCCACATCTTCTCTGTGAGTGCTGTAGATCTGTGGGAAATGGGCGCTGTGATTCGTACTTAATGAGGATTGATAAACAGGTATGTGTCACTTTGTAGGGATCTTAATGCCACAAATGAGTATTCCAGGGATCAAAGTTGGTGTTATCCTTGTTCACGTTGCTATGCATGATGAAGGTGTTGCTACAGTGATTTTTCTTTGCAATTTTTTAGCATTTTCTGATTCACTTTTGTGTGCATGTGTGTGGGGTCTTCCGTGTTCTTATCCTACATTGATTCTGTGTCTATTTGTGACGGGTGGAGCAGGCTGAACTTGTGTGTAATAAGGTACCTCAATAAACCTTGTGATATTTTGTAGTTTTCACTTCTATTGACATAAGATTTTTATATCATACACAATGCATGTGTCAATTGTTGTTCTTCTGGAGGACTGAAAATATAAGATACACCAATTTACTTTGTTGTATCTACTATTATAGCACTCCTGCTTTTAATCATCCTGGAGCAATCATGTAGTTACAATATAGGAAATATGAGACAGTTGGAGCAGTCATATAGGTGCAATATAAGAGAATATACAATAATTACTCTTACTCTTATTACGTAAGATTTTGAACCATCTCCAGTGGTGTTGTTGACTTGATTGTATTAATCTTGGGTGCAGGTCAAATCGATGCCTGAATTGCAAGATGGATATAATATAGTTGGTCTCTCACAGGTAACGACGACCTTGATGTGATTCGCTGCATGAGGCTGCTACAGATTTTTGTCTTCATGATATTATTTTTACAATCTAGGGTTTTCAATCCCTAATTACTAAATGAACTTAGTAGTGCCAGCCTCGCCATTGGAAATAGAAGCAACATAAAACTTGGAATGTTATTACCTTCGACAAATTTGAAGAACCTCACAAAGACTAACATAAAAGCAATGTGCTCAGTGATGTGTATATCGGTTATTTAATGCACTCGGGGACCATAGAAGGATCCGTTGCTTCTTTGTCACCCGTTAGATAGCTTTGCAATTGTTATTCGCTCTATTCATCTCAAGGCTGGTAGTTTCTAACCTCAAGATGCGTACGTCTGAACAGGGGAACATGATAGCTCGGGCTGTCATTGAATGGTGTCATGGTGGACCACCTGTGAGTTCACACTCTTTGCACCTTGAGTTCATGATTGATCTCTAGTGCAAATATTCATGTGAGAAAGAATTTGTGAAATTGTAGGATATTTGGTATTTTATCTCTAGACAGTTGCAATGCCCATGAATCGTTGCATGGTTGGAATGAGTTTACACCAGATATGACCAAATTTGCATCAAGATTAAGGTCCTACTTCTGGACCAAGGCTTTTCAGAAACTATTCTTTGATCCTCTCGATTTGTGGCCATGCAGGTTCACAATTATGTTTCTCTAGGAGGGCCCCATGCAGGCATTGCTGCAGTACCTTTGTGCACAGTATGTACCCACCTGTAGAGTAAATCCAGGGTTTCGTTGTTTTACATTTGGAATGACATACACCTTGTCCTTTGACACTCGTGTTAGGAGGTCATAAGATGTGCTTGCACATATGGTCTGGCACCTTAGAAGAAATACCTCATATGTGGGCCAACTTCAATTTCATCCAGTTGTGGGTTCACAACCAATTAGTCTTTATATAGCCAAATGTGCAGTTGCTCCGGACTATTGAAGGGGGTGGTTTTGTGGAATCTCTGCAACATACTATATTAACAATGGTTATTAACCTGAAAAAATCATTCATGAGTGAACTACAATGGATTGGATTCTTTCCTTTAAAAAAAAATCCTGGGTTATGGGCACTCAATAAGGCCTTTATCCCTCAACAATTGTGGGCTGCTGTGGAATATTGAGGTGATAAGAGTCGTGGATGACTTAGTAATCCTCATCAACTATAATAGGACAAATGAATTACACTTGACTTTGCAACAACTGAGTTTCCAATTTCAGGGATATTAACACCTATTTCAGTTCCTGTCTGTCTGCAGATTGCTCAATAAGGTGATTGGGCTGGTCATGTATACATCTTATGTTCAGGTCCCATTCTGAACTTTACTAAGTGTCGTTTTAGCATTTTTCTCTCTCTTCCTCGCCATCAGTTGCAAGGTCCAGTACTTTACAGAGGCAGAACTTTTAGAAGTGTTGTATTATGATTTTTAAGATAGTCCTAATTGGGCATTCGATGATCTTAAGAGATTCGTACAAGACTTCACTTGAGTTTAGAAATTCTTTGGGGAATCAGGTCTTGACTTCTGTAAACTTATCTGAGAGTAAGCTGATTTTCCTGTCTGATGATGGGTGCAGGATCATCTAGCACCAAGTGGCTACTTCAAAATTCCTACTGTGAGTCACTCTCATCTATCATAACCTTGATGTAATGTTATGTTGTGCATAAAATCTGATAGTTATATGGCTGCAGTGGATGACTCAGGGCATTATATTTAAAGCTCGACCTAGAAATACTTGATGCTCGTTCTTATCCATCACAACAAAGTAAGACTGCTAAATTGCTAGAGAGAATTGTTTAAAGAATCTGTCCGCCGCTGGTTGGCAGAAGAACATCTCGTGTTATATTCTCAACATTCTCTACTAGAGAGATTTTTTTACTGTTCTGCACAATCTAATAATTAAGAAGAAGCATTAACTTTTTGGTCTAGATTCAAGTTCAGTGTTTCTTTTCAATATATTGTGTTGATGATCTTCAGTGGTTTGTACAGGACTTGCGAAAATATTACTTGGGCGCTAAATTTCTTCCAAGATGCAATAATGAAATCCCTCATTCTCGGAATGAGTTGTTTAGAAAGCGGTTTAGCAGCCTCAACCACCTTGTACTGGTCATGGTAAATTATCTCCTCATAGTTAGCTGGTAGTCATGTTCAGAAGAGGCTTCTTCAACTCCATATCTCAACTAAATTCTTAAATTTGGTCGACTCATGGATTCTTGAGATTTCTTGGTTTTTCTGAAATGGTTTCTCACGGGAAGAATAAAGATGTACCTCTCGATGCGCTTTTTGCAGTTTGATGAGGACTTGATCTTGGTTCCTCCTCAGACGGCTTGGTTTGGTTACTATGCAGAGAACGAGTTTGGCTCCAGAGTCTTGGCCCCAAATGAGGTAATGTGGCAGTCCTTTCCTGTAGCTGTCTGGTCCCTGCTTCTTTATGCTTCTTGCTTTCTCAGATTGCTAATGGTGATTACAGGATATGTCCTATATACTTATAGAGTGAAAGGAAGGCACTAGTTTAATTCAATATAATAGTATACAAATGAGAGTTATGACACGTCATGGTGTTTTGTTGCTGTCAGACGAAATTGTATAAAGAAGACTGGATCGGGCTGAGATCTTTGAACGAGGATGGGAGAGTAACCTTCCTCACATTCCCTGGAAACCATCTAAGTATCTCTGACTTTCAAATGCAAGAATATATTGTCCGTTACCTTGTTCAACCACCTGAATTGAGTTTAAAACAAGTCTGGAAAAATATAACGTCAGTACTTTAGCATGCGATTTTCCTGTAGGTGTGATAGGATTAGAAAGAAATACCAAGGGCAAACATTTAGCCTCCAATTACAGTAAAGCTTCATAGTGGATTGGAATGTATTGTGCGATTTATTGTAGAGTTCAGTGGTCACGTGGTTTATCTTTGCCTTGTACTGGTGTGCATTGAGCAGATAAGTTCCACTTGTTGAATTTTGATATTCCAGATTACGTTGTTTGGCACTTGTCAATGACAATGGGAAGTACATGTGGCCTTCTGACCAGTGTTGGCAGCTCCAAATTTTATGAGGAAAAGGGCTATGGACATGATCTGGATTCGGCTGCACTAATTGTGTGATTTATATCCTATAAGTGGGTGCAGAGATGAAAATGTTGAAGTATCCCATTTAACTAAGGACCAAGAAGTAACTAAACTCGAAGCAAGCAACATCATATGCCTTATATTATTCAAAGCAGAGAGTTATTGAAGTCATCATGGAGATCAAATAGTCTTACCACTAGTTTTCTTCCACTAGATGCTTCTATGATCTAAGAAAATGGTATACAATTAGCCAAAGTCTTCGGATAATAGTGGCAATGCAGAATTAGTATTGACAATTGTTGACTTTGGTGTAGAGGAGCTGAGTTTTTTAACTAGTTATGATATTAGAGACAGATGGAAGTCAAGAGAGTGTATGGGTTGAGCCACCTGCAAGTGAAGTAATTGGAAGTGTGTTATTGGGGGGTGTCCGGTTCAATATGCACAAAACTTGTACATTCAAAAAATCTCAACAAAGAACCTCTACATATTGAGACTTCGAACCTTTAGAAATTTAGAGAGCTTGAGAGATATTATAGCTCATTAGCTATGGCTCTTAGAAGGCCTCTTGATGAGTGAAAGTTGGTTCTTGAGATGCATGAGAGAGGGAATTCATACTCTAAAATTTCAATAGTGTTAGGGATTTCTTGAAGCACCTGCCATGATATAGTGCAAAGGTTCACTATGATAGGTGATTTGAGAGATGCACATTCACATGGAAGACCACGAATTCTTGATGAACGTGTTGATCATGCGGTTGTAAGGTTGGTACTTGATCCATCTAATGGTACATCTGCAGTAGTGGGTAGAGAAATGTGATCTCAAGGATTGGATTTAAGTGATGATATGGCGAGAAGGACTCTTTGGAGGCAAGGATTGAAAGCATGTGTGAAGACTAAGAAGCCATTATTGACCAAAAAACACAAGGCGCATCAATATTCATGGGCAAATAAGCGCATGAACTGGACTGGAGTTATGTGGTTTTTTCGGATGAGTCAAAATTCAATTGGTTTGGCTCAAATGGGAGGCAATATTGTTGGAGAGGAGTGGAGAGTGTCTTTTGGATTGACATGTACAACTTGTTGTCAAATGGGGGGAGGGGGAAGTATTATGGTTTGGGGGTGCATGAGCTGGGAGGGAGTTTATAACCTTCGCCTTATAGAAGGGAAGATGGATAAATATGTTATCGTGAAGTTTTGGAGATGGAGCTCATGAACACTATACACATGCATGATTTGGGAGAGGAGAATGTCATTTTCCAACATGACAACGACCCCAAACATACTTTAAAGTATGGTATAGATTGGTTGCTAGCACATAAATCTCAATTCATTTGTCATCCAGCTCAATCGCCCGACCTAAATCCAATAGAACACCTTTGGAATGAAATACATCGTCGTATGAGACTGTCTGAGAAGAAACCCACTAACAGAAAGGATTTGTGGGAGAAACTACAAGAAATTTGGTATGGCATTGAGGTTGATATTGTAAGGAAGTTAATCATGTTTGCTTGAAAGAGCAACTGACATTTATAAAGCAAAATGTGGCTATACACGGTGGTAGTGATTTAAGGGCTTTGTGGTTGTGGTTGTGCTTGTGCTTGCTAGCTATCAATTTTGATTTTGAAGTTCAAGGTTCTATTTTCCATAGTAAATAAAGGACACCTCACTTTTTGTGTAAAGAATTGTACACCCATATCATGTGTTTCATTTTTGGTTAATTTTTTGATTGACATTCTTGGTTATGAATATTATCCTACATGTTTGTTGCAACTATGTGATCTTATGTTAAATTTCTTATAATTTTATGATAACTTCCGTAGAATTACTAGTTCATTTTGTAGAGAAAGGCGTCTCGTCCGAAGACTTTTGCTAAACACTGTATTTTAGCTCCTTATTCATAGGTTTATAACCATCTACTGATAAGTCTCAGTGGTTAGAACACACTATTTTGATGGTTTCATACTGATTCTTGAACACACTAACTCTTTCACAACGTTGATGTGAGAACTAAGCTTGCAATGAGCTTACACAGTTTTATTGAGCATCACCAAATCTTATCCAATATAATCTTATCCACTCACTATTAGCCCTCCTTCGCAAATTGGGATGATCAGTATAGCACAATGTTTGGTGATTTTGAACAACTCAGTCCCAACATACGGGAACTACAAGAAGAAAAAGGAGATGGTTGCTTATCCCATAAGGTTTTCCGTTGTAGGATTGCCAAACAGTTTTAAGATCTTAAGGTTGGTTGCCTCATAATGATGAGAGCAATTTTTGCAACTCTTCTTCACAACAGGTTTTGTAATCTTAAGTAATTCACATGCTTATAATTCATCGAAAGCAAGCACAGTCAAGTATATAGAAAAAGTTCTCCAGTATCTTAAAACCATAATTTTTCTTGGTCAAATGCCTAAAAGTAGTAGCAATTTGTTGTTTAAATTGGATTTTTTTCCATGTTGCATTCTATTGTTGGGTTAGATACTCAAACATAGACTATCAAGATGAAATCTTCAATACTTATTGTTTAAAATATTGCTTAGTAGGTAATGGTTAAATCTGGTTTTGGACGTAGATTTCATGACCTTAAATATTTTGAGGTTAGATTTTTTTCATATTTCTTGAACTCGTTATAAACTTGAGGGCACCACTACAAAAATTTGTGGAAAAGCATCGATTTAATGTAATTTATCATATCTTAAACAAATTTTAAACAATCACATGTTCAATATACCTACTTGCACACTACTTGCACCATCTTATAAAATATGTAGACGTTTCTTGAAAAACAAATTGTCAACATAAACTGCTTGGCTTTGTAGATCAATTTGTTTTTCAAATGTTTATGATTTTTCCTTCTCAAAATTCAAAATTGGTACATAGTATTGAATCACTTTCACTTTAACCTATGCAAGATAATGGAATTGTGTACTTGATCTCGCTTGTGCTCCATGTGAATTCTATGCTCAAAAAGACTTTGGAAAACACCTGGCCAATATTGTTTGAGAAACTTCTTGGATGAGACCTCTTGAGTGGAGTACCTTAATTAAGGCATTGCCTACAATGCTGCAAGAGAATCTCATGAGAATGGAATGCCCTCAATGCAAAAATTTCTATACAAAAGCAAGTGCCCCCCTAGTGTATTAAATGCCACAAAACTCATGAATATGACCTAACATTTTCTATGAGGTACATGGTGCTCAAACCGTGGCTTTGACACGATGAGGACGCGAGGTCTCAATATACGACCAAATATGTTGAGCATATTAGTGTTTAGATTGAAAAAAAAATTGAATGTTTGTCGTTAGCAATTGATAGGGATTCTAACTCACCAAAGTATGTGTCATTTGAGTTATATTTGTAAAAGCTATGAGGGTTCAAAACCAAGGAAACTTAATGTTAAGGTGATTGACATTCTTAGAATCGATGTGTATTTATTATGCATGACTTTAAAATAGAGGTTTCAGCATCATCTACCTCGATGATATGAACCACTCTTTTACTTGAGTTCCAGATTAGATTACTTGAATTTCATCACACGACCACACATTCTTGATTATCCTTAGGTCATTAAACAAGCCTTAGGGTGTGTGGCCACTATGACACACATAACTATGTAATTATTTGTGTGGTGACTATCCTAAGTTTTCACTGTACTCCAATCTAATGACCCCAAATAGATTGAGGACCACATTTAAAGCCCTAAATGCTTGGGGGTTTTAGCTCAAATCAAAGATGTACTACGAAGTATGAATTACAAATTTTATTTTGAATTGGCATATAAGAGAAATTCTTAGGGAGTTAATTTTAAATCACATCCGAATAGTTGGAATATGAATCTTTACCCTTGGTCTCCACCAAATCATTTTACAAGAATTTTCCTTCAAAAGATAAGAAAAATTCTAAAATGTGTCAAAACCACTTGATCTTTGATGTGATGGGCTAAAATTTTGAGTTGCATAATTTGGTGGGAAAAACCAAAAACATTCATGTCATTGACATTCTTACTTTCTCAAATTAGCCAATTTTGTAACAAAGAAAACACTAAGGGTTCCAACCACTTCAAGGTCCATATCTAGAATCATTAATATAAATTTTCAAGTTGTTTGCTCTAGATGGTGCAAAACTTTATTATGTCAAGATGCAAGGGGAAAAAAAAATTTAAAATAAAAATAAAATTTAGAGAGAGAGAGAGAGAGAGAGAGAGAGAGAGAGAGAGAGATTTGTCTTGAGAGATGTATCTTTGAAAAATGCTCACAACCACTTTTTGGCTTCTTGGGCATTTGGGGATAAAGGCACATGTAAGGGGGTTGTGAGGTGCCACATTCTTATATTAATGTGACCTACCAAACTTGCAAGCCAAAGATTTACTAGTGCAAACTTGAACTTGAAACTCAATCCAAAATATACATGAACCAAATCTCCATCATGACAAGGTAGAAGATGCTAAAACCAACACCCTAAAACCTTGCATACTAAATGCATATTCATTGTAAGAATGCCCACTACCTCAACATGAGGCTTCCATGTTGGATTGAACTTTTGGAACTCTACCAATAAATCTTACAACCCAACTCTTGCATTTGGAATTCAATCAAGACAAGCTTTGGTGCATTGGAATCCCTTGTCAATTGGTAATGTGAATCATTTGAAACTTATAAGATCTAATAATTTAATACATGCTCAACACATAGAGTGATAGCTTAGGTGGTTGCCTCACATAACTTGAGCTCCACCTCAAGCTTGCAAGTTGGGTGGGCCAAGGTAAAAGACTTTAGTCCTTACATATCCCTAAGATGTTGAAACTTTGTCTGGAGATTGGTCCCCATTTATTTGAGATGTATTTTTTAGTTCAAGCTAGAACTTTCAACTTGTGTCATGTCAAGTCTAATAACTATAAGTCTTGACTTCAATCCAAAATATAAAGGAACCAAACTCCACCATCTTAGGCACACATAAAGGCTCAAGCTTTGTGTGGTTGGCCCCTTACTACAACCTACCTTAGTGAAGGTTTGAACTTGAAAATCAATCCAAACAAAGGAGGAACTAGAATAGAGGTGCTCATAACCAATCACTTAAGAGACTTTACGCCATATTTGGAGAAGTATAAGGCAGTGAAAATTTTTCCCATATGGGAAGATAGAAATCAAGAGGACTACAATGTTTTTGGTAATTTTATTCTTGAATTTGAAATTACTGTGAACTTTTGAAGCCAAAAGTTGGCCCAAACGTATTACCAATGTCTAGAGTTTGCCATAACTACTCATTCCTCCTCACTCAACAAAACTAGGACATGTGTCATGGCACTATTGATTCCAACCTAATCGAGATTGAGTCCCAACGTCGTTGAATTTCCAACACCCTATAGATTGCCAATGGGGTCTTGATTGGGAATAGACGCCTTGGCTATAAAGCTCAACCATTTTAGGTACATATGAGGGTCCAGACTCTACTTTTCTAGAGTAGAGGCACCTATTCATGATCAGGACACCATAGGAAACCTATAGGTGCATTAAATTCTATTAGGTTGGGACTAAGTTTCAACTAGGTTGGGTACTAAATTTTGATCAAGCTGGAACCAATAGTGCCATGACACATGTCCTTGGTTTGAGTGCTAAAGTGAAGAGGAATGAACGGTTATGGCAGACTCTAGACACTATGACAATATGTTTGGACCAACTTCTGACTTAAAAAATTCATTGTAATTTTAATTTAAAGAATAAAAATACCTTATTCCTTGCAATCCTCTTGTCTTCTATCTTCCTACACGGGAAAATTTTGCACCGCCTTATACTTCTCCAGATCGGATCTGCCACAAAATCTCTTAAGTGATTGGTTATTTATGAGCTCCTCTCCCTAATACCTTGGCCCACCAAACATGCAAGCCTGATGTTGCGCTCAAAGTATGTGTGGCTGGCTATTGACTTAGCTAAGTTAGGCCTAACAAAGAGTGTCGCTCACGCCGATGAGGAAGACGCAGCGAGTGAGCGACTAAGTTCGACGTTAATTTGCATTCTGATAGCGATTCCGCGGAATCATGTTGCCGACAACTTTCACCCCACGCGATTTCCTTCGAATGCACGCCATCTCATCCGAGGAACTGGTTAAAAGGGTCCACCCTCTCCTCCATCCTCAGCATCGATCAGTAGCGGATCATAACGTAGCCAGTTGTGGTAGAACGGGTCCTAAGTTTGTGTACATCACAAGACCTTTTCGTAACCGTTCTAGTATATCTTTCGGAGCTCCACAGATTCATATCTTGTATATATCCTAGTTTTCCAGGCTAGTCCGTTGCCGGGTTGAGCAGGAGGAATTAGATCAGCGTTTCGGAGCTGTACTAGAGTTGGAAGTTTCTGGCTTCATTTAATTCAAGGCGACATTCCTTGTTTGTAAATATACAGTCTCTGAATTTCTCGGTGCCTTTTTGAACCGGAGGAAGAGAGAGTTTTATTGAGTCGTCGTGAGTCGAGAAGAAATTACACAATGCGGCGAGAGGGTCGTGTAGGAGGAAAACCTACAAACAAGACCCGGGTAACAGGGAAATGCAAGAAAGTGGGATGCCATGGCTGTCATAGCCATCCCCTCAACAAGGCCGATGTCAAATGCAAGGGCAAGGAGAAGAGGTTTGCGGCCGATGTCACCACTAACCCTCGCCTTGCTGGAGTCTCTGTGATGTCGAAGCCTCGTAAACTCCTCGGACCTAATTGGGACGACACTGCGGACGAAGAAGAGTTGCCGACCTGGGATGACGAGGAGGTGATCATAGATGCGGATGCCTTAATCTCCACCCCAAGGGAAGATGCTGGCACATTAATCTCCCTCGCTAGCATGATCGAAAGCGCCTTGTTGTTGCAGATTAATTCTCCAGAGATGGATGAAGGTGGCAGCACGTCCACCGATGATGATGATGACGGCGAGGTTGATCTTGACATTGAAGCTTTCAAGTGTGAGTTTGAGACGTTCAAGAATGGAATTGAATCTGCAAGCTGCCAGACTTCTCATTCCCACAGAATTAGGGTTGCACCGAGCGAGAGCAGCTGGTCGGACATTGAGCTTTCGGAGACGGAGGGAGACTGGGAGGATGAGGAGGATGACTGGTCCATGGTGGAGCTCAATGCCATCATTCAATTGGGACATGCCTATACTTGAACAGATGCAGGTGATTGATATTCTGTGGCAGTACACACAGCAAGCTTGCGGAAGACTGATCTTGCTCACAAACGGGATATCCTTCCACAATCAGTCTCCAATAGGTTATGGAGTTGCAAGAAATTCAAGGCCAAATTACGAATGTTGCCGCTAGTTCCTCGCAATCTGCACATGTGCAGGTCAATCACTTTGCAGCTACTGAGCATTAAATGCTTTGTAAACCTAGGTCAACGAAACAGCTATGGTCCTTGTAGACACACAGTTTGAACGACCATGTAGCTTTGCAGGTGAAGAGTTTTGAATGGGAGCAATGTTGCATTTGTGAAAGCCATATACTTTCGGATGGAGATCTTCTTTTTTTGTCTCCACAACTATCAACATAGCCTAACGGACAAGTTATGGACAAGAAAATTTAATAAATGTTCCATACCGCTCAACTTCTGAAGTTGGTTGCCTCATTTGTATGATGATATATCCAGGTGAACTGTCATGGGCATGTTGAAGCTGTTACTCATTGTTACCTGGTTGAAACTCGAAAACAACAAGGTTCACGTCCAACAAGACTTTTAGTTCTAAACTCGATAATTGATGTATTTCATGATAGTTTGAATAGATGATTGACCTTGAGGGTGAAATGTTCTAGTTTGAGATCAAGAGGCAATGCTAATCTATTTCTTGACATGTATTGGGAGCTTCAAATACATAACAAGCAAGGTAATTGGCAAATTAAATTGTCAATTTGTTTTTGACTACATCCACCAACATGAGTTCCTAGAGCCACAAAATTGAGCTTAGAGCTATTGTATGATTCACTTAGTTCCATTAAAGATTGAATGTCACTTCACATGGGCTTTGAAGTTCATCACCTCTGTCTAATACCTACGACTTTAATAGATGGTACCACCAGTAAATGTGGTATATCTACCTTCCTATCTACCTGTATATGTCAATTATCTAGCTTGGGCTTCTTGAATGTGCTAGAAGTGCGCGGGATAGAGCTATCAACAACTAGAAGGGGGAGGCTATCTATGATGATGCCCTTGCGAAGTTCAACACTATGTGGGGTGACAACAACCTCCTCTATCATGGATCGAATTCTAAGATATGTGGAACAATAATTGGACACCTACAGTTGACTTAGTTGAGCATGCTTAGGAAGTTCATCGAGGGTGTGTTGTTCCACTAGGTGCACCCAAGAAATTTATCCCGCTTTCTTTCCCAAGTCTCTTTGACCTTGTATGTTTTTTTGACAATTAAAATAAATAAAAAACTCATTTATCTCAAAATATGTTAAAAAAACGTCTTTTTATATATAAAAAAATGACTACTTGGATATTGGAACAAAGGTTATGAACTTCAAGGCCCATTTGACTATATGTGTGTGTCCCTATAACCTTGTGGAATCAATGAACGCATTATGATTGGTCGTTATTCTTAAACATATTTATTCTCCAAGACTTTCAGAATTTTCAGAGCCTACTCGCCAGCTTGGTTATCCTTACAACTGCTTTTATGTAATGACACAGGCTTGTTAAATTTGTCGCTAGTGAATCAACTACAATTTGTGATGTGCTCATCATACAACAATGCATCAGGACAATATTACAAGTTAGTACGTAAACACAATAAGAATATTCTCAGTAGAAAGGAAAATGGTAACCACAATCCCCATCATTTAATGATCAAGTATTGTATAGTTGCAAAAAACATTGCGCATGACATGATTCTAGGATTCAGTATGAGAGTGCTAATAAACTCGGCAAGGTTTTATACAACACTAAATATTGTATTTAGTGACACCAATTCTTTTTGCCTTGCTCAATACTTTTTGTAAACTGCCCATCTAGTGACATTAAATGTAAACCTAACATTATTTGTCACTCCTTGTAACAAAATTTGGGTATTAGGGTCTACACTGTTGCAATTACTGACACTTACTAAGTGCTTTTTCATCCAAATTTCAATCCTCCGTGACAATATTTCATTACAGAAATGTCAGGATGCAGAATATACCAATTTCTGTTTAAATTATTGGCATTTGGATGAAGTATAAGCAAGTTGGGATGACAATTTTTGTTAATTCAATCATAAGTCTAAGCGTCACTCAAAAATTGACCACAATGACTTAAATTATCCTATGACATTACATACAATTTAAAATCAATTTATGTTGCTAAATACTTTACATAAGTAATCTTGTGAAGTAGATTAATACATACAAATAGAAGAAAAATAGAAAAATCATGTATTTAAGTAAATCTAGACATGTTTTTCAAAATATAGACTTTTCGATTCTTCAATTCTATGGGTGAATCTGTTGATACACTTTTGATATACGTGAAGATATGTGAATCTTAATGCTTACTTTAATAATATGCTATTAAAATATGATGGAAAATATCTATAAACTAATGTTAAATCTATATAAATAAATGTTGAATAGTGACTAAACAATCAAAACAACTGCTATAAATATTATTATAATCAACTTGCACATTCTATTGGAGGATCCTACCATACAATCCTATCGTAGGATCATATAATAAAATTCAGCATGTTATAATTTTGGACATGGACTTAGTCCAATTTTACTTAAATACTACTTACAAACGAACTCCTTTGAATAATTGAAGAAGCATCTTGTATCAAGCTCCATACAGCTAACCTCAAAAATACAACACTTGTTTATACTACACCCTTGATATTACGACACATTTTTGAGAGACCAAACTTGTTAGTTCAAAACTCCCTCTTTTATAAGGCTACGACACTTGAAAATGCGACATTTAGAATCTCCGTTTTGTCATATTAAAGAGGTAGTTAATCCTAGAATTCTTTTCATCTAAGTTATGTACATCTAGAATACATCTATTTTCACTTGGGAACTACACTTATCATTGAGAACTTAATGAGAATTAGGGTTACTAGTGTAGAATGGACATGGTTAGGGTTAGAGTGGCCTCCTGCCTAGTATGTTGCTTTGTACTCGTGGTGATATAGTATCACCAGTATCTTGTGCACTCTCTTGCATTCTTGCATTCTTGCAATCTCCAATTTTGTTTTGTCAACCTCCACATAGTCAGCACAAACTCCATACTAGTCACCACATTCACCATCTTATTGTACTGCTTGTACAATATTTTGGTTGTTTGTACAGTCTATTGGCTTTCTTCTTATAGTGTTAGGTAAGTACTTCACTAATTTATATTGGATTCCTATATTTTAATTGGGTTTCTTATTTTTCCTTTGAATTACACCTCTGAACTTAAATGACTCAATTGCATAGGCTCAATAATATATATATATATATATATATGTTTTTTTCTCACATAGTTTTTTCATTACATTTCAGAATGGAGGTAACACTATATTCATTAATTTGGGACTTTTTCGGCATTTTGAGACTTTTACAAATAAAAGAACATGGATAAAATGACACAAATATTGGAGATTGTTGTAAGATGCAATTACTTTGAAGCGGGTGTTCATATCAAGGAACCAATAAAGAACTCATAATGAGATGGTTTAGGTAGGACAATCCAAACATTAGATCATATTGAAGGGGAAATCATATGACACTTATATTATTGCAAATAAAATATACAAAGTATGGCATGTAAAATGCATAGCATGCTAGCACCACACATCCAATGGATAGTGCGACCCAAACTCATCTTGCCTATAGCCCAAAACCCTATGCCTACTATGGCCTATCTAGCCTTGGAGATAGCATCTTTTTCTTTTGCAGCGGCTTCTTTTGCTCGCATTGCTTCAACAATCCTGAAAATCTCCGCCCCGCGACCATAGCCAAGGTTGGGACGTGGACCCTCCATAACACATTTTGGATTCCGTCGGCCGCCTGAATTATACGACGAAGAATTCGAATACGATGAAGTGGACTGTCTTGCATTTCTGGGCATGGCGTATGAACGCTCCAACTCGATGGACGCATTGGATCGCATAGGTTTAGGGTTGGACGCAACCTGCAACGCGTCCGACCAAGAACACATGTGTTAGTTTGAGGAGGAATACCCAAACGTGTCACACGCTCCTTTTTAGTGCAAAATGATTGTAATGCGTGGTTAAGCCATGTGCGGGGGGGGGGGGGGTCACCTTGGCACGGGGGGGTGCTCACGTCCGAGTTGGCAATGATGGGCAAGGTGTCCCGCAAAGGAATAGGGAGGAGTCCACTCTTCGCAGGCCGAGCGTCCATCCGCAGCCGCCGTTGAGGTGTAATATTGCCGCCCGGCCGAGAGGGGGACTCCCGGACGCATTTGCGATCTATGCCCTTGAGCAGGGATGGAGACGGAGATTGTCGGAAGATTTGTTTGGGTGGGGGACTATCGACAACGCCGGCATCAAGGGGCTCCTTGGAGTAGTCGATGGTGGACGCGACATCGTAAACAGTCTCATAGAAGAAGCTTCCCAAGTTTGATTCACTGACGATCTCAAGCGAGGGCTCCAAACGTTGATGCCAAAATAAAAACAAACAAAACCCAAGGGAAAGGGGGGGGAGGGGGAGCATGTGAGAATTGATATACATTTGAGGCATAATATATTACACAAATGGCACACCATGTAGTATCTCAAATGAGTTTATTATATTTCGCGTGAGCGTACAACTCTCTGTACATATAGTCCCTAGGATCCATGTATCTCTCACCTATTGGATTACAACTAAGGAACTGGGGCACGGGTAGTCCGCTCCCCACGAGCGTTTGAATGTATTTAATTAGGTCTAACAAAAAGCGGTCTCGGACCTTCTCGACCGTCCACGTAGGGCAAACTATGAAGTTGGAGGTCAGGTTCAAAATGTTCTTGGAAGCATTGTCGTCCACCATCAACATGTTGTCATGGGTGGGGCGAACGTCGTAGGGACAACCGACCATGGTGGGACGTTGGTCCCATACAATTGGCTTCAAGACCTTTAGATATTGATTTATGGCGGGGTTGTTGGGCTTGCGGACAACCTTACCGTCGGGGGTGTATAATGTTTTACAAGACTCCTGTCCTAGGACCAAGCAGGGGGGTTGGAGTCCCTTGAAGATGAACTCCACGACCACCTGGGTGTTCTCGGACTTCATGGAGCTCCACACGATCACCCACCATTTGGATAGGGCGACCTGCAGGAAGCGCCAAAGCCACGGCCAGAGGTACACTAGCTTGCTTTTGATGTACGCGGGGGGTCCATCATAGTTCGCGTCCTTGGGCTTGCAGAAAGGCACCATGGGGACCCTGGGACAATGCACACACTGGACAAGGACCCCGTTGAGGTCTAGCACCAGGAACCGGGTCTTGGGCGGCAGAGGTGGCGAGGGCAAAATGGGGGGGGGGGGGGGGCACCACGCTGTCCTCCACGCTCCTCGGAGAGGACCGGTGAGGAGCCGCGACGCTATGCTCCGATCCCTGCGGCGACGAGCGAGAGAAGGCGGCGAGGATTATGTTATGCTATGTCCATTTCAAGCACAACGAAATTTTTGTGCAAACACAAGAACAATTGGACCATTGGTGGCAACAAAAACATACAAGGAGAACAACGCACAAGATACATTTGAATGTGGATGCAAACATATGGGCACCAAAAATAAGAATTTTATTTTTACAATTCTCTATGTACAATTTGCTTCTCTACCCTCTCTACCTGACAACGCTGGTGCTGGTGATTGTTCTAGAGCTGGGGATTTGGACTGTTCTAGAGTCTTCCCACATTCCGGAATTCTGATTGGAGATTTTTGCTTCGCAAGTTTTGTAGTCAAGTTGGGTCCTGCTTCGGCTTGGGAAGTTGGGACGAACTCCACTTTGCCTACCACCTCAAAGATCGTGGATGTGGACGATCCGGGAGCTCCACGTGGTGGAAGTAGCTTCTAGATCTCCTTCAGCAAAACCTTCATCGTCTTTGAGTACTTGACCAAGATTTGTAGGGTTTGTCTAGCCGAGAAGGGCTCTTCCACCTCCATAAGTTTGTCATAAAGGTGAGCTTTGTTGACCACCTCATTCGGGTTTCTGACTAAGTGTCAAACCCGGTTGAGCAGTACGGTTTGCTCAACCCGGTTGTACGCCACTTCATCCTCCGCAAATGTCAGGGCATCTTCTTCTTCCTCCTTGACACATCCGTTCTGTTGATAAAGGTGAAGGAGGTAAGGAGAGAGAGGCGAGGGTTTCCTCCTGATATGGGGAATCGACTTCTCTACTAACTCCTGAATGAGATTCCCCTAGTTGACGGGACTTGCTCCAGAGAGAGCTCTGAAGATCGTGTTGGTGATGGTGATGCTGAACCGCTTGGGTTTTTCCGGATAGAGGATGGGAAGCAAAAACTCAATCATCCTACGCTCCCTAGGGTTTCTACAATCTACCGGATAGAATCGGTCCTTTGGGTCGTTCTCTGCTTTAAACTTGCCTAGGAAATACGTATCCTTCCGGCTCCCCATCCCTCCCCTTTCCTTGGCGCAAAGCCGTAGACATCTGCCCAAGCATCCGCGGTCCAGTGTTCCGGATACCTTTTTATCGTTCTCTCCCACTGATTCCCTCACTCAAACAGAACTCTCTCAACATGGCCTCGTTCCGCAGATTCCAATGCTTTGTGAGAAGACCCTCACACCCCATCCGGGTGAGGTCCTCGACCAAGTCTCGCATCTCCGCCTCCTGCTTGGGAATTGCGGGTACTACGTTCCAAAGCGGAATTGGAATGAGGTCCTCTTCTTCCTTATTATGCGGCATTACGAACTATTTTCCTACCGCAAACCCTATTCTCTCCTTCCATAGAATCATAGCAATCCAGCTGATGATGATTCGACAACAAAGCAAATACCTCACTACTCTTTCTCCCCGCAAAGCCGTCTAGGCGAAAAATGAGCCTTTTAGGGTTTTGATTCCTTCAAATACCCCCCCCCCCCCCATTTTCCTCTTCTTAGTCCGACCCAGTGGCCATTGGCGGTAACCGTTTTTCCTCCGTACAGCTGTCCTTATCCCGGCCGTAGATCTTACTACCATCCGGGGAGTCTAGCGGTTATCCTAACGGTTGCTCTTACTTGGCTACTTGGACGGTTATTCCAACGGTTATTCCAATCCGGTTCTGGCCTTTAAGAAGGCTCCGGATTAACTGTTTTATTGTCTTAGACGGTTGCCTCGGGGGGTTCACTGGCGAAAAATCGTAGAACAACGTGCGATAAAAAATAGGGTCTAATATATTCATTGTAGATAAATTTTGCAAAAAACTTACATATAATATAGGGGGTTTTAAAATAGTGAAAAATGATTACATGTAAAATACCATCACACCTTTATTTTGAAAAATACCATACCTTATAATCTTTTCTGCAAGGTAAATAACCCCCCCAATAAATAGGTCCCGAACACACTTGTATGCAAAATATAAGAGGGAGTGAACCCCCCGAGACGGTTGCACCAGAGTTTATTTTCTAAATATGTTAGCTACTTCTAGTTTTCCTATTTTATCCGAAAAAAATCACGTTCTAATCTATCCTAATTTTGGTTTAAGCTCTAATCCGGCTTTATCCAAACTTAGATGGTCCCACAGGGTTGTGCATATTATGTGCGTATTACTTGGTATGGTAGTATAGAAACCATCAATGAGGCTAGTGGATGAGTAGTTTTGTCCTCATTGTTAGGAGAGGGTTTCAGTGTTTTGAATTGGGTGTAGGTTTAGGGTTTGCACGTGTCGTGCCCATTCTCTATCTGTGTGGGTGGAAGTTTTTGGTGTGCCTTCGTGGATATGTGTGGGAGCCCAAAAATCCACGGAAGTCCGGATTGGCTTCCGAACCGGATTAATACCCGGATAATACCCTGAGATTGTATTAAAGTAGGGTTTCCTAGGGTAGGTTAGTTGTTTTAAGAAATAAGGTTCTAGGCATCCGCCTTACGCGTTAAAATGGTTAGAACGGATACTTTGGCTGGACCGGATATTAACCGGGTAAGACCGTTTAGGAATAGTCCGGACCGGGAGACGGTTACAACGGACTCCGAACGGTTGCGGGGGAACGGTTACGGAACCAGACCTGTTAGAAGAGAGAGAGAAAGAGGGAGAGAGTACTTAAGGGATTTTTTCCTCTTCTCCGAGCCATTTGCGCGAGCGGCATTGTTGAGAGAACGAGTGGTGAGTTGTTTTTTCGAGTCACCAACAGTTGGTTTGCTGGGATTCCGTAGTGATTAGCGGGTAGAATTCCGGACACTAGTAGAAAACATGGTAAAAAAGAACCGCAATCGTTTTCCCATTGCGGTTCTTTTGACCACCCTGATCTGCAGTCACCAAATGACTGCACATTTGTTTTTTTGGTTTTATGACTGCAATTTTGAAATTGTGGGGGCATGTAATACACCGTTGGAAAGGTATTTTCAAGACCTATCTAGCGGTATATTATAAGCCCCTAAAATTTCAAAATTACAGTCGTAAAACAAAAAAAACAAATCTGCAGTTGTTTGGTGACTGCAGATCAGGGTGGTCAAAAGAACCGCAATGGGAAAACGACTGCGGTTCTTTTTTACCATGTTTTCTACTAGTGGGAGGAGAGAATCCGGGTATTGTTGAGGGTTTAAGATCACGAAGCAAAATGCCGGAAGCGCGAGAGGAAGATGAGAGGGAGCAGGTCCCGATTCCAGTGAAAAACGTATCGCCTGCCATCCCAAAGAGGGAATCTGAGTTGAAGGAGCTCATAGAGGATCTTAGCCGGATGGGTTGCGAGGGGCTACTCGCCAAACCTTGGAATCTACGGGCGGAGGCCACATTGCGCGAATTCTTATTCGAGAGAGGCAATCAGTGGTTTAAGACGATTAGGCAGGATCCGGAAAATTGGACGACAGAGGTATGGGCTGGGGTTTATGGATTTCCGCGAGGAAAGGGCGAGGGCTGGCCTAGCCGCTAGGATAGTTTTCATGTAGGAAAATTCCGAACGGAGCCTGATCCGAAAGACGGATTCCATCTCGGGAATTGCTGAAACACTAGAGAGCGGAGAGTAATAGAATTCATCCTCCCCATCCTTAGTCCAAAAAAACCCAAGCGACTTAGCATTACCATGGCCAACACCCTGTTCGGAGCAATGTCTGGAGTCCGGCCCGTCAATTGGGGTATTTTAATTCAGGAGTATGTGGAGAAATCTCTCCCCCACATTGGCCGGAAACCCTCCTACCTCTCTTCCTACATCCTCCATCTCTACCAGCACGACGGCTGCGTCAATGAAGCGGAAGAGGATATGCTGACGATAGCGGAAGACAATGTGGTGTACAAGCTCGGTCTGGAAGTCGAGATTGCGGAAACCAGAACAGAAGACTCTAGTGACACCGCGGTTCCGGAACCACCTCCCGCTTCGCCCCCTCCGAAAGTCCGGAAACCAGCCTCACCACCACCACGACAAGAAGCCGGAACTAGCCGGGAAGTTCCCTGGAGAGACATTGACCTATCGATGTTTGAGTTTCCGGAAGCCCCCTTCAAGCGCGTCCGGGAGGAGTTGACGGAACTTCAGAACCAATATTTCCGGATGGAACATATCACTCGTGGGGTGAACCGGGCCTTAGACAATTGTGGACCCGGAAATATCCTCCGGGAGTTGGCCAAGCGGACGGACCGGAAGCAGGTAGAGACCCTGGAGACGGAGAAGGCGCAACTCGTAGCGCAGGTGGCCGCTATGACACAGGAGCTCACCCAGAAGAGCGAGGAGATTCGGAAGTACCAGGCGGAACAAGTTGTAGTCCTAAGCCGGGTCCGGGAATTAGTGGGCCATCCGGGAGAAGTCGTCAACAATGCGCACCTCTATGACCAATTAATGGAGTCAGCGGATCTGTCTTCCGCCCGACAAACGCTCCAGATCCTGGTGAAGTACTCCCGCTCGATGAAGGATTTGCTCAAGGAGATCCAGAAGCTTCTGCCTACGAGTGGTACCCCCAGACGGATGCTCTATCCGGGTCCACCCGGATCTCCAACGGGCACGCTCTATGAGGTTATAGGGGAGGTTGAGCTAGTTCTGGCCTCTCAGGCAGGTGCGGGGCCCAGTCAGCCAGCAGGAACTTCCAAGCCACTGGAATCCGGAAGATTTCCGGATCGGGAGAAGACTCCCGTTCCGGAACGGACCCGCTCATCCCAGGCTCGACGGAAGAGCACATAACGGTCAGACAGATCCGGACGTGGGCAATCACCGAATCCGGATCGGGGCAGGACATCAGAGCGGTTCAGAACACCAGAGAGGGCCAGAACTCCGGAAAGAATGAGGACACCGGATCGGACGAAGACTCCGGATCGGGGTAAGGCACCGATGTCGCAGGTCTCGCCAACTCCTGCTCCGGATTGTATGATAGTAGAGCAGTGGGCGCCCCCACCCTCACACGTGATGTCAGCTAGGGATCCCCCGGCGACTTCAGTTTCTTGTGGCCAAAACAGGGAACGGACCACCGGAAGTGACCCTTCACCCATCCAAAGCTCCCGGAAGGAGAAGAAGGCTTCCGAAACAGTGTGGTCTGGATCGGGTGACGGACTAGGAGAGGATCCGTCTGCTGCAGGCGATTCCGAGGAAGAAATCACCCCCTCCCCAAACATAAGGAGGGTATTTACGAGGCTGTAGGAGCGTCGGCTTTTGACCCCTAGAGGAGGCTCCACCGCCATCAATGGGTCCGCGAGTCACTCCAAGGACGGGACGACTTCGAAGAAGCATCGTACAACTTAAATTAGACTTAGGCATGCGGTTGTAGGTAGACCAGAATTAGGCAGACATGGTTTAGGATACTTTTGAGTTTTTGGCAAAACTGTAAATTCAAATTTTTTGTCAGCACAAAAAGCTGATTGAGATCCGGAAACTCCGCGAAGGGCGAGTCTCCGGATTTCTCGCTGCTAGGGTTTTCTGGGCGGCCAACTGGGCCGCCACCCGTAGTTAGGGATTACAGTCTCTACTTAAGGTTGAATAAGGAGCTGGAGAAACGTTCTCTTCTCGGTTGTTGTATTTTGTCGCTCCGTGTGATAGGAATTTTCAATTTTTTTGAATTATAATAGGAATATAGTGTGAAAGACCGGCTGAAAAAACTAGATAATCAATTGACATGTGTTAAAATGGAGACAATCCCTTGGGAGATAGGAAAGGAGGTTAAGAAGGTCTCTCTCTCTTCTTCTTCTTCCTTTTTTTTTGGTGTGTGAACAGTCCCATAGTTTTTTTTATGAATCTATCTTAGGCTGGAATTGAAATTATCTTGCCTTGGGAATTCATTACCTTTTTGTAGTTCCCGGGAGTGATTCCCTGGCCTCTAATCTATCTTGAATATATCGTTCGAATATCTTATTATATTAGCACCAGTCAATTATCTGAGTTCACCCAATTGTGTTGTGCAAAGTTTGTGGCTTGGTAATTTTGGAGCTAACTGCATTTAAGTATGGTGTCGGTTGCATGCTTATCTTTACCACTATTACCATTTTCAAACAAAGGTCATGCTCTATTAATAGAGGGTGTCTATCACTGATCGGGGAGAGCTGGTAGTTAGTTACAAATGAACCGGTTGAGTTTGAGAAATAACCGGTTGAAGTGCAAGATTGCCGGAAAATTACCGATCATTGTAGAGGAATTTGTAGAATATACCCTAATTTAATGAAGGAAAACTGGAGGATGTCAACATGTAACCGGTTGGACTTGCAAACACTAGGATCTCCACCGATTATGCCCAAAAATCTCCCCGATCACTGGTGTATATTGACTGTGGAGGGGGATAGCAATTCCAGGGTAGGGATTGCCTGCGGCCAGCCTGAGTGGAGTCTATAGACTAATCATGGTAGAATATTCGATGTATCGGATTATTCCAGTGATTTGAGAGAACCCATGAGATGATCGACTGCAGTGAAAGTATGTCGTAAATTTGACTGGCCATAAAGGAATAATCGATGAGAGAATTGCGGAGGATTTGTGAGGAATTTCCCCATTCTTATAGTAGATTGGGTTGAATGAATTCTTTAATTGTAACCATGTTATGTTATGAGAAAGTCTAACCGGTTCGCATAGGGTTAGGCGTAAAGTCTCACAGCAAACAACCCTTGTTCATTTTCTGCTATATTGATTGAGGCAATCAAAACAAAATTTGAGAAGATTAGACCTCAATAAGTGGTGAGCCTAGTAATCACGTGTTTCAAAAGAATGACTTGGGAAAGAAGAAGAAGTCCATGGTCTGAATCAATTCAGTCAGGGGAGATGGAAGATGCATGAGTAATAACCCGAGACTTTGAATAAGGATTGAGTTCAAGACCTTTGGAGCTTCCGTGAAGAGTTTTGTGACCTTAAGAGGCAAGTACGCTTATCGTGTAAAAGGATACCTTGGGGTTAAGATTACAGGCCTAGGAGTTGTGTTATTACATGTTGTATTGTTTTACTATGTTTGGAGGATCCTGAATTAACGAGTTTCAATTTAATTCTTGTGCCGATAACTCTAAGTATGAAAACAATCTTTCAAGTTACATTAAAAAATGATTGAATAATCTCAGTCCATTGTTTAACACCAAAGTTTCCTCTACTTTGGCAATAAGACTGTCAACCGTTTCTCTCAAAGATTATTGACTATGGCTGTGCCTATGCTTGTGCACCGCACTTGGTCCAATTAAAATGAACTCACTGCCAGACACTTGCTTGGGAAATTAGAGTGAGACGAGAGACTGTCACATTTGCATGTATTGACATGGAGTGGTTTTTAGAATTTTTATCCCTTACCCGTAAATCAATTGTCAGTCATAATCCAAAGTGAAGTGATATACCCTTGTATTTTCCCTAAAAAATCTTATCTAAGACACCTAGATGTTGTACAAATCACCTTTTAAGTCTTCCCTGATTGTTTTCCTGGGTTTTGTTTGTAACCAAAAAGCTAACTACACTCCCCACTCAATAAAGCTCTAGTTCTCAATTTCTTCTGATTTGTTTGGTGCACGGACTGTTAGGAGAATGTTGTAGCTCTAGAGGGAATGAATGAGCAGGAAGTACGGATAGGACAAAGGAGAGGAAACCCGGATCGGATCCGACTGCAGTACTATGGATCCTTTCTGAGTGTAGTGGGAAGGAAACCTCATTATTCCGGATGTCTGGGTAACGTCTACGTGAGATAGCCGTCGTTAGGACTGGGTAAGATCAGGGAGGTGCCGGACTAACGCCATCCGACCTTCTGAAGAGGTCTCACGGCCCCTGGGCGGGGCAATCCGGAAAGTGGTACGGATCGCCTAGTTATCTCAGACTTAGTAGAGCTTAAGTTCGATGTAGCCGGATCGGTCTGTCGGAAGGAGGAGAGAAACCGGAACGGTTAGGATTCCGGTCCGGAGGTCATTTCTGGCGTGTAGTGGGAAGGAAACCTCATTATTCCGGATGCTTGGGTAACGTCCATGTGAGATAGCCGTCGTTAGGACTAGGTAAGATCAGGGAGGTGCCGGACTTACGCCATCCAACCTTCTGAAGAGGTCTGACCGTCCTTGGGCGGGGCAATCCGGAAAGTGACACGGATCGCCTAGTTATCCCGGATTAACAGATCTCCGGACGAATCTTGACCTTTCTGTCGTTGTAGTTCCGGGGAACCATCCGGATTCTCTATGTGACCTGCCAGGAAAGATTAGGCCGATCCGGACTGGTTGTGAAAGAAATCCGGATTCTGACCATATAGGGGCATCTTCACCGGATGAACCAAATCATCATTGGAGGTAGGATATAGATAGGTAGGTATTGAGGAAAGAGGCACGTAGGAGTAAGACTTAATTACAGAGGTTCCATCCGGAAGGCAAGTCCTGGAAGAAGGACTTCCAAATGACCATCCGGATCCGGAAAGCCGATCCGGCCGGTGGTCGATTTTCAAGCAGGAAAAAAGGGTCCTTGACATCCTACACTTCACAGAATCCCTGGACGATACTCGGATCATCCGGACAAACCGGATTAGGCATTGAAAAACGCCTATCCGGAAACTTTTGGTGTTCGTGTGCTCCCACAACAACACATACAAAGATTAACAATGTGCAGCATTACAGTGGCCACACATTGAATCCAGATCCAAGATTGTGGAGTGTGGTTGTTATTGTTCACACTGCAGAGTTGTGGCGCAGACAGCTGTTGCAATTTGTTTCCACGCAACAGTTAACCCCCCGCGCGCGTATATGGTTTAGGAAGTGCAGATTTTTGAGTTTTCCTTGCACAACAATAAGACTTGTGCACTTACCGTTGGTATGCCAGATCTCATCACTACATACACCCCCTCCGCCTCGCAAATAAAATGCAAAGCACGTGAACATGTAACCCTATAGATGCCGCCTTGCAATTTTCTGTCCGCATTTCTCACACTTCTACACGATGTGCATAGGCTGCAAGTATATACCGTCCCGCCGCGCGCAGGGTTTAGGGTTAAGGGATGGGTGGCACACACCGAAATTGAACTATGGACTGACACTCGGTAATCCTCCTATGGGCACACCACCAGACACAATCCTCGCAGGAGCACACACCGTCCGCCAATTGCCCAGCCACTTCCTACACGTCACCGCCGTTTTGTCACGCTTGCAGTCCTCAGTGTGGGACGCCCTGCGCGCTGTCAATGACAGAGGACCCTAACATCCACAAAGTGACCGTCTATGACTGAGAGGCATACTCACCGCCCGCATGTACCGGTCGCCTAGTGTTGTGCCCTGCCATGTTGTGCTCCCCCATTTGAATGCGCCCACGCTACCACCACCTCCTCTAGGTCACACAATCGCACAGCTCTTCAGTGCTGGACTGTTGGTGTCCATGTCCACATCGCCGCCTCCCACCTTTTCACCTTGTGGACAACAACAAACACAACGATTAACAATGTGCAGCATTACAGTGGCATGCAATGAATCCATATCCAAGATTGTGGAGTGTGGACGTTGTTGTTCGCATTGCACTCAAGGCTCTCGACAACCATTCGGTTCATGTCCATGCCTGGGTCTAAATTTCTTCTACGAAACTCGATATCTCTGTCATGTGCTTGCACACCGTAATACCAGGAGATGTGTCCCTCCCACTCATCATCTGAATCGTCAGGCTCGAACCCCTGCAACGGATTGGACAACCAGATTAGGTCACTACGGGAGGATCATGGTAACGGCTTCAACAGATACGGGCTGCAAACAATTCTATGTGGCGCCTACAACAACCCCATATTGTTGTGTCCAACCTTAAAAATACAAAACTTACCTCGGTGTTTCCGTAGAACCTGGGGTGCCTCGAATTTGCTTTGACGCACCTCCTGTACGACGGTAAAGTTAACTCGAACTCCCTCATGTGTAACTTGCACGGGCATGGTATCTTGCTCCAGTTACGGTTTTGCGCGTAAGCAATTTCTCGGGCAATGAGCTTTGCCTCGCGTGCTCAAATCCGACTTTGGGTAGGTGCACTCCGGCGTATCCCCTCCGCCATGGCTATGTGCCTGTATACTTGAAACTTGGTCTCCCGCCCTGAACCCTAAACCCTAAACCCTGTGGCAAGTTTAAGCAACTACGTTGCCCTTTCTTTAGACCATTGCTCAAAGAAAATGCTGCTAAGCGCCAATATCAGTTACAAGTTTACAGTATTGAAAGCACAGTGAGGTAAAGTGCAAGCAACAAGTTTGAAGGGAAAAATCGAGGACATAAGGGACTTACAGTTGCATGGCATGCGTGGCTGCGACAGGTTAGGATTGTGGAGTGAATTTTTCATTTTTGTAAGTCTGAATGGGGATCAGAAGTAAATAGGTCTCTATTTGAATTGTAAATTCTTAAAACAATAGTCTGAACAAGGCAATTAATTGTTTGTACTTGTAAAGCAGCCTGGTAGGACTATAGTCTGAGTCAGAGGCAAAAAGAGAAGAGAGAAGGCTGTGAGAGCCGAAGGGGGAGACAGGTTGAGAATTTCTGAGAGCTTTTTGTAATCTCTCCCAGTGAATTTTCTCCTGGAATGTCTTTGCAGTGATTGAGGTGTGTACTGAAGTAAGGCCATAGGGGAGAGATTCCTCCAGAGCCGGACTATAGATTGTTGGGATTTTCTTTGGTGCAAGCAAGGTTGAAATATATTGATCATGGGAGTCATTTTGAAATTGTGGAACTGAACTGATTGTGTGTTTGGAGTCGTAATTATAATTGTTGTATGCTTTCCGTGAAGTAAGTATGAGTTTCTGCAGAGATTTCAGTGTAGGCCATGGTCTAATCTCTATATTATATACATTCAATACTCGCACATAAATGCAGGTCATGACAATGGTCTGTATTGTATTGTGATAATGGAATATGGGTTAAGTATATGATAGTAAGATGGGAATTACGGGAAATTGCTGGTCAAATTATTCGGATGTTGTTCTCATTAATTACCTTGTACTCTGTCATCACTTAAGAGAATCGATTGGGAAGTTGTGTGGGCATAATTAATGGAGATCACAGGGTTTGCAAGTGCAATCGATTACAGTTCTAAGATCCTTCGATGTTTTCTTTACTAAATAAGGGTGTCTTGTTTAAATCTCCCCAAAATGTTCGGTAATTCTCTCGCAGTCTTGAACTTCAACCAGTGGTTTCTCAAACTCAACCGGTTCATTTGCGGTTAACTACCAATTCTCCCCGAGCGAAACTTGAAAGCCTGAGGGAAATCAAGCACGGTAATTATTCTATTAATAAACATATGCAAACGCATTCGTCTCTACAGGAGTAATAATTGAAATTAAGCTGTTGAGGGGGTAGATCACTTGGGAAAGTCCAAACTATGGTCTCACCTATCCAGATTGAGAACTTATACAATTATTTTTATTATAATCACAGGGCATGACATATACTTTATGTACTTAAATCCGGCAGCATGGTAAGATGAGAGATGAATTTGTTCTCTGCTGTTGGTGAATTCTCTCAATTCCCTGTAATATTAACTTGATGTGAGTCGTGTTAAGTCCATTGCCTGTGAGAGGAATGGTCGTGTGAATCAACTTCAGATCCTGTCGATAATTACAGAGATTGTAGCCAATTTATGGTATAGCTAAGACAATTGTCTGAGATATTTCCGAAGTTATTCTCATGTTGACATCGTCTAATAGCGAAATGGGATAGTGGAAATAAGTAGATGTTGCGAGTATTGGAACCGTAGCCCCTTGACTGCGAAAGGTTTGATGCACCCCGTGGGTCGTTCCCTTGCAATTTAGCTCAAGAAGACTCACGGTGAGACATCACGTAAATTTATATTCGCTTGAGAACTACCGTGCCTCATTAATATGTTCGGTCTCTAATTAATAATCCCTCTCTTCTCCTTATGATATGAATATAATTATTGGAGTGAACAAAATCTCATTATCTTAATTCTTACTCTCAATGTAAGGCATCATTGATAATAAGAACCATTAGATTTAAAGAAAGCTTCAAGAGGTATAACAATATCCTTGATAATAATATAGTGTTCAATAAATTGTATGAATCCTTAATGTTAGTAGTTCATAAACATTAATCACACAAATGATAGTAATCTTATAATGATGAAGAAGATCTAATATTCTTGAGTTTTCCTTTTTAAATTCAAGTGTTACTACTTATAATATTGTAACTTGACATGTATGCATATAGTAGTTATAATTTCGTGAACACATCATTGTTTGTTTTGCAATGTCACGTTTAACATTCAAAGTGTTTTAATGACAAGAATAATTATAACTCTCTTGAGGTTTATTCAAGAGAAAGAACTCCTCTTTGATTGTTAATGACATCCAACAACTCACAAAGTATCTTAAGAAAAGAAACACTTTTACTACAAAGTGTTTCTTGATGACGAGAAGATAAACCTATCTCTCTTGAGTTTTGCTCAAGAGAGAGAGAGATCTTCTCTTGAATAGATAATCCTTCAAATTGTAATGACATCCAACAACTCACAAAGAATTTTAAAGTAAGAAGCTTCAATAACAATTGTAGTAAGTAGATTATCTTATATCAATATTACTTCATTCATATGTATTCAAACTTTGATATGAATTAATGTCTTCATCATTCTTGTTAATCATAAGTTCAACAATCAATATGTAGTATAATATGTATAATACTTATAAGTTAATTATGTAGTTTTTAATAATAAGTTTCTCCTCTTTTGAAGGAGTTGCAATCATTAAGTTGTTTTGCTTAAATCATAACATGCATATAATTCTTCAATCATTCAATCACATGTATATTTATAATTCCCTTTTGAGGAGATCAATGATAAGTTCCGCTTTGAGAGATAATCTTGTTTCCTTCACTCAAGTTGAGAATCGCTTTTTCAATTCAATCTCTCTCAAAGTCCCATTGATTCTCCAATTTGTCTTGAGCGCTTTGTTCTCACCCTCACATTATCTTTTGAGTTCTTTCTCAAAAGAGTCTACTCAATCTACTCTACTCTCGGTTGCTCAATCACTTAAGCTACAAAGTACCATTGACGACTCGTAGTTCAAATTGAGAGAGGTAGAAAGATCACACGCATTTGTAGAAAAGATAAGTGTATTGCAAAAGTTCCTCGAGAGGAGAGTTACAAAAGCTTCAAGTGATTCTTGACACTCAAATTTAAGATAACTTCGTTGTGTAGAAAATGAGGTGTGATCTCCTAAAATTACTTCCCTTATATAGTCTTTTCTATCTATCTTAAAATCTATATTAAGAGTGGTTGTTAACTTCCACTTTCCTAGATAATCATCTATCTTTGATATGTGTAGATAATATCTATCCTAAACGGTTATAACCGTTTTTACCATTTGAATGTTCAAGCCTCTAAGATTTTACTATATCCTTGTCGTGGCTACATTGTAATTCCTTTTGGGAATGTAATCAAGTCTTCACATTTGCTTGATTCCAATGATTTGTATTCAATCATACTAGTAGAATCTATCCTTGTCCTACATACTTTGAATATCCTCATAATGCCTCTTTAATATCCCAACATTCTTACATGTTCCGTAATCATATTCTTCAAAATGCTATATCCATATATATTCCGTCACAATGCCTCTTATCCTACTTCATAGTTGTTTTGACAAAATCCTATATACTTTCTAAATACCCATAATATATTTAAATCTATATATCTATATATATTCTTTTAATCCTCTTATAATCCTTTTATCCATAAGATCCTACTTTCCTATGTGCTTCATAATTCGGGTTAAATAGTCTGTAATCTTCTCAAAATCCTAAACTCCTCCTTATGCCCTGGTAGTCCTAAACCCATGGCGAAAGGGAGCCTGTAGCCGCGCGTAAAGGCCCCTAATCCCGCATAGTCCCATTCCCGTAGCCGAGGTCGGGGTACAGGTGTCGGGCCGAGGTCCAGGTCCTTGCCTTCTTCGGCATTCGGCTCTCTCGCTTCCTTCACTAAGTGCCTTGCTGCCGTATACTGGGCCTCTTCAGGGCCTCCCTTTACCTTGTTAATCTCACTTTGCTTTGAGCTTTTGTTTTGTTGATCTCAATTAGCTTCAAATCGGCTTCTTCTTCTACTTTTTGCTCTGTTTGGTCTTCATAATGTTGGTGCTCAACAAGGTTAACTTGATGCAACGAAGACAAAAGGACGTGCCGCTTATCTTATTGGTAAGATTTAGTTGTTTACTAACACCTTAACGGAACTAAGGTTAATTTGGAATTTCACCACCTTTAATAATTGGATTGCTTAACCTTGTTTGCAATATTGAAATGAATTGTTGAATTAACCATTTTGTGAATTAAGAATGCAAAATCGGAACCTTAAATAAATGCAATGAGTCGCTGAGTGATGTGAGAATATGTTAACGCGCATATGTGGTGATGACCTATTGACGCTGTGGAAGAGAGCATGATTACTTTGATTAAAATCAGGTACAAGACAATTGTCGGACTGGGAAATTAAAATTGAATTTAATCAAAAAAGACTGGCTATCCTGAAAGGATTACCGCACTGCCTTTTTCAAGTTACACTAAATGGGATTAACGAATGAAAGACTATGGACTACGCCGAAGTGCCCTTGGCTTCGGTAAAGAGACAAAAATGAGATACTATTGCAAGATCATTGACTATGGCTGTGCCTATGCTTGTGCACCGCACTTGGTCCAATTAAAATGAACTCACTGCCGGACTATTGACTGGGAAATTAAAGTGAGGTGTGAGACTGTCACGTTTGCATGTACTGACATGGAGAGGCTTTTAGAGTTTTTATCCCTTACCCGTAAACCATTTGTCAAGCATAATCCAAAATGAAGTGAAATAACCTTGTGTTTTCCCTAATAAATCTTATCTAAGACACCTAGATGTTGTACAAATCACCTTTTAAGTCTTCCCTGATTGTTTCCCTGGGTTTTTGTTTGTAACCAAAAAGCTAACTACAAGGATCAACCAAAATATGGCATGGCTCGTAAGCATGACAAACTCGAACTCTCGAAATCAGCTTCCTAGAGGCGTGGAACTCAAGGCCCTTCACTTGAGCCTTCCAGATTGGTTTGTTGGCTGTCTTGGCTATACCGAGCTGAATCTTGGCCCCATTCCGATGGCCTATAAGGGAAAGGATGGCTGGTTGAGACTGTTTCGCCCTGAGATGAACATGGATCGTTTGGCTCGTTCTGCTACTCGTCTTACCTTGCCTCAATTTGATAAGGTTAAACATTTTGTCTTCACCTTAAAAATGTAATAAGTAGAAATAAGTAGAAAATGATCCAAAACACTAAATTGTTACAAATTTTGAGGGAGAAATTTATACATACATATATAACTTTTTATTCATCGTTATTATCAGAGTCAGAGTCACTATTAGATTCACTGCTTTGCCAAGTCATTGGCGCTCCATCTCTAAGTTGATGTTTTAATCTTGTACTAAGTAGTTGTTTATTCACTAATGCTACCCCTAATTTGTACACATTCTCTGCTAATGTCTTATGTATAAACCTTAATGTTCCATGGGCAACAGTCTTGCTTCGGACAAATGCTCCAGCTCCTATATTTGTATCAAATTTCAAACAATGCTGGAACAGACCAAAACATCCGCCTTTAGGATCTCCTCTTGTAAACCAAGAAATAAAAGATGCTTCCATATCATACTTGTCTAGATGAGGCTTGATGTAAGAATTTTTGGAAATGTGCATTTGGTGGACTTTGGTGGCATATCCATCTAGTCCTATCGAAACATGACCAAATTGGTCATTAAAGAATTGTTGTAACTGACTGCCAAATTGATCCAATTGCATCCAAATAGAGGAAGCAATGCTATCACCAAGTCCTTTAAATTTTTTTTTATAGAATCTGGTATTTTATTATGATGGTACTTTCCTACATTGCCTTTTGATTTTGCTCCACCATGTGCAACATAGCCGTGACTTACAGATTTGTATCTCCCCTGCTTTGGATTTTTTTGATCCTCTTTCGCTAGATATGGGGATGTTTCATAATAGTGATTTGCTTCAACTAGAGTTCGTTGGTAATGAAGGTCATTAGTCCACATATTGGGAATATATATCATTATTACATAGCCAAACTTTAAGTCTTCAATGTTCATAATTTCCATTTGTATAATATCAACACCATTCAAGATCATTAAACTTTTGTTCAATGTTGGAAATACTATATTTTTGTCATAAATGTCTTGCCAATTTTCTTGGAAAGTTGAATCTTCCCAAAAAGGTAATGCAGCCTGCTTATTTTTTTTAACTTCCCCTGGAATATTTGAAAAACTAATTGTAGTTAGTTTTTTTGCTATGGCTTAACAACAAAACCCAGGGTACAGACTCTCAAGGAAGGCTTTACTAGTGTCTATTACAGGCATTTGTCACATTATAGTTCATTAATCAGACAATAGGGATGCTATCTTCACTCTAAATTATTACTAGTATGACTTTTACTCTCCTTTTCTCTCTTGGTTTCCCTCACAATCTTTCTCTCAAGTAGGGTATGTGTGTCAAAAGCTGTAGTTTCCATCTCGCCATGAGATTGTATAACAATAGTCTTTTGAGAACAATAGTCTTTGAGTATCACAATTGTCTTTGGTAACCATTGGCCAATGCATCTTCAATTCACAACAACTCCTTCATTATTTGGTCAATGTTAATTTCAATACAAGACAATTGTTTATTTATTAGTTCCAGATTTAATCATTACTCACAACTTATGCAACTAACAAGGTCAACAGTTAGCTATAGTCTTGGTCGCTCTACAAACCTACAACAACAACAACCAGGGTAACACACAAGACAATTGTTGATCTGGTTAGCTTATTCTTTTATACTCAAAGATCAGGTCTATAGACTAAATTCCAATTTGCCACTTAATTAAGATTAGAATAACTTATGCCTAGATATCATTTATAATCCAAAGTTTCTTCTACCTTATGTTCGTTTAATATAATCCCTCTCATAATCCTCGTTTCTTCCTTTAATCAACTGATCAGAAGTGATTTCTCATCACTTCAGTTGATTGAGTTCCTCTCTTAAATTCCATTCTTCCCAATTACAAACCTATCAACTTAAATTCAAAATTCAACTATGATCTCAGGTGGCTAAACTATTATCATTTCGTTCCTTCCTCTCAGTGCCCCTCTCAGGCCAACAATAGTCTATAGTTTAACTCTCGGCCTGACACCTGACCTTTCATCTTCCTTACGGCCTATAGTAGGTCTCAACTATAGCCCATAGTTACACTTCAGACAAACTAACGCTCGACTGATCCGTCTTCTCTCTCTCTCTCAGGTAGTCGAAAGGTCACTCAACAATATTCTCTGTTTCCCCAAACAATAGTTCGACTCTTTCTTCAGTTTCAATCGCTCTTCTTACACAAGCTGACAATAGTTCAACTATGATCTTCCAGCCTCCGCGCTCATAGTTCTACACTTCTCCTCTCTTCTCCCATCGCCTTCCTCGGCCATAGATTTTACTTTAGCTCTTCTCTCAATTAGACACAATCCATAGTTTCCCTTAATTTCTCATCCTCGAGGTTCTGACCACTTGTTGTTTGTCTCTCAGACTATATATATTTCTCACTCAGACAATAGTTTGCTCTTATCACAGTATTCACCGTTCTTGGTTTACAATTCCAATATGTTCAACGATATTCAAGTCCTCTCGCTTTGATAATAGTTAAACAATACTCAATGCCTTACAACAATCCTCGTCGCTCCTGAATTCACTCATCAGTCTCTCATACATTTCTGCTTACGAGATACTCACTCGCTTCCATAAAGCTTATCCTTCATTCTGGCTCACACCCTCTGTTACTCAAGGGTTAATCAATCTCCAGTTAATCTCACATTGTTCTCTCACACACTCTCTCAATTCCACTTCACAATTTAGGACTCAGTCCATTGCAATCTTAACTGTAGACTATGGTTTCCTAATGTTTGCACTCACGCAATCATGACAGAAAATAATTTTACCGCACACGGCCATTCAATATAACTCAAAGTTTGAAAACACAATACACATCAATAGGATTCAGTAACCCGCAATCACTGCGGTGTTCACTTGATTGAACAGAAAATAATTCAACTATTGTCCTCGCCTGATCTCGGTGCTGAGGGAGGCTAGCCTATAGTTTTTACTCTATGCTCAACTATGATCAAAGATTGCATGCTTGCTTCTCCCTCGCCAGCCCTCTTAGCTCGGCGGGGGAAGACGATAGTTATCGTAACCACCTAAGGGCACCTAAGCCCGTGCCTATAGTTATAACTACCTGCCAATAGTTTAACTATGTTCATCTGCTCGGATGGACTTCATCCGAGACTCTACCATAAGCCTATAGTTAAACTAATTGACCAAAAATTTGGCTCACACTAATCATAACACGCATATTTTGTTTGATACCAAATTCCTTTAGTATTAACTGTTCTTGAAGTCCTTGTTCTTCAAATTTGCATTGTAGAATCATAAAAGGACTACGTTCAAATCGAGTTTTAGATGATGTACGATCCCCATTGTTTTCCAAATACATATTAAATTGTTCATATACATCATGAAACTCTTGTAGACATTGGATTTTGCATTCTTGAAGTATTGGGAGATTAAACACCCACTTTGTGTGGATGCCAAAGTCCATGCCGTGATTAGACTCACATATAGGACATTTCATAGGGTTTGGATAATTCAAACACTCCTCACATAGTTTGTGACAGAAACTGACATAATATTGTTGTTTGTTCAATATATCTAAGTTGATGTCTGTTGAATTATTCACAATTTTTTTTGAAATATGCACAATCCAAAGTTTTCTTACATGGCACAATATACAACTTTGGAAAATGTTGAAACAAATGATGTTTTCCTTTGCATCCACGTCCCCCACCATTATCATATATCAATTCGATGGCATTGGAAGCCTTCACAAACTTTGCTATCACCACTTGTTGAATTTGTTTTCTTGCCTTTTTATGTTGTTGCACACTAGAACTTGCCATTGTGACTGACATAGCAAAAAGGAAATACTAAAATATAAATAGGAGCAATACTATAAGAGGACTGCAATTTATATTCAAACTCTCCAAATAGTCTCAATATAACACATATGGCCTTATTATGTACAGTGGGTTAGGTAAATTATACGTACTTTTAGTTTGCGAGTGCCGAAGTGCACAGAACAAGGAATGGAAAAAGCCTCCCGAGAGCTCAAAAATTGGTATTTTACCACGAAAGTTTTTTCACAGACTTCCAAAGATTGAGTTTTTTTTTTGCCATGAGATTCTTGGAACAAAAACCTCTTTATGTTAATAACATATGATAAAAATTTCATCTTTTAAAAGTTGAGACACATCGGGGCCCCAGGTGTAGCACTTGGGGCCCCAATTCCTACACTCGGGGCCCTAAGTAAAGCATCATTTTAGCCCAGAAGTTGAGTAATGTTGTAGTCTTTTCTATTAATGAATGTACTTTTATTTTCTGTGCATGTTGTGTCAAAAATTTCATGGTAAATAGACAATTTCTCAACCATTGGGAGGGTGTTAAAGTTGGTAGCAATGAAATGGTTTCCCCCATTGTTTCCCACAACTACACATGTTGGTAGATTGTGGATTTCTTTTTTTGTGTAAATCTTTTGGCAGCAGTGAAAACATTTCCACAGCTACCAATGTTGGTAGATTTTGAATAACTTTTTTTTGGTGAATCTTTTCGCCTTGAAATTTGGCATACATATAATTAACTTAAAGATGATGTTGTGGTAAACATTTCGTGGTAAAATACCAATTTTTGAGCTCTTGGGAGGTGTAGTAGTAAAATTTGTTTTTCTTTCCACAAATCAAATTTAAGTGTGAATGTGGTTAGATCTGAACTGGAATCCCAGAACATTGTAAATGTGAATAGGCTATAGTCTGCAGATTCCGAAAAGCACGAACTCAAAGGCTATAGTCTGATATGAAGGGATAGAACGACCCAAGGACTCCTCTGAGTATAAAGAGAGGGGAGGGAAAGAGAGAAGTTAGTTATCTCTGGGAGAGAGATAGAACTCCACAGTGTGAGGACTGGGTACAATTTTTGGTGAATTGAAGTCTATTTATGGTATGCATTTGTGAAGTGCATGGCCATTGTCTGATTTGCATGTGCTATTGTATGTTAATTACTAAGTAAACCATTTCCAGGGAGTGTGTACTGGATTGTAGAGCTTTTGTGTATGCGTTGTGCATCCGTTTTATAAAGATAGACTATAGTCTTGATATTGGGATGAAAGACTAAATCAGATTGCGTTGTCAGGCTATATTCTTGTGATGTGTGTTTGAGACCATTGCCGAGAGTACTTATGTGGGTGAGCCATGTGTGCCATGAAGTAATCAAAGTCTATAGCCTGGTGAAATTGCTCACATAGGATTGCATGACTTTGCAAGTTCTTCAATTGATAAAGTTGTAATTGAATCATGTTTATGTTGTTGTTATGAAGAATAGGATTCAATTACATAACCAGGCCATAATCTCAGAATTTGTAAATGAACCCTCCTAAGAGAGATGTTAAATTCAGGCCATTGTCTGTAATAATTCTGGATCTCATTCTGTAGTAACAAGTACAGACTATAGCCTTGGGATTTGCTCGCATATAGTTGAGAGATGATGAGATTCTTCCATTTGATTATTCTATGTTGAGGCTATAGTCTTGGCAAAGAATAAAGGAACCTATCATGGTGATACAAAAGATGATTGTTCCCATCAATGAATGATGGAGTATTGGATCCCATGTCTTATTCATAATGAAAAGCAATTTGTTTGAAAGTGAGATTGAGAGAGTAATAAAAGGAACTAATGACAAGGGGATGGTCTGAGGATTGAAAGGATTTGATGAATTACCTTGGATCTGGTTGTGATGAGAGTAAATCTAATTATACTTGGAATATTATAAGACACTGAAAAGACAATAGCCATGATGGAAGAGGAAAAAACACTATGGAAAGGCTATAGCCTGTGAATAGTGACATGGAGAGAAGGCAAAGGGACAGCACAGCCCTGAACATGTCAGTTGCCCTGAAGACCCTGCATGTAAGTCTTGCTATTGGATAAGACCAGTTGCCTTGTGCTCACGTAATTACTGGAAATAATGAACTGTGCCCTTAATACAATGAAACTAAAGACTATGGCTCATGTCAAAGTGCCCTTGGCTTTGACAAGTAAGACTCTAATGCGATACTAAGTAAAGACTATGGCCTATGGCTGTGCCTATGATTGAGCACCGCATATGGTCCAATTAAAATGAACCCACTGCCAAACTATGGCCTATGGCTGTGCCTATGATTGAGCACCGCATATGGTCCAATTAAAATGAACCCACTGCCAAACTATTGCCTAGGAATTAGTGTGAGGTGAGAGACTGTCACATTTGTATGTACTGACAAGGAGAGTTTTTAGAGTTTTTATCCCTTACCCCTAAGATAATTGTCAGTCCTAATCTAAAAGGAAGTGACATAATTCTATGTTTTTCCTAATGAACCTTGTCCAAGACGCCTAGATGAGATAAAAGTCACCTTTTAAGTCTTCCCTGATTGTTTCCCTGGGTTTGTTTGTAACCAAAAAGCTAACTACAGGAGGCTTTTTCCATTCCCTGTTTTGTGCACTTCGGCACTTGCAAACTGAAAGTACGTATACTTTACCTAGCCCATTGTACAAAAACACCTCTATATATCTTCATAAATGAACATTTAACTTTACATTTCAAACTAAAATTTTAAAATAGAAAATGCCAACATAAGAAGACTATAATTTTTTTTTTTAAAGTACATTCATTAACAGAAAAGACTACATCATTACTCAAATGCCGGGCTAAAATGATGCTTTAATTAAGGCCCCAAGTAGTACACCTAGGGCCCCGAGTGTAGCAATTGGGGCCCCAAGTGCTACACGTGGGACCCCGAGGTGTCTCAACTTGGATCGCAAGTTCTATACTTGGGGGCCCTGTGGTATAACTTTTTGGTCTCAGAATAGTCATTTTAGAGTTTTGATAGAATGTGAATTCATATTGTCACTCAAAAGGTGAAAGGGACACTAAAGTAAGTCATTAGTGACCAATTATCCGAAATGAGCTAAGGGTGAGACATTTAGTTCATATGAAACAATTGCCAAGAGGAAGAGTCTTTTGGGCAGGGCAATAGACATGTGACCAAGTCGAAGAGCCTTATGAAATCTGGCCCCAAGAGACAAAGAAGTTAGCTCAGGGGGTATGGAGGAGAAGAGGGAGAGGAGAAAGGAGTTCCTCTCGAGAAGAGAGTCTCCTTTGTCTCGTAGTTTTTGAGCCATCTCAGCTTGGGTGTGAAGCCCTTTTTGACTGTATATTTTGATGCTACATAATATATCAGCGGGAAAGCTATTTTATTAATTCTCGGTGTGAAGATTGAATTTGTTGTGTGGAGACATGTTGTGAATCAATTGAGTCAAAGTGTATTTCCTAGGTTCGGGAAGAATCTAGAGTGAAGTTGCGACGTCTTACTTTTGTGAAAGAAGTAAATTAATTGTCGTGTGATCTTAACTGTGTAAGTCTATCAATCACCGGGTTTGAATGTGAAATTCCAACGTGATTAAGTTATAGGAGTCCTCTCGGGAAGGGAGTGACAATTTCTCTGCAGTGGCTAGAAGTCTCTCTTGAATAATCACTTTTGGCGTGAAGCCCTTGAATTGTGCAGAGCATGTTTCATTACTCAATACGGGAACGTTGAAGTATCAATTTATCCTGTGAATTCGTGTCCATTTATTTCTGTCAAGAAATAAGTAAATTATGGGGTGTGAAACCCGTAATTGATTTGTAATACAGCATTGTGAACTCATCAGGTCAAAATCGGGTGAATGTGAAATTCATCCTGTCTGTGTGTATTCGGCCATGTGAAGTGGTTGGATTAGTCTTAATCTATCTAATGTGAATTTATGATGGACGATTGAGAGACAATTTGTCATCTCTTTGGAAATCCGTATTAAGGGGCAAGTTGAGATTGAAAACTTGTGAAAGGAGATAATTCCATGTATCCTTGTTCAGTGAGCAACTGATGTAACATTGTGGAAAGCAGTTTAATCATCCTAAATTTCCTAGGCTCATTTATGTTCATGAGGAATGAGGAATGTGAAATTCCGCGAGGGTGACTTTATGTTTTAGTTCTACAAACTTAATTAGAGTGAGAATTCATTCGTAATTGTGTCAGCACAACTCTTATCCCAGGGAACACAGAAAAGCTTAGAGAAGAAGGAAAGTTTGATGTAGAGTCAAAAGCGATCTGTGAGGAGCTCTATTCCCGGAACGAGACTCGCAGTGTACTAGGTGTATCTCATGTTCTGCGGGGTTTGCTGATGAAGATGGAGGAGACAGGCTAATGGCGTCGTCTCAAAATTCTTGAAACCAGTTATCAAGAGGCTGAAGAGATTGTAGGGGAAAACAGCGCAACTCTCGCCGATCGGGGAGGAAGTCGTGCGCGCGCGGAGCCAAGAAGAAGAAGCAGTCGCGTGGAAGGAGTTGAGTGCGCCTTTAACCCATATCGTTTGGGTGAGAGGGGGAAGGCAAGCTTATAAGGAGAAGCGGCCTGCTCCTTAGCCGAGAACAAGACGCTGACTGGTTACTGGTGACTGGCTACTTGTTATTGGTTATTGGTTACTAAGACTATGGCCCTCTTTGTGAGACGTGACTTGACACTGGTTACTTGTGACTGTTACTGGTGACTAGACTATGGCCGTGCCGTGCAGACTATGGTCCTACCGATTAGACACTCTCCGTCCCGGTCCGATTCAGTTCGCTTCGCTTAGACTAGTTCACTAGGTTATTGTCACACGTTACTAGACTTTTGTAGATTTTAACAATCACTCTTAATAATCAATTTTAATGTATTAAATCCACTGTGATAGTGTTAAGTCTAAAAGGGACTAAGGAAATAATTCATCTTTGTGATTTTGACTTAAATCAATTAATTCAATTACTTAACCATATTAGAAGGAGTCATATGTGATTGTGATATCTTTACTAACCTGTGGTATGGCCTATAGTCCTTGGTTACTTATTTGAAGAGACTATGGTCACCTCAAGGAGTTTTTGCCTTGGGTTTCTGAGACTATGGCGTACTCAAATGTCTATGGCTGAGCTGTGACTCCCTGAATTGCAAAACACATTTTAAGAGTGATGTTACTGACAAGAGTGGGTTGTGAGGGAGTGACTGATCAATTGCATGTACGGCTGTGAGTGACCCTCAACTTTAATTGAATCAATCCTAAAACTCACTCTAGAAGTCTTTTTCCCTGTGTTTGTTGTCCTAAATTCGTCATAATCCCCTTGTAATCTATCAATTAACTTAATGGTGATCCCTAGATGTAACACCTGACACTCATTTGGTCTTCCCTGTGTGGTTTTCTTAATTGGAACCCAATCTAAAAACCTATCTACATTTTGGCGCCGCTGCCGGGGAAGGCTACGGTCGTCAGAATCTAGAAGATTGAGTATTGATAGAGATTACAAATTCACTTGTAGCGTGAACTAAGACATATCTGGTGAATGAAGAAGTCGAGTTCATGAATTGTGAAACAAGTCTTGGACTATTCCTACAATTCATTCACAACTAGACTAAACTAATGACCAAATATAACCTTAGTGATTACCTACAAGTCATAATTAATGTGGCCCTGGGAACCGGGCCTTGAAAACTCGTGGCAGTGTTCGGTGGCAATTTTTTCCCTCATTGTGAAATTGAGCGACCAAACACAACCAGATACTGAACCATTAAGTTTAAAATCCGATCCAATTTACAACTGTAAAACACCAAGAGAAACTAACCTCTACAAGTGGTGTCGGTTTCCTCGGGAAAGATTTTTAACCAAAACAGTGTTTGCTAGATCTCCACTAGAGGCCCGGATTAAAATCTTACCTTTGGACGTCCAACAAATCATTGTTACCAAAGTGTGGCAGAATAGAACTGTGTACACTTCTGACATCGAGATTAGAGACTTCAGTAATTTTATTGAAAAAGATTACATGTTGAGTCAATATCTTGAACACGTTTTGTTAACACCTCAAGGTAAAGAATTGGTTGAGGATGCTAACAAAGCACTGAAAAGAATTGAAAATGTGGCCATGGGAATCTACACCACTTGAGTAAGATTGTTCTGATAGTTGGTTGTACGAAGGTCCACATTTATTCGCTGCATTATACCGTTTCTATAAGGCTTCCTTTTGGGGAGTCGGTATCCATATTGGACCGAACCACCCTATCTACCCAAAAGGATTCCGTGTTAATTTCCTTAAATTACCCCATCACCTTCAAGAAAAGATTTTTGAGAAAATATGGAATCAGGGTGAGGGTTTTAACGAAATTATTATTAACCATGGTCATCCACGATTGAGAGTGGACCTCAGATTTATGTTCCTAGTTTATAGTCAACATAAAGCTGATAATTTTCCAATCAACAAATTTGGTTATGGTTGTTGGAATGGTGGACTTTTTACTAAGAATGAGGCCCGTTTTAATTACGGACCTTTTGATCCATGTGCTAGTGTAAACATACCAGATTTTTCCGATTCTCCTCTTAAAGACGCAAACTTTCTTAATTTTGAAAAATTGTGTTTAAACGGGAGAAAGCGGTTTACCAAGAAATTGGGTAGAGCATATTAAAGATATATGCATCTTTCATACTGGAACCTGCGCATGCAAAGTCTCATGCACAAACAGCCTCAATAAGAAAGGCAACCAATGATAAGGCTAGAGAGGATCGTGCTATAGCAAGAGACTATCGAAGGAAGAAAGCGGAGAGGAATAGGGGTTGGTTAAGATCGGTCATAAAATTACACCAAGAACAAACCGATAATGAAACAACCGAGGGAGATCACATTCCTGTTGAGGATGACACCTCAACAGGCATAGTATCACCTCTTAAACCCCAACAATTAAATTTTGGGTCAACTTCGGGAGAATCACAAAATCAATTGGCAGCGGAGCCCTTCGGCAATGTTGCATCTTTGAGGAGCGACGCCAATGATCCACATCAAGCACAGAACGAGGCGAGGCATATCTTGCAAATGAAAAGTATGCATGAGGTCACCCACCCAAACCCCCATGGTCGCCCCCGCTTTGGCGCACAATGCGGGTGTTGGTTATGGCCATCGGGGCGCGCTATTTGTTGTTCACAGCGCTCCACACCGCCGCGAAGAGTCCAATATGAGGGGAGCCGACGGCACGGGGCACTGAAGTGATATGCATTGAAGTTCCACGGTGACTGCGTGCGTTGCCCAAAGATTCGCATTCGAGTGAGACGCAATGGGGAGCCGCTGGCAGCGAGGAGCATTGCAGACACGACAACGATGAGCCGCATGCACGGATTGCGGAGAGGTGATCCCTCATATTGCGCGGACTGATGACATCCACCATAGGACGAGGTGAAAAACCCCGTTCCTAGACCACACTTGCCTCGTCCCATTCTTCATCAGAGTTGTTGCATGTATCGATGTTTGCCTGCGTGTGCAATGTCTAAGTCTTCCCTGCGCCGCACAAGGGGCACGCTGCCGTAGCATATGCATATCTGTGTGCACACAAATCTATATGAGGCCCAATAGTCCTTTGAAAAGAGGCGCATTGGCAGATGTTGATCCCACAAAATGCAGCTCCATTGTCCTCAATGCAGTTGTTTTATGTATTTTTTTCGCGTGGCAATGTTGAACCCCAACTTTTTGGGCGGGTGCCAATAGAATCTGCTGAAAGTGGAGCAGAATATTTTCTGTTGACCTAAACTTCGAGCTGGTGTCTATGAGGTCGATGTACAACATCATGTGGAACAACTCTTATTTGGTTCCATTGCATGCAATTTAGGAATTATGTAGCCGTTCAAGTGACTTCGCTTCAATTAACACATGCAAATTGGCCCACATCTAAATGAAAGACCCCATACATTAGTGCTTCACGAGAGAAATCCAACAGCCGATCAAACAAACAATAAACAAAAGGATACTAGAACCTGAAGGATAGTTGGGATATAATTGATGTTACTAAGATTTACACATCAATATTTTGCAAATGAATCCTCTACAGGTAGGCCTTCGAAGTGCTTGGTATCTGTCAGTTTATTGAGGTTGTCATGTATGGTTACAAGTTCATATGTATTGTACTTTGAGAGTACACTTGGTGATGATATTCCAACTCGACTCAGTGGCAAGACAATGCTGAAATTTGTGCAGAATGTTCTCTAGTCACCAAAACTTAGAAGCAGAGATTAAGGTGCATGTGGGTGAAATGACATTCTTGGACTTGATGCACTGTAAATTGATGTCCGATGGTGTGAGTCACTATACATTGTTGACAAGGGACTGAGAAGATTTGTGGTGATGCTTTAGGAACAACTTCCATTTAGTTAGTTTGGAAGCTTTTGGGAATGTGCTGTCAACACCAGCGTCAAGGCAAATTTTTCGGCATGGACGGCACGGGGAGGTCACTTCATTGTCAAGTTGACACCACGTGCGGACAAAGTTTGCTACCCCTATACTACATGCCATATATAATTTTAAAATTTATGATATTTTTTCTACATATACATGACCATTGATAGTATCTTTTATATATATTTTTGAAATTTTTAGTCATCTTTATTTTTTTTAGTAATTGTTTTAGTTCAATTCTGTGTCATTCTAGTTAGAAATGGTATGTTTTATGAAAAAAACAAATCATCAAATTTAGTTACCACTTTTGACTATGTCATAGGTACTGTGCATATCTACTCATGAAAAAAATTTGATAAAATTTTGACCCATTTTGGTGGTGCAACTTACCAAAAGAAGATTTTTTTTGGTCGCACGTGGTGTTCAACTTGACAATGGAGTGATCTACCCGTGATGGACGGTCAAAATCGCAATGACATTGAATCCAGGACGAGGTACTAAACCCCAACCCCGGACCACACTTTGCTTCTCCCATTCTTGATCGGGTTTCCTGCCTGTATCAATGCTTGCCTGCGTGCGCAATGTGTAGGTCTAGCTTGCGGCGCACAAGGGGGACGATGCCGCAACATATGCAGATCTATGTGTGCACAAATCTGGAAGAGGTCCCAACCTAGCGAGAAGGCCCCCTTTGCGTTGCAGCACATGTTCTCTCGAATGCATCATGCGAGAGCCCCACCATAGTAGATGACAGACACATGCACCGACGATGCCGGGGCAGCGGTGCTACAGACTCCTACCGACGTCAAGGTTACTTACAAAGAAACAAATCTCCATAAAAGGGGGGGGAATCGCAAGGGCCGGTGATCAAGGACACACGGCAGGGATTGGAGAGGGTGCATGCAGTCTGCGTGGATGCTTGGAGAGCTTCTGGCTGGGTCAATGTAACGAATTCCTGACTTGTGGGTGGGGTTCTGTGGGTCCATGGCTGGCAGACACGTTGATAAACACAGACATGAGTACATGAGCTTCATACATCCTTGATTGTATTTCACTTATGCGGATTCAATTCCAATTGCCAAAATGCTTGCAAGTAGTTGGAATGCAGCACGGATGTGTAGTTTGTGGCCAAGTCAGTGCAATCTGCGAACAACCCTAAAACAGGGCAATACGTGCAAGGGACAAAAATCATGCGAAGTAACCTGTGGAGGACGTGGACAGAAACGCGACTTTGCACCTGTTGCAGAATTCCCTGTGGGATGCTTCAAGGAGGTGGGCGTTCGTTCTTCCAATCGCACACAACACTAATGACCATTGTGCAAGCACATCTGATCTTATAAAACATTGAGTGCAAAACCGGACAATTTGGTTGGGATGTGGATGGGGGGGGGTACAAAGGTGAGGGAGACACTAAAAATGCGATGACGAAATTATGATTTGCAGAGGAGGAGGAGGTCCGGGATGGTGGCAGTTTGAAATGCCGACCACAGCCAACCAGAAGGGCATAACAAGGTCAAAGAGGAAGTGTGTTCACAACGTCGTGGAGGGCAAGGCCACTGTCGTTGACAGCGGCGGCAGAGGGGGTTGGCAGCATCACAAGCGCCTTCGGGATGGAACGCACCCCTTACAGCCGGTGCTCCAGTGCACCATCCCCCTACACAAAGGCAAGAATAGGAGGGTTAAAAGCAGAACAACATGTCCATACACACACACTGTGAATGTTGTGTTTGACAAAAACAACTGCAATTGTGCAGGGGAAAACTGTGGTGCAAGATGCACCCACGGTTGCAACGGAGGGCACACGAAGTGCGAGGCCCTCACAAGCAAGCTCTCTGACCCAACCTGTTGAAATTTTGTTGGAACATTATTTCTATGCGTCGGGGTTTTCCAGTCTAGGAGTGTGGTGCATGTGTCCAATTAAAGGTGCGACCCAAATTGGGAGAACGGGATGGGAGGTGAATGGTGTGTACACAATCGGACACAGAGACAGAAGTTTGTTGAAGGTATTCTCCCCTCACCTCTCCTCGTACATGCATGCACCATGTTGGGACGAGCGCATGGAAGCGCGTAGTTAACGAGAATGCACCGGGCGGGACACATACGCAACCATCCATCCATAACAACAGTAGGAGCCCAAGGAAGATTGACAGTGTTGTGTGCCTGGACATGCAGGTGCCGAGCACAAGCAGGGCAAATACATTGGCAGGAACGCACAGAGGACGACCAACTATGGAACACTCGAAGACAACAAATGCGCCCCTGCGAGCAGAGGAGGAGTGCACACCAATTTCGAGAGCAGAGGGCAGCCGAAGGAGCACAGAGGGGCAAGCACAGGTGTTTGCGCTCTGAGAGGGGGAAGAGTTGCCCGATGGATACACATATGTGGTTAGCGCACCCGTGATGCCTGCTATTGCGACCCGGAATGTCCGCAACCAAACGGAGACAGTGGATCTTAGCACACCGCCAGAGGCTATCGGAGAGGTACACACAGCCAAGCGCGCAAAGGCGGCAAGGAGGAGTTTGACAAGAACGACAAACAAAAAGGCGCACACATCATTTGCGAAAGAGATGAAGGATTCATTGGCGGAGGGTAGGCCTCCTGCAGTGAATGCCAGCGAGGACCAAACGGATTTGAAGGCCAGATGGCACTCCGCAGCAAAGGAAATAGCATATGGTATTCTTGATCTCAGCAAGGAAGGATGGAAGGGATACTCTGTGTTCGACAAGACCAAGATACACACAAAAGTAAATACAAAATATAAATTCGATCCACCGCTAGATCCTAAACGCGTTGACAAGTACTTGGCAGGTGTCGCAACCCTTGCTAGGTCCCTTAATAATCTTGCCAATTTTCAATTCTAGCAAAGGTTACGAGTCGCTAACCCTTCGCATTCCGCCATGCTAATGGATAGCTCCTCTTACCCCGGACCAATAGTTCATAGGAGGGAACCAACCCTCCTACTTTGCTTTCGGGACTCACCCCTTAATCGGTAACCCATTTCCCCAATGTGGACTTCCATCCATGGAAGTCCAATCCTATGTTGATCATCGCGTTGCCGGAGCAACACTACAACAACCCGAACCATACTAGGCAACTATGGCCTCACAATGGGCCAATGCCCATGGAGGCCGTGCCGTTCGGCCTCGGGTGGGTGAGGCCACACCACCTCACCCATATAAGCCTCTAGGACTTCACGCGGGGCCCCTACCCCACCGTCAACCAACCTCTTGTCTCTCTACCAAGAGTTGGGGCCAAGTGGACATTTTCCTTTAGCTGCTGGGCCTAGAACCCCCCCAGCAGCTTCAGACCATCATAACTTCCTTGTATGATGTCTGATCATAACAACCAACCACTCCATGTTCATCTACGCTTCACGTAGATGCCGATGGACTCCTCACTTGCTCCATTTGAGCAAGTCTTGAGGAAGTTATGCCTGTTTGAACCTTGGCAGTCCCGGGAATCACTCCCAGGCACTGCTGTACCAGGGCGCTGTCCCGGGACAGCGCCCCACTCAAATGGCCATAACTCCTAGCTCACACCTCCGATTGAGATGTTCTTGAGCTTTCTAGAATCACCACGCCATGAGCTACGCATAACTCATGGCCTTACCCTTGTGCCTCCTAATCTTCGTGGGTGGGAGGCGTTCCCAACGCCCGGGGCCCTCACCCACACTAGGATCACTTGGGCCCTCTCACCAACGGCGCCACAAGTCCCGGGTGTCACTCCGGGGTCCCCCTTGTGCTCATGGTGTTTCGGCCACTCCTCATGGAGAGGTGTGCGACAGCAGGGCACTTGCAGAGCTCCAGGGCGGTATGGAAAGCACATTGGCAAAGGCACGGAGCCGAGGACCGGCACCAAAATTGCCCAAAACTTGCATGGGACAAGCTCATAAAATGGTGGCCAACCGCAGCTTGCATGGAGGAGTGAACAGAGATGGCATCCAGGCGGTTTGCGGTGCATAGTGCGAGCAAAACCGGGAGGAAGGCACTGGTGGACAGAATGGACGATGAGGTGAGAAACTCTGCTTTTGCTTCAGATTATGACAAACGTGTGTCTGTCCAAGCTCACATGCGAATGTGAGAAAGTGAACAACAGTAACGGGAAATGGGGGTGTCATAAACGAATGCATACTGCAAATTCTAACTAGAAGATTGTGGAGCGCGAACAATGCGAAGAAGGGCATCGGGTGTCTCCCAATGGTAACAGAAGTGGGCGGGTATGTGCAGGCACCACCGAAGGGAGTGGACGCGGGTCAGGCAAGGAACGAATGTGAAACTGACCGTTGTTCCTCGTATGGTAACGGAGAGTCGGAGAAGGAGGGGGAATGGGAAGTGCCAAATAACAACACAACCGATGGACTGCTGGAAAGACTGGATGACATTAAGTGTTGCATCGCATCGATGGATGCGACACATAGCTCCATGGAGAAAAAACTAGAGTCGTTGGAGAAGGTGATCATGGCAGTGCAAGAGGACATGACCTGGGTGCGCGAGGCCTTGGGGGTGGTGCATGAGGTTATGGAGAAGTTGGCAGAGCATGTAAGCGCGCAGACGAAAACTGCGTCAGAAATTGATGCCCAGCTGGAACAGAGATCTGCAGAGGTGTCTGCATGGGGCACATGGAGGCAGGAGTCTCCCACGAAGGAGTGTGGGAGGGGCGATACAACGGCAATCACAGATATTGGCCGAGGGGACGCAGGCGACGATGAGCCCAACCATGCATACGGGGGCGAGGAGGCCATTAGCTCAATCCAGGAGACACAAATGTTCGACATGAACGTGGGCGCCGATGCGAGCATCGACAACTTGGAAGAGGAAGGCGCAAGGGGGGGATGGTATGAGAACCGAGAGCCTTCCCCCCCAACTTTTTCGCCACCAGGGCATCAGACAAGGACACACGATGTTGCCGAGGTTGCGGACGAAGGTTTGGCGGACATGGAGGTGACATGGGAAGCCACTCAAGCATGAACGCAGTCAACAGGGCGGCTGATGTGGGCGGACTTTACGAGTGCAGTCAGGGCACTGCCAGCCCCAGTGGGTGGACGAGGAGACGCAAAAGGTGGTTGGGTGCGACCCAAGCGTGGACGTGGGAGCTACGTATGTGACAGTGGATGCGGTCGACCGCCACCAGAAGAGCCCGAGAAGACAGCATGCGGGGATTTGAACCTAAATTTATCCCCCGTAAAGCTTCATGCACATGGCACATTGCGGGGGAAGGGCGACATTCCAAGCAGGAACGCCAGAGGGGCGGGCATCAGGGGGGGCTGCAGGGGAACTGGACGAGGCATTGGGCGGGTGAGGCGACCTCCGGCGGTGCAGCCACGTTACTCGTCTACGGCAAGTGCCTACAACATTAACACACCCATTCCTTTATTTATGTGTTCAATATACGTACATGCCGCGGTGTGCAAACCACCAGCAATACTCTGGAAATTAATATGTGTGCCATCTGATGGCCACAGGACTTCGTTCGAGTGGGCGCGCAGTGCTGGGTGCTCCACCCCGGGAATGGAACCAAACCAGTGGCAGAAGCAATAGCCGGACACCCGCACCGGCAGCACAATCCAAAGGATGGTATATGCAGGAGCTTGCTGGAGGAGCTATGCGAGGACGGACAACAAAGGGTGAAGGTGACAAAGATGTACAAGAAAAACTCCGAGCTATTGTTTCCGGAACACAACGACAGCTCAAAGTTCCTGGACGACTACGTCACTCCACCTGCAGATAGCAACACCACAGTAATGTGGTCCACTCGGTTTTATCGGAGAAGGAGGCAGAGGTGTGAGACATTGAAGTGGTGCATGCCTCATGTACGTATGCGTGGAAGCCATAAAAGAAGCAAGTAGTCCGCGATTTGTGGCCGCAGGAGCACAGTTGCAGGGAATGGCAGTCCATGCATGCGAGAAGCCTGCGGCAAGGCGTACTACACAGCCTCTCAAAGAGTGGGAGCACACAGACAGGGAGGGAATTTTGAATTTTTGGAAACTGCATGCCAATATGTTGTGACTTGGTGCAGTGCATGAATGGCAAGGTATTTGTGGACAGTCAAAGCAGCGGCGACAAAAGGCGTGCTATTGGGAAAGTCGAGGGGGAATGCAAATGATGCGCTGGACACAGAGATGTTGGGGGACAAGATTGGAGGGGATGAAGTGAAGAATGTGGAGTACCGGTGACACACGAAGTCCGATGGCGTCCGCATCGGAGGTTTGTTTTTTATGCGCACTGGAATGGAGGGCCACACATTTTCATTTTTTTGAATGCCTTGACACATGCCAGCGAAGATGGGGCACCCAACATTTTTTTCTCCTCACGTATGCCGTGCTCTTGGGGCCTGCGGTCACACTTACACTGCGGCGTGGCAGTAGCGCCCGCATTTGATTTTTGCTCTGTTTTATGACAATGTGAGCATGGGAGACTCCCATGTGGGAACACGCGAACACCAACATATCTGGATTGGCGTTGTTAAGTGCCTAATCCGGTTTTGTCCGGATGACCCTAGTATCGTCCAGGGATTCTATGAAGTGTAGGGGGTTTAGAACCTCCGTTCCTACTTATTTCCTCTTCCTTAGCCCAATTTCCGGAAACCCTAATTTCCGGACTTTTGGTTTTTGGGACCCTCTTCGCCTTCTTCCGGAGGATGCCTTTCCGGATTGTGCCTCTAGGTCCTAATTATAACGCTAACTCACCCCTCTACGCCTACCCTCTAGAATAGGTGGTTCCTTCCGGCAAAGACGTCCTTTATAAGATTAGAATCCAGAAACTCCCTCACAATCAAGCCGGATTGATCAGATCCGTCCTGGCAGGTCACGCAGAGAGATCCGGATTATTTCTTAGGACCACAGGGACTAGAGGAGTCCGGATTCCAACCGGAGATTTGACTCGACGGGTTAAGTGGGTGACCCGTACCACTTTCCGGATTGTCCCGTACTCCGGCGATGAGACCTCTTCGGAGGGTCAGATTGGCGCCATTCCGGATCTCTTCCGGACCTGTGCCCAACCTTTCCCTTCCGGCTATCTCACTTGGACGTTACCCAGACATCCGGAATACTGAGGATCTCTTCCCACTACACTCTGGAGGTGGCCTCCAACCCGGAACCCTTGCTGATCCAGTTCTTCCCTCCTCCTTCCGACAGATCTCTCCGACTACCTCTACCTTGGATTCTACTCAATCTGAGCTAACTGGGCAATCCGTACCACCTTCCGGATTGGTCCGTCTAAGGGCGGTGAGACCTCTTCAGAAGATCAGATTGGCGTGAGTCCGGATCCCTTCCGGATCTCACCCAATCCTCCCAGCGGCTAACCCACCTAGACGTTACTCAACCATCCGGGTTAGTGAGGTTTCCCTCCCACTACACGCAGAGAGGATCTACAAGGCAATAACCGGATCAGATCCGGGTCTCCTCTCCCATGTCCTATCCGGGACTCCTATCCCTCATGCTCTCTCTCTCCTCTGCTAACGATCTCCGGATCATTCATGCAAACATCAATCAAGGAAAATCAAGAAGTGAGAAACCAAGTCATTTATTAGAGTAGGAGCAATCGGAATACAACAATGGAGAAGGAACCCTTCCCCAACTCCTTATTCAGCCTTAAGTAGAGGCCCAAAATCCCTAATCTGAGGGCGGCGGCCCAGGCGGCCGCCGCTAAAGAAAACCCTAACCACACCCGTTCTCCCGGATTTCCAGGATCAAGATCCGGATTTTCCGCTGACACACCCAAGGGAGAATTTTATTCTTCATTTACAAAAACTCCTAAGTTCTACCTTTCTACCTCTATTCTACCTTACTAATCTAGATGCCATTCTAAGCTAAGAAGAGCGGTACTTCTTCTGAGCCGATCCTTCCTTCGAATGACTGCCGAGTCCGCTGACGGCAGATGAGCCTCCACCCGGCGATGCCTTCTGGAGCCGTGTGAGCATCCTCCTCATGTTTGGAGACGGGGCAATTTCGTCCTCCGAATCCGCTGCTCCCTCGGTCCGCGGTGTCCCGGTCCCTGGTGTTCCTGAGACTGTCCTTGGGATTCCGGATGCTCCGGACCGGAGAAGGATCGCTTCCGGCGCCCTGTTCCGGATTATGCCCGCTCGAGATCGAGGCAGTCCGCGGATCCCTGGTGGAGGCCGCTCTTGAGGGTGGCGGAGGCAAGGGACTGACCATTTGGTGTGGGAGTCCAAATTCGACGGAAAGACGGAAATACGGAAATACGGATTCCATTTCCGTATTTTTCCTTGCTTATCTGAAGGTAATAGGGTCTATTAGGACAAAATTAATTGTACTAGGAAATAGAGTATTCTAACCCCGCCTTGTGCGGAAAAACGACTCTAAATAAGTACTATGACCGGTCCGTCAAATAGGATGGGCGGACCCTATAATCATGGTCCAAACCATTGGTCCGGACCAAGTAACGGACGCGCCAAGATTACCCAACGGCCCGGAAGTGGCGGTTATAACGGGCCTTATGACGGTTGGGGGAAAAGAAAGCCGTTGGTAAAAATGTTAGTAAAACCGTTGGTGAGAACCGCCGGAAAACGGTTGGTAACCATTTTCCGTTAAACCAAACGGTAACAGGGGAAGGAAGAGGGAGGAAGGATATTTAAGGGTCCCTTCCTTCTCCCTCCCACTCTTTTCTGGAAAAAAAAAAGGCAACCTGTTGAGAGAACGAGTGGTGAGGTGTTCCTTCTTTCGAGCCGCCAGCAGTTGGATTGCTGGGACTCTGCACTTTTCAGTCACCGGCAGTGGGCTTGGCGGGACTTTGTGGTAATTAGACGGAAGAGAGGGACTCCGGAAGAGAGAGAGAGAGATTGCAAGCCGGAAAGGGTGAGAGGAGAGGAAAATGCCGGAAGCACGGGAAGAGGATCAGCGGGAACCCATCCCGATTCCGCTGAAAGCCCTCACCCCTGCAATTCCGAGGGAGGATAGAGAGCTGCAGGAGCTCGCAGAGGATCTCAGGGTTATGGGTTGTGCGGGATTGCTCTCCAAACCCTGGAATCTCAGAGCGGAAGATACCCTCCGCGAGTTTAAATTCGAGAGGGGAAATCAGTGGCTAGGCACAAAGAGGAGGGATCCGGAACATTGGACTCCGGATACGTGGAACAGGGTCTACGGATTTCCCAGGGGAATCACGGAGGGGTGGGCCGGCCGCCGCGACGGCCTGTTCGCCGGGAAGTTCAGAGGGGACGCGGATCCAAAGGACAGATTCCACCCAGGGAACTGCCGGAATATTAGGGAGCGGAGAGTGCTAGAGTTTCTCCTGCCCATTCTCAATCCGGACAAGCCGAAGCGGATTAGCCTCACCATGGCTAACACGCTGTTTGGTGCAATGTCCGGAGTCCGGCCGGTGAATTGGGGCCTGATCCTCCAGGAGATAGTCGGACGGGCCCTCCCCCACATCGGCCGGAAACCCTCCTTCCTCTCCCCCTTCATTCTACACCTTTACCAGCACTTCGACTGCATCCTAGCGGAGGAGGAGGACCTGCTAACGATAGCGGCGGACGAGGTCACCTACAAGCTTCTTCCGGAAGCCGGAGACATCGAAACGGAAACATCCAGCAACCCCATTCTTCCGGAAGCACCTCCCTCGTCGCCCGGAAGCCCGCCGCCGACTGTCTCGAGGCCACTCTCTCCTCCTCCCTCTCACCATCATCCGGAAGCCAGACCCAGCCGGGAGACCCCATGGCGGAATGTGGACCTATCCGCTTGGGACTTTCCGGAGAATCCGTTCAAACGGTTCCAGGAGGGCATGGAGGACCTCAAGACCCAATATTACCGACTGGAGCACATCGTCAAGGGGGCGAACCATGCTCTGGACGACTGCGGGCCCGGAAACATTCTCAGGGAATTGGCAAAGAGGGCGGACCGGAAGGAGCTGGAGCAGGCCAAGACGGAGAACGCCCACCTCACCGCACAGGTAGCGGCTATGACTCAGGAGCTGAGTCAGAAGAGTGAGGAGATCCGGAAGTACCATGCGGAGTAGGCCGTGCTCTTCAGCCGGATCCGGGAGCTGGTGGGTCATCCGGCGGAGATCGTGAACAAGGCACATCTCTACGACCGGATGATGGAGTCCGGAGAACCGGCTTCCACCAGGCAGACCCTCCCCATCCTCGTGAAGTATTCACGGACGATGAAGGATCTCCTGGCGGAAATCCAGAGGGTGGTCCCGCCAAGCGGAACACCGCGGAGGGTGCTCTATCCGGGTCCGCCAGGGTCACCAACCGGAACCCTCTACGAGGTGGTTGGTGAAGTAGCCATGGTTCAGAACCCGCCGTCCTCTGCAGGACCCAGCCAGCAGGGAGGCGGCTCTCGGCCTAGTAGTTCCGAAGGGGCTCCGGAAAGGGTCCATTCTCCCCAGGTGAGGCGGAAGAGCACCGGGTCGGTCCGATCCGGAAGGGGCCAATCCCCTGTTCCGCGGAACTCGGATAGGTCCCGGACTCCGGATAGGGCTAGGACGCCGATCCGGCACCAGACTTCCGATCGGGAGGCCACTCCGAATAGGGGCAAGGCCCCTATGACCCACGCCTCGCCATCGTCTCCACGGGACTGCCAAGTTGTCGCGCACCTCTCCATGAGGAGAGCCCGAAACACCATGGGCACAAGGGGGACCCCGGAGTGACACCCGGGACTTGTGGCGCCGTTGGTGAGAGGGCCCAAGTGATCCTAGTGTGGGTGAGGGCCCCGGGCATTGGGAACGCCTCCCACCCACGGAGACTAGGAGGCACAAGGGTAAGGCCATGAGCTCTGCGTAGCTCATGGCCTGGTGATTCTAGAATGCTCAAGAACACCTCAATCGGAGGTGTGAGCTAGGAGTTATGGCCATTTGAGTGGGGCGCTGTCCCGGGACAGCGCCCTGGTACAGCAGTGCCTGGGAGTGACTCCCGGGACTGCCAAGGTTCAAAGAGGCATAACGTCCTAATAACTTGCTCAAATGGGGCAAGTGAGGAGTCCATCGGCATCTACGTGAAACGTAGATGAAGATGGAGTGGTTGATTGCTAGCCTTGGACATCATACAAGGAAGTTATGATGGTCTGAAGCTGCTAGAGGCTTCTTAGCCCAGCGGCTAAGGGAGAATGTCCACTTGGCCCCAACTCTTGGTGGAGAGACAAGAGGTTGGTTGACGGTGGGGTAGGGGCCCCGTGTAAAGTCCTAGAGGCTTATATGGGTGAGGTGGTGTGGCCTCACCCACCCGGGGCCGAACGGCATGGCCTCCATGGGCATTGGCCCAATGTGAGGCCATAGTTGCCTAGTATGACTCGGGTTGTTGTAGTGTTGCTCCGGCAACGCGATGATCAACATAAGATGGGACTTCCATGGATGGAAGTCCACATCTAGGAATGGGTTACCGATTAAGGGGTGAGTCCCGAAAGCAAAGTAGGAGGGTTGGTTCCCCTCCTATGAACTATATGGTCCGGGGTAAGAGGAGCTAACCATTAGCATGGCGGAATGTGAAGGGTTAGCGACTCGTAACCTTTGCTAGAATTGAAAATTGGCAAGATTGTCAAGGGGGGGCTAGCAAGGGTTGCGACACAAGTGGTGAGTCCATTTCCTCCGCCACCCTCAAGGGCGGCCTCCAACAGGGATCCGCGGACGGCTTCACTCTCTGGCGGACGGAATCCGGAGCAGGGCACCGGAAGCGATCCTTCTCCAGTCCGAAGCATCCGGATGGGGACAGCTTCCGGAACCCCAGGGACAGTCTCCGGGACACCAGGGATCACTACCCCACGAACCGAGAGGGCAGCGGATTCGGAGGACGAGGTTGCTCCGTCTCCGAACATGAGGAGGATGCTCACGCGGCTGCAGAAGGCGTCGCCGGCAGGGGGCTCATCCGCCGTCAGCGGGTTAGGGAGCCACTCAAAGGAGGGATCGGCTCCGAAGAAGCACCGGTCTTCTTAGTTAGGGGAGTAGCTAGATTAGTTAGATAGAATAGAGGTAGGCAGGTAGGACTTAGGAGTTTTTGAAGACGATTAATAAAACTTTCCCTTGGTAGTGTCAGCGGAAAACCCGGATCTGGATCCGGGAAATCCGGGAGACCGGGTGTAGTTAGGGTTTTTTTTCTTGAGCGGCGGCCGCTTGGGCCGCCGCCCTCAGTTTGGGGATTTATTTTTGAGCCTCTACTTAAGGCTGAATAAGGAGCTTGAGAAGGGTTCCTTCTCAATTGTTGTATTGCGATTACTCCTATTCTGAATAAATGTCTTTGCTTCTCACTCCTTGACTTCTCTTTATTGTTGTTTGTGTGAATGATCCGGAGATCGTTAGTGGAAGAGAGAGAGAGAGCATGAGGGATAGGAGTTCCGGATAGGACATGAGAGAGGAGACCCGGATCAGATCCGGTTATCGCCTTGTAGATCCTCTCTGAGTGTAGTGGGAGGGAAACCTCACTAATCTGGTAGGTTGGGTAACGTCTAGGTGGGATAGCCGCTGGGAAGATTGGGTGAGATCCGGAAGGGATCTGGACTCACGCCAATCTGATCTTCTTAAGAGGTCCCACCGTCCTTAGACGGACCTATCCGGATTAGTGGTACGGATCGCCCAGTTAACTCAGATTGAGTAGAATCCAAGGTAGAGATAGCCGGACCGATCCGTCGGACGGAGAAGGAGAGGTCCGGATCAGTAAGGATTCCGGATTGGAGGCCACCTCCGGAGTGCAGTAGGAAGAGATCCTCATTGTTCTGGATGCCTGGGTAACGTCCATGTGAGATAGCCGCCGTTAGGACTGGGCAAGATCCGGAAGGTGCCGGACTTACGCCATCCGACCTTCTGAAGAGGTCTCACAGTCTTTGGACGGGGTAATCCGGAAAGTGGTACGGGTCACCTACTCATCCCGTCGAGTTAGATCTCCGGTCGGAATCCGGACTCCTCTGGCCACTATGGTCCCAAGAAACAATCCAGATCTCTCTGCGTGACCTGCCAGGACGGACCTGATCAATCCGGATTGGTTGTGAGGGAGTTTCCGGGTTCTAACCTTATCAAGGACGTCTTCACCGGAAGAAACCACCTATTCTAGAGGGTAGACGTAAAGGGGTGGGTAAGTATTATAAAGAGGACCTAGAAATAACATCCGGAGAGGCACACTCCGGAAAAAGGCTAAGAATGTCTCCAAAGACCAAATATCCGGAAATTAGGATTTCCGGAAATTTGGCTAAGGAAGAGGAAATAAGCAGGTACGGAGAGTTTTAGACCTCCTACACTTCACAGAATCCCTGGACGATACTAGGGTCATCCGGACAACCCGGATTTGGCACTTAAAACCGCCAATCCGAATCTTTTGGTGTTCGCGTGTTCCCACATTTGGCAGTCCGGAGGAGACGACGGCGAGGCGTGGGCCATAGGGGCCTTGCCCCTACTCGGAGTTGCCTCTCGATCCGAAGTCTGATGCTGGATCGGTGTCCTAGCCCTGTCCGGAGTCCGGGACCGATCCGAGTTCTGCGGAACAGGGGACTGGCCTCTTCCGGATTTGACCGACCCGGTACTCTTCCTCCTCACCTGGGGAGAACGGACCCCTTCCAGAGCTCTCCCGGAACTAGCCGGCCGAGAGCCTCCTCCCTGCTGGCTGGGTCCTGCAGACGTTGGCGGGTTCTGAACTAGAGCGACCTCACCAACTACCTCGTACAGGGTTCCGGTAGGTGACCCAGGCGGACCCGGATAGAGTACCCGCCGGGGTGTTCCGCTTGGCGGAACCACCCTCTGGATTTCCGCCAGGAGATCTTTCATCGTCCGTGAGTACTTCACGAGGATGGGAAGGGTCTGCCTGGCGGAAGCGGGTTCTCCGGACTCCATCATCCGGTCGTAGAGATGCGCCTTGTTGACGATCTCTGCCGGATGCCCCACCAGCTCCCGGATCCGGCTGAAGAGCACTGCCTGCTCCGCGTGGTACTTCCGGATCTCTTCGCTCTTCTGACTCAGCTCCTGAGTCATGGCCGCTACCTGCGCGGTGAGATGGGCGTTCTCCGTCTTGGCCTGCTCCAGCTCCTTCCTGTCCGCCCTCTTTGCCAACTCTCGGAGAATATTTTCGGGTCCGCAGTCGTCCAGAGCATGGTTCGCTCCTCGGACGATGTGTTCCAGCCGGTAGTACTGGTTCTGCAGGTCCTCCATCCCTCCTGGATCCGTTTGAAGGGATTCTCCGGAAAGTCCCAAGCGGATAGATCCACATTCCGCCATGTGGTCTCCCGGCTGGGTCCGGCTTCCGAATGATGGTGAGGGGGAGGAGGAGAGAGTGGCCTCGAGACGGTTGGCGGCGGGCTTCCAGGTGACGAGGGAGGTGCTTCCGGTAGAATTGGGTCGCTGGAAGTCTCCGTCTCGAGGTCTCCGGCTTCCGGGAGTAGCTTGTAGGTGACCTCGTCCGCCGCTATCGTTAGCAGGTCCTCCTCCTCCGCCAAGATGCAGTCGAAGTGCTGGTAGAGGTGCAAAATGAAGGGGGAGAGAAAGGAGGGTTTCCGGCCAATGTGGGGGAGGGCCCGCCCGACTATCTCCTGGATGATCAAACCCCAGTTCACGGGCCGGACTCCGGACATGGCACCGAACAGGGTGTTAGCCATGGTGAGGCTAATCCGCTTCGGTTTGTCCGGATTGAGGATGGGCAGGAGAAATTCAAGTACCCTCCTCTCCCTCAGGTTCCGGCTTCCCGGGATGGAAGCCGTCTTTTGGATCCGCATCCCCTCTGAACTTTCAGGCGAACAGGCCGTCATGGCGGCCTGCCCACCCCTCTGCAATCCCCCTAGGAAACCCGTAGACCCTGTTCCAAGTATCCGGAGTCCAATTTTCCGGATCCCTCCTCTTTGTTCCTAGCCACTGATTTCCTCTCTCGAATTTGAACTCACGTAGGGTATCTTCCGCCCTGAGGTTCCAGGGTTTGGAGAGCAATCCCGCGCAGCCCATAACCCGGAGATCTTCCGCGAGCTCCTGCAGCTCCCTATCCTCCCTCGGAATTGCAGGGGTGAGGGCTTTGAGCGGAATCGGAATGGGTTCCCGCTGATCCTCTTCCCGTGCTTCCGGCATTTTCCTCTCCTTTCTACTTTCCAGCTTGAAAACTCTCTCTCTCTTCCGGATTCCCTCTTTTTTTTAACTGCTACAGAGTCCCGGCAAGCCAACTGCCGGTGACTGAAAAAATGAGGGAGTCCCAGCAATCCAACTGCTGGCGGCTCAAAAGGACGACAATCTCACCACTCGTTCTCTCAACAAATTTGTCTTTTGTGAATTAGAAAAAAAATGGGAAGGAGAAGGGAGAGACCCTTAAATACCCTTTCTCCTCTTCCTTCCCCTGTTACCGTTGGGGTTAACGGAAGACGGTTACAACCGTCTTCCGACGGTTTGCCCTCAACCGTCATAAACCCGTTGTAACCGCTACTTCCGGTCCGTTGGGTAATCTTGGCGCGTCCGTTACTTGGTCTGGACCAGCGGTTCGGACCATGATTAAACGGTCCGCCAATCCAATTTGACGGACCGGTCATAATACTCATTTTAATTCGTTTTATCGCACAAGGCGGATTGAGAATGCCTTATTTCCTAGTACAATTAATTTATCCTAAGAGACCCTATTATCCTCATACAAGCAGGGTAAAATACAGAAATTGAATCCGTATTTCCGTATTTCCGTCTTTCCGTCGAATTTGGACTCCCACATCCCACAAACAGCTGAGGCAAAGCCATGCGTTACAACAACGTGCGGATGAAACTCCCAGACAACGCAGTGGTTCACGTAGGACACCGACGTGGCACACCGGAATCCCAACGCGGACGTTTCAGGCAATGGGAATGGCGGCCCCTCGCCTAAACTAGAACAACACTATAGGAAAATGTATTATCTTGTTTTATCATACGGATCCCATTGTGCAGAAGCATGGAAACCAGTCCCAGCACCTGCATGGCCCAATACGCGCACTCTGTTGAACGGAAATGGTTTTTGTGGCGCGTCTTTGAATCGCAGGCCGAATAAATACAAACATGGCAATATGCAATTGTATTTAAGTTCCCAGATTTTTAGTGTTTTTATCTAAAATAAACGGCAGACCACCCTGGCGCCAAATACGCGGCAAACTGAACAGAATACAAACTACAGAATACAAATTGTGCCGACGACGACAGAATAAGATAATTATAAAATAGCATAAACCCAGCCAAATTCCGGCATGGGACGTAGACACAGTCAATGTCTTTAACCGTGATTGTCAATATACGCATCGGTATTGCCGCCAGCATGTGCGGCTGTAAATGCACCGCGGTTCACTTTTGCATACATTTATGGTTTTTTATGGGCGTAGTCAATGTTGGTTGAAAACCACCACACACTCTTTCAACACACAAAAGCAGCAAAAAAAGTAGCATACCTTCAACAGGCATTTCAGAAAAATAGGACAGTTCCAAGATGACACTACGACGACAGTTGGTGGGAGCTCCCCCCCACTCCACAACATGTGTGCTGCTCTCCCCACCCAGTCATTGTGCTGTAATTTTGCTGTGAGAAAGGACCTTGTTTCCTTCTAGTGTATATAGGTTGTTTGGTGGATGGCAAGATGGTACATATATATATATATATGCAGGGAAAGGGGCCGGGTCTCACCTATAACTTAGAAGCACCTGTCGGACACTACAATCACTACTTCTACACCTAAGGTATCTCTGCTTTATGTAAAGTTGTTGAACCATCCGCTTGGTCCCGTTTTTAAGTTGATGCATGGGATCATAGATATGAGGACAATATCTATGGATATTAATTAGATCCAACTCACTTCAATGCTCTGAGATTTACCCACTTTGAGTTGAGTTCCTGCGTCTTTCTATAGGATGGATGTGAATTACGAGCCTCGGCCCATGCCAATATATACGTGCCTGCATGCGGCCAGTGAAAACTTCATTTTCCTTGTTCAACAACCTGTTTAGGAGGGGAGCGTGGAGTGCATTGGCAAGAGAATATGTGTTACGTACCCAACCGCAATGAACTTGTTCTTGGACAAGTGGACTTCATAAACATTCAGTATCGCTTCTAATTTGGTTTTAGTATATAGATATGGCTCCGTGGAAGAAAACACATGTTTATGTTTTGTATGTGCCTCTAGGTTGGGTGGTGAACCTTTAGATCAAGAAATGATTGTTTATTCATGAGATAAGTTTATGGTGAGATAAGTGTGATTGTGAATAATCATTTAACTTACTTCAGTAGGGATACATTACAGTGGAATACTTATTGCCTTGCATAAAAAATAAAGCTCTCCATAGTACATAGAGAGCATTATAACACTAGGCCCTTCGCGAATAGTGCACATGACACTAAATACCATAAACCATGTACAGTCCTACCTCTTTAATATGACACATTTGGGAAACGAGAAAAAGGTCGTATTATCGAGGTGTCACATATTCAATAATATGACAAATTGGACTTGGTTGTCACAATAACGAGGTACTTCATAACAACACACTTGAGATATTTTTCCACATGTAGAAATGAATATTCTTTCAAATGTATTACAAATATGCAAATTCTCCTCACTAAACCTATGTGGACTTGAAGAAGGAATCAATAGTCCGCTAATGTTGCCACTTCAAGTTAGCAACATATATCTTATTGAGCTTCTCTATTATGCCCTGCAATTTCATCATATTTGCGGGAGTGAAGTCTAATGAATTGTCCATAAAAAATGTAGCTAATAGCTGAGCATGTTGTTGAGCATGTTGTTGAGCATCCGTCAGTTTCACAATAGGTGGAGGTCTCTCATCAACATCTAAAGGGTTTACGGTCTCAGCAGTATGGTCCAAACTAACTGGCTCTATTCTCTGTCCTAAGGCCATATCAACCAGCTCTAACATGCAATATTCAGCCTCAATGATGTCTTCACCTTCCATTACCACATACTCTTCAAATGGCATCTCATCTGATCCAAGCTGCAGTTTTGATATAAGAAGGGCCAGGTCTTCGGACTCCTTGATCAATCTCGATTTTTCTCTTTGGTCCTCATGAGTAGGGTTTTAGAAAGAGAACCTAGTTCCCATGGTTCTCATGTTTATTTCATCATTTTACATTTAAACTTCCTTAATCCAAACTTCATATGTATAAGATTTATGAATTAAAAATAAATTATGTACTTATGTATATATAAGTGCGTGGGACCCACCATATAACTCCATTTATTACCTCTATAATATGACATTTGGGGGGTCTAGGAGTGTCGTATTAACATTGTCATAGTCGTAGTATAGAGGTAGATTTGAACTAGGAAGTTTGGTTTACGAAATTTGTGTCATAATATCGAGGTTGTCGTATTATCGAGTGTCGTATTAAAGAGGTAGGACTGTAGACTAATTCATGATCTCTTGTATTATTTAGGGAATGAAATCATCTAAAATATAAAAATATATTTTCAATTTATAGAACACTTCACTACGTTCTCACCTTCTTAATCGACAAGTTCAGAAATATACCACAAACCCCTAGCCTTAATTACAACACCCTAATGTCCATGGTGCCGGTCTTCCTCCCCCTACATACCTAAGGGTGCTTACCCGAATATAGCATGCTCACATACCCCAATTGGACCGACATAAATACATTGGCAACTCACCCAACACTTTCCCACCTCTCCGGTCTTGATCTAGACCAGATTGCACGGGTCTTAGTCCTCTACATACATAAGTGCCTGATGACTTTAGGATAATTCTTTAGGGTGAGGTTCCATGTAGACCGCTCGCCCACCAGATTCTAGTGTGAAAAAACTCTAGAACCGCACCCTAAGACCACTCACTTTCCACCTTGGCTCCTGAATTGGTCCCAAAATTTTCGAACATTGCCGGTGGCTACCTAGTGGACTTGAGTCAACGCTTCTGCTTAAAGAACTTCCCTTGCAGGAGGGATAACAATCGAGTGGGCTCTCAGTGAGCCTTCCCTGAGCCTAACTTAGCCACCCTGGACATGAATTTTAAAGAGCCAAAACCATGATTATCTTAATGCAGAATGTAATTGCAGTGGGAGTTGTCAAGCTTCATGCACTACTAGGAAGAGGGGTCTTTTTCCACACCACAAAGACAGTAAATTAACATTTTTCTGCAACCAACACACATGTCATGAAGGTTGCAGCCACTGTGGACATACTGTCATCCTGGACCAGTCTTATTATCTAACACAAACAGGACGTCATAACCATGTCGTGGTTTTAGCAAGTAATTTTTACCAGCGGCGGTAAATTATGATTATGGGTAAATTTTAGAGGTAATTTAATTTAATTTAATATATTTTTATATCTCATTAAAAGTTATATATGGTTGGTAGGTCCGCACCTTCTAAACCACCCAAATAGGTATAACCTTCAACCTACCACTCACCTACAAGGATAGGCTACCTATCACTCACCTATGTGGCAAGGTCAAGGGCGGCAACCAAGGGATTCAAACCTTGCACCTTGAGGCATCCACACGTGTGCCTTAGCCACTAAATCATCACATCACACATAATATACATGGAGTGCTTCAAACCTTTTTAGACTAAGGCCACTATTTTCCCTCTACTACCTATTATATACAATATATAATTTATTGTCTTCTTTTTATAATTTATTGTCTAATATTTACTATCTAATATTTATTATTTATTTCCCACTATTTATTGTTCTCTGCTCACTATTTACTTTTTGCTGCCTACTATTTACTATTTATAGATTATTTACGGTCTGCTATTTATTATTTACTTTTTATAGTATATTATTTACTATTGACCATACATTATTATTATTTACATACTATTATATATTATTTACTGTTTAAAATATATTATTTACTGTTTATAGTATGTTTTATTTTTATTTTTTATGATATATTATTTACTATTTATGTTCTATGATTTATAATTGATTATTTACTATGAAATATATAGGTTTCATTATTTACAGTGTACTATTACAATACTTTAATGTCGGATGAATGAAAGATACACTTGTATGCGGTAATTGCCCCTCTCCTACCTTAGGAATTAATGAAGAAGGTGACTCACATCTAGGTCTAGATCTAGCCAGAAGATCTATAAAACTAAATAAAGATAGAACATGATTCCTCCATGGACCTTTTGCATGACATTAGAGTGACACAACTCCCACACATGCAAGAAATATGTCACGGAGCTCAAAACTCCAACATGAAAGTTTTTTATGTCATGGGCCACATGTCAAAGTGACCTTCCTTCCACTACCGTAGCACCATAGCTGGTTCATGCAAAAATAATTCCCAAAAAAAAAACCAAAAAAAAAACCAAAAAAAATCAGAAATTATGAGTCCAATCAAATGAATAAGTGAAAATTTACATTAGAAAAATAACAAAAAATGGAAAATTTGGACTCTTCTAAGCTCCAACCACATCAACGTGTTATAAGAGGCTGCATGATTACGCGTTAATGGCTCAGCGTCTTGCTCACGAGCTTCACGAGGTTGCTCAAGTCACGGGACAAAAACGCCGAGCACTCCCCAACACTACCCATAAAATGCCTTGCCTTCATCTTGCTTAGTAAGTGTAAGAGGAGGGGCTCATGAGGGCAAAGAGACCCAAGGCTTATACACAGGGAGCGGCTCTGCCAACCTATACCTAACCATCGTTTTTGTGCTTTTATATTTGCAAATCATGTTGTTCTCATTCATTAAGGGGTTAAGATACACATTGTTGGATTTTGTGTTGAGAGTGTGGGATGGCTTGAATCTGCTTTGTACATGGTTGGTTGATTTGAAGCAACAATCTGATCAACATGCCACAGCTGAGCTTGAGCGAAAGATGTCCCTACGCTACTGCAAGGTTAAATTTTTGGTAAGCTAGTGATTATGTGCATCACATATTACTCTGCTTTGGAGTTGAATGAGGGAGGACCTAAACCCTTGATTCTTCACATCTTTAGTTTAGCAGTTTCACAACCAAAAGTCATGAATACTATGTCACTAGAATTTGGGTTCACTCAATTGATAAGGTAGAGTCCGGTGATTGACTTATTACAAAGAGGAGAAAAATTGAGCGCATAATCAGGCGAACAGAAAAAGCAGCAAAGAGCATTGTTGGACCACCCATCTGAGGATAGTACACAGCAGCTCGCAAACCTTGCTGAACAACTTCATCTCCTCAAAGAAGATCTTGAGTATGTTCGAGTATGTCATTTAGATACTCTCACTTCCTTCCGAGTCTCGAGCCTTAAGAGTTCAAGATAGCCATGAGTTGTATCTTTTTGCATTATGGACTAGTATGGATATATGCAGGTTGGGGGAACAGACGAATCTTGTTCGTACACATCAATCTTGTTATAGTTTGAGGTGTTTATTGTGTAACCTTATTTGCTTGTTTCCTTTGGTTGAGAAGCTGGTGGCATTGATTTCAAGTGTTGTTCTAGTTTGAATGCTTGTTGCGTCAGTTGGTGTTCTTGGGTTAGAAGTCTCTATCTATATCCATCTCCCTCTCTTCCTTGCTAATAGGGATAAAAGAAAAATCAACCCGTCGTTGTTTTGGTGCCATTTCTAACACTCTTCTCACACTTATCAAAGTGCAAATACATACAAAAGACCTAACACATACATTGTGCAAAGATGAACAAGAGCCGCACTAAGTAAAGTTAAGGTGGATACTTAGGTCTAAGGCCAAGAAGCCGCCACGAATGAATGAAAAAAACAACAACCTACTTGCACAACTGCTGGACCTCAACGAAAAAACGAATTAATCTTTTAAAAATCATAGGATTGACGAAATTGCATAAATTATATTTTTCGTTGACGAACCTTATTTTTCAAAAAATAAATAAATATTCGTTTTGAGGTGCACGAACCAGCTATGGTGCTACAGTACTAGGAAAGGGGGTCCATTTGCACACCACAAGGATAGTAAAATCAACATTTTTCTGCAACCAAGACACATGTCATGAAGGTTGCAGCCATTGTGGACACCGTGTCATCCTGGACCAGTCCTATTATATAACACAAATAATTATATATATATATATATATCAGATAAATATAAATATAAATATATAGTTCAGAGGTAATTTAATATAAATATAAATAGAATTAAATAGAATTAAAAATCATATATGGGTGGTTGGTAGGTCCGCACCTTCTAACCCCTCCCAGGTAGGTATAACCTTCAACCTATACCTCACCTACAAGAGTAGGCTACCCTACCACTCACCTAGGTGGCAAGGCCAAGGGTGGCGGCCAAGGGGTTTGAACCTTGCACCTAAGGTAGGGGTGGCAATTTCCGTGCGGGTCCTAAAGTCGACCCCTATGTCGGAAGCACCTATCTAGGTGCTTTTACATGGGTTTGCAAAAGCACCTATCAAGATGTTTTTACCGTTCACAGCGCTGCTAGCATTTCATTGGCTGCCAACGGTCGGTTTTAGAAATTCACCTTGTGGATATACCACGTACCCTATGTGCGAGTGTTGGTCACTCTACAAGGTTTCCTTTAAAAATTTGTAGGAAATCATAAACATGCTGGAAAATTTTGATTTTTTCATAGTTGCTCTTGCACGAGCTTTGCGGAGCGCTCAAAATTTATAAAAAAAATAGTTTCAGCATCCCAACTAGGCACATCTGAAATTTGGATGGAAATTGCCACCCCTACCTTAGTGACACCCACACATGTGCCTTAGCCACTAAGTCATCACATCACACATGATATATATGGAGTGCTTAAAACCTTTCTAGACTAAGGCCATTATTTTCTCTCTACTACCTACTACTTACTGTATATAATTTACTGCCTTCATTTGATTATTTACTGTCTAATATTTACTGTCTGATATTTATTTACTGCATATAATTTACTGCCTTCCTTTGACTATTTACTGTCTGATATTTATTGTCTGATATTTACTATGTAATATTTATTTTTTGATATTTACTATTTACGATTTATTATTTATTGCCCACTATTTGTTGTTTTCTGCCCATTATTTACTATTTACTATCTATTATTTACTTTTTATTGTCTATTATTTACTTTTTATAGATTATTATTTACTATTTACGGTCTTCTATTATTATTATTTACATTTATAGTATATCATTTACTATTTACCGTCTATTATTATTATTATTATTATTATTTAATATCATTATCTATTTTTAATGTTTAATGTTTAATGTTTAATGTTTAAACTATCTTATTTACTATTTAGAGTCTGTTATTATTAATTTATTGTTTATAATATATGATTTACTATTTATTATGAAATATATAGAGTTTATTATTTACGATCTATTATTACAATGCTTTAATGTTGGATGAATGAAAGATACACTTGTATGCGGTAATTGCCTCTCTCCTACCTTAATAATTAATGAAGAAGGTGACTCACATCTAGGTGTAGATCTACCTAGAAGATCTATAAAACTAAAGATCGAACATTCCTTCACGGACCTTTTGCATGACATGAAAGTGACATAACTCCCCACACATGCAAGAAATATGTCACGGAGCTCAAAACTCCAACATGAAAGTTTTTCATGTCATGGGCCACATGTCAAAGAGGACCACTTTCCTTGTAGTACTGGTCCTTGTAGTGAGCAGTGATGATGTAGTAATGATGCTTGGCCTCATTATTATAGATCGATGTGGGAAGGTGTTGCGGGAGTTTCCAAATTGATATTTCCACATTGGCAGCATGCACGTCCAATTTAAAGACAACATTCTGATAGAGCAAGATATCAATATATACTACCCAGTACACTCGCTGTGAGCTCTAGTAACATCGAACAGAGTCCTCACACCAGAACCTGAGTCTAATTTCCTTCTTGACTTGAAGCTGTTTTCGAGGGGACACCGGAGCTAATTATTCTCAAACTTTGTGTGTGGAGCTTGAATTTGAAAATCTGCCACTTGTGCAAGGTAGGTGCATGCCTGTAAGATTCCACTGAGCATTAGGTCAAATGTTCGGCTTAACTTTCGTGCAACTTTCGTAGACAATTGCTGTGACTAATTGCTCAAAGTGAATAATTCTGGTACGTACTTTAGGTGCTCTGGAGTCCATCACGATTCACTACAGGAACTGTGTGGTCTTGTCATTGGTTTTAGAGTCCATGAATGTGGATTTAGAATATTCCATTGACTAGACGTTCTTTCCACGAGATGGCTATGGAAGTTATGACTCTAAATTTTAAATATGTCACCGTCATCTCTGTGGACCATAAAACTAAATGATGGTGGCCAGAACTAGTGGTGGGTACTTAGCAATCCCTGTGATTATGACCCGTTCCCGATTGTCAGATATCATGAGTGATTCCCATGACCGCCATTCTTGACTCTTGCAGGAGGCTAAAGCAGTAGCAATTCATGAGTAGATGCCATTTTTTGGCACGATTCTACTTGAGTATATTAGTTACGTGTAAGCGCTTATGGATCAGTGCTGCCTTGTGGAGTTGCCCCCACATAGTTCATGCTGGTTTATTGAAACTAATTGTGCGTTGTTTTGCGTACAAACAACAGGAAACACAGGCGTGGAGCTGCAGCCATGGGGATGAAACTATATGGCATAAACACCACCAACGTCCAGCGTTCAATATTGCCCATCTTGGAGGCAGAGGTATATCAAACTTCCATGCACAAATGCAAATTCTAACATCTGTCAGCAGGGTTGATGCATCGTTCAAAGAGCAACAAACAATTACTTTGTCACTGCATAACGCTAACATATATAGACCGGGACTTAAAAAAGCCTTGTGAGTACATCTATGGGTGGCAGCTACTACCTGGGGGCTAGCTCTAACAGATCAACTAGGTAGGAGCAGGTCCATTGAGAATGATGCGCTTGAGTCTTGTTTTGATATTTTGTGCATCATGTATGACATCAGTTCTTGCTATTGCATTCCATGGAGTCAGCTGTAATGCTCATATCCATATCTAACCATTCAATGAATTTTGAAGGTGAACATTGACGATGTATTGGAGCTAGTGTTTGTGGATCTGCTCAAGTATGAACACAAGAGCCCTGCATATCTAGCAATACAGGTGAGATTCAACCGTGCACCCCACCATATTGGTTGAATATCAACTCCTAAACATGTGTAACTTAGTTTATATCCAATGTAATCATGAGTCGTAGACTTGTGTGATTCTTGAAAATACGTAGAGGTTCAGAATTTGGGATTAAATTAAAGTAGCTCTAGACATTGATCGTGCCATGAAGAATTCCTAACATTACTCAACATTTAGTGCTTGCTCAGTGGACCCTCAAAATGTGGCAGTCACATGCTCAGAAAGTCGTGCAGGGAGACTCAAATTTTAATTGGAGCTCCCAACAGCAACCAACTGTTATATTCCGTAGGCCCACATCACTAAATAATTTTATGAGGACTTAATTAGTTGGTAGTAGATTAAGTATGATTCAGTAATCATTGATGTTGTGTGCTATGTTTGTCAGCCCTTTGGACTACTACCATGCCTCGAAGATGGTGACTTCCTACTGTATGGTAAGTTCTCAACCACCTACACTCCAAGCGTCAAAATCACAACGATCTATATTCTACACAAAGATGAAGTGCCGCAGATTGCAATGTGAAATGACGTACATCCTTAGCATGTCGCAGTTGTATTTCTTGAAATATCCTCAACATAGCAACTGATGCAAAACCGTCAACAAAGGCACTCATTGCTCCATCATGTTTGAAGTGCCTCCATAACTATAGCCATAGCCATAGCCACAACCCTCAATTTTTTTTTTTATTCGCTGGATTTATTGCAGAGTCTCGAGCTATTGCAAGATACTTTGCCGAGATGTACCAGGATCGGGGTGTGCCGGTCCTGGGCAAGAGTCTGAAAGAGAGGGCAATCATCAATCAATGGACTGAAGTGGAAAGCCAAACCTTCAACCCAGTTGTTGGCGCAATGGTCGTAGAGACTTACATGTCGGGTGCAGAAAGAAGGCCTTTGGACAAGGCAATTATTGTTGAGGGGCTGGCAAAGCTGAAGCCTGTGTTCGACGTTTACGACGCGCAGCTGTCCAAACACAAGTATATTGCTGGCGATAAATACTCCCTCGCCGATCTTCTCCATGCCCCAAATCTCAACTTCCTAATGACCTTGAAGACGGAAGCGTATGGAAACCACCCTCACGTGCTGGCATGGGCTCAGAACATAATTTCACGACCCGCAGTCCAGAAGGTTGTGGAGTTAAATGCCAAGTGGCTGAAGCAGCGAACTCCATGATATCTTAGCGTTATAGAGAATGATGCCTGCTACATATGAACTTATTAGCCTACATGAGCTCTGAAATGTTACTTGAACGGACACTTGTAGCTGTGCACTTACTTACCTCTCTAAGGAGATGAAACATGCAATTAGTGTGACTGTGAAATGATTTGCAGATCCAAATTGTGCCTGTAGCCATTATCCTCATAGTTTTGGGAGGGCAAATGAATGTCTGTGTCTGACCACAATGAGCCATGGGAACTGACCCTAATACCATGCAAGAAATTGAAATTTGATTCATTTACTTTGTGTTGGATGACTTCTGAAGTCGCTTTGAATTGTCAATTGTCAATAAGATAATCAGCCTATAATTTGGATCACTCGAAGTACCCAAACTTGCAAAGTGTCCGGAATAGGTGCGAGTTCTTACGTGTTCTTGTTTGTAAAAAATGAGATATATTGTGAAAAGCTATAGCATGCATAATTCCGAATAGTAAGTGACACTAAAATTCCATAGACAATGTAGCTAACCCTAACCCTAAACGTTTCCCACAACCCAATGCCAACTTGCTTCCCATAAGCTCACTTTATCGTCATTGTGTTATGACTTCCCCCGACCCAGTTACATAGGGACCTTTCGTCAATCTCATGGGTTTCTACAGTGACAGATCCTCCGTCTGTGGTGGAAGGGCATTTGTAAATCTGAGTTAATTCTTATTAGCATAGATTTGAAATGGATTGAATCATTTGCGATCTTCACATTTTATTGTTTTCGAGTGAAATTTATGATGTCAACACTAAATTTGGCTGTCATCAGAAGACACTCGTATATTGATGCTCAAAATGCGCTTTATAGTACTCTTGGCATGCACACGTCTCTGTGACCGAGTTAAGGAATTATCGTTACATGCTCGTTCCAATCGAACACATTTGCACTATTAGTTTGCAAGGGGTTGTGCTCACAAATCTGTTATTTTCTGAAGTTGATTAAGGAGTCGATCTTGCAGCATCTTGTTTTATTTTATTCGGATAACCCTGCCAAGGCGAAGTGGACAATAGCCCCTGAGTTTGCTTTGAAGGTCGCGGATGTTCCTGAAAGTTGAAATAGTGGTGCTCTGACATTTGCTGGGGTTTTAGATTGCTGAAAGCACATGCTAAACTATGATGCAAGATAATGTTAGAATCACTTTCTTGTGATGTGAGAGAGTTGCAAGGTCAGGGATGACCAACTAATGACAAGCATATATCCGATACTGATGAGGACATTCATTAGACTAGGACGAGTTGAGATCTTGCCGCACAAGCGTAATGAAAGTGTTGAGGCTGATGATTCATAGAATTGCCGATGAGGATTGTCATTCAAAGGTTATTCTTTGGCCCGCCATAGTCGATTCATGTATGCAACTTTGATCCAAGTTAGTGAGTGTATGCCATTTTTGATGCATTGTGATGATATCTCTAGATACCTATAATATTCAAGAGGTGTATTGATTTCCTAAAGAAAGGTGGCAGCCCACTTTCCCGAATATGAGGCCATCCCCATATCTTAAACATCAAAGTATTCATCAGCAACTTGAAAGAACCCACTGCCATTGGCACTAAACAGTATGAAGCGGATGAATTGATGAGAGAAACAAGAAAAAAATGTAGTTCAAAAGTTGGCAATGTTGTCTTGACAATGCAATGAAGTTGATAGAAATTTGTTGCCCGAATGGATCGACATTCAAATTGCTCATCGTGAGATAATGAGAAGTGCGGATGATAGGGTTCTTCTTACGAACAGGTATTTGGCAATGCTTCTACGCTCCACTCAAGGTTTTTACTTGCCACAACAAGATGATGTGGGCATGAATTCTCACAATCTTGAATGTGATGAGCACCGCAACAATGTACAGGAACTTGGAACTACACTATCTACACAAAATATGATATTTAGTGTTTGATACACTAAATACGAACGCATACACTAAATATCAATAACCCTATGAAACTAAGTAACATTAAATGTAAACCCAAACACTAAATATCAACTATGGTAATATGTGGAAGCTACATGTTTGAATTTAGTGTTAGTAAGGATATGAAAAAAAAAGGATATAATAAGGGAGGTGGTAGTAGGGAAGGTAGCGGCACATTTATGTCTAACACTAATTTTCAAAAAATTGGAAATTAGCGTTGAGCATGGTAGGGTGGTAACAACACTAAATATAATCAAACACTGAATATCATATTTTGTGTAGTGTACTTAGTGCCACCAATTGTAATTGTGAACCTAATACTCTTTGTCATATCATTTGTCTAATTGTAAACTTAACATTGTTTGTCATTCCTTCTAAAAGTAGTGTGTAGGCATTATAGATTCACAATGTTGCAATAAGTGTCACTTGCAAAGTGGTTTTCCATCCAATTCTAGGTTGCAGAATATACTGAACTTGAAGTGGTTGGAACCAAAAGCAAGTTGGGATGACATTACTTGTAAACTTATTCATGAGAAATGTCATTAGAAAAGTTGCCACAGTGGAATGAAATCCCATATGAAGCTTTAAGAAAATTCAAAATGTAGTGTTTTATAGGTGAATTAATCTAAAAACCATATGTGTAACTCAACTTATTGAATATGATGTTCCCCATCAATGCTCGTTTTTTTACAGGTCCACCTTCATTTCATGTGACATGTTACTTTTTTTTTTGGCCTTCATTTGAATGTGACATCCAACATCAAAAACTATGCTCCAAATGATGGGTTGAGAAAATCTAAAATTTTCACACAAATTTGAACAACAAATCATATTCTTTCAAAAACAATGTAGACAAGTGTGAACTCCTTATTCAAGGCCAATTATGGTAAACCCTTGGACACGATTGGCCTAATCCACCAATCTGAAAGGCCTTTACATGATGGAGTCAAGGCCATTCCTTGAAATTCATGTTCTAATAAGGCAAATTATATTCCAATGTATTAAAGACAATTTTTGACACGGCCCAAGGAAAGAGAATTGAGGTTGGACCAAAATGGAAAGCCAATATGCTTCCTTGGGGTTGTGTTAGAGCTTCCTCCATTTTCGGCCCAAACCAATATTTCATGTGAATTGGCTTAGCCTTGACTCCTCATGTAAAGCACCCCTAAGTTATTCTCTCTACAAAGCTCCTAGCCCCTTATTATTATAAAACAATGGATTTCATTCATTAAAAAATCTATTAATTGATGTTATCAATGTCCTTACACTTCATCGAAGTTACAATCATGTGTTGGGCTTTGAATGTTCTTAAAAAAAATGTAATCCTTCATTGTCAATGTCAAATGAATAAATTAGGAAAAAAACACACACACACACACACACACACACACACACATTAGTGATTTTTCACAAATGTGAATTTGAGCATGTTGGCCCTACAGTGAACCAAATAGCATTATACTGCTTAATGTCTTCCTTTCAAAAAGTAGGCCCTAGTGGTGTCACTAAAAGAGAAATGCATGTCGCATCCAACCATTGTGCACAGGGAGGTCACTCCATTGTAAAGTTGAACAACCACGTGCGAACATTTTACATGTAAAAAATCCTACTTTGTACATAAAGCATCACCAAAATGGGTCAAAATTTTATCAATGTTTTTTCATGAGTAGATATACACAGTACCTATTACATAGTAAAAAATAGTATCTAAATTTGATGATTTTTTAATTTATAAAAACATCGTTTCTAACTAGAATGACACATAATTGAACTAAAAACATTACTACAAAAATGAAGGTGACTAAAAATTTCAAAAAATATATAAAAAAGATACTATCAATGGTTATGTATATGTAGAAAAAATATCATAAATTTTAAGATTATCCATGGCATGTAATATAGGGGTAGCAAACTATGTTCACACGTGGTGTTCAACTTGACAATGGAGTGACCTCCTCGTGCCATTGTGATGGAAAGTGCCATGCTAGAAAGGTGTTCTATTGCATTCTATTGTTGTTGTTGCGACCACGTTGCGCAGGCCAGTGGTGTTGCCATGTCATGCTTGCCCGAGCAACATGCAAATTAATCATGGCACATTTTCTGGACGATGTGATGGTTACGAATACATGTGATGATAATATATGCGTTAAGTGGGTTGCTATTTTGTTAGGTGGGTCCCACAAGAGGTTTTTCTGGTCATATGGCGGGATGCCATTCCTTGTTGGTTGCCCACCAACAATGAAGGCAATATAATTCTCAAATCTTGTGAGAGAATGGTGGCAATTGATTCAAAGGTAGTTTGTTTTCACATTGGATGGCATGCAATGTGCAATGGTTGCCATAAGTTGTGGTTCATGTGCATTTATAAGTCTCCCTCTTGATAGCCACATGTGCAAGTGTGATGTGAAGCTAGGTGGGTGTTGCAAGTTCAGTAATTACCCCTCGTGGACCTCTGTTGTTCGAAGCATCTGGTTAGATATTCTAAATTCTTGCTCATTCATGTTATATTTATACATCATTAATAGAGTACATTGTACATTGTGTGTTTTTTTATTACAAATATATGTGTGTGGCATTGAGTCATATGGGTAGTGTGGTAGTTATTGGAGCATTCATTTTGAAATTAGTTTTGATACCCATTATTATCGTGTATAAGCATATGTGTATTACAATATGTGTAAGATGGGGCAAATGCGTATTTGGTCCACCTGATACAGGTATTCCATATGAGCTTAAAAGTTTGGAACATCGTAAAATCATAATGGTGCATTCTTTGTCATTGACCCTAAATTTTGGTGTTTCTAAACAAGATGTGTATGGTATGGATGGCATTCACTCCATTCCACCAACTACCAAACCTTAACCCACAACAACCATGGATGCCAACCATGGCCTCTATTTTCATTTGTTTTTTTGAAATGGCTTCTCAACATTTGCAAGAGGCCCTACATGTTTGTTTTATTCAAGATGTCAATACAATGTGCATACTTGTCTATTCTATTCATTTTTCTACCTTTGTAATCATAATGAAACCGGTTTTGCAACTTCGCATTGTAAGGCAAACGTCCTTACATGAGTTATATTGTCTGAGAAATTATTAGCCCTTAAAGTTTTTGTTGCAAGATCACATCCATCAAATTAGAAATTCCATGCAGTTTGTGTACACTTCCATTATGCCCTCCTATATTCATGTAAATATATAGAAAAAAATGCTTAATGCTATCTTTGCCACCCTGTACATGGGTCATTTTCCTTGCTCCATGTTCGCAACATGCACAACAACATATTCCATGGGGAATATGGATTTGGAGCCCCACAAGATGTTCATGTACACAACTTGCAAGAGCTTGAATATGGACTGACTCATCAAACCACTGTAGGGGAGTATGGGGATGGTACGCCTCCATGACCCACATTCGGTACCACACCTTTACTACCGGTATATTGTGGAAATTCTCTAGTAATGGTCTCCTGGTGATCTTCCCCACCGCCATCTTGGCAAATATGTTTCTGCTACTCCACAAGGTACACAAGTTGCTCCAACTCAAATGTCTACAAAAGATCTCAATTCTTAGTTTTTGGAGAATAATCCTCCACAATTATCATATTTGGATTCATTGCATAATCCATATCCTAATTTCCAATACACTTGGGTCTCAACTGCCATGATGTTGCAATCTCAAATTTGGTTCCATCCCATATCCATCACGTGTTTCCCCTAATAGCTATGAGCATCATCGATGCTACAAAAAATTACAAGAAATCAATTCACACACTCTTTTTGTGCCACTACCGTGGGGTTGCCCTTCCACGCATCATGTGCCGCAATATCATATAACCTTGTTGTCTTCTGTTGGGGTATTACATTTGGTTATTTGCTCTCTCCTTCCTCTTTTGTAGATTTACTAGTACCAATGTTCTATGCTAGTTTATCTTTCATACCTTTCTTGGTAGTCTTTCATTATTTTTTTGTCCTTTCCTTTTCAACGTGTATGCGAACATTGTTTTGCACATGTGTGTCCACCAACCGTCCCGTTTACCATACCATATAAACCTTAATCCATAATGCCCAACACACACCCTAGTGCGCCCTCATAGACTACACGACAATGATCAAGGGAAAAATGATGTGTGTTTTGGGAGAGTTGTCAAAGTCATGGGAGGTGCATGTATGTAAGCTTTATGTATGAAGTTATAGTGTTTGGCGACCACTTTGGTGCCTCCATGATGCATAGGGCAACCCACGTGATAAAGCATAATATTCACACGTGTCTCGGTCTTATTGGAGGAATAACTACATCATGCAAGACGTTCCCAACATTGGGGCATGACATTTGAGCATGGTAAAAAAACAAACTAGAAGCCAAGGAGGATTACAAGATTATGAATGATGCCCCTTGTGACATGGCTAGCCTTGTAGATGTATTGTTGGATAGTATTGTTTTGTATAACAAATTTCCATGCATTGGGACAAATGTTAGCAACATTCATATGGAAGTGTGTTTTGTTATATGAGAATCTCACTGCATTTAAAAGCCTTGGAGTATGCAACAAGCTATGGTGGCTTATCTTGAACTCCACTGCTATTGGAGCAAGCCTACACATGGCACTACAAGATCTGAGATGTGAAGATTATGAAGATGCACAAAACATGTGCCAACAACTTGGACATATTGAATGTGCAAGACAAAAGTTGTAAAACACTATGTGGTTGCCTATGACATTTTTAGCAAGGAATGCAATCTACATTGTTGGTTGTATGCTAGAATTTTCCAATTGTCATTTCATATGCTCATCGTAAATAATGCGGCAATGGCGAATGAACCCTTGAGGACTTGAGCCTTGCATGTGTACACAAGAATGGGCTAGTATGTATACAATTAAACATTTAAGATTGAACACCTACTCTGAATGAACACCTCCTTACTTTGAACAGTTTGTGGAGGTACACTCCATTTTGGCATACAAATGCACCTCCTCTGAATAGACACCCCCAACTTTGAACATTGAACCTTTTTTCTTTAAAAACAATTAAAAATGAAACTCCTCTCAAAATTCCCATGTGCACCTTCGGCACTCCACCACAACATCCAAATTTGAGATTCGACTTGCGTGTGTGTATGTTTAGGGTTTGTTTGTGTGTGTGCGCGCACACACTCTTTGATTGAACAATGACTGGAAAAGGGAAATACGCTAAAAAAGACCTTGGGACAAAAAGGTTGACGCATTGCAAGACTTGTCCAATGGCATGGCTATGAGAGCTTGCGCGGTCAACTATGGTGTGTCTCTTGGCACCCTTGTCAGCTGGAACAAGAACAAGGATAAGATCATGACATCAATATCTCAAAACCAAGCTCCCACCCAGAAACGATTAACCCAGGTCATTGGTGATGGTAAGCTTGTCGATGAGCGAGTCTACGAGTGATTTGCTAGTGCTCGCTCTTGAAACATTCATGTTTTTGGCCGTATCTTGCAAGAGAAGGCCTTGAAGGTGGTTGAAGGCATTGGGTTGAATGATTTTAAGGCATCCAATGGCTAGTTGGAAGCATTTCGCAAGCACCACAACATCCGATTTCGCATGTTGTCAGGCTAAAGCGTGGGCATGGATCAACAAGTTGTTGCGAACTGTAAGCAAAACCTACCTAGCGTCGTTCAGGGCTACAACAAGAAGGACATCTAGAACATGGTTGAGAGTGCACTTTTGGGGAAAGGGGTGTGCCCAACTGCAACTTAGTGTCCTAGGGAGAAAGACGCAAAGGTGGCAAGCTTGCCAAGGAACGCCTTACCATCACATTTCTATGTTCAACATAGAAATGTGAAAAATTCAAGCCTCTAGTGATTGGCAAATCTCAGATGCCATGAGCTTTCAACAAACAACTTCCTCGGCAAGTCATGTGGAAGGCAAACGCCAAGTCTTGGATGACTGGAGCGATATTTGTAGAGTACACCCAGGAGGCCATATTTAGCTTCCTGGCTCCCTTTGATTATCCAAAGTCTTGTGTCATTTTTCCAATTTGTTGGACATAAAGGAGAGGATGCTTAAACCAACACTTTACGTGATTAATGGGGTACATTTGGATTGGTGGTATGCATAATTGGCTTAGCAAAAATACCTTAGACATCGTAGGAATAGAATAGTATAAATTGCACATCTTATAAATATATCACGCAATTTTGATTAATTGATTTCTAGCTTCCTAAGTTTGTCCCTAGACCCCCACTTTTTTCCAATACAAATGGCTCCCAAAACTGTCTCAACACTTGCCAATAAGCACTCTCGTTTTTTCTGGCCTAAAATCAACCTCACTTCCTCTGGAAACCGCCCCCAACATTCCACTTAATAAAAAAGTTGAAGCCTTATGATTTATTCTTGCGATATTTTAGTAAGTACATATAAGGGCATGTTTACACCAAAGGCATTAGGCCACGAGTCTTAAATGACCATGGTGCCTCACTTTTGAGCCTAAAAATACCTCACGATTATTTCAAACCAGCTAATTTTGTAGAGTGGTGGAGTGCGGTAGCCTCCATGAGTAGAGACTAATGTCAACTTGTTGGTCTAATTGAAAGAAAGCTTTGAGGCCACCTAGAAATATGTTCTCAAATAGTGATGAAAATTTATCTCTAGTGGGGTTATATAGGGGACAACCCAACACAAAATTTGCCTCGATTTCAACTACATTATAGTAGCAAAAGTGGCATAGTCTAGTATCTCTAGAGATAGGCACAATTGTCCTTTGTCAAATTTCAATGGCAAGTCTACAGTTTGAGGTGCAGTGGGCAACAATGGTCTTGCGTTGTGGTGAAGTCAATGATTGCTTCAAGTATAATTCACATTCATGTTTAAGAAATCCCTTGAGGTGGAGGTAATCCAGTTTCTTCCTATAGAGATGGAAAGAATTCCACTCTTTGGCAAGAAGAGCCTCTTAAGTATCATTGTCTGTTGTTTTTGACATGATTGGGTTATCATGGGTTTCCCAATGAGATAAACCCCTTGATGTCTTCCACATGATCGTTGATTTGTGCCAAGTGTCAAATCCTTATTCAGCAAAGTCTTATTTGTCCCAGTGCTAAAAGTGCCCGTTTCAAACCCATTTACCTTACATGATTTGAATGATAAAACTTCCACCACAAAGTGCTGGGAACCTGATTCATGGGGCTAATATTGCTTACATTATGACCCCAAAAGGTGCTTGTGAAAATCAAACAACGTGCATGTATATCAATTTGGGTTTTTATCTTGGAAGTTGTTTAATAATCACCAACATTATGTAGAAAACATACATTAAAATATTGCAAACATAAAAAATCAAAAAGAGAAAAAAAAGAGAAAAAAAAAAGAGGAAGACTGAAGTTTGTTGGGACACAGAAGGCCCTTCCCCACCTGCCGCTTTTCAAGTGTTCCAAGATAGAACTGGCTACATTTGTAGGAGGTGGTCGCATTCACACCTCCAACACAATGTGTAATCAAGCCCTCGATTCGGCCCAATTTCATCAACTTCTATGGGCCCACTCTTGTCACATGTAAAGCGACAAGGCCCGATTTTAGGTCTCAATATTTTTGAGGGGAAAGTGCAGTGAAGAAGATTAATTTTTTATGCACCGATGATAGAGATGTTCATCATCCACTAGATGAACCCAATCCAGCCCATGTTGAGAGTTGAGGCCGAGGAAAAACTCATTTGATTTCTTCAAGACAACCCAAAGGTTTGGCGTCAAGATTGTGCCACTGAGGACGCCACATGGGATGAGTGAATTTTCGGACCCACCCCTAGTATAAAGCCCTTGGGCCGGGTTTGATGAAACCGAGCGATCCTATTGGGCCAAGTTTTTAGAGTTCAGCCCGGCCCTCAATTTGGACCCAAGTATAAAGTGGGCCTTAGTGTATTGGTAAATATGCTCTAAGAGGCTGAATAGTAGGTTGGTGGTCAACACATAAAACGTAATAACAAATAAACATAATCGCCACACAATATGCACACTCTATACTAGTCCACAAGCGAAGACTTGAGAATCAATAACCTATCACATACCTCCAAAACTTACTATAATCAATTAATAAATCAATATATACCACCACCTAGGACAAACACATGTTGCCAATTACTATTAATGATTACCAATTACTAAACATAGTGTCTACTCCCTACAAGGGGTGAAGTAGTTTCAAATCCCAAGGCCACCGCCCTAGGGCATGGCCAAGGATGTTTTATGAACAAACACTCTTTTCACTCCGGCCTTTCCTTCGGAGACTGGAGTTCTTCTTCTTCTTCTTGGTGGTCAACCAAGGGTAGGAGGATATTATGCTTTGGGAATTTTAAAAAAAAAGATTTGGCACAAAGGGTGAAAGGGCTTGCTCATTTGCCTAGTGTTGCATGTGAAGAAAAAACATGAAAATTAATATTTTTGTTGATCCATGTGTGCAAACGATTCCCCATTGACTTGGAATTTTGCACGACACTCAAACACAACATATCCTCAACATCTACCGCTAGAATTTTTTAGTTGGATATGTGTTGGCGGGTATTAATCCATGTGGAAGGTGCGCAGTTGTAGCACCACCACCTCAAATTGCAAGGCTTCCCAAAAAATCATAAAATGACAGTTTCAAGATTCGTGAATTGTTTTGAGTAGGTATATTTCCCTACTTTTGAATGAAGATAACAATTTATCATTTGGAGATGATTTGAGTGGAGCTTCAATCCAAAAAATCAACCCCAATTTACTACCTAAACTGTTGCCCCTCAACACCACTATTGACATTCCTATTATAATGTCATACATAACAAAACTTCAACGATTGGATTCGTCAAAAAAACCTTCAGATCTTCCACTACGGTCGATGAACTTGAGGTCACATTTTTCCAGACAGATTGGAGGGAAATCGAGGCATGAGAAGTTAGGGGTTAACATTGTACTCAGTTTGCATTTCCACCTCACTGGCATTATATCCACAACAACCTAGCTTTCCTTCACATCACCCCTTACTCAATATAGAAACTAGGCCTTCGCACTTGCCATGAGCATGGCATCGCTGACGATGCCTCAGAATGTTTGAACCGTGCTTCTTCTCAACACAGCCTCTTCAGATGCTCCTGTGATTGTTAGCCCATGCATCCCACAACCACCACGATTTCCACGTTTGCATGCACCAAACAAAAGGTTCAAGCACATCGCCGCATCTTGTTCACAGTGATTCCAATTGTTGGTAGTTTGCATCTGGGTGTATAGATGTAAAAATAAAAGGTGCACATGTTTAGGTTGCGCTGAGAATTAAGTGACCACTTCACGCGAAGACCCAAGTCCCAACTATGACATGGATGCCTACATGACAACATTTTTTGGAGGTGAGGCTTGGGACTTGTGTTGCGAGATGGGTCGATCAAAAAGCTAGACCCAACTCTCAACCCAAGTCCCGTGAATGTTTTTATATAAAACAATCAAGATCCGACTTTAACGATAATTAATCATATTTCAACGGTTACTTTAAGCTCACAAGTTGGGACTTGGCCTCCATGTTGGGACTTGCTAGCATGAGTGGGACTTGGGACTTGAAACCCGTGCGGACCGGCACTAATGTAAAGTTGTCAAAAGTAGAATAATGTTGCACTCTATTGTGGCTATTAAAGGAATCTCAACACACCCCTCACCTTCAGAGGGAGGTAGGTAGGGAGGCCCTGGATACGTTACTCTTTCGAAGCCATGCGTCGATCAATTCCCCGTGTGTGAGACACGGGGAGAACCGGTAGTTAGTTGCAAATGAGCCAGTTGAGTTTGAGAAAGAACTAACCGGTTGAAGAACTTCAAGACTGCAGGAGAATTACTGATCATTTTGGAGGAATTTATAGAAGAATGTACCCCAATTTAATGAAGGAAAACCGGAGGATCGATGTCAACAGGTAGCCTAACCGGTTGGACTTGCAAACACTAGGATCTCAACTGATTACGCGTGCCCAAAATCCTCCCCGGACACTGTTCTGAACCACGTTCCATCCCCACACACTTGTATCGATCGAAGCCAGAATTTAAGTACCGCAACTCTTCACTGCGAGCCACCCACACTGCACAGAAGAACCACCGGTGCAATGACATTGTTTGTTTGGCATTCCAAGCTGTTCAACGTCAGGTTGTCGTGGCTGTCAGGTTGAACCGATGTCGTAATTTTAATGGACTCATCGCCCCAGCTAGAGTATTTGGGTATCATGGGCATATATATATATACCTTGCAGCTTGTTCTGATCTAGACATGCTCATCAAGGGAATTCGACCACCCCGTTTCACCAATTGCCAGCACTTTTCATTGCATGCGATGTGAATTCCAATTCAGATCCATAAGCTTACCCGTCACGATGTCGTACGTGGAAACCCAACAAATTCTTGTAACAGATTTCTTCTTCTTTTGTATGAAATTCTAGAGTAAAGGAGGAGATTTGTGTGTCCATGGCCCATATTGTTTGAGCGGGCAGTCAGGTGCAGGAATAAAACTCGGATTACTTGCATTACCTCCAGGCAGTGATGTGATCAAGGCATTCAAGAAGGGCAGACCTGCTCATCATCATCTGAATATGAAGATGATAATCTTGCCTCATGAGCCTCTAATTAAGGAAACAGAAATCTCTATAGAGAAATCATATGGCAGTGATATAGCATGAGGTGTCCAGAATTTGAGCTGACCTGCTCTTTCAATCTGAAATATTGATGTCATCGAACCACCATATGAGCCATCCCCTTTTTATTTATCGACATGGGGCACATCGTGATGCTTTCAAACCAGCTAATTCATTAGAGTGGCGTAGTGCAGTAGCCTCTGTGAGATAGAGGCGATAACTTTAGAGATGATAAACTTTGCCTCAAGAGCCTTTAACTAAGGAAACAAAAACCTTTATTGAGACATCACATGGCAATGATATAGCTTGAGATGTCCGGAATTTGAGTTGACCTGCTCTTTCAATCTGATATATTGATGTCATGGACACACCATATGAGCCATCCTTTTTTATTTATCGACATGGGACTGAAGTACATTGTGATGCTTTCAAACCAGCTAATTCATTAGAGTGGCGGAGTGCAATAGCCTTCGTGAGATAGAGGCGAATGTTAACTTGGTGGTCCAATTGAAAGAAAGACTTCAGGCTCCGTAAGACTACATTCTCAAATAGTGATGCAAACCTCTCCCATGGACTTATGTACGGGCTATATATTCCACCACAAAATGTGCCTCATTTTCAATGAACGACTCTCACAATGGGTTCGTATACATATGCTTTGAAGGTAGTTAGCCATCTTGGTTATGCATGATTGCCATTGTATTGGTAAAGAGAGCATTGGAATTTCAAACATAATTTGGCTCGTGTGGTGTTCTCATCATGTCTATGTCATATTGAAGGATCATGTTAAGTTATGACTTTTAACACTTGCAATATAATTTGACCCATTACTATCACTACATTTGAATGCATATTGAGTTGCAATAGACAAGTTGCATTGGATGGTTATAATGGACACATTTTCTTAGACTAAATTATGTATTTCGTTCACAAGGAAATGCTCTTCAAAGAGTTTCTAGATTGAACGCCCACTTTGTTAACCGTCTAACAAACATCACCAATTTTAGGGTTGTCCAAACATTAATTTTAAAGACTTCAAGTGATACTACAGTTCAAAATGAAATCTCTAAAAGGTTGATCATGACCATATTTATCCTTGTTTACAATGAGAAAGATTGTGACAAATGACAAAAATATTTTATATTATATTTTATTTGGGTGTAAAGTTTTATGAGAAACATCACCATTCTTTTGTTTCCATCAAAAAATTATACAGAATCAATTTCATTTCATTTCATTCAATGCATTACTAACAAGGATGATATGACAGAAGAGGATATATATATATATATATATAAACTAAAATACAAAAATTAAGAAGTATAAGTTTAAAAATCAATTAATCAACAATGATGAATGATAAGCTAACTAGGAAGTTTTTTCATAGAAGTCCCAAAACATTCTAGTAGACACAAATGGCTAATATTCTAGAGTGGCAGAGTGCAGTAGCCTCCATGAGTAGTAGAGGCTAATGTCAACTTGTTGGTCTAAGTGAAAGAAAGCTTTGAGGCCACCTAGAAATATGTTCTCAAATAGTGATGGAAATTTATCTCTAATGGGGTTATATAGGGGACATTCCAACACAAAATTGCAATGCACGGTAAACCAAAAAATAATTACAGTCCAAAAACATACAAGCGTTTTAGTTTAAATACTTTTACTAATTCAACAAAAGATCGGGAGGGCTCTCGATGGTTGAGTAATCTCGAATTGGCCAACATCTCTAGAGCCATGATCCACTCTTATTTATTTGTTATTTGTTATTTGTTATACCAAATTTTGAGCATGTAGTCCAATCTCTTTTGAACACACATCTTTTTGGTGTCCATTCTTAAATCCGCACCTAACCACACACCACTCAAATGATGAGTGTCCATTTTAGATAAGTAATTGAATCTTGCCCCTTTACCATTTGCTCAAATATAAGTGTTTGTTTAAAATGAATAACCGAATTGGACCCTCTTACAAAATTGCTCAAATATAGGCATCCAATTGAGAAGAGTGACCACATAAGGTGGAGGTGCCTGACTTGGTTGCTTCTTTTAACTGAACACATGTTTTCTGGTGGTATATGGTTAGGTGTGGCTCCAAGAACAAACATTTGAAAGACATATGTTTTAACGAGATTGGACTACGTGCTTACAATATAATTGAGGGAAAACCATAACCTATAGGCTCAACAATAAACATAATTGAAGGGAAACTACATGACCATTTAATGAGCATGATTTTTTTTCCGAATGAGCTCCAAAAACTATGAGGAAAGTGTGCTATAGCCTCAGTTTGGATTTGCTAACCATCTCATACTAAACTAATCACATGACTCATTTTCTAAGGGAGAAATGGGATAATCGGACAAAAGGCAAGCATTTAAGACCCATCTACCTTGAGGCCCACATAGCATACTAGGTTGAGCTACCTTTATAGATTTCTAGGTCAATGCACACACAAAGGCCTCCCAAAATGTGCGTTCATTTGAAGCTATTGCTCACAACCCTTTGCATGAAAAGCTCGATTGAGGCCCACATGTGTGCTTACAAATTGCTTTGTTACTGGCACACGGTGGTAGTATTACAGTGCAAACTCCCCTTAATAAGTTGTTTGAAAAATAAATAAAACAATTTAGGGTCACTTCACACACGAGCCACGTGTCATGACCATGTAATTGTGAGGACCCTTGACTCTCATCCAAAGGCCGTACCAATTGCTTAATTGACATAGTTTGTGGGAATTTGCATCAAGCTTACTTCTTAGAGATGGAACTGACTTAACCTGACCTAACGCACATTTCAGTGGACCATGAAGCACCAGTTAATATCTTTGGACCCTTAGACCTTCAACTTCTAAGTGTGAAGTGACTTTAGATGGTCCTGGCCTTTTCGACCAATGAGAGATCTTAGAATGCAATGGTCGTGGGCCCTCAGTCTCATTTGTGAAGTGGCCCTTAATAAGATCTCAAAACTCCATAGACTCGGTGACATAGGAAAAGAAGTGGCATTCGGAGATTCGGTTTACATGCATAAAATAGTATTCCTTACACACGTACACATGCACGCTTTGCTTTCAATGAAAGTGTGTGAAATGTTCCCAAGCCAAGATGGTCACAAGTGTTACTGGGGGGTACATTCAAAGTTGGCTTCAAAGACGTGCTTAGTGTAGTGTGGAGTTTTGTCGTGGATAAGGTGCCTAGGGTAGATACATGGGTCTTGAATGGTTACTTTTGCTAACTAGCCCACTTCTCGTAGGATATGGAACATGCGATTAATTTAGTACGAGATGGTTAGCAAATTCAAATCGAGTTTGTAGCCACTTCCCTCATAATTTATGGAGTTCATATGAATATCTCATTCGTTATCAAAGTGAAGGTTTTCTTGCTCATTCAATGGACATGTAGGTCCCCTCCCTCCCCCCCCCCCCCCTCAAAGAATATTGAACTTCCCATTAACTACTGGACCACCTCATATGTTGTGGCAAAAGAGGCGGAGAGGTATGACATACAATTTAGTGGATACCGAGGACCAAAAAAACAAGATTGTATGTAGTTGACAAAGCCCATGCGGTTGCGGGCAAACATCACAATGAAGACTATGAAAAATGAATTCGGTGGATGCCATTGAGGATTTCAAAATATTAAATTAAAAAAGAACATGGAGTTATTGTCAAAGACTGTGATGACCAAACAACAACCTCGATGCCATGGGCAAAGTCCATGCCAGCCATGCATGATATATGTTGTGCTCACTATGAAAATTATGGAGTTTACAATGGTCACAGATTGTCTTTTTCTTCTCTTTATCGTGGACAAAGAGCATGACCAAGGATATAAATAGTTGGATGCCAATGACCAAGAATTCAAAGAACACAAAGTTGTGATCAAATACCAATTCGTGGCATTATGGTCTTCAACCATGGGATCGTGGTTGTTGGCCACAATATCATGGTCTTGACATCTACCAATTTCACCTTACAATGCCAAAGACCATTGCATTGCTAGAAACATATACATGAGTGTAACATTGACAAGTGCCAAGGTTTATTGGACGTGGTTGGTTAAGTGATTTTGGCCATGACATCATGGTCTTTAGTGCAGTTGTGTTGTCTTGGCTATATGGTCCTTGACATCTTCCAAATTGTGTTTCGTAAATATTGAGTTTTGATGTCAAAGGAATTATTCTTCTTCACACCTTTTTCTGCCTTAATGTGGTATTTGTGGACAACATAAACAAAGACCATAGCAAAGAATGCATATTAGTAGATGTAAGATATTCAAAAAAGAGGGGGGGCACTAAATACCATTAGCAAATACCACAAAGTTGCACCACAAAGCTACGTTGCCATGCTAGCTATAACCCTTTGATTGTCTTGGTGAACATGGAGAAATCACGGGGGGTGCACTTCATTGTCAAGTTGAACACCACGTGCGATAAAACAAAATCTACTTTTACATAAAAGCATCACCAAAATGGTTCAAAAGTTTATGATTTTTTTTTCATGAGTAGATATACATAGTATCTATTACATAGTAAAAATTGGTAACCAAATTTGATGATTTGTTTTTTTTATAAAACATACCGTTTCTAACTAGAATGACGCAACATTGAACTAAACAAATTACTAAAAAAAATGAAGATGACTAAAAATTTCAAAAAAATATACAAAAGATATGATCAATGGTTATGTGTATGTAGAAAAAATATCATAATTTTAAAAATTATCTATGGCATGTAATATAGGGTAGCAAACTTTTATCGCACGTGGTTATGAAATGTAAGGGGGTGTGATCCCCCCGTGGGAGAAATAAAACACCTTGGTGGCATCTCTCTCTCTCACACACACACATGCACACACAACTTTTGGGATACATCATTAATCACGAACAACTTTGAAAAACTCTAAGCAACCATAAAACACAAATGTTTACAAGATAAATTTTCAATGTGCGTGTTATGAAAATTCCTCTAGCCTCTTTATGTATTATATTTGACAATCTACATTAAGACATCGTAAAACCCCATCAATGTACATTTACAAATGCTCATGCTACTAAAGTCAAAGAAATACGAGGGAAAAACCTATTAATGCTTGAATCTTGTGGTTAATCCTAACAATTGCATAATCAGTTTGGGGTTGTATCTCACCCATGTGGCGCTCTCTCAGTGGCTCCAAGGAGATCGATTATGTGACAATAATCTTCTTCTTTTTTGGCACAAATTGACAAAATCAATTGCAAAGCAAACCAAAGTACATTATGTGACAATAATCAATTCTCAAGCGTGTGTCAAGTAGATATGAAAGACGTGGCAAATATTCACTAGCTCTATTCATCCCTGCCACCGATTATGTGCATTATTAGTTTTTCCGAGGACGCATATCGGTGTACAGTGGTAAGCTTGTTGTGGGCCCCCATTAAACACCAATACACGGCATTAGACAAACCATTTATACCTAATTATTGAACGTGATAGTAAATGTCGGTTCATGTTGGTAGTTGCCCATAACATTATTAAGCTATGTGGTTTGTTCATGTGACCCCTAAGAATATAATCATAGGATGTCCCAATCTAGTGCCACTTCATACTTAATTTGAGTTTCCTTGCATTGGGTTGGGGCATCCTAGGGTTGTTTTCTTAGGGCCCACATGAATGAACACATGTTGCTTAACTTGCCATTCAGCTGCCCAAAAACAAAATTGGTACTATTGACTTTCTATTCTAAGTTGCTTTTTGTTTATTCGTTTGCATCATTGCACCTCCAATCTCATAATCTAAGGGCCACTTAACACACACGAGCCAATAGCTATGACCATAAGATTGTGAGAGCCCAAAAGAAAGTGTCCAAAGGCCGTCCCAACACACCTCCCAAACCATGTAGTGTGGTCACGAACCCTCAAGTATAGTGTGAACTTCTATGTGACCAGACCTTCAACCAAATGCTAATTTCAATGAATTTCTATTCATGCGAGTTCTCACACGTGATAAAATAAAATAAACCAACAGTCGTGAGCATTCAAAGTGCCATGATCTCCCGGTTTTGTGTTAAGCCTACCTCCAAGAGGTGGTTTTTGAAAATAGTCCAAGTGACCATGAAACATGATCCATTTGATGCCATGTAGGAATCCATGTAGACTTTACATCCACCTTGCATTCACATATATACTCCGTTGGTCCCTCAAGCGTAGTGTGAAGTGAACTTGGACCGGCTCCGCCTTTTCCACCAATGAGAGTGCTTGAAGTGTACTGGTCACGGGCTCTCAGTCTCGTGTGTAAAGTGGCCTTAGTTAATATAACTGGTAGCTTATGAACAAACAAACATGTTTGTCCAAATATTTGTGGTGGCATTGTCAACTGTTAAGGATGGCACAAAGGCTACATAGAGTGGTCGTTGTGATTTGTAAAGATTCACAACCACATGAAATGCCTTTCATTGCCTAATAAGTTGTTGAGATACAAATATCGTTTACAAGGTGATCACTTTTTCCAAGAATTTTCATGGGGGATACATTTAGTGTAGAATGATGGACCCACATGCAAGTATGAATATTTATTGGAGGCCTAGTATTTTTTTTAATGGAATTTTCATGATCATTCAATTATTTACTTTACTAGAGTTGTAATTTGAAAATGTGGGTTTGATTTATCGTTTTCTTTTTATTGATGCCATTTTTTTCATCAAAATTTTCAATAGATGACAAAATGTGCATGTGTAGTTTAGTGCCAGCAATTGCCTGGTGCTTGTTTTAGCCTACCAAGTACCACTAGAGAGCTATAGACATTGGGTAAACAAACAAATTCACAAGGGTTGCGAAACCTAACAAACATCATTATAACAAAACATAAGCATGATACCAACCTCGTGCATAAAGTTTGAATCATTGTGAACAAGGCACCTTCATGCCAATCGATATTTCCGATCTCAAAATCTTTACCCAAATCACATGGCAGCATGGACACAATCTCAACATCCTGCACTCAAACCTCTTGATTCAAAAGAAGCGGAAATGGAGTGGCAATGTATGTTTGACTTGCTTAAGTCCTAAGACTATGCGTAAATCCTCAACAACCCAACATGCAAGAAATAAGACAATTTTGTGTGGATTCCAAACCTTTGCCTAATCACGACCCGTACATGACAATGCTTTTGAGAGTATCACCCAATAGCCTCCAATGCATGCCTTACAACACATCTCATGCATTAACTAGGACATGTTCCTATGCTTTGTATTATCTCTCCATATTATATATTACCTATACTATTTTAAAATGTACTATTAGTCCCTCCATTATCTAATACCTATGTATACATTATATTTATCTTGAAAAGAAGTTTCTTGTTGAATATTAAGTAGGGGTTCTTTAAAACGCTTGTCTTTATAAGCAATTGATTTTTGGAATAAAGCTTGGACCTTTGCCTTACTTTCTTTCTTGACACGTTCACAAGGTTTGCATTAAGTGCAACCCCTGAAAGAATTTGAAATGAACAATAGTTTTCATTAGGTTTTCCCATCTTAATACCGGAGGTTGATAGCCGGTACATAACATAAATAATTCTAAACATTTAGGTCACATTATTTTGAGAATGATAATTACAACTTAATTTACCCAATGCATCTGCTAGAACATGATAATTTCTCATTCTATACAAGCTTATGTGATGTTAATGAACCACAATAGGTTGTTACATAGAGGAGGCTTCAAATTATATTTCAAGTCGTCTTTAATCATTGCAAAGAATATGGGTTATGATGAAATTGCAAGAGTATGTACTCAACGGCTTGGTCTATGTCCTTAATAAAAATTTGGACCCCAATTCCACACAAAAGATGTACTTCTATTTGGATTAAGTGCATCTTCTATGAAAGCTGGTACATGAAACAAAGTAAGCTTACCACGTCCAAGAATAGCTTTGTGATTTGAAAATTATGTTATACACCAATTCTTGGAACTTGATTGTGCTACGAAGTTCGTTTTTTTTTTTTTTTTCTTTTTCTTTTTGAGTTGTGTTAAACTAAGAAAACTTAGACAATCAAACATAATACCACCTCCAACAAAAAAAGATGTTCAATTTGAGGGTGTTATACAAAAGATACGGACAAATGCATACAAGTAGACTACTAGAGTTTCATCTCTCAAGTTTACATATCCCACTCGAATTGTGGAATGGCACCTCATGTGGAGGAAGTATATACTAAAATGTATTACTAATATAATGAGTAACATGACATTATTAAGAAATATGCATTTTGTTCATGTGGACCCATAAAACATAAATTTTGAATAATGTTATGAATGTGAACACCTTGTTCTTTTTTAATTGGATATTTGTGAAGTAGCCAAAGTTGTGAAAAAATCATATATAAAAAATGCCAAATTATTTTGAACTGCCATATTGACTTTCAACATTTTGAATAAATATCCAGTATAGTTGTGCCGTATGGGTATCCATGATGATTTGTCTCCAATTCACCTATGAATAATTTAGCCTCAGTTAAGGTCTTGGGGAAACACGTCATAAACCTTGTGTTTTATGCTCAAAAAGTGGGGAGGGGGGGGGATTTTCTTACCTAAAAGAATTGAAAAAATACGAGTTAGATGCATGCTCCCCTCCTCCCCTTATTAAGAGAAGGACAAGAAATGAGGGTTGAATTAGCAACAATAGGTAAGATCATAAATATGAATATTACAAAATATAATGTAGGAAGAATATGACAAAGACACTAAAAATTTCTTGATAAAAGAAAATGAAAAATATGAAGATTTATTGCTGGAAACTACAAAAATGCATATAGAAAAAACCAAATCTTTGTGGCAGATAAAGTTCCCAAAAAACACAAATACATAATTCCATAATATAGATATTGATTATGATATGAATGAATAGCTATAAAATTTATACTAAGGCTGCTATATAAGCATCCATACTTTTCAATAAATTTATTGTTACCTAAAAAGATGAAATCAAACTAGAAGAATTACTGACTATCTGTTCTAGAAGTCCTTCTATTATGTCTTGAATTTTATTTTATTTTTTGTCTTTTGTGGCGTTTGCAGATGAATTTTGTTGTATAATATGCATATTATGGTGGTCATCATCTTCATGAGCATTTGTTGACATATGATTGATCACACTTGCACGCTGTCCATTCCACATATCCATCTATTCATAATATTAACATTTTTTTTCAATCATGTCTTAAAATTTCATTTGAGCGTTTATCGTTTTTGTATTCCATCAGTAAAACCTTGTATTTTTTCTTACATGCCAATCAACTTCTACCAAAATTCCGCAAATTGGAAATCATACGAACATGTAGTTTGATCCAATCATTCATTCATGTTTGCATACAAACAATACAATTGGGTCAAATACTATATCCTAGAAAGTCTATCAACTTGAAGGGAGGGACCTTGTGGTCTATGTGAGCTATTAAGCTCCTCCGTCACAAAGAGGTTATGGGATCCATTCCCGACGCCGACGAAATACCCAAGTCCCCAATGGGTGGACAAGGGGGCGGGGGGCCCAGGCCAAAAGGCAAAGGCGAAGGCCTTTAAAAAAACATAATTTTAATTTGATTTTTTGCATTTATAAAAAACAATAAATGTTTTTAATGCACGAATTCATACCTTGTTTTCTTGCAAATTTTGCAAATATTTATTCCATCTTGCTACGAATGACTATGAGAGTTTCAATATCATAATCATGCCATTTAATAGGAGCATCTTCTTCACCTTCCGAATCTCCTAACTCCACTTTTTTTTCTTTTTTCTTTTATCTTTTTTCGGTGCTCCTTTTTATTTTGAAGTTACTGTCATACCTCTCTTCTTCTTGCCGATATCATCATCTTTTTATTAGTATCTTCTGCCTCTTCTTTCATGCTCATATCTCTACTGCCCTCTACATTTTGTGGTATTTGAGTTCTAATCACTTCTACATCTTCGTCATTGAACAACTGAAAATTATTGAAATTTCTACTTCCTAATGAGGATCCGTGCAATCCGAATTGTGGTTGACTCCACGACATCCAAAGATAATTTTGGCTCCATTGTTGGGTTTCGGAACCACTCCCATCTTGCGAGAATCTTGCCATTGAAGACAAAAAATTGTCAAAAAAAATTCTCTACATACAACAAACTCTGAGCACTTCAACTCCAAGGCATTTGCAAGAAACGGCCATCTACCTTTTATTCACTAATCTGCCCTAAAAAATGTATTGTTGGAAAAAATATTCACGCCAACCAGTGACAGTTGTTTCACTGCCATGGTCTGCCATGTAGGATTCCATGTAGACTTTTCATCCACAAACTTTTCTTTGGACCTTTAGGCCTTCACCTCCTAGTGTGAAGTGGACTTGGACGGTCTCTGCCTTTTCGACCAATGAGAGCTCTTACTTTGCTATAATCAGGGGCCTTCAACATTGTGTGTAAAGTGGGCCTTACATATGCTTTTGTTTTCAAAAAACAAAATTATATATGCACATGCAAGTCTAAGTATCATGCTCAATGTATAGATACTTATTAATTTTGAAGTCTCAATGAGGAAACCGTTTAATTACATATGCAATATCCAAATATAAGCTAACAATACTAACTGCACTAAATATGATATATTGTGTCACCGATTCTAATTCACTTGCTCGATACTAATTGTAAACCACGGTGTAGTGCCACCAACACTAAATGTTAACCCAACATTATTTGTCATTCCTTGTAAAATTTTAGGGGGATTATGTATTTACAGTGTTGCAATCACTGTTATTTACTAAGTGATTTTCATCCAAATTTCAATCATCCACGACAATATTTCATCACAAGTTGTTGACAAGAGAAGGTAGGGTTTTGGCCGATGGATGAACACATCCATCGTCCATGACAATATTTGTTCACTTATATATAGGAAGTGCCATTTAAAAAATTACCATAGAGACATAAACACCATACGACACTTAATATCATATTTGGTGTAGTGTGATTTTGTGGATTCATGTCCAATTCCTATAATGCTAAAACTTAAAGTCCACTTTATGTATAGCTATAATTTATCTCACACTTAGAACATGGGTCCTAATTACCTCACAATTTCAAAATTACAAATACCTTTTACATAACTAATAGAAAGAAAGCCAACACCCTCTGTAATTCAATTATACCTCTTTTGGAAGCGATTGGATACCAAAAAAATTAAATAAGTATGAGGGTTATATGATGTTACCCAATAGCCCACCCACACTTTCTAGTGCAAATCATCAATGAACAATTCCTACTAGCACTAATTACATCCAGTAGCTCTCATTGGCTAACATGTTGATAGGAATTGTTCATTGGTGGCATGCATCAGTAAGTGTGGGTGAGTTATAAGCACATTTATGAAAAAAAGATAAACAAAACCAAGGAGACCTTACTCAACGCTTGGCCATAAGCCCCGTGTTTCGAACTTGGTTACTTTCCTCTAGATATTATTGACCCAAGAGTATGGTAGTTGAAGCATGCATGTCACATGTGTCCTCAAATACAAGTTTTCTCAATTCCATTTACATACATATTTCTATTGTTAACAATTATTTGTTAGTAACATCCATACATGTCACTCGCGTTCTTCTAGAGATTGGTGCCTATAAGAAACTTATTGAATTGAGAATTGAAATGTGTTTTTACCCATAGTCCTCTATATTCAAAATGACAATTATTCACGAACAACTCTTGTTGGGTGTTCCTTGATGCATTTCAATATTAATTAATGAAACTCTTTTCATTGAAGGCTATAGATTTCAAATTACACAAAATGAGGATTTTTTTAAAATAATTAAATAATTTTAAGTGTGTTTTGGCCATTTGAAATGAACCATGGTTGTATTTGATAAGCCATGCATGCACTTGGGATCTTATTTGACCCCAAAGCTCACTTGGAGACGGTTTTGGAGGTCTTACCAAACTCAAATGAATCATTTTCCTAAAAAAAAACACTTTGCATGAAGTGACATGTTATCTTCATATGTCCATGTGTTACTTTTCAAATGCAAAGGGATAACTCAAATTTCCAAAATTTAAGGCAGACCTTTATGGAGCATTTTATCCTCCAAACTATCTCTACCAAAGAGGGGGTGTGGGGTGTGAGTGCTCCTTGTATTGAATCTCGACCATTACCCCCCCCCCCTCTAAAGATGCAATAAAAATATTTGTTGTTTGGATTTCCTAGAATTCAAGCTTAAATGTGAAAATCAATTCGAGGCCTTGTTCAAAGAATGAACATTGCAGAATATATATATATATATACATATATATATATATTCAAAGAAATCCCCATTAAAGTGGAATGAACTAAAATTTCTTGAATCGGAGGGACACTATATTGATGAGTAGTGTTTGATCAAATTACCTACCTTGATAAAGAGCTTGTTAAGCTAGTGTCAAAAACTCCACAAATGAAACATTTGACCCTATACATGTTTAATCAATACACACATATAGGATTCTAAAATGATGACAGCTGGGACATCATGATTGTAACATCTGTATGCTTATATTTTTTACTTTACCACCCTTGAAACATTCCCGAACATAGACTTAATTTGGAGATACTTATGACCCAAAACATCACAAAGTATTTAGGGGTCAATGACCCATCACAAGTTGTGCATGTGCGCATGTGTTTTTGCTTCCTTGTTATTTATAGTGTGCCACCTGAGTAATGCTTGACCAAAGCATTTATTGGGCTGTGAAACAAATTGTGATCTTTCGGCCAGTAAACATGAAAGCTATTTCCACAATAAACACAATATAGGCCGTGCATGACACTATGGCCTTTGACCAAAACATTGTAATTTTTGTTTTGTAGTCTTTGGCATCCATCAATTATCATCCGCATAGAGCAACTTGAGCAACAATTGACAAATTAACCATTAGCTTCCAACATGGTATTTGTGAAAACATCACATGGCATCCAAAAATGTCACAATGTCATCTTTTCAAATGCAAGGAAGGCCAACTTGTATCGGTCTTTGGAGGCAACTTTTGTCAACTACATCTAGATGTATTTACAAAAATGCTAGTAGCACGTGTGAGTGACAACGAGGGAAGAAACCATTTATTGGGGGGATTATCATGAATGTTATGTACTTCATTGTTACTTCAAAACCTCTTGATAGCAATCAAAACATAACATTCATGATAAAGAAAGACTTCTTCTCTACTCTATGAACTTGTACCATAGTTGCCCATACAAATTTAGCCTCAAAATGCGAATTCTTTCGAAGTTGAAGTGGACTCTACAAGACTGAAAATTGAGTAGGCCTTGGAAAAAAACGTCACATGTGAATGTGATATTTTCACAAACACTATGTTTTCTCATAACAAGTCGTGGAGCATTGAAGTCAATACCCAAGGCAATCTATAACTTGTTACGAGCCCCAACTTGTTATGACTCCAACACGACTATCATGATTTAGGTGTGTATGTGAGATCCACATCCAATGTCAACCCCAAACCATACAAACCTCTCATCACGTTGCGAATGTTTAATAGGCGGTCAACATCATGAAGCCTACGAGAAGTTTCTTTAAACCTTGAAAGAACGTGAGTGAAGGTTGTCTATTTCTTGCTAACTAACATGATGGCTTTGAGCATGTAATCAAATCAATGAACTATTTATTTAATATTAAAACATACATGCAAATGGAGGCTATGATTGTACATGATACAATTTACTAGTGAGATTACATCTTGCTTATTTTATTTTATTTTTCTTGTTTTTGCATTGGTTTGCCATGCTAAGGAACTTCGACATGTATCATTCCACGACCATCCATATGATGTTAAGGACATATACATATGATAATTGGTGTTAGCTAAAAATTTATAAACAAATGAAAGTTTGCCTTGCTCACTTCAACTCCATGGAGTTGCATTTTGGTGAGTGGAGACGATTGACATTGTTGGGTATGCCTTTTGCAAAACCAAAAATACAATAAATCTTTAAAAATATTAGTCTGTAGATGCGGTGTTGAATGAAAATTGTCTTTATCTTATTGTTGACTCCATGTTGTTTCCCCCAACCTCCAATTTATTTATGTAATTAATGTACTAGAAAACACAATAGATAACTAGGACAACATGTTAGATATTGGTATAGTTTGGTGCCTTTTCGAATGACATGATGCTAGAATTGAATGCCCTAAAATTGAACTCTCCGTGAAGATGCGACAATTATCGACCTTGTAGGGTAAGTATGATATTTGCAAAACAAGACATCCTTACAAAACTTGTGTGGTTGAACCACAATTGCTTCATCATGAGTGGACATTGATATCTATCTATCTATATTGTGTTGAATGCTCTATGTTTTTTCATTTCTTATTGCTTGAGCTATGTACGTATGTTATTTTCCCAAACTACAACTTTTAGGTGTATATTTAGTACACTTGAAAAGAATGAATAAAGAGTTTCTGGTGGCATGGTTGATGCACAACTTACATATATAGGGTGGTGCACTTGGGAATGGAATGATACTCACAAATAAGGTAGAGGGTGATTAAACCAACACTCTGACCTATTGCACATACATATGGTTATGTGGTTGATATAAAAAATAGAGATTTATATTAGCCCTTGGGCTAAACATAAGCCTCAATTGAAAATTTGATGAACATTCAATGTCAAAACCACTAGCTTCCTTAAACCGATCTCCGGGGCCTGTGTATGATGACCTTGCATATGATGAGGACCTCCCACTTTCACTACCTAGAATCAACAAAAGATTGTCTAGAACCAACACAACATAGTTGGGTACAAACCCAAGCTAATCAAAGTCCAACATGGTCAACCCCATGATTCCACATGATTTGGTCGTAACACCATCCCGGGTACCGACCCCCTTGCTACCAGAATCGACCCCCTTGGCTTTGTGGGCTTGAATTGTCCCCCCCCCCCTTGTATATAGAATGGCTAGAATAGGCATTCACAAGCCACCTTGAACCGGCCCGAGATAGAGTGAAGCCCATTCCTACCCTATATGGAGGTAGTGGAGGTAGTGGAGGTTGATGTGCGGTGGCGCCACTAATGGCATCTTAACCCGTCACTCTATGGACTCGGGCACTTGTTTTCCATGGGGAATGGTTGAAGGTAGTAGAGTGTTGGTGATTGGGAGGCGTTTATAAGTGTTGTTTTTGGGTGGGGTGTTGGTTTTAGCACGCTCTACCTTAGGGGTTGTTTACACCATGGACCATGAAGTCGTTCCAAGGCCCTAGGAAATTTGTGATTGCATGTGAACTCGTCCCAAGACCACTTCGGTTTACACCAAGGAAAAAATGTTAGAGTGACCATGGAGTTCGAGGTCCCAAAAGAGAGATTTTAAGGCTTACGCTATTCATTGACATGGTCTAATAGGTTTTGTTGTGGGAAAGGCAAAAGAGGTGCTTTGGTATAAAAAGGCAAGGGCCCATGGCAGAGCAATGTTGTTATAATAGAATTCAATGAAAATTATTTTTATGAGAGAGAAGATGTAAACAACTTTATCAAGAGAATGATCAAACTTGACTTTTTTTTTTCACAATTGCCCTTTTTGGGCAAATATTGATTAGCACATTCACTTTTTGGTGCATGGTCATTCCTCTTTGGTCCGCATTGGGTTTACACCTGGTGAGGAGCCCAAAGACTTTGTAAATTGTTTTGTTCTAAAAAATCGGACCAAGGAAAAAGGCCATCTTCCATGGTCCGACTTAATGGTCCATGGTGTAAACTGGGCCGTAGGCTTTGTTAGCCCACATGAGCCCCACTACAGTCCTGCAGGCTCCTATTGAAGGGAACATAAATTAGGCACTAAATTATGGAAAATATCCTCCCTCTATGACACCCTAGTTTGGTCCACCTCCAAAGTACCGTGCGTCAGCGGCTACAGGGCTTCGCCTATTCCTAGGTCAACGATGACGCGCGTCACCGCTCGTTAGCGGCAACGTCCTGTCGTGGGAGGGGGGCCTTTTCTAAGTTGAGGGGAGGTTGCGACGCTGAAGCAGACGGCGTCAAGAGTCCCCTACCGGCTACTGGCGTCACCTCTCCCCTCCAGTCTTCGGTGTTAGCGTCCCCCTTCAGCGGCGACTCCTCTCGTTTTGGAGGTCTTTCCGGGGGGGCCTGTTTGTGTCGCAGAAGCAGACGCGCGTCAGAGTGTTGTAGCGGCTACCGGCGTCGTCTTTCCGTCCGGTCTTCGGTGTTGGCGTCCCCGTGTTTGCGAAGCGAAGAGCGGTAAGGGAAGGTTTTTAGTGGCGAAAACTCACCAAACTCGTTGCAAATTGTGCGCATCTAAGTTATCTCGCACAACCAGGCCACGAGAAGCGAACAAGTGCCGCTTCGCAACGATGGTCGCTGCGTTTTAAAGAAATTTTGGTATTCTCCGGTCTTTACAGGTCTCCACAGGGAGGGTTTTGAAGAATTTTTTTGGCGCTCTTGGGAGAGTCCAGAGGCGATAGGAACCTCCGCTTCAGCAAAGTTTGGCTATGGCTGCTGTAGCAGGTGCAGATTTTCTGTTTAGTCAACAGATCGGCTTCGAATTATGGCCGTGAGCCTTGCGGTAAGTAAGCTCGCATGCCATAGAAATAATATCTTTGGAACTCCAGGAGGAATATTAGCTTGTGGAAGTCCACCTTGTCAGATTTCCTTGCACAAGCATGGCAAGTTATTATGGCGGAAGGTCGGTCACACAGCATAGAATGCTGAGATGAGATGAACTGAGATAGAAGCTAAAATCCAAAGTTGCTGCTGAGTTCAAGTTTGGTGCTCATATAAAATTGCTGTGGTATTTATTACGATCCAGGAGCGGGCTCGATTCCAAAGGAGCAAGACCCCAAGCCGGAGACTTCGACTTCGACTTCATTTCTCATTTTTTGCGGCCGTGGTTGCTTGCCTGCAATGTGTTTCTATAGGCTTATCGTCGTACAAGAGGACTCGGCAATGACCAAATCCCGTTGGCTGTCTTTAAGCTGTGAGCACACTTGAGCTCAAAAGACTGAGAAAAGTGGAGCGTAAGGGAAGAGCGAGGGAGTGAGGGCAGGCAGGGTATGGCAAAAGCCATGAGGGGATCAGTTCGAAGGATGCCACAGAGAGGTAACTGGTCCGAAGAAGCCATGAAAGAAGCCATCAAGGAAGTGAAGAAAGGGACAGCCTCTATAGGAAAGATAGGGGAGAAGTATGGGATACCGGAGTCGTCAATTCGGGACTGGTTGACGGGGAAAACCTCCTCCAAGAAGCGGGGTCCGCGTACTGTTCTTAGTAAGGAGGAGGAAGATGCCATGGTCGACTGGTGCATGGATATGCAACGTAACGGACATGCCATTACTTTCTACATGCTCAGGCGGAGAGTAGCTGATGTTTGCCAGGGTAGGGAGACTCCGTTTAGGAATGGTGTTCCGGGGAAGAGTTGGATGGACTGGTTCCGGAAGCGTCACCCTTCTGTCATGATTGAAGCTGCTCATTCTTTAAAAGGGAAGAAAAGAAACGAAGAGCAGAGGACAATTCTAGGTAATTCTTATTTTCTCAATCTAAACGAAAATTATCCAAGTCATTTGAGGTAGGTCTGATGGAACTTAATTTTGACTTTAATGTTCATCACGTGAAAGGTCAAATTAGAATAGATTGAGATGCAAATCTCAGCTCAAAGGGATGGGGTCATAATATGTCCCAGGCAGTGTCTCAATTTTTGAAAGGGAAGAAAAGGAACGAAGAGCAGTGCACAATTCTAGGTAATTCTTTTAATTGAAACGAAGCTTGTTCAAGTGCATTGAGGTGTGATGGAAACTTGACTTCTAGCTGCTGCTGTTGACCTTAATACTTGCTCGTCAGTAAGCTTCGTCATGTGAAAGGTCGAAGTAGAATTATATTGAAATTAAACTCTCCGCTCAAAGGGATGGGGTTCACGGAATCAGAGGGTCATACCCATGCGCCAGGCAGTGTCCTAACTATCTCCTCCAGAAACCTCGTTTAGGATCATTTTAGAATCTGATAACTTGTAGGTCTAGGTCTACAGGCAATTGGAATTTGGAAACCTTACTTCGATGTTACCTTTGTGAGAAAAAAAATCGAAGTGTCACACCGGGTTTGTCAACAAAGGATTGCACATCATTACCGTCAGTGTTGAACTGACTGAAATATTCTCTTTCTGTGCCACCAACAAAATTAGCCGAGTACCAATCTGCCGACTTTTGATGTTTGCAGCTCTTGAAATTTTCAGGAGGTCACAAGTGGAGGGCATTTGTTTGCTCTCTTCCTTACACTGGTATGGTATTAGTTGAGCGGAATTGGATATTGCATATCTATTTCCACCGTTCTAGGTTCAACCAGTTTTCATGTCTCAGTAGCACAGTCCTGTGTTGACTTTAACTTGCAGACAAATAACCCTGTACTACGTTGCCATATCCTTGTTAACCTACTTTATATGTGTGACATCTCTCAATCACATTTTCCTGGAAATAATTTGGAGCTCTCGTTTCCTCATTTCCTTCACAATGCAGCCCCTGCCAAAGACACCAGACATCATAAGAGTGAAGGAGAGAAGTAAGGGTGCCAAGTTCTCAAGTTTGTAAGGCTTGAATATCGAATTTTGATCAGACTTTCAATAAAAGTGGCCCATGGTCTTCTCTGTATGACGGTAGGGGCAGGCTGACATAGTCTTTTCAAGACTTAGTGATTGTGTCCGATCCTTAGGGTGTGCACCTTTTAGCAGTCAAGAACCCTTTAGTTCCCTCAACTGATGCATAGTTCCTTACCGTGGGCCAGGGCCACCAAAAGCAAGTCTGACAGAGTCAGCAGATGGCATGATTGCAAGGGGAGAAGAAGGGTCAGTAAAAAGAGATTTGTTCGGGGCTGCAGGTGGCGAACCATCTGGAATGGAGGTCCATGATCCACACAACATTGTGATGCAGGTTTGTTGTCCGTCATACTCTGCTGTTGTCGACCATCACAAACAAGTGTGAAAGTTCCTCTACACAATATTTTCTTAAACATCAAATGTATTGTCAGTGCTTCAGATGCTGGAGGAAGCAGGTGAATCTATTTCGTTGTCTAGATTCACATGCATAATGGATCAGGAAATCTGGAGATGTAGTTTGTGATATAGATTGAACGAACAGTTTGGCAACCTCCATTCTGGCGTGACATTATTCAGACTGTGTCTTGCAACCCTAAATGACATTGTGCTGGGGGCAGTAGCAGTTGTGCAGGGTTTACTTTTGCCACCAATAGTTTGTAACCTGTTTACTAAATTCCATAATGTTCTATATTCTTATCTGCAACTAATATCTGTTTATGTTGAGAAGTTGATACAGCAGGATACCCAGATTGATAGTCAGTTGCAACCTCAGCTGACGCCCCAGCTTACCCATCCGAGGTCAATGGATGGGGTAGAGGATGGAAGCACACCTGCTTATGAACCATGGAAAGGTAGCTTATATTCCGTCTATTCCTTTATATCTAAGAAGTGTTTATTGGTGCAATCGTAAAGTGTTCTATGAATCTAGCAGGCTGGGTGGGCTATGCATGCAAAACTTTTTACAAGATTGAAAAACCTTTAATTTGCATATTTACTGAAGTATACAGTCCACAGTCAACGTTGACTGAGGACCAGTTTAGTCAAAGTTTCACATGATCAGGGTGAGAAGTTCTGAGAGAAAAATAAACAGAAACACACTCTCTTTTCAAGGTGATGGACCACACAAAGTTTAACTTTGATAGAATGTACATTCTTTGTATAATCCTGAAAGATTGGGTGCTAGTTTGTGAAGAATATACAAACTAGCCAGCCACTCTGAAGAATACACGAAATGATTGATGTTCCTTGGACATGTTCTGCAGTTGAAATGACTGTTCCTTCATGTTGGCAGACACATTTTCTTTATTTTTAATGTGAAAAGCACAAGAATTTCAGAAGAGGAGGCTCATGTGATTCAGTATTATTTCTTCTTTGCATCACTGTTTCCTTTTGTTGCTGGTTATTGCTGTTTGAGATTTACTGGTTGTGTCTGGGCAGACCAAGAACGTCCAGGTCAAGAGGGTACTGGTCAACAGAGAAGTGAGCCTGGTGGAGGGAGCTCTGACAGTGATGGAAGTGACAGCTACCCTTCGAGTACGTCAAATGGAGGAAGCAGGTACAGTGTCCCCCTGTTTCTGGTGAAATTGAGAGGATAGTGTTGGAAGTTTTACCATTCTGCATGGTCTCTATGATGAAAGGAAGGAAAGAAATTGTGACAATGGTTTTTATCTTCAGCATTCCATCATGTCAATTTCACCTAAAAAAAGGTAAGGATCACTTGACATCTTTGGATGCTTTGTGTCATGGGTTGGACACCTCTTAGGTGAATGACACTATAAGCCCCTGCACTCTCAATATTGCTAGATAAAGTGTTGGGTAGTCAGTGATGCGGGTATTCTTGAGGAACCTCACAGGGAAATGCACCCTAGAGTCTAAGAGCTACAAGTATCTCGAGGGGCTGTATTTGATTTTTGATTTTTGATTTTTTGTTAAAATTCTATATAGAATTGCCAGTTGTCAATCTAACTATCACCCATATTTTTGTGGCAGAAGATGGTCTGAGTTTGTAGATGGTATGGCTGGAATAGAGCGGGCTATTAGAGAAAGTGAAGATCGGAAAGACCGCCGTCTGGAGCGCCAGCTTGAAGCAAATGAGCGGATTGCTGCTGGCTTAATTGGAGCTCTTGGTCAGGTTTCTGACTGTTTACGTGCCCTTGGCTCACGGGGTCTGGGAGGTGCAGAGCTTGGGGCAGCTGGAAATGCTCTTGGAGGCTTGGCAGGTTTAGGAGGTGGGGTAGAGGGTCACCAGCCCTGAAATCGATATTATTGTTGATGTGATACTGAACACAAATAATGAAATTATGAACCCATATGTAAGGAGACATATCTTGTGGAGTTTCATGCACACAAATTGATTCAGCTATGAAGATCCTTCCTCCCAGTTGCTTCACACATTGCAGGACATGAAGATGATGAGCAGGCAACTTTTTTGTCCACTTCAAGTGCCACTTCACTTGTAGGATGAAGTACAACCGGCTTATATGAACACTTTTTTGGGAAACTCCAGGAATTGCCTGGTTATGATGCCTTCATCAATACTTATGGCGAGTCTAAGTTGTGTTTTTTGGAACCACTGGAAGCAGCAACCTATGGAGAGTAGCATGGAGAAGGCTTCCAGAAAATCTGGCCTCTTTTTATTTCCAGTCAGAATACATCTGGTTCATTCTGACATGTAAGGGTGGTGTTTAGTTATAACTAAAGGATACTCTTTCAAGGTACTTGCCCTGGTGGTAATTCACTACAATATGTACAGTATCAGATGCCTTCGTAAAATCAGCTAAATGAAGGTCCGACACAGGTGCAGGTATGGTACCAACAAACACGGACTAATAGGTGGTCAACTACTAGATGGCAAAGGATAGGGTCAAACTTTTGCCAGTGCAGAGAACACACTTTTTAGTTTGAAGTTAGTCCTTGATGTATCTGCCACTCCCTTTTTTGTATCCTCGTGACACATACATTATAAATTTCCATATTTTGGATGAAGGAAATTCATACAAATTTCTCGAGCTGACCTTTACTTGTACAGGACTGGTTTGTGTGATTTTGTTGTTTTTCAAGCCCAGAAGGTGTTGACTCTGATTATTCTTTCCTTGTCCTTTTTCTTCTCTTGCCAAGGGCACCCTGTATTGCATCCTAAGTCGGGTCCCAGTACAATGCGATCTCTTTCCTTTTGCAATTATCTAACTTGCAGGCCTTTCAATATGGGCGAAAAATTACCAGAGTGGACTCCTGCAAAGACTTTCTAATGCTCATGGCAACAAAAGACTGATACACTGGTGAGTATATTCCTCTTTGGTCTATTCATTTCTGATAAACCCCACTGGAAAAAAAGTTGTGGCTTCACTGCATGTACTCTGACCTTGGTATGGCAATTGTTGTCACTCATCTGGACAGGCCCACGCCGATGGAACTATTTTTGAAATTTCCATGAAAATATGTATATCTCATGTTATGTGTTAAGATGTACTGTTATTTGTTGTTATTCATTATATGAATGACAGAGGGTGAGCTGGCCAATTCAGTCTTAATAAAGCCACTTCGGACATGTGGTGTCCCCAAGATGTGGGGTTTCACAATGAGATTGAATCATTTACTTTTCAGCTTATCATGAGATATCCAGATTCCATAAAATAATGTTCAGCTAGGCTTTGGAAGGTTGCCTCAGTTGGTTTGACATTCTAGTTCTAAGTGCGGAGTTTTGTTTTATCTGTTGACATAGTAAGCTTAATGAGTCTATCTTCTTTTGTTATCTTTGACCTTGTGGAAATAATCAAGGTTTCCAACATTCTCAAGTAAAGTGAAATACACAAAGCTACAGCACTTTCCAATAACTTTGTCAGGGTAGTACAAAAATCATATGTAATTTCTAAAGGTACAGTTGACAAAGTCTGACATAGAAGTTGATGGGTTTAACAATGTGATTAGTAAGTAGGTATGTTACACAAGAGCTCATCAGATTACAATAGGAATCCACCCACCCTGCACTAACCTTCATAAGTAAAACACCAACAAGCTGGAGGTTGGGGGTGCAACAAGTCAGTTGCATTGGTAAACAACTTTGGAGTTTTGTCCACTTTATGTAAAACTCTTCCTAAAGTGGACTTCACCCCTAATGTCCTATGCAACCATATGGTTGTGAGCAGTTTGCTCTGCCCCCTTTGACACTAAGTTTAGATGGTTTTTGGTTGTTTCAATTATTATCTTGTTCATGGTCAAGTTTGTTATGTTCTGCCATGTGGATAATTTTGATTCAACATAATTAGTTATTTTTGGATTAATCCAAATATGGGAGTGTGCTATCAATTGGTTTACAATCGAACTAGTCCACGAACCAAAACTTGACATTTGTCACCTCTACAGTTTATGTGCAATGTATTTTAAACATGTTTTTTTGTTGATATCTATGTGCAAATGATTCCCACTTGATTTGAAAATTTAAATGACAATCAAACACAACCAATCCTAAACATCTACCGTTGAAGTGTTTAGTTGGATATGGTGGGTGTGAATCCATGTGGAAGGTGTGCAGTTGTGGCACTGTTGCCTCATATTGCAAAGCTTCCCAATAAACCACAAAATAATGGTTTCAAGATTTGTGAGTTGATTTGAGTAGGTGTTTCGCCCCTCTTTGGAATGAGGGTAACATTTTTGTCATTCGGAGATGATTGATGGAGGTTTGATCAAAAAACCAACCCTACTTGAATTTCTAAATTGTTGCCCCTCAAGCCCACTCTTGACATCCCTATTATAATCTCCTACATAATAAAACTACAATGGTGAAAATTTGGACTATGAGTGGTCATCTCGGTTGGGGCGAACCAACCCGTACACTGGTTCCTTGGAGGCAAGGGTTTAGGCATCCAACAAAGAACGAGTGTCTAGGTTGGTTCGCCCAAATCTCGTCACCTCTATCTTCCAAACATCTATACGATTGGAGTTGTTACGATATCTTCAGCTATGATCATTAAAATTGAGGTTACATTTTTTGGGCAAATTTGAGGGAAATTGGGCGTGGGAAGTTAGGGGTTAAGCATGACATAGCAAGGCTGGCAATCAAGTACATACACTAAACATACACGTGTTACTATGGGTTATGTTAGCTTAAATGTAGACACCATTCTAGGATCAATACTACACATAATTGGGAGGGTCTATGAGATTGATTAAAGAGAATCTGCACTTGGATTGTTACAACTCTTGCCTCTTACTCTGATTTTGAAACTAGAAATGACAAATCTTTGAAATTTGCATTTGCTAACTAGATGAGACATTTCATGAACAATCGTTATACTCAAAATATATTGTGGAGTTGGAAGTGCACACAAGAGGGTTGGGTACCTTAGAGTAACTTGCAAGATCCCAATACCAAACGGAAGTTCACGAGTTGCATATTGTGGTTGTGGGGCCCTATATACGGAAACGAAAGTTTCTTAAGTTTATTCTCTAGGTACATCCCCCCAATTTTCTCAAACATGTAATTGATTTCAAGCTTGAATTGGTGGGCCAGTCCACAACATGTATGCAAGTGGATGTGGCCATGGCATTGGTGTCCAAATGAGTCTTCTGTCTAGCATAGCTACATTGATATGTGGAATATGTTGACCCACACTAATTTAATTGAAATTCCACACTAGTTGGAATATGTAATGCCTTAGTGACAAAAATACATGAAATGCTTTGTTATTGTGGTTGCTATATGGATAAATAAGCAAAGTTATGACTTTTTTCGATTTGGTTTTGATGCAAGGTAATTGATAAGTGACTTATAAAGGTTAAGATGGTAATACCTTGTATAGATAAGTTTACACGTGGGTCCAAAATTGGGGAAAACTCCCAGATCGAGTTTCACATGGGTTGAGCATGAAAGGTTTAACTCTGCGAATTGAGTCTTGAATAGGATTGTGAATGGAATGAAATTAAGAAGTGGTGGTAATGCAACATCATTCTCCTGCTGAATCTCGCTGGTCTCAATCTTGTAGTACCTTGCATGGAGTTTTACTTTTGATTACAAGGTTGGACCCAAAGATATTATGGACTTGGAGTTCTACATGGTCATGGACCCTAATGTAAAGACAACCTAAAGTTTACGCAAGTATGCTTAAGAGTTTACAACAATTCAGATGTTGTTTCCATGGTTTAACCATTGTCTTATTGATTTTGTCAAGCCATGAATGTTTTAGGTTTGAACTAGGGACATTAGGGCATTGACATAGCTTAGGTTTTCAAGGATTCAATGCATTCATTGAAGTTGTTCCAATATGGTGGAAGGTCTACTACTACATGGTGCTTCATGTTTTTTTGAGGCCCCTAATGCATTTTCACTACCTCCAATCTTACAACCATTGTGGTTTGGCACATGTTGACTATACTTATCATGCACTAATTTGACAATGTACCATCTTAACCCTTTTGTGACACAATAAGAATATGATATTTGAGCAAACTAGGTCTTGAAATTACAATAATTGGAGAGTATAATACCATTGTTTCTTAGTAGGTAAGAAACAACATAGCTTGGGACGAAGAGCTTGGGAAGAGCAATGGCCCAGTGAAAACTCCCAAAGTAATGGTCAACATGTACAATGCTTGATGCAAAAGCCACAAATTACGTCCTTTAGTTGCATTTCAATACAACTTTTAGAACTTCATCATTGGAAACTTTTGTCCTCAAATCAAAGCTCAAGGCATCCAATTGATGGTTTTCTATAGCCTCGTGTGTTCTAACCTTCCTCATTTGAGTCTCGAGGTTGTTCAAGTTTGGATATGAGTTGAGTGGAGCCTCTATGAATATACAACATATGTATATATATGAGGCTTTGGAGGTGGGACTTAAGCATGTGATCTTGGCGAAATCTTTAAAGGTTGAAGAGGCTAAATATGGGCGTGAAGTTGCCATACTAAGGTGTTTAGGGTTACTTATTGTTATTCAAAGCTTAAAATGTCAAAACTAACCCAACTAAGATTCACTTATTTATTAATTGCATTCTTCCAATTAAAACACAAACATATGAGAAAAAAAAACAAAACTAACTGAGACAAGTGAGCTCATGAAAATGACCTAGATTCATATGTTTGTCCAAGCCCTAAACACTCATAGTTTGTTCACACTAATTGCATGTTTTCTCTTTACACTTGATGATATGGAATCTTCATCAAACTCTTTCCATATTATTATGTGTCCAATGTCAAGACGTTAATATTGCAATACACCAAACTGTCACTATCCTCCAAAAAGTCACATCACAATACACATCCACATTGTACAATTTCAAAATATTGTACTTATGGGCCTTACTTGGGCTCAAGGATTTGTGGTGCCTATGTAAACTTGTTCATCACGCATGAAGGAACTATAATAAAATCAACTCCCCTACAAGGTTGAGGGCCAACTCACTTACAACTTAATCTCATCAGACTACTCGGGGGTCTATGATGCTAATTTTGGATTCACCTACTCTATTATTAGGTATCACATATGCTATAAATTAGTTCACTATATTTTCACCTTTGGAATGAATGAGTTTATGTGGATACCATGAATCAACGGCTCCAATTCAAAACCCATTAGACTTTAAAGGTTAGAAACAAAACATCATCTTCAATCAATTGAATGACAAGTTTTCAATTTCATTCAACAAATATTTTTCACAACCTAATTATGTATATTCTTTCATATTCTCTTATACATTAAGAAATATGTTGTAAGATGAACATATTTAGAAGAAAAAAAGTAAGGGAAACTATTTGTCATCTCCATTCTATGGGATTTTTAAAAAAAAAAAATCAAGTTTGTTTTGAAGATGCTTAATGAAGCTCATAACGTTGCAGCGACAATCCACCCATGTTGGATGTATTCTTTAACTTTGTGTCGAGAAATTCGCTTCATGAATTATTCATTAAGAAAGACCAAAGGTTCCACTTTTATAGCTAATCTTGAAGAAACATAAAAGCCTTAGGGAGAATAAGGGCCACTTCACACACAAGACTGAGAGCCCATGACCACTACACTTCAAGCACTCTCATTCGTGGAAAAGGTGGAGACGGTCCAAGTTCACTTCACACTACGCGTGAGGGACCAACGGAGTATGTGAATGCGAGATGGATGTAAAGTCTACATGGATTCCTACGTGGCATCGAAAGGATCATGTTTCATGGTCACTTGGACTATTTTCAAAAACCACCTCTTGGAGGTAGGCCTAACACAAAACCGGGAGACCATGGCACTATGAACACTCACGACTGTTGATTTACTCTATTTTATCATGTGTGAGGACCCGCGTGAATAGAAATTCATTGAAATAGTATTTGGTTGAGGGCCCGGTCACACATGACTTCACACTACACTTGAGGATCCGTGACCATACTACATGATTTTGGAGGTGTGTTGGGACGGCCTTTGGACACTTTCTTGTGGGCTCTCACAATTTCATGGTCACGGCTCTTGGCTCGTGTGTGAAGTGGCCCTAAGGGTGAAGGGTTCAAAGACCTAAGAATGGCACAGGGTAGAGGCCCAGTTACGCGCCCATGAGTGGAGATACTCTAGGAGCCGGGGACGACGTCATAGAAGCCCGTTCCAAGGGAGGAAGAGGGAACCCTAATTGCGCCGTAGGAGGGGCCTTGGTCACAAACCCTTAAACCAATTCACAAACCCTGGGAAGCTCTTTTGGTGTCCACGCTCTTCGTCTCCGCTGCAGCGGCGTACCTCGCACATCTCCTCGCTCGCCTCCCTTCGCTTGCATTGTCACCATGTCGAACGGCGAGCTTGCATGCACCTACGCCTGCCTCATCCTCCACGATGACGGCATCCCCATCACCGTATGTCCCGCTCCACACACAAACCCCTTAGGGTTTTCCTTTCCTTTTCTTGTTTTAGGGTTTCACGTGTGCTCTCGCTCGTTCTCCCTTTGCGCTGGAACTTATTTTTTTCTTCTCTTTGACTACCGAGTATGTTTTGTCCATTTATCGGTGTGAGGACTCTCTCAGAGTTACTGTGTTTACATGAGGTATGCGAAGTTTTCAATCTATCTTACTCTCCGTTTGCACGGGGACTCTGCTTCTGCTCTGCAATTGCCTAGGGTTCTGTGTTTTGTGTTTATTTATTTGCGTTTGGAATCTTCGAGAGCTAGTCTGTGTATGTGAGCTCTGTTCCGTTTTTGGTGTAATTTTTCTCATTAGGTTTTTGTTTTAAGCTGTTTCTTTAGAGATCGTGAACGGGCTCTCTTTGATTTGTGCAATTTTATGTTTTTGAGTGTTGTATTCATAATTAGTTGTTTTCTGTGACAGGCTGACAAGATTGCGACTTTAGTTAAAGCCGCTGGCGTCCAAGTGGAGGGCTACTGGCCTGGTCTTTTCGCCAAGTTGTGCGAGAAGAGAAGTGTAGAAGACTTGATCACCAATGTTGGAAGTGGTAAGTTTATAAAAACCTCAATGCGATGTTGGGGGTGGGATCTTCATTTGAATCATCTGTATTTTGGCGTGTTTGAGGCTCAACGTTAGAAATAAACAAGCAATCAGATGGGAATATCCTCACTAGAATCTGAGAGAGGCCACAAATTACTGTATTTTTTCTTCAAAATGTGTGCCAATCTCTAAATACGTAAACAATCACACCGGCTATTTCCTTCATTGACTGATGAATTCTAATCATCAGGAGGCGGCGGTGCCGTTTCCGTGAGTGCTGCACCCTCTGCCGGTGGTGCCGCTGCTGTCGCAGAGGCTCCCAAGGAGGAAGAGAAGAAGGTACGCATAATAACTATTTCTTTTCTTATAAAGTGTTTTGGCAACGTTCAATCAGGAGTCACAATAGCATTTAATATCAATGCTATACATGTTAATGTCAGAAATGTGTCAGGTGGACATGGGTCTTGCGTCTTTATTGTTCCTCTTGATAAGTTAGGTGAGTTCGAATCTGGAACTGGATGGGAATTCATACAATTACATCGTGTGTGCAGGAGGAGCCAAAGGAGGAGAGCGACGATGACATGGGTTTCAGCTTGTTCGACTAGGGTTTCTCTCATGAGTGGAATAGGCTGTCTATGATGATTGGACCTGTCCTGGCTGTAGCTTTTTCAATTTAGGAGTTTTAACTACAAATTAAAATATTTCTCAAGGCATCGTGTGTCAATGGGCACTTACTGGATTGAACAGCTCTCTTCTCGCTTTGATAGAGTCTGTCTTTGCCATGGTTACACACTCCAGGATGCATGTGAGTAAGAAGTGCGTCCTCCACTGCTTTCTTCGTTGCTTCAAATGCGATTCAGGTATCCGTATATCTTGTGGGGATTCTGGAGAAGAGCGCTTGTTATGAGGTTGTACCTTCGTCCGACTTCATCGAAGTGTTTCTGTTTACGATCGTTTCAGAAAGGCTTTAATATCAGGGCGGCACTTAGGCCACCTGAAGCTGCTGGACTTGCAGCTATGGATTGGCTCTGAATTGCTTAAGCAAGAATGGGGCAAGCAAGTAGTGAACCCTCACAACGTAGTTTTATGTGCTGGAAGCTGTCCCCAGAGTGCCAGTGCTGAGAAGAAACTTCTCATTGAGCTATCACTGCATGCAGTACAAGGGGATTTCATTGAAATGCAGGTTGAGAAGTGAATCAGAGCACATTTTGCACTGGAGAAGTTCTCTCTAACGCGGAAAGACTGGCAGTTTTCAGAATACTCCTCATTCTACACTCTTCACTGACTACCACTAATTAGCCTTCATCTTCTCGTGTCAACAAATAAACTCGCTAAAACAACGATAGTGCGTGCATCGTTATTAACACTTGGAAGTGGTGGTTCATATTGTCGTTGTGGATGTTACCTCTTTCTCTCCTTCTACTCACAGCTATGTAGTATTGCTGTCCGCGGGTGTAGGGTTTAGGGTTCATTCGACACCTTCGAGGGTTGAGCAGACATCTTTAAACATGATTGTGAGAGATATGATTGCACATGATCTTTTGGATCGAGATTGATGCGAGAACGTAATCGGAAGCCTAATCGTGGGAATACCGATTTACAAGTTTTATACTTGTAACATGGAACAGACACCAACGTTCATGTGTAATGTGTTCATGCTTGAATACCTCTAAATGGAAGCACTGGGTGCAAGGTTTTGGGATCTTCCATGGGAAGGATGGAATCTTGTTGCCCTTTAGAACACGAAATATACCTATTACCATGGGCGAAAGTAACTTTCTAGAGTCCACACTAATTCTCATAGAGATAATTAATGTGGGCCACATTAAGTTCCAACCCACGCTAAACCTCCAGTAGAAAAGTTAGCCTGGGCGACACTAAATTGTTTCTATAGAAAATTAATGTTGGTTATTATATCTTGTCAAGATATTTTAGTTGTTCTGCACTCTGGGTGGGGCCGGGAATACGCTAAATTTTATTCGGAATTATACTCTTTGTATTCTCACAGCAGTGGATTCACTGGATTGCACTGGCAGATTCAAGCGCTGAAATTCTTGGGTGTAACAGTGAGCTGAACAATGGCATGGCGTTACTTTATATTCAATGTGTTGGTTGGAAGTCTTCATGAAGGCTTTGGGTCTTGGACCCACATTAACTCCACCTTGGCTAGGAATTTAGTGGCCCATGCTTATTATTTCCATGCTAATTTCTCACCCACACTAACAGGACTATTTGGTGTAGTTTTCATGAAAGAAAAAATGCTAGCCTCCGGAATGCGTACTATTTCAGGGCTTTCAATGCTGGATGTATAGTAATTCCCTCTCTCTCTCTGCTTCAAAGACCTGAACCACTACAGTCCAAGTCATGTCACATGTGAGATGAATTTGGCGGCGACAAATCTATAGGGCCACTTCACACACGAGATGGGAGCCCGTGACCATTACACTTCAAGCACTCTAATTGGTGGAAATGGCGGAGCCGGTCCAAGTTCGCTTCACACTACGCTTGAGGGACCAACGGAGTATATATGTGAATGCAAGACAGATGTCAAGTCTACATGGGTTCCTCCATGACATCAAATGGATCATGTTTCATGCTCACTTGGACTATTTTCAAAAACCACCTCTTGGAGGTAGGCCTAACACAAAACCAGGAGACCATGGCACTCCGAACGTTCACAACCGTTCGTTTATTCTATTTTTATCATGTGTGAGGACCCGCGTGAAGAGAAATTCATTGAAATAACATTTGGTTAAGAACACGGTCACATACGACTTCACACTACGCTTGAGGATCCTTGACCACACTACATGATTTTGGCGGTGTGTCGGGACGGCCTTTGGACACTTTTCTTTTGGGCCCTCACGACTTGATGGTCACGGCTCTTGGCTCGAGTGTGAGGGGGCCTTTAGTTCTATGAAGGATGATTGAGACGTATGCAATAATTCTCTCTAGCCCGCATTCATGAGGAGCATGCATGGCTCAGAGTTCACTATATGAGTTTGTGAAGAATGAAGACTGGACAGAAGAGACAGAAATGGTTGATAATATGATAGCACTGGTGTGAAGACATTCATCCTGGAGTCAGTCAATCATATTATTCATTACTGACATACTCATGAGATCATTCAACTCTGCCTGTGTGAGCATAAGGTGTGTGGGTGCTAGTTGGTTCATTTTTCATGTGGTTCCACTTCTACCAATTAGATTTACACAACACAACTAGTTGTGTTGCATTAGTAAATTTACAATGAAACATATGCAAAAATCAGATTGAAAATCGGACCTCCCCTTGTTTAGTTATGAATGTCATAAGTGTATGTTTGTTGATCTCTTAATTAGATGTATAGGTTACATAGGTCCTTCCAATTGTGTTCACTATTGATGTAGAGTAGTATTACTATTTGAAGATGTAGTCCAATCTATTTTAAACATGCGTTTTTATGATGTTTGCTCTTTGATCCTCACCCAACCACACACCAATCAAATCTATGGGTCCAATTAAGAAAACAAGCCACTTAAGATCCATCTAACTTAGTAGTTTGGCAACATCCAAGTCTTCTTACAATCATTTTTACTTGGTTTCCGTGCAAGTGGTATGTAAATAATCTCCAATATATTTGTCCTTGATATATTGGGGCTAGGAATTGTGGTAAACTCATCCATTGCAGAGGTGAGAACATAATGAAATAAATTATAACTTGCAAATGACTTTTTCTAGATTTATGACCCCCTAAATAGCATTAGAGACCCCAAATTAGTCCAGTGAAATCTAGTGTGAATGAAATGTTCTCAAATTTGTAGATGTTATATCACCTAAAGGCACAATATTAGGCTATCATGAAACATGTGTGGAGTTGGCTTAAAACTCAAATTGGCGCATCATTGTGAAGTAAACTCAATATTGTATTGAGTTTCACTTATTATTTGGAATTACGCAATGTTGTGACTATTTAATACTTGGTACCTTATATGGGAGTGCTATTAATTAACTCACCTAATTGGTAAATAGTTTAGGACATAAAATTCTTAAAGAAGACAAGTCAACACAAGGCCTAACTTTACTAATAAAAGAAATTACACACTAATTCTTTGTCATGGACATATATCCACGTGAAAACATTTATTGCCCCTCCACTTGCTCCAACTATTCCTACACTTGTGCGTGCATGTCTAGTCAACAATGACTCCTCCATCCAACTACTTGCAACATATTTCTAAAACACACAAGCGAATTCTCGTCCACGAACCAAATCACCTTTGTCCACAACTTCTCCTCTTCCTCAACATGTGAGCCACATGCATGCTTGGAGGCATGTTGTTGCACTAAGTATCGCTTACCCACAAAATAAGTATACAAGCATTGTCTTGCTCCAATAACTACAACCGCAATTGGAAAATGGTGAAAGAACACCTTTGCCTCTCCGTTGAGCATAATGGAAGTGAACAACCATAGTGAAATATAAGAAAAAATAATGCCGAAATAAGCATAGACAAAACATAAATAATGCATTGTGATGATGACCATGCCATACATTGACACAAAATAAACAACGATGTCCTTGACCAGTCAGCCTCCCCCCTTCTACAGAGACCAACCTTGGCAACTTCTATTATGAGAGTGTACCAACAGTTGACACCTATACGCTTGTCAAGATTGACAACCATAAATCTTTCCAACCCCCCTCTTGGTCAATGGCCTTATTCGTTTCCCCAAATAAACCACTATGTATTTTTCAAGTAATCGATGCCAAAACACACTACTTATTTGTAAACCTACTTTCTGACAAACAAATGTTAAATTGGTTGTTTGAACATTATAGGACATTAACATCTTCAGTTGGCAAAAAAAATTGCATCAATATTAAAAAAGGTTATAGCGTTGCATAATTCCAAAGAGTAAGTGACACTAATACAATATTTACGATAGTCACTTTTGCTCAACCTGGTTCGATCCTTGCAACTCAACCTTTATTATACTATGGGGGGCAAGACCAACATCATTTTTGCTCGATCTATATCAAAATCTCCAACTTAGTAAACCCAAAGATCAAGGAGGGAGTTTTATTAGGGTGGATTTACACTAGGATCCAAGATCAAAGAGATTGAGCGATCTAGTTGGTACAGAGCATAATTTGGGACTCTAAGAGTTCGCACAAAGGTTCGAGTCCAAGGTAGGGACGACATTGATGTGGCATTACTTTTCCACCAAATCTTGGCAGCCCCATTCAAGAAAATATTACCAATATGTAGTTTGAGAAATTAATCTTCAAGCTTGGGTCCAATCTTGAGTTCGAAACCAAGGTTCATGAGGGGTGTTTCGGACCCCAAGCTTCTTGGACTTGGATCTTCATGTAAATCCATCCATGTGATCTATGGATTCTTTGTGCTTTGGGGGGCCATTGAACCCCTTGATCCAATGTGAGGGATTTAGTACTCAGTACCATTGTGGTGCCTAACTCTTTACCACTTGATAACAAATGCATCGATATCTTTGGTCTACAACATCATGGTCGTGGAGTGAAGGTAGTGAATGGACATCACATGTCAACATAAAACACGTTGATGTTCCTTTTTCTTCTTTCTTGATTTACAACATCCACCGCAATGGATGAGAAATGAGGATATTTCAAATCTAGTTACAAATCAATTAATTGAATTGAAAAAAGAAGCAATTCAGATTTGAGACATTAGGTAAAAAACTAGCCAACCTTAAAGAACGCAAAGAATGCCATATATAGCTAAAAAAATATAACATAATCAATAGAATTTTAAGTATGGTCTTCTTTAGAAGACTACATTAAATATTGTATTTAGTGTCACTCACTATTTGAAATTATGAAATGTTAGATTTATTAATAGTTTATATATATCATATTTTTCCACACAAATGTCAAAGTGGTTGTAGAACACTACCAACTTTACTTGATAGATATTACATCAACAACAAAAAGATTTAGCATTGTGTAACTCCAAATAGTAAGTGACAGTAAATATCTTATTTAGTCAATAATGGTCTTAGTTGGTTGTGTTTAAATTCTCCACATTGCATTCTCATTATTTGAGCATATTGGGCAGCTTTGAGTTTGCCACATATGATCCTAAGTCCAACAACTTATAGCCATATACCCAATAAGCCTAGTTTCAATATCTATGTACTAAATTTCTCGAAACCTTATCAAGGCAAATGCCGATGCTTGACTTTGACAACACATGACATATTTGTATATATTTTAAATGCTACAACACGCTCTCAAGTCATGGTCTCTTGCACACACGAGGCACATAAGGTAGACGTGTCTTATTCCAATGACTCCAAATATGGAATATCTACTTCAAGGTTGATGTATGGCAGTCAACAAGTGAGAGAGAGCAAGAGAGAGAGAGAACCAACCACCTCTGTTGGTGGGAAGGAAGGACACTTCAATCTCATAAAAGTATCCACTTAAGATACGTGTATTGTAAGGTATATATCAACATTGAATGGATACACTGAATTCAAATGTCGAGTCATGGACAACCCTCTTAGATTCTTGTCACATACAACCTTAAGTGGGTCCCTTGCGCATATTAGGGTTAGAATTGTCTTCGGCAGAAGTTTGGGCGCGGGCCATCAAGGCACCCATTCCATATTAGGTAGATGTACCTAAATGCAAAATAGAAATAGCACAAGCACCTATTTGGAATGGTATATAGTTAAGTGTGGACCTAAAAACGGACACCAAAAGACACATGTTTAAACATGATGGACCATGGGCTCAAAACATACTAGCTATTTTAGATCAGCATGATTGGGGGGGGGGGGGGGACCTATATGAGTGCTCCATGAGCACATGAATTTTTGCTTTTATAATGAATTAGATATCCATATGAGCTCCAAACACTATGAGGCAAAAAGGCTATGGATTATATTTGAATTTGCTAATCTTGTCACCTTACTTGCAACGAGTTCCATATCCTATGAGAAATTGGTGTAGGGAGAAAAATATCGAAATAACACAAGTCAACCTTATGATGGGTTTGCATTAGGGTATGGGTCCGAAAAACTCGGAGTTTGAAACACCCCTTAGTGGGCATTGCTTTCAGACTCAAGATGGGACCCAAGTTGGAAGATTGATTTCTCAAACTAGGAGGCGTATTTTTTCCAATGGGAAGTCGGGACTGTTGAGATTTGGTAGCAAAGCGATGCCACATGAGTACATTTTATTTTTTCCATACCTTGGACCCAAACCCTAGTGTAATATCCTTGAGTCCGTATTTTGCTTTTAATTAATAGGGTCGCTCAATTTTGGAGTTTCCTTGGTCCCCCAATCATGTTGACTATCGAGCCTAGCCATTATACTACTTAGTCCACTAGATAGGCCTAGTTGACAGGCCTTGTACAATAGTCCACACTAGCCAGACCTATATAAGATTATTAGTGTTGCTCGTCTCGCAATCGTGTGAGCAGTGAGCACGAACTTGAGACACTTGGTCTCCACCACCAAAAGGCCTGTGACGATCAACAAACCTCAAATTTGATGCGACGAAGATTTTGGCAATCGCATGTAGGTATCTCGAAGATTGTGAGGGGGATCTGAAGATTCGGAGCCCTGTGTCCGCCCTGTTGCAGCTCTGCTCTTTCGTGGTTTGGAAGCTTGTTGTCGGACTCCACGGAGCTACAAGTCGATGAGGAATTTGGCGCTCCGTTCAATTTGTTTCCAGTTTCCTCTATTTCGGAAGGCTCACGACGTAAGCACTCACTCATTGCTAAGTCGTCAAGGCGTTTTCTCTGCCATTTGTGTGCTTTATGTTGTAAGACTTGTGTGAGCTTTTTACGGATTCTGGCCTCACCTCACTAGTGTTTGTCCGATTGTGTTAAGGCTGTCCGAGTAGTTTTCTCTTTTCATTTATCTCCGCACCGGACGGAAGGATGCAATAATTGTTGTCTTGTTAAGTTGCAGAGCAAGAGATGTAGATTTTCCTCTTATCTTAAAAGAGGCTCACCAGTTGCTTTGTAAGGTATGGTTTATGCCATTGTGTGAAAGCGTGTTAATCTATTGCCTTCGTCGGATGTCGATTGTTGCGATTCTGATCTTTTGGAGCGTGTTATACATTGGCATGGTTGTATTCGAACCTTAGCATGAGAGTTGAGTGCAGCTGTCCCGGTTCTTTCTTGCATTTGGAGTAGTTTGTTTATTGAAGTGCAATTGTGGACGCTGTTTGTTCCTCGCTTAGTTTTCCAATTGTGCACGCAAACGTTTTGAGGCCGGGGAGTTGAACTTAAAATAAAAATTCTTCGGGTGGCAAACTCGGTGGAATGTGATTAATGCTCACTAGATAAGTGTTGACTTTAGAGTTTAGGCTGTCCGAGTAGTTTTTCCTTTGTGTTTCTGTATGCACCGGACGCAAGGCTGCAATAATTACTATCTTGTAAAGTAGCAGAGCAAGGGATGTCAATTTTCACCTTTAAGCGGCTCACCGGTTGCTTTGTGTAAGTAATGGTTTATGCCGTTCTGTTTAAAAATGTGTTGATCTAGTGCCTTCATCGATTGTTGATTGTTGCGTTTCTGATCTTTGGAACGATTTATTCATTGGCAAGGTTGTATTCGAACCTCAGGATGACAGTAAAATTTAACTCTCTCCCGTTCTTGCATATGGAGAAGTTTGTTCGTTGAAGTGCAATTGTTGAGACCGTTCGGTCCACGCTTTGTGTTCCAATTGTCCACGCAAACTTTTCTATTCTAAGTTTAGGAGGCCGGGGAGCTCAACTTAAAATTAAAATTCCTCTGTTACGTTCTCTGGTGGTAAACCTCGGCAGAATGTGAGAGACTGTGCTCATTAGATTAGAATATCATCATGGACTTTTCTGTACATGACAAACTGTCAGTCCGTGTGCTCACCGAGACGTGAACAATGGTACGTAAACTTTGTACATAGAGCTCATTCTAATACCTTGTGATACTTTGTCTGACAGTTTGAAACATCAACAACTGTTGGGCGTTATTCATATTGCCCTTTCCCTCTGGTAGACACCTCGTTGTTGTTTTCTGGCTTTTCTGTGGACCTCTAGAGGATGGCGACGCCGTCCAGCAACAAATTAAGCGCTTCGCCGAAATGGCTCTAGGAACTGCTCACATCATCCTTTATCAACAGAATATAATCATCCTGTCTAGCATACCGCCGGTAACAGTATTCTAAAGATTCGAAAATCATGTATGCCAACTCGCTTTCAATCAGAGTTCTATTTCGTTACGTTGTAGTGGCCAACCTAAAAAGTTCTTATTGCTTACTTTGCTCGCAAATTGTGTGCTGTAGTTTTGTTTATTCCTCTCGATTGCTTTTCTCAACCTTGAAAGCTTACGAGATTATGGTGAGCCATCATAGCTTTAGATTTTTGTTACCACCTTTATGTACATGTATCTCCCTTGGTTCTTTCGCTTAAGGATACAGCTCGTTCCTCTCCAGAAGGGGACCGACTCAGGACGTAAACCAAAGGTTACGTTCGAAACCTCTTTTCCTGCGGTCCGAAATCTCAACTCGGAATACTCTGATTCGTCAAGCATCCATTTATTTCTTCCAGCCTGGAACGTGGTGTTTCGCTTCCACTCTCTCTCTTCGTCTGCTCTCCTGATTCAAACAGTCGTCCCCTGCTCCTTCTGCATTGTTACTCATTCAGGGATGCTGAATCCATTCAATTCGCCATCTAACGACCAGCAACAACCTTATACAACCTTATACAACCTGGTACAGTGGATTACAATGCACTAAAGCTTGTCATCGAAGAGAGTCTTGTAGAATTCCCGAGAAATGCAGAAAGTTGAACCACCTGGGAGGTGGTCAACCTTCCTTGGACTAAACTGAACTGGAATTGATTAGAAGTAAGATTTTTCTTTGCAGGAACAGCCTGTATGAACGGCTAAGAAGGCAATGAAAAGTTCATCCCGCTTATGCACTGAGGGATTACGCAATAGGCTTCAATGTATATAATCAGTTGTATAAGGAAAATCTGAAAGAATGTCAAAATTCTTTGTGAAGGAATGTACCATTTTCCAACTATTTTATAAAACTTAGGCAAACTAAAAACATGTAACGTTAGGTTTGCAAATCTTTCAAGTATTCTACAGCTCTTCTCTTCCTCTTAACGTCATCGTACTGTCCAAGTCGAAGCTCCCAAGGGTTCTCAAAAGTTGGCTGACATATAAATACTTGTGAAAGTAGTATGGTAGAACGAGATGTTGGTCATTCATTATAGATCTCTAATATATCATGTCTGTAGAATATCGAGGCAAGTCACGCCGGTGAGGTCATGCCGGACCCGTTGTTCTAGCTTCTCGTATCCTGCACTCGGTGTCCCTGATGATTCTGTTTTTGTCTTTGGTGAGAATCAAGGGCGGGTTGGTTTAATTGGGGGTAAATGAACCGCTGAGAGATCAAGAGATTGTGTGAAGTTAGTGGCCTTGTTTTGAATAGAGTGAAGGATCAAGAATTGATCAGTTTCTTCTGTCCACCCTGTTAGTCTTCTCTCATATCAGTTGGTCTTTGAATGTATTCCGCACACCTTTGATTCAGGCAGTATTTGTCTTCTAATTGCATACAAGCATAATTAAATTCCCGAGCTGGTAGTGGAAGTTTGCTCCATCTGAGAAATTCTTTGAATTCTTGATCTGGAAGTCAACCTAAACCACTTCATTTATGCACGGGTCTCTAAAATTCACCGTCCTTGTAAGTACATTGTTATTGATTGCGGTGTGCGCTTGACTTCTAAGATCTCTTTGTAATCTAATGCACTGCCCTGCAGAGGTTCTGAAGTTCACTTGTTGGCAAGATTTTAAAATCCAGTCACGATGGTCCAAAAGACATTGCGACCAGTGGATGAAGTGCTTCATGGCAATGTGGAGTACAAGCTAACTTCTGTTGTAGGTATGATATTCCTTCTTTCTTGTAATGTATCCCTTCCTCCATCTGCTAAATTTCCTTGCCCACAGATTCTCTGCTATGAAGACTCTTGCTCTTTAAAACCGTGCCTCTTGGAGGTGAAGGAAAAATTGGCTAGGAACGAAAATATTATATTTTTTGTAGAACCCTCTCTTTTCGGTTGTTATGAGACTTTGGACATTCTTCACATTCAGGCAATTCCGGAGTGAGAACACTTGAAAAAAGAATAATATTCCAAAATGCAATCTGAAGATAACTTCACTTTTCTAATGATTGTTCTGAAAAGTTTGCTCTGATTAAAAAAACCAGTAATTGTCATGTGTTCAGTCTATCACAAGATGCGTATTTCGTCTAATAGCATCAGTGGAGTGGTCTGCAGGATCTGACGACTGATTTAACCTCTTGTATCTATCTTTTTTTTTTAAGTGCACCAGTGACAACTGAAAGTTCCTGGTGCATATTGTAACCCGGGGGCAGTGTCCTATTCAGTTGATGTAATTATCATACTGACATGATTGGGTTGACCCTCGGCAGCTCCGAAGCTTTACGGATGGAAGCTAAAGGCATTTGTCTGGGCTCAAGAACGCCTCCTCCTGGGCACCTTTATAAAGTCCAGTCTATTCAGGACGAATAACTTCCCACAGGTTCTGAAACTCTGTCCTAATTCCTTATATTCTAAGTCGGTTTTAGGCACTCTTTAGAAAGGAAAAATGGCAACGGTCAGGGCAAGCATTGTCTGAAGTTTGCATTCTGTCTCAGCAGCAAGTTTTAACATTGGGTCTGCATGAAACTCTGAATGTCATAGAAAAAACGTTCTGACAATATTGTGTGACTTCTTGCAAAGCTCTTTACTAAAATTTTCTTGAGCGACCTCCGATTCATATGATGTCTATGTTTCTTTTATTTTTTATTTTTTATTGTAGAGGGTTGCCACTTTTCCTTACAGATGTTAGTCTCCTATTCAAATAAGACATTCATCAAAGTGGAACTGAGATATACAAGAGACCATGCTTAATTGTTCCCTAATTGCTAATCTTGTAGTATTCTATGTCAACCCAAGCTCAGTTCAGACTCTCTCACCAAAATTGGTGCCAGAAAGTCATGACCAGTAAATCAGCTGAAAAATTTAGTGCGGACCTCGCTAATTTCTATTGTGGTGATACTTTAGTATCAAGTCGACGCACTCTTGAATTCAATCATGGTGCCTCATGTTCACACCTTCTCAAAGTTGATAAACAGGGGGATCCAAACTATCTGCCCTTCTACACTAAATCCGATAAAGGTTGCAGTCAATCGGAACTGGTAACTTGAAAGACTTGTACTCTTTCTGATTTTCCTGTTGCTTGCAGGTATTGCGAGAAATTGTCATACCTGATGCTCCCATGTATCAACCAGAATATCCAGCTGACCGTAAGATCTTGTTTATTCCTTTTTGAGATGCCAATATCATGTGGACTCCATTTCTGTGGAAGATAAATTATTTCTATTTACCTTTGCATGTCTTTCCAAGTTCATTCTGGCCAATTTAGCATATCTGTGATGTTTGTTACATACTTTAATAAATGAGAGTTAGTGTTGACGTTGTCTTTTCTTCAGAATATGCTCGTGGGTGGTGCAAATATTTGCTGAATGTTATGGCTTTGATGTTGTTTACAATGGTTTTGCGATTCATTATTTTTTTCTCATAATATTTCAGAGTCTCCTGAAGATTCTGTGAAGCTTCTTAGTGAGGAGGCTGTTCCTGCTGATAGAGTTACAAGTGCATTTGAATGTCTGCCACCAACGTCAGCACATTCTGAAGGCACTTCAAGTGGATTTCTCCACTGGACAATTCGGGATTATTATGAGGCCTACAGAAGCGGCCAGATAACACCAACTCAAGTAAGCCAATTTCTGAAATGATGGAAACATTTAGTCACTTTTTGTGGAGTCGAAGAGACTGTGCCACCTGTGAGAACTTTAGGGAGCAGAATGTTGTAAATCTCTTTTGTATATATCCAAGAACCAAAAAAATGCAAACAGCCAATGCGTCCTGAATTAACCCAGACAACCAAAGGATGCTCAAAAGTAGTACCCAGATCATGGACCTTGAAACTCCTTAACTTAAATACCTAGTTGAGACAAGCTGCTAACCAGTTCTGTCTCCATTAACCATTTAGTAAGTCTTGGTTGAGGTTTGACAGTTTGAGTACTCGTCCTCAAATCTGTTGAGAGTTTAGAATTTTCAAATTTATGCATGCTGCGTGCCACCTGTCTTTCCATCCTTCCTGAATTATCTAAAAATGCCATCCTAATCTCAAAACTTTTCAATATACTTGTAGACGTGAGCTGCCAAATAGCTCTGATCTTCACATCTAGAGCTGACATGTTCTGTAATATTTTTCTGAAGGGACAACACTCCCTCCAATGTTTTGAATGTTTAGGGCATCCAAATATTCAATTCTTTTCCTCAATTTGTTGGGATTGCAGAGTACACAAATTCCTTCCTGTTGCACTTCATGCCCTTGTTGAATATCTAGTCATGTCATCTTAGTCTGAAAATTTTGGAGCTCTCAATGGCTTTTGTCTATATGATAGTATTGTCAACGTTTGTCTTATTGTCTTGAATATTGACAATGTATTATTGTTAAACTGACATCTGGACTCCTAAGTGAGATATTAGAGTGAAAATGAACAATTACTTTCGGATCGAAGAGAGTTCCTAGTGCTTGGAGAAACTACACTAAATATGAAACTCAGTGTGATATGGTATTTAATGTCACTTTGGTAACTGTTTGGATGACACTTCTCATGAATAAGTGAACAAATACTGTCATGGATGATGGATGAGTTCATCCATTGGGCAAAACCCGTACCTTCTCTTGTCAGCAACTTGTGATGAAATATTGTCATGGATAATTCAAATTTGGATGACAAATCACTTGGTAAGTGACAATAATTGCAACACTGTAAATCTATAATCCCCCCCAAAATTACAAGGAATGTTGGGTTAACATTTAGTGTTGGTGACACTATACTGCAGTTTACAATTAGTTTTGAGCAAGACAATGAGAATTGGCGACACTAAATATCATATTTAGTGTAGTAATTCCAGTACTGCCTAGAAAGTGTCACTACCATTTTAGTGTACATTCCCTTCTATTTCAACTCAACATGGTGATTCGTGGGATTGTCGACATTTTTTTTTTTTGTGAATACTGGTCAAAGAGGCAGTAAATATTGACAGTCAATCAGGTCTTCTGTTGGCTAACATGAACGCCTATGCAATGTGCTGTTAGCTATGCCTTTGAGTGCTACCCAATCGCACATTAAGGAAAGCCTGTGAATGATGTTATAATGGTATGCTTGTCCAATGTAAGCACCTTCCCAAATTAAGCTCTGCATATGTTCGAGAAGTGAATGCCAAACATATGTGGCCTCTCTGTGCCTGTGTGGAATTTGTTCCAGCATTTACAAAATCGTTTTGTAGGTGGCAGAAAGGATAATTGCTGCTGTTGAGGAGGCAAAGAAACAGAGTCCTCCCTTGATCTACTTCGTCTCCTTCCAACCTGAGAACGTCCGTGAGCAAGCAGCTACATCTACTCAACGTTATGCTGAGGGTACCATCTATTAAATATGCTGACAGAAAGCTTGTTTTTGACCTGTCTCAAGAGTAGCCCATAGCATTACTTTTTCTTCTTAGTGTCCATCTACCAGAATGATGGATATTAAAATAAAGGATGCAGTGAACTTGTACTAGTCTTCAGTAATTTAGAATCATCTATATGTCTAGTCTTAATTTGAAGGCAGTTATTTTGTAGCATGGCAACTATTTCTAATCTTGATATTATATTGTCATTTTAGACCCTTCGCGAAAGATGAGCTGGGAGAGTTGTAGAAGGACATTGTTCAAGAGATAGATCAATAAGTCCCTGATGTAAGTGGCTAATTTGAGAACATAAGTTGACATACTATGTTTGTTACACAGGCAAGACTTTGTCAGTGCTAGATGGTGTCCCACTTGCTGTGAAGGATGACATAGACTGCATTCCGCACCCAAGCACAGGTAACCCCTTATTCTTTATTATTTAAATCTTCCTTTTTGGGCAGTATTGACAAAGGAACATCTCTACAAGAGTGCTTGAGCTGGTCAAATATATGGATACACCTCAGGAGTTCGTACTTTACTGAAGGAAAATTCATGATGCGCACCTCACATTTTGCATGAGTTTGACTACGCTTTATTTGTGCCAATCTGATCACATGATTGGTAGTAAGGGAGTCTGCTTTATTTTACAACTAGAGTATCCTTATCATCTTATTGTATTCTACTTAACCAGGTAGTAAATTCTTTTACCCATTTGTCCACATTTTCCTTCCTGGTCCCGAAGAGAGACAAATTTTTGAGATTTTATAATGATCTAATGCATTATTGGTGGCATTTTTGACTCAGCTGGAACAACATGGCTGCCTCTAGTAAGAGAAGTGAAAGAAGATGCTACATCGGTTGCGCGTTTACGAAGCTGTGGCATGATCATGGTTGGAAAAGCTGTTATGCATGAACTTGGGATGGGGACTACTGGAAATAATCCTCATCATGGGTAAATATTGCACCATGTCCCAGACCTGGACCTCTTTATTCATGGCATTATGCAGAGAGTTTTATCTGTTATTCTGTGAATGAGTTCTGCTTTCCCCATACTCCTTGAACTGTTTCACCTCCTCTCAAATGCATTGTATTGAGTACCTCCATCATCTCACTAGATTTTTGTTGATATATATTTTTGGAACAAATCTGGGAAGTGCAGATCTGAACTGGGTAGATGGTGGTTATCTACTGAAGATCTGCTGCTTTTACTGATGTCTGTAGCCTGAAATTTAGCTCATGATTTTGTTATATTCCTGTGAAACAGGACAGCAAGAAATCCCTATGATGTAATGCGATATACTGGAGGTTCATCATCTGGTCCAGCAGCAATCGTTTCATCAGGGTTGTGCCCAGTTGCTCTGGGTACTGATGTAGGAGGTTTGTGGGAAACCCCGATCCTAAATTGTACTGAGAAGGAGTTTGGAGCAGTGTTAGGAACTTGTGGTTGATTGTTCGTGAATACTATTCGATCATGTTTGCAATGATTGCTATTTTTGATTGATAATTTTTGTGTTGCACACAAACTAATAGAGAAAAAAATCACTATGACTGTCACTATCTCTTGGGCATGTTACATCATGAAGTTTATGTAATGGCCAAAACTTGAGATACAAGGAAGGAATCGTTGTTGTACATGCACGTGATGATTTAGCTTGGCACCTGAATCTGTGCTTATTGTGCTCTTAAAACAGGATCCATCAGGATACCTTCATCCCTATGTGGAACTGTTGGCCTAAAGCCTACATTTGGACGAATAACAAATGAAGGGTAAGGAGAAGTGATCACTTTGCTCAACCCCTTATTGATGTTTTCCCTCCAATATGCAATTTTCAGGCCATTGTAAATCTACTGAGACTGTTGTATAGGCTTGCAAGAGTTCATATAAGATTAAACTTCAAGTGGTTGGGTGCCCTCTTGCAAATCTGCACATTGTGATAGATGCAATCTGAGTTTGTCTTACATAATGCAACTTATAATTGTTGTAGTAGTAGCAGAATCCAAGGTGAACTAACAAAAAATAATCTGGGGATTCGCTGAAATTGATTGTTTCTATGTTCTGGCATGCAGGTTGTTTTGTGTGGGATGGTCTATGGAGTCATGTGGTCCTATCGCAGCCACAACAGAGGATGCGATGCTTGTGTGAGTTCTGTCTTGCAAATTGATGGTGTAGAAGGAAGTTTTGTTCTTCTTGCACTAGAGAAATATCCTAAGGCAATCCCTTGTAGGATCCTGAAGGAAGGTCCTTTTCTTTAAATTCTCTGAGTATAGTACGCTGCCAAGCTGCTGTGCATGTACTTCAAAATTGGTTAGTTGCTGTAGGATACCTGTAAAAGTGTACATGATTGGTTCATGAAGACATGAACCCACCTCTGTAGTTTTGTTCTGATTTCTGATGACGTTAATTCCCACGATGTGGAGTGGAGGCATGTAGGAAGTGGGGGATCTAGTCTAAAATCTCCCTTCTCTTGAATAGCATGCCTTTCTGCAGATATTAAAGCAACTTAGGAACACTATACTGGAATTGCAATCTGTGATTGTGCAAGACTAACATAACAGTACTGGTGGGTGCCTTCATCAAGACAAGAGTCATTGGGGGAAGCATGGGAAATACAATCTTACAATGGATTGTTTGCTATGTGCAGATATGCAGGGATGCTGGGAGCACATCCAAATGATAAGCTCTACAGTCGTCCAGTAAGTCCTTCAGAACAAGGCCTAGCAAGCCCTCCATCCTCCCTTCAAAATGATATGTATATTGGCATATTTCACACAAGATATGTTTTCTTTCTTTCTTTTCTCACAGCTATAGCTTAAGCGGAGAGGGTGGAGTGGTAATTTAGTGGGGGTTGACTGCTCATGTTATGGACGAATGGATGAGACTCCTGCTATGTAACCGTCTCAATATTCCACCATGCATGATTTTAATATGCTTGAGCCCTCTTGGGGAATTCAATAAGTTTTATTCAAATGCGTGTTCTACACAGTCCTCAAGAGGATGCACCCGCTCCCATCACTTTGTCGTATAGTAATTTCTTACTCTTGTAGCGACATGTTCTCTAAACACTAATATTTGTGACCCCTACTTTTGTTGACTCTGTAACTCGTTCTTTTGGTAGTAACTACGCATGCATTTCACTCATCAAAATACCTAAAATTATTGCTGTGTTAGTACTGTCTTGTCATGATATTGTGGGGGCTTTTTGCAGATGCCACCATGTGTACCTGAACTGAATGGCGCCAGGAAAGCTACTTTGAGTTCTTTGAAGCTTGGAAAGTACTCAAGTGTAAGTGCGAAGTTCATCGAACATTTGCATCCTTGTATCTCAAATCCCTATCACTTTTTTATTTACCTCGCTTTCATACCCTTACCTAATCTAAGTTGGACTGATGCAGTGGTTCAATGCTACTCTGCAAAAGGAAGTAGTTGAAGTGTGCAATAGAAGCTTGGAGCTCCTTCTGGAAAAGTGTGGCACTGAGGTATGTTGACTCCCATCTCAAAATCAACTAAAAAATAAGAAAACTAAAATTTATTCTTCTGTAAACAAATAGTTAGGTCACCAGCACTGTATACCTTTTCAGAGAATGCAACTTTCTTTAAGTTTAACAGTTGAAAGCTCTCGAGTCACTGTTGAACTACTAGACCGCAATTAGACGAATGTCTCTTTAAGTGATGTCGCTGCACCTTGCATCTTACTGAATGATCATTCACTTAGCGTCACAAATACAACCAAAGCTATTATTTTCTGGGCTTATTTTTACTGTGTACCTCCTAGCACTGATTTTAGTGCAAGGAATCCTAAAGAATTTGTTTGACATCTGGCTGTCATTTATCAAATTTTCTAATTAAATATCTGTCAAATGTACTTGGTTTCTGTTGTTAATTTGCAGTCTGGAATATCCTTGTTCTTTTCTGACAGTATTAAATGGCTCATGTAGACAAAGGAGATTGTACTACCAGAGTTGGACGAGTTGAAAATTGGACATCTTGCAACTGTGGGCTCTGAATATGTATCTGGATTTGCAGGCTTTGATCCTAAATTGTGAGTCTTGCGTATCTGTTCCTTTTATGCAGTTTAGCATGACATGGATGATAGCTCTCAGGGACATCATTAGTACCTAACTAATATGTATGTAAGAACAAACATTACCTTGGTCTTTGTTCTGTTAAATAGGTAGTTGTCGGAAACCTCTGCTTTGTAAATACCTTGTTCATTTTCATTTCCTTACAGTATGTGGGTTGGAAAGTCAGATTTTGACACATGAATTATGACTCTGACTGCAGGATTAAAAAGTGTGGTCTGGAGGTTCAAGGGACGTTGAGCTTCTTTGAAGCAATCACGGCTGGAGATTTCTTAGGTGCTCAGAAAATCAGGTCTGGTTAGCCCTCCCCTCCCTTTGGTTGATCATAAGCTTTTCTGTCTCGCAAATTCCGAGCTCACACAAAAATGATGTGTTTTCTACTTATGTATCTGCTTAACCTTGTATTGCTACGTCTTCAGGATTTTCAGTATCTTCATATTTGGCAAAATCTTGCTATATCCCTTCAAAATATGAAAGCTCAAGTGATAATATTGATTCTGACATTTTGCTGCTTTCTTTCTCTGGAGTTTGCAGAAGGCGAGCAATGTACTTTCACATGCAAGCGTTTAAAGACGTGGACATCATTGTTTGTCCAACTACGGCGTGAGTTTCCGTGTAATGCATGAAAGGATATGTTTTTAGTATGACAGATTCTTATGATTACAAGATTATTGTCTATGCAAGTATGTGTCAACTTATCTGAGGATATACAATATTGTCTGCCTGGCTGTTAGTTTGATTACAGTCTGCATTTGTCCATTTTTAAACTACTTCTAAACATTTGGGGGCGGGGGGGATGAGGGTTTACTTGCTGGAGAACTAATGATCGGACTCTATGCAGCTCGACAGCACCATTGATTCCACCTGAGTCATTAGCTGTGGGAGAAAGTGATCTGACCACTACTGGTAAGCTCTTATTATGATTTAGGTCTGCTTGATGCAGATGTTTATGTAGCTTGCCAGGTTTCTTAACATTGTGATTTATACTTGGGTTAATCATCTACTTCACGTTTTCCTTATTGTATAAACTTTAAAGCGCCCTTTATCTTTTCCAATAGAGGTGAATGCAAGGGTGCTCATCTATTCTACTTCCCATGCAAGTATGTTCCTGGCAGCCCTTTCTGACAAAAAGCTGTTCCAAGGAATTTGTCCCACTGGCTCAGAAAGCCCAGACCAAATTGTGGCAGGCTTGGTCTTCGGGATGGCCTAAAGTAACATGAGATCATGCAGTTCTATGGCCATCAACAGAGATGCACTGAAATTGATACTTGAACATTATCGGCTTTCTCTAAAGAGAATTTTCTGGATTCGACTGGCACCCTCAACAATCATTTAACAGCTACGTGCCTTCTGGTGTTCAGGGAATTTGATGCGTTACGTTGCAGCTCCAAATTTCCTTGGTCTACCTGCTATTTCTGTCCCTGTAAGTAAACTTCATATCAAGGGTTATTGGGTTGGCTTCATAATGAAAACTTTAGTCATAAATTTGAGGGTCAGGACTATGATGCTTGATATCCACTTATACATGTTTATCAAATCATGTATTGTGGAATTACAATACTAATATCTTTCAACACATTCTACTTGTTTTTAATATTTTCACAGGTGGGGCATGACTCCAATGGATTGCCGATTGGTTTGCAACTTATTGGAAGACCATGGCAGGAGGCTACATTGTTGCGGGTTTCATTGGCTTTGGAGGTATTTCATGTCTTCAGCTGCACTCACTGATTATTAGCTATCCTCTCTGATGTTTGTATACCTGCAGTCGCTCTGCATGCACAAACTCCTATTTTGTGCTGGAGATTTTTCTAGTTCATTCTGATTTGCATCTCTCTTTTGTATTCTTACATGTGATTTAATTGAAGTTGATGTTGGTACTGTGGGATTGGCAGGAGATATGTTTACCATTGCGAAGAAGACCAAGTACATTCTACGACATTTTGAAGTAGAGTAAATCCCCATTGCACTCATTAAATAAATATGACTTTGAACCCTCCAGTGGTTGGTCTGTAGAGATGTATAAAACTGTTGGGGTTCACTAGTTTTCGTTGAATTAAAGTGCCAAATGTCTGTAGCTAGAATATATGAAGAATCCAGAGAGAAAGATAGAATCCAACTATTGTACAGAGCAGTGCTGTTAGACGTTGACTTGACCATTCAAATTATAAATGCTTCGGCAACCCTTGCAGCTTGTCTTACTTCCTCCCTCTGAACTTCTAGAAGGCCATTTCGGGAAAGGTTGTAACTCATTGCTAGTGGATGACCTTTCTACTTGCTTTCACCCTGTCATATTATCTCCTTTTAGTATGGTTGGGCAAGAAAGGAGTGCATTGCATATTGTGATTCTGGTGGTCAGAATTTTCCATTTGGGTACCGTGATTTCAATAGCCGAGGTAAAGGCCTTGATGCAGGCCTAATTTTACTGCAGTGATCTGCTCTTGTATGTGCCCTGGCTGGTCTGTGATCAGCTCCATGCACAGCCTGGTGAGCAACTTGCTGCAACAAAGTGGAGCATCAATCATTAGTATCTACCTACCTATTGTTTTTCAAACAAACTCTTTCTATGCTTGCTTATGTCTACTTTGTGTCCTTTTTAGATATTTGTGGGGTGTGAGCACTGGAGTGTACGGTGATCCGCATGTGCCTCTAGGGGAAGTTTGATGACTTTCTTTGCAGTCGATCTCAAATCCAGTATCTTTATTGACGTTTTTTTTGCAATGGAGGGGCAGTTAGACTTGTAGGATGCTACTGAACCTGGTTAACAGATGCTACTGCGCTCTTAATATGTTCTCTATGTGGTTTTCTCGAGGAGATTTTCTATTTCTCAGATTGTCAGCTTTCAAATGATGGTGGGTCGTGTTACAGATTAAAGTGGTGTGCGGAAAGGAAATGGGAAGGGGGTCTCGTGATAGCAATTACATCTGTTTGACTGCAACTGTCAACTGAGTGGGCATCATCCCTTCCTGAAACTCACATGGTGTCAGGATAGGTCTCAAGGAACAACATAACTTACCTGCTGCTCCCAGTTCTGGCTGGCCATCTCCTGAAGCTCAGCTTGCATCTCTTGGGTTTCATGAGCCAAACTACTGATGATAGCATCAAATTGACTGGGATTGCACAGAGCTTCATATTGAATTGGGTGAGCATCATTGTAGAACCCTCCATCATTATCCTGAAAACACATAGTTTGATATTCACTGCAATCTTAGGCAGCAGTTTGATAATTTGACAGGAGAGGACAAATGATTTGCACTTAGTGCTTTTACAGTATTTTGCTCAAATTATTCATATTTGTTTTGGATCGTGAATTCATCTGATGAGATTACTTTGGGCATGATTAGTTGAGAACTTATTCCAGCATCTGAATGCTCAGTTACACAGCTATTGTACCTTCTACAAGGGAACGGAAGCTGGACTTCCTTCAAGTGTAAGAATGGGCACTTCGGAGATTACCTTTTGGGTGATGGTATATACCAAGTTGCGGAGGGTGGGGAGGAGATCAAGCAATTGTGCAGTGTCAATTGGTAGGCTGGATAGCTCAAAGGGAGAGGCTGCACGGTCTAAAGCTATCGCAGTTTCTTCAAGCTTAGCCTCAGCTTGCTTCTGCTGCTGCTGCCAGTCTTCCACTTCCTGTTCCTTCTTCTCCAACTCCCTGCAGCCCATTCCAAATCATCACGGTAAACACCTGGCGCTCTCTGTGTATGCATGAGCTGGGTTATATAGGAATATAGTCCCATGGACTCTTTGCAAGGTCTACCCTCCCGATGTTTATAGTGTAACTTGAGCCCATCATTGAATAGAATGCGGTTGGAGATACCACTCGAGGCGACTGAGCTTGACCAATGCAGCATCCAAGCTTTTCCTCTGCAGTTCAAATTGCCTGAAAACCAACACGTTTGTACACAACATCACTGCAAAAGAAAGGTGTCTGTAGGTCTCCTAGTTCAATCAACATAGATACACAGTGAAAATCCAGGAAAATAGAAAAGGAGGTCCTCTATCAGCCTAGCGATGTCATGTTTTGGTGGTATTTTGTCATCAGGGCACGCACTTCTCTTTCTTTTTCATCTCTGTAAGCTCCTTTGTGAGGCACCCTTTTTGCTGTTGAAGCTTGTACACTTGCCTCTTCACTTTCTCCACTTGTTGCCTTTCGTCTCCTTCATCTTTGCACTAGGACACAAAGTAGGTATTGTAAGCTTTCTTTGGCATGGAGATGAAACTGATGCTTAGTGTTGAAATTTTGGTCAAGAACTAGCAAGCCAGATGGAAAGGAAACCAGATCCACATACGGTCCATTGGAACATGGCCAGAGAATTTTTGGGACCTGTTGTGTCAGCTGACAACTCAGAGGGTCTCAGTCTGGTATCTAGTTGCAATCCCTCGCACTTTGAAGTTCTCAAATTCTGTAACTTCATCTTCATTTCAATAGTCTGCATGCTATGCAACAGCACATGAGCAAAGAAAAATATTATTTTGTAGGGCATTGAAGTGTTTGGTCAGAACAGGATGGAAAAAGTGCCATGTGAAACAAGGGGAAGGGAAAGTTGATGAGATAACCTTGATTTCGAATTCCGTGGCACATTCCAGCAGTGCGACCTGGAGGTCTTGTACGTCGTCACTACTTTGACTTAGCTGCATATTACTGTAGTCCTGTTACCATACTCAACACAGAATTTATTAGCAAAATGGGCGTTCCACATGAATGTAACCTTTGAGCAGATTGACTAAGACATTTAGATAATTGGAGATGGGTAACCAAATGGACAGGATGGTAAAGACAGTGAGACGAGTTATTTGAGGTGGAATTCAAGGCACCATATCAGGCGGTGGTGGAGCTGCTGGAGTTTTCTGAGCTCCTCTGCACTCCAAATTGCTCTCGTTGGCAGTGAATTCTTCATCCAAGGTTGTCAAATTCATGTTGTGAGGGCTTGACCCTCCTCCATTGGAATCTCCTTCTCGGCTCCCTTTGGCGCAGTCACTCTGATTGTGTGATTTCCATAATTTGAAAGACACAAAGCTCGATTTTTTCTCTCTGGTACGAGATTCTGCAAGAGATCAATATGTGTCAAGAATTGTAATTGATAGTGTATGAAATCTGGTCAGTGGACAGCATTTCTGCTGAGTTTTAGGTACCATGCGGACATGAATTCAAGAATTTCAAATACAGTGACCAAACCTCCTATTTTTACCCGTTTCTATATTGTTGAAACCCTTGGTTTGTTGAACAATTTCCGGTTCACTATCACCTCGACCATTGTCCCAAGGGCCAAAATCTTCAGCATGGGACCCTTTCATTGAAAATGCTGCAGGTTTACGACATGGAGTGGTGTCTGAACGATTGTGCCAGCTATATTCTGATCTGCTTTCGTGTGCAGAACTCTCACTTCTTGGGCTTTTTGTTGCGAAATCCTCAACCAAGATTGCATGCCTGCACTTAGGTGTGCCCTGCAAAACCTCATGCTTCATTACTCTCTATTAAGTATGACACTTGATCTACATTAAGAGAATTTTCTATATGCATTGACTCTCTTATAAAGGGAATTATCCTTAACCACTGTAATCCCCCATGAGGGGCCAAATTGATTGATACACAATAGATATATGCTTTTGATTCTGGCATTGCTAATGCCCTTTTTAACAAATTGTTCGTCAGCTTAGTTCCTTAGCGTTCACGTAGGAGGCTGTAAATATAGTACAAGAATGAGGAGTCCTTCTAACCTGGGTCGATGGCGTTAATGGAAGCAAAGGCAACAATGGAAGTGCTTTCTCACACAACTTGGTTTTCTTGCTACAAGACACATGTAGTTTCTTCTTTGACCCATTCGTTTCCCTTTGCACCCTTTTCACAGATCTTTCTCTAATGGGAGGTGTCCGTGGTGACGACTGAGTAGTGGAAGCTCTTGAGATGGGCTTGTCTACATATCCAAGACTGTTACCATCAAGAGACCACTTCTCTGGTGGTACCTCCATGTCTTTACTTCTACCTGGTGTGTTTTCTACTCCATCTATTTGCTGTTCTGTGCTAACATTTGTGCAATCATTTGCTGGGTCGCTGCTTGCTTCTGGATACCAGTAGGTTGCAGTTTTTTTGACAGTCTTCTCCGAATCGTCTGGCACTGTTGTCCCACTGTCATGCCCACAGATTTATTTCCAAGAGTAACTTAAAAGTTGGATAGATTTCTTGTTACACAAACATGGCCATGAAAAGCTGACACAGAGTAGTTGATCATTTGGAAATCAATCTCAAATTTACATACACTCGATGATAAGACGGTGTGATGTGGTATTTTACCTGTGTTCCACTGCCTCTCCTACAATCTTAGTGATGGAGTGGCCCATACAAGCCCCATGACAATTTTCATCCTGAGATTTCTTTGATATGATATCGTCAAGACGTTCAGCTGTTACCCCACCATCTTTGGAAGGTTCTTGGATCTGTCATTAGGAAAAGCAACCAATCTAAAGGCGAGCAAAACCGTCATATACGATTTCTTGTAATGTATTCCAGTTGTCAAATTAAAACAAAATCAATCATTGCAGCAATTAAAACATGACTTTTGCAACTTGGGGCATGTGATGGATGGTGTACCTCGTTGCATGCGGGTAATGTCCACGCCACAGATGCATCCATTTTCGGAGTTGGTCTTGTGATGTCCTCTGAGCCATGCTCCCCAAAAGCGCCACCTTTAGGATGACTCCATGATAAAATCATCTTCTCCACACCATCTGCGATTTCTTCAATCACATTGTAGTCAAGGTTTGGGGGGCGATTCTCCGTGTCTTGTCTTCTGGAATATTGCTCTTGGCATTTGCTCCTGTCCACTGCCTTTGGCCGATGACGAGCAGAGTGCATTCGTCTTCCCAATGGTGTGATTTTGATTTTTGTCCACGCCATTTTTGCTCAAATTTTCTTACACTGAAGAGATCAATAACCCCAGGTTGTGTTACTATGCTACATTTTCTTTATTTCTACACGAAGGGCATCCAATGTTTCATTCTTCTAAATCACTGGAGAGAGTCAAACAGCGTGTTAAGAACACAAAATGGATATTTGAAGTTGGTTATTTCTGGTTTCTTGATAAATGTAGTAGCTTTGCTCACTTGCGTATTCTTGGAATTGCAGTGACAAGTTCCCGAAGGCTCAACAATTATGTGATTCACAGTGCATCGAGGTTGGACATTTCAGATTTTAAAATTGTTTGCACTCAATGTTGTGAATGACAACACTATCCTTGTAAAATGGTTCTGAAGGTGTTTCCTTGTAAAATATGTTTGTAATGGTAGTGTACACGAGAATCATAGAGAAGTTTTCTCAAAAACGTTTATTCATGCATAGAGATATGCTACTATGGTGTTGATAAACAGACAAGAATGGCACACCACAGTGTGCAGAAGAGATGTGAAAGAAACGTGTAATTGCAGGGTGTGTACAACCCGGATAAATCAATTTCTGCTCATAAATAAGCTGTGCATCTTGTCAGGAACCTCAAGGGGTAACTGATGCTCAAAATCAATCAATGCTCAAGCTGTGCAAACGAGTTGAGTTTCAATATCAAGACTGAGACTGGATGCTTCCAGGTATGTAAGACTCGCATACGCCTGTCATGTCTCACTTCACATAGAGAGTTAGTGCAAAAGAATCAGAGTTAAAAAGCTGTTAACAACAATGTGGGGTCGATTTTTTTAGGGAGAAATTGGGGTGTAAGATTTGTACCTTCCTTTCCACTCGCGTAAACGTGAGTTTGTCGAAGCACAGAGTGCAACATTGACTTGTAATTTTGTTGGGATGCAATGGGGAAGCGGAGGATGGTCAAATGCATGAAGGCAAAAGTGATGAGCAGAGAGTGTAGTGGCCGAAGAGTAACTTCTCCATCATTTATGGACACCTCCATTTTTTCCAGTTTCACACCGCGTTCAAGGTGCGAGGGGATTGTTGCCTGTGTACAAGTGTTACTCTCATCCATCCATCCCAAACCTCTAAAATCAAATATCAAGACTCATTTCACATGGATTCAAATGATCACATCAGACTACAACATTGTGTCAAGGCCTACCAAACATAAGGTAGAATATCCAATCGTTTATTCCTACAATTCAAATAAAACATAGAGTTGCAATCTTATGTTTTTTGTCCCAAAGTTTTATAGTCACAAGACCTGAAAGGTTGAACTATGAATTGAATTAATGTCAAATGAATCAATAACTAAATGTTCAGAATAGAAAAGATTCTAAACCCTTAAAGGGTAGTTGACGTCTGACACACTAAATCAACATTTGATGTTTGTCAAGAGCATTTTGAGATATCTTTGTTGAAAACCTGCCGCCTGTAAGTTTGTGGTTATTTCATTTCAATTGTACCCTGCTGAACTAATTCATGGCCTTAGAAGCTAATTCCACTGTGAAATCATTTTTGCTATATGGTATTTTAAGACCTATTTTTTTGGATACTGTGTGAGAGGTATGCTCATACTTCCTTCTTGCCTTCTTTTCGGAAGATGATTGACCTATGTCTCTCATGATATTCATTTACAATTAAAAAGACAATGGATGTGACATCACATTTTACACACATACAGAACTAACTTGCATTGGGAACTAACAACAGTGGGGAACTCCATTGGGAACTTAGGGAACCCTTTGGGAACCATGAAAATCCCACACACTCATACAATGGGATGAACTATCAACCCCTTCATCTTGCAACCATTGATTTTTCATCTACCAAAATTTCATCCATTCGAAGTTTGTTTTGGGGCTGCCCAAGCAGTTTTGTAGACCGTAAGATGGGGCTCTGTGAATGGATGGCTTGGATGTGGTTTGCCCACGACCACACACCCTCCATTCTCAGTGCCTCAGTGGCATGGCCCCACATCCATGTAGCCCACATTGCCCCATTTTGGCTAACTGGATCCCCCATTTGGCAAACATGACGGATTAACCCAAAACCTACACAGATTCACCAACAAAGTAACTAGAATTCCTGATGATAGCCAAAGTGAAATTTCACTTATGTTTATAAATGGGTCTCTAGCACCCAAAAAAATTAAAAACTATCAAACCACTTTTGGAAACCATCAAGCATCTTATATGCACAAGTAACACAAACTCCAAGATTTCACTATGCCCAAAATATGGGTAGCCATAGAGAAATCATCTTTTGGTTGACATTGCACCCAAATTTGAATTGCACACTATGCCAAAGCAATGCATAGACACCCGCCCACACTTCTTATTGACTTGTTCTAACCGATACATGGAAGGACTACGGATTGAAATCAAATAGTCCACAAGGTCCAATGAAACAAACACATTATAGGATGGGTATAAGGGTGGCCATCAAGTATATGCTTACCCACATGCTAACCAAGGTTGGTTTGGCTTGCCCATTAATGATTCCACATATGACACATCAACTACTTGGTGGCTGCAAAGGGCGCCATTCGTTACCCATGATTGGGTGACATTGAGGGTGGGAAACTGGTGAGGGAGGGTACGTATTGAGTCGGGGTGGGGTGTAGTGAGGATGTAGTAGGTTGGCTATTCTTGGTGGCATGGATAGGGTGTACCAAAAGGGCCATGTATTGACAGCCGTGCAAAAGCACAGGCCACCCATGGTCGAGGCCGGGTCACCCGTGGTTGAGCCCGGGGTGCCTGTGCTCCGGGGTAATGCCGTTGAGAGCGAAAATTTGCGACCTGCCCGCTCCGATTTATCATCCATTTAATTTGTTTTCATTCGTTGTAGAAGCCGCTGGAAACGCGTCAGCTGCCGCACTCCTCGTCTTCCCGCACTCCTCGTCTTCTCCTGGTACACTTCTTCTTGCTATGTTTTGGAGTCGATCTAGGGTTTCAGATCCCTTGTGTCCGATCGCGAACGCTTTCAGTTCTTCCTTCCCAATCACATGAGCAAGAGAGTTTGGCGCCTTCAGAGTCAGAAGAAGTCGGAAAATTGGTGGCTTGTGCTCAGCAGGCCGCGCTATCTCGCTGATCTCGCAGTTTGTCTCCCTATTCGCAGCTCCAACTTCTGCCGTTGGGAAGCTTTCTGAGTTTCTGTGTTGAGCATCACGGTTTCAGAATCAAGTAAGTGCAGAGCGATCTATACTTGGTCCACAATTGTTTTTTCATGCTAACTTGCAGCTCGTAGTCGTAACCCTGAATCTCTGAATCTTTAGGGGTTATTCATTAACGTTGGTTCATTTGGGTGCACAGTTCGTGCACGGTTACTACAGGATGGCTTTCGAATCACTATAGTGGTTGGTGTTCATTCCCTTATGCTTCTCTTATTGCATGGCAAAGTTGTAGGGAGTCTCAATGATTCTTCATCATTTGTAAGCTGCAGGGAATATACTAAAGCTATTCATTGTTGTTTGTACTGTTTGTGGCGTTTCTTACAAATCGCAGGAGGAAGCAGCTGTCCAGGCAACAAAGTTTGAGGGATACGAAGTTGCTTCTTACTACACACCTGAAGAGGACAGCCAACATTTTCATGTTTGACAAGCACTTCGAATATCTTCAAGAAATTGGGCATGGATCGTACAACACGGTTAGTGAAATTCCTGGCATATTTCGGTTTGTGTTACAGTTTTGGTGGGGTATTCGTGAGGTTTGTGAATGATCTGTCATGAGTGTCCGATTGTGCCATGCTGATGGCACTTAGGTTGAGAGAATAAGTAAGTAAGGAAGAAATAAGTCACATATTTGAAGTTTGAGGTGCATGTTCTTGTCAGGACGTGTTTGTTGAATATCTGTTAAACTTTATTGTATTCGTTCTCTTGATCTGTACTACTTAGTCTTCAGGTAATGTTTTTTTAATATTCGTCTTGAAAGGGGTATTTGCTGATGAGAAGTTGTAGGGTCATATCTAGGCGGTCGCATTTTCTCGCACCTTCATTTGTATGACAAACGTACCAGTTGGTTCAAACACTCACATAGTGGTCTGCTGGTCAATAATTGCTTAAGTAGTAATTACTTTCAAGAGTTCATAGGTTGAAATCGTGTTGGTTTGGTTGTTTGGTACTAAACATTTAATTGGAGGTTACCTAGAAGGCGGAGTGAGACTCTGGATAGTTTGCAAATTTGTATTCAAATTCCTAGCACAAGAGCCAGTAATTTGACCAGATAACATGTGCTTGTGTGAGATTCTCTTAGTTTAATTGATAGTGTGCGCATGTAAAAACCCTTCAGTGAGGCAGTGTCCTCTACAGTGCAATTGTTTGCAGCAACATATCGGAGTACATTGTATGAAATCCTTAGCAATACGCTCTTTCTATCAAAACTCATGAAAAAATAGGAGCTTCGTTACCTGTCAAATTCTTAGATGCAGCGTATTCACCTTCTGAACAGTCTGGATACTAATCTAAGATCACTATATACACCATTATTTGTTATGGTCTGCGTAATGCAATATGGAGACTCTGCTTTCGACCAAGCCTCTCCACGTACTTCATGTCTACAATCATGTACAAAATCATGACATTATGTGTTGGTGTGGATGATTATTTGGCAGGTATGAGCGTGAAGGAGTTTGAGGAAGCTTGTCAGAAGGCAACAGGCGTGAACATAACCATCACATACATGGACTGGCAACCGGGGGATTACGCTGAGGTTTACAGCGACCCAAAAAAGATCAAGAGTGAACTCAACTGGACTGCGCAACACACAAACTTGACAAAAACGCTACAATTAGCGTGGAAGTGGCGGAAAGCGCATCCCAGGGGTTACATTGTTCGAGGTAACTTGTCACATATTACCGAATGAACTATCCATGATACTGTAGCATATTTTGCAGTACATTGTGTCCATGTCCTTGTACAGTGGAAGATGGAGCTTTTCAAAGCATGTTGATGAGGAGATGAGAGGGTCATCTGTCCTATCAAAGAATTCGATACTGACTACCTTGCCTCCAAAGTACTCGTTCCCTGTGATGAAAACATCAAGTCTTGATCGTTCACTGTACGTTATTTTATGAACACATGCTCTGAACATGTTTTCCAAATATCTAGGAATTGTGCTAGAGAAATTGCACATGGCGAGGAACTCAGATGCTTCCATAGCATTCTTGGCACTGAATATTACACGCAAGGTGTCTACTGTAAGGGCGTCCAAAGACTCTGTCATCCTTTGCTTCTCCGGAATAGAAGTGTTTGCCTTTTCAACTGCAAGGTAAAAGCCCTCCCTCATAGCTTTTTCAATTTCTAGTCTCCCATTAAATAGGTGACTGAAAATAATGCTTCCCAACTTGTCTTCCACTTGTTGTTCCCAAATTGCCTCTTCAAGTGTAAATCCACTAAATGTCCACCCAAGGTCTCCTAGCTGATTATTCTGTAATTCCTTGATCAAGTTTGTAGCAAATTCAAAGCTAGTCCTTATAGGAATTAGAAGGGACCATGTTGCTCCCCAACCTAAACGGAAGTCCCTCTCCAATGCTTGGCGGGTATCTGGGCAAACTGAAGATGATAAATTTGTTGATGTAGGCACTTCATTGCAAAGCATCAGAAGCGTTGCAAATGAAAATGGTCTGCTCACTTCAATGCCATGTAATGTGAGCAGGTAAATCAAGTGCCCAACCATGCGAGCCAAATCAAGTTGAATGTTTGGTCTGACAATGGCAACATCGACCTTGGGGTGAAGGATCTTCCTTGCCATGTCATTTGGATACTCGAAAACAACATTGTAGTTGAAGGAGCTCCTCCAAAATTGCTTCCAGCAGTTGCTCAACCATGAATTTGTCAACCCAGAAAGGTCAACTGCAGTTTCTTTGAATCCCAAGATATGGATGGAATCCACTAATGGCTTGTAGAAATATTCCCTTGTGCTTGAAATTCAATCCCAATGTCTTGTAAATGCTTGAAGTTCTTTACCTTGTGTAACCTACACATGCCACAAATAATATTGATGAAGTCATGGTATAGAAAAGTTTTGAATTTTAAAGTTGGAATTCATCCAAAAATAAAATAAAATAAACCATTATCTCAATGGGTGTAGCTCTTCTGCTTCCTAAGGCATGCTGAATTGGTTTAAAAATCTGTGATGACATGTAGAGTCGTTGATATGCAAGGAGAGCTTTATCCACATTTTCCCTTTGCTCAAGTAGCTCAATCTCCTGTTCAGGGCCATCTATACCATGATAACACATTCTCCGGAGCTGTTGAAACGTAAATGCAAAGAATGCTTCATTATGTATGAAGCTCTCAATGCATGCATCAGTTGGAGCTTCAGTCTTCCTGAAATCTGGCCCACCGTAAATTTCAGCAAAAGCCTTCGCATGCTCTTTCTCACGACTAGGTGAGCATCTTTCAATAGTTGCCTCTAGCAAATCCCAGTCCATCCAAAATCTTCTTGCTTGAAGTTCAAACTCAATTTTGAAATCCGTATCACTGTACATTGATATTGAATTGTGTTGAGTAAGTTTTGAAAGTATTGTTTCAAACATTGATATCCCATGCCTTAGTTGTTTTCGCTTCTGCAGGTTCATACAAGCATCAAAGACCTCTCCACTGCCGTTTGAACTCTGAAGTATATCCTTGCATAAATCCTCAAATGCAGACCAGAAAACTTGGGAAGTACGTGCTGAAGCCTCCCTTTTGTCAATTTTATCTTTAAAGTCCATAGATTCATAGTAAGCAATGTGACAATCCTCCCAAGTAATTGCTAATCTTTCCAACTCTGTCAAATCTTCATCCAGATAGTCTATCTCAAAGCCAACTGTAGGCGAACCAGACACAATCTCTGAAGTTGATAGCAGAATTGAGTCAATAGGAGGAGAAGCAGTTTGCAACGTGGGTACCAAAGTTGGAGGAGAACGAGTATGAAACGTGGGCATCGAGGTTGGAGGAGGAGTCTGGAACGTGGGCACCAAAGTTGGAGGAGGAGTCTGTGAAGCTGGCATGTAAAGAATAATAGAGTTTGCACTCAGTTTTCCATACACTGCACCAGCTTCTTGGACATAGGGCTCCAATTTGTAAGCCCGATCCTGCCCAACTCCGTTTTTTTTTTTGTTTGTTTGAAAAACGATCATGAAATTCCAGATTCAGGAGTTTGGTTTTGGAAATGGCTCCCGAATGCTTTTGCAACATGAAACTCCACACTGTTTGGAGGAAAAGGTTGTGGGAAAGTTACACCTTCCCACCTCATAGAATCTTCCAAAGAAACTAACACATGCGATAATTTTGTTGGTCAATGTGCGATGCTTGGTACACTTGATGACCACTGGGTGTTCGCAGGCATTGTCAAAAAAATTCGTGTGATGAATCTTTTTGTAGCTTTTGAAACAGAAGTTGGTGTAGTTGAAGATGATGCATGATCATGAGGAAAGTGAGGCATGGTTATGGAATGTTGAATAAAATAAGACCTGGGGGATTTCTTCGAGCAACCCATGTCCGTAAACCACATGGGCCTAAGTCTTGAGTACCAATATGCTCCTAAATATCCCCATTATGCACATCCTCAATATGTGATGTCCATCCATGAAGACGCTCATATTCTTGGAAATATCGTGCTGGCACGTGAGAAGGACGGAATCGTCCTTGCTCATTGATTAGTCGCACTCTGTGATGGTTCCAAGTACCAATCCATTCATTTATACTTTCTTGTAAAATAGGTATATAAACATCTTGGAAAGAAATTCTATGATAAGGATCATCGGGAATGAAATACCCCTAGTCTACCATTTCCTGAATGGTATTTTTATGATACCAAACAACTTTCTCCCACAATAATCTCCACCAATGCTCAATTCTTTGGTTGTGCACAGATGAACCCACAAGAAATGGATTACGAGTTGCAGGTCGTACCTCCTCCATATATCTTTTAATCAAAGCATGCTCAGCTGCAAAGTCAGACCTCACCCGCAAAGGAGGACCAAATTTTTGAACATCGGCAGAGAAGGGTTCAAAAAGAATCTCTTGGGTCTTGTTTGATGCAACGCGTGCATATAGCACATAATGTGACGCTCTGTCAATGCAACCATGAATTCGGATCCCAAACATGGACAATTTATCGTATGCTGCACATAAAAAGAAATAGACTATGGCGATAAGTTAAATGGCCACAACTCAATGGTAAATAAATGTGATTATCAATAGACTTACAGCAAAACTAATTAGTAGGCAAAAAACAACTCACAGTCAATATGCCATAAGGCAATGGGAATTGTAACGTTGTACTGCCGTCGAACAATGGACAATGCTCTCCTTCGTCTGTTGTAGTCAGCCTCTGTAGAGAAAAAGTGAAATTGGTTAAACTTATAAAACCAACATACAATGTCACTTGTAATAGAAAGGCAATGGAAGTTTGACAGGACCTGATATCACTTGCAAGGCTCTAGCCACACTTCGCCTAGGTGCCCTAATACGCAAACGTGAAAGAGCAGCCTTCACATGTCGAATGCCCCAGTTTGCCCCATGCTCTGTAATAGGAAGAGCGCCGTGAATTGTACTCGACATCTCCTCTGTAGTAAAGCGATGATAGACTCGAAATTCATATCCTGAAGCCTTTGTCATCATTCGTTTCAGCTGCCTTGGATCAGAGATGCTCAATGACTCTGCTATCTGTTTAAATGAAATCCCTTCGTTGAGCATGTTCTCTACATATTCAACCAAATCTCCCTTTGATGGCTCCACATTCTCATAAGCCATTCTCTATACTCTACAGTGCTTACTACCAGCAGAAAACAAGGTATTTTCTTCAGCAGATAACTGAATGAAAAATTGATAGTTGGAAATGGTGTTGCTGAAATGTGTAGTTGTATGGCGACGCTTTCATGTCCTTCTATCTGTACATCTCAGTTTGAATCACCGCATATTGTGATAGTACCTGCAAGAAAGAAGACATCTCAGACCTTCCTAAGTACTAGCACATGATTATGTTTTGCAATTTATCAAGTTGTTTATAACCAGGCAAGTTTTAAAATTGACGTTGTTGCAAGCTATCGATCAAGCCTGTATACATGAGGGTGTTTTATAACTCAGTTGTTGTTATTGCAAGTGAAACTTACCTCAGTGGTTCAGCCATACTTTCCCCAACATACGCCACTGCTGCAAAATGCATGACCACATCTATGGCATTTTTGCTAAATACTTCGTTTACCTGCATTTTCGCTTACTCATCTTTACTGCACAGAGTGTGCCACCTTTTCTATCCCGAGCTTCGTAAACTTGAAATTCACATGCCAAGCACGGTCAATGCCTACAATAACGATTTGAAATGCATGATCAGGGAAACATCGATCAGCATCAGAAACGTTGGAGACGGTAGCTACAATCGTATAGAATTACTTGCGGGGACACAAGGGATCTGAAACCCTAGATCGACTCCAAAACATAGCAAGAAGAAGTGTACCAGGAGAAGACGAGGAGTGCGGCACTGACGCGTTTCCAGCGGCTTCTACAAGGAATGAAAACAAATTAAATGGATGATAAAGTGGTATGGTAAGAAAAGGCAGGGCCATGGTAGAGAAATGCCGTTTTAATATTTTTTTAATGAATTTTTCTGGGGGCTATGGATGATATGGCAGCTCCTCTTTATTACAGAATAAAGTTATAATTCAAAAAACTAGTATAATGTATAAGTAAAAAAAAACTTGTGTAATATCTAAACCTCATAAAGCTATCAAATGTTTAATTAACTAAAACCAATATAACATTAAATCGAATTACACCAATTGAACATTAAATTACATTAAATCAATAAAAATTTAAATTGCGTTAAATTACCTAAAACTTATATATAAGGTTGTTGTTTTCAACAAACCTTCATTTGTCTTCTAAACTTGCTGTAACATAGTTTGTATAGTAGTGTATGATTTTTTTTGGCAACAAGGGAAGGATATATTGTTGATGAAAAATCACATATAGAATCACAAAGAGAGTGGTCCCAAAATTCATAATGAATGGAAGACATGAAAATTCCAATTTTTAGGTACAATCAATCATCGATTTTAACAATGTTGCATAGTCTTAATCTGCTCCCATCTCTCTAGTGCATTTCACCCTCCGCCAATAACATCAATATGTAATTTTTTGTAAAATCGATAAATGAAGAAGCATCATAAAGTGTATATATATTCCAAGGATTAGAAGCAACAACAACAACATCAACAATAAATTTTGTTGTATCTAAGTGAAGAAAATACAAACAACAAAAGAAGAAACGAAAAAAAATGAAAAAAATGAAAAAGAATATTATAAAATTTAGTATATCCAAAGAAGATAAAGATGAAAAGATGACAATGACGAAGTGGAAGGACTTTGAAATGCATCACCTCATTCTTATTTGAGGCAAGATGGACGAGGAGTTTGCTAAAACAACAAATAAATAAGGTAATTTTTTAATACGCATGTATGAGGTTATATGTAAGCCGTATAATGAGTTCATAAAAGGCCTTGGCCTTAATTCTATACCCCCTCCCCTTAAACCCCTTTGATATTCGTATTTTGCTTATATCGTCTTCCATATGTGTGGGATTTCGAATCCACGTCGATTTTGTTTAAAACTTCACCGTCCAGTTCGGTTAACTACTAATCTATCGGCACTTATTTCGTTCAAATATGTTGCTCTAATATAAATCTTGTAGTTATAAAAGAACACGGTTTTAACAGACCAACTCTGTATTTACAGACTAACTTTGCTTTTACAAATTAATTTTATTTTTCTATTTGAATTCTACTGTTATGTTTCAACTATGTTTTTACATTTTATTGTTGTCTTCTGCAACTCTAAATTTTTTGATCAAATGCCATATTTGTTTGGTAGCTGTAACCAAAGGTTTTAATCGTTCATGATTATCATATTAAAAAATTCAAATGTATCTTTAAAAAATACCAATATAACAAGAAGACAAAGTTAATTTCTTGACCAAAGTGAAAACATGAATGTAAATGATTTCATGAAATAAAGCAACGGTATGAAAGCAAAACAAATATGTATAATCAAATTCCAACAAGTAAAATATAATCATTTTTAGAAGATGTTATTTCATATATGTCTACATCATATCAAACAACATCAGTTACAATACCAACAACATGTGGATCACAAGATAAGAAAAGATAATTCAATAGAACATCAAGAATTTATTAAAATAGAATATTGACAATTTCAGATCCCTTCTTGCGTCATTCCAAGAATCTACAATTTTTTTGAAAAGCATGAACATAAATTTTATTGCTCTCTTAGATAAGTTCTAATTACTGTTCTTCTATATCAATGTTTTATTACTGTCTGTATATGGTATACCGGATTTGTTACATATTTTATACTACCACAGACTTTCTGCCACTCTCATTGCAAAAAAAATGCTTAAATGTTCATATTATACTTTACAAGTATATACAAAAACATGTATAATCCTAAGAACGAAATAAGGTTCTTCTTCCTCTCCTCCATTGCAACCATGTTTTTTAAAATTCAAGGTGAAAACAAGCGAAAACAAGATATGAGGCCAAGAGAAGACTAGTGAAGCCAATAAAATGTTCAAAGTCAAAATTTTAATTTATTTTTAAAAAAACTTCCATTTTTATGCATATATTAAAAAAATTAACACCTTCATTTTTTGGTCCATGGTCATTCCTCTTGGTCCACATTCGATTTACACCTAGTGAGGGGCCTAAGGCTTTCTAAAATGATCTTTTAAGAAGTCGGACCATGGAAGTTGGACCATGAACTCGGACCATGAAAAAAGGCCAGCTTTCATGGTCCAACTTCATGGTCCATAGTATAAACTGGTCCTAAGCATAACTCACATTCATCCCAAAAAAATGCCTTTGAAATAGCGTGTAAGTCAGAACTAAATTTATTATGGATGATTTAACACCAAAATTAATTTCAAAGACCCAGAATTAGTGCACACATTTGAATCGAGCCAATCACAAACCTCTAGGTAGGGGGCATGTTTTTAATATAGATATTTCCCTATCGCCGTGAGACGGATGACGTGGATGAGGACGAGATGAAGTGAGAAGTGGATGGATGAACTCTCCCCGAACCCTAAACTTGGGAACTCTTGGTGCTCCGGAGAATTCCTAAAGTTTCCAAGCAATCGAGGAAGTGTCAACGCTCTAGCTGGAGATTGCCGTTGAATGTCACCGAATGCAAGTGAAATCCCTGGTATCTCACTCATTCTTCTCTGGAAAAGCTGTTTGAATTAGTTGCGGAATTAGTTGCGTTGTGAAATGTGTCCACCTGAGGTGATTCGTGTGCGTCATTTAGGTGTGCGGGCCTTTCATGGTCACATTTCTCACCCGGAGTATGGTGTTAGGTGTGGATCTAAGAGTGGAGACCAAAAAGACATTTGATCAAAAGAGATTGGGGATGGGTGCTAAAAATTTGTTGATCATTCTAGGCTAAAGGCTCAATAGGCAACATACTGGGGGGGACCTTAATGAGCTCGAGAATCTTCACTTTTAATTTATAAGGTATTGATATGAGCTCCGAAAATTATGAGGCAATTGGCTACAGACACACGGACTCGATTTGGAAGTCACAATTATCTCGATTATCTGCGAGGTTCCTATCCCAGGAGGAGTGGGTGCAGAACTAAAAGTGTCCATGTAAGGCCTTTACCTTGCTCGAAGTACACTTTGAGCAATGCAATGTGTAAGACGATGCAAGTCTTCCCAGAATTCTCCATTCTTAGAGACTGATATGAAGTCCTATGGTTGCACATTATTAAGATTACTCTGATACTACCACGAATATCTGTAAGTAAAGTAACTTATTAGGCGTCTGTCTTGTTTCTGTTCATTATCTTGAGGGTGTGGCATCTTCCTACTTGTTGTCTGTACTCGCTAAGAAATGTTCTATCTTTTGTTGTCTGTACTTCTTTTCATTGAATTTGTCCAACAATTAGTCTCTGGCTTCCAAGTGACTTCTCTCCACAATCCTAAGGTAAGCAGGCCTAATTCAGTTACTTATTGTAATCGGACACCTATATTTGAATGGGATGTGTCTAGGTCTGGATCTAAGAACAGATACCGAAAAGGCCTGTGTTCACAAGAGATTGGACTAAATGCTCCATATATGTTAACTATTATAGGCTCACTGGTCAACATATATGGGGGAACCCATATGATCATTCAAGATCTCAAAGCCTATCTTAAATGTGGACGAGACATCCATATGAGCTCCAAAAATCATAAGGAAAATATCTATGGCCTTGATTTGGATCTGCTAAGGTAAGTGGACCCAATTCAGTCACTTGCTTGACCAAAACCCTAAATTTGAGAAGCTTTGCTCCAAGTGCCTAACCAAGCTCATTTGCATGTGAGCTGGATTTCCACACAAATTTCATCAATGGTTTTCGTTTAACAACATTTAAGTCAAGTGCACCTACAATGGACACTTGTTTCATTTCAGCATGTGTAGAGGATTGATAGCAAAATAAAAGTCACATGAGCACATTAGCAAATCCAAATGGGGAACATGAGAGTTGAGCTTGCTAGTTCTGGAGTCAAGGTGAATATCTCCTGAATTCTTGAAGTGAAAGTTGTAGATGACCTAAAATGGTTTTCCTTTGGATATTTATATTTCATACTTGGATATATGCTTATACGTTATAATTTATTATAGGTCATGGTTCATGATAGGTCCACTCACCTAGCACTCTAGTTTGCTCTGGATATCAATGAGGTCTTTGGCCGTTGCAGGTTAAGATTGACAGAATATTCTGCTTCAACTGCACAGGAGGTTTGAGGACCAATGGAGTTCCACAGATTAGAAGATCTGGATCCAGTTCTATGGAGCAATCTTCTGGAAGATCTTCAACTGATGATCTTTGCAAAGCTGCCCTGCAGTGCTTTCTTTCGTTTACGTTCTGTGTGCAAGAGCTGGAATGAACTTGTAAACTCACCTCATTTTTTAAATGCGCACCCAGCTGCTCCAGCCTACGAGCCAAGGGTGTTCTGGGTGACTCAAAAGTGTGAAGGGATCTTGACGTTCAATTTTGAACAGAACCAATGGCTGTGTAGGCCTACCCCACAGGTCCCCTTTAAATGCTTTGAGAAGGTCAGCGGTTTAACAGGTGACTACTTCTATCGTCTCTACCGCAAAACAGAGGGCTGTAACTGGAAAATCAGGGTTTTCAACTTCCTGACAAAAGTGTGGCAGGAGCTGCCTCCCATGGTTAAGCCATTGCTCAAGGTGAATCTGCACACCTTAGTTGTGGATGAGGAGACCCAGAATTACAGGTTGTTCATTGTGGGAAGTGTTGACAATTCTGAAGAGTGTATGCAAATATACGACTGCAAAAGCAATCGCTGGAACATCATTTCAACATATTTGCAGGGCTTTCCATCCTTCTCCAAGCTCGCATTTCACAATGGTATGCTGTACAAAGGTGTTGACCTTCCCAATGACCAGTTCGCGGTATACAGGTACGATTTTGCTAAGAACAACTGGCAGCATGTGCAAGCACATTTACCAAACCGCTTGAGCAATGACCTCATGACGGTCTCGGGCCGCCTTCTCATGGTTGGTGCCCAGGGTCACACTGTGAACATCTGGGAGCTACAGTTGTCACCGTTGGAGTGGAAGGAGGTCACGACCATTTACAATAAGGAACTTACGCTTTATGACTTCGACACATATTCCCCACTTGGCGAGGAGGACAGGGTGTGTTTTGATAGCTTTGGCAGCGGGGATCTCGTTCTGCTCATTGGCTCGATTGAGAGCATCGGCATGCCTGAGAAGTTTGAGGTATACGAATTGAGTACTGACTCATGGATACCTCTCACAGACGAGGTGCATATACTTGATTCCTCACGATACGTCATCAATACTTGAAGCTGCCAAATCATGTATGCAACGATATCAAAGTGTTGGGTTACCCTCTCACGATTGATGCCAGAAACAGCAGAGTTGCATTCACCATTGTTGGAGTGGAACAGGTAAATTTATGCAACCAAAAACGAATTCCTCTCTCACCATCAGTTGTACCCTTTGTTTGCAGCCATGACAGTGACAGGTTATGTTGCAAACAGCTACAAACATGGAGACAATTATTTTCACCAAAAGAGTTTGCATCCCAGATGAGGAACACTTCACGGAGAGTTTTAGCTGGCAAGGAGGATGTATTATTCATCATGTAGTATATCAGTACTGTAGCAAAATATAGGGTGGTTTCTTAAACAATCAACCTTTCTGTCTTCTCTAGTTTTCCACTTCGGTGAGTTGATGAAGCTGTATTGATGTCCTTGTTTGAAATTGAGACTTGGTATGTATCCTAGCCAACAATTTGCTGAGTGCCAAATACCTGTAAATTGTTTCCTGAAACAGGATAGTTACAAGGATATATGAGCCCCTTTATTGAGGCAGTTTTCAATGACCTACCCGTGGGGCTCAGTGAAACTCCTATCTATAAAGGTCAAGTGAAGTACATCTCAAATTTCATGTACCAAATCTATCCTCATATTTGTGGAGCCTGATCTGATTCTTTAATGGCTTACAGAACAATGAATAAACAGTGAACATATTGTACGTACAAGTATTAATTAGTGTTGTTTCTTGTGTCTATAGTGTAAATGGTGGCGTGAGTAAGATTTGCAGTTGTGATGTGGTAAACCTGCAATCGTATTAAAGATATTGAATTATCACAGATGAAGAAACTTTTAAAAAGAATGTGCTGATCTTTGTAAGTTGCTGTTGTCCATGCTGTGTTCAGTAGAGTTTGGTGTTTGTGATTTTTACCTGGATGACTGCTTGAATATCTTACCAGGCAAACCAGAGACAAGTTTCACGCACTTCTCCCAACTACAGACGAAAGATAAATAATTCAAGGGTTTGGAAGTTTGTACAATTGATTTTTAATTCACAACTTCATAGTAGTGACAATCTCTTCAAAAATCACAAAGTTCATGAGAATTTGCAAATGGCAACACATGGTGCATCAATAGATCATCGGAGTGCAAGGCACATCAGGGGCCACTTTACAGCATGGGCAAGGGCCTTGTCCATGAAATTGGGAATTGAGGCATGAAGATACTTAGGGCCACTTCACACATGAGCCAAGGGCCGTGACCATGAAATTGTGAGAGCCCAAAAGAAAGTGTCCAAAGGCCGTCCCAACACACCTCCACAATCATGTAGTGCGGTCACGGACCCTCGAGTGTAGTGTGAAGTCATATGTGACCGGGCCCTCAACCAAACGCTATTTCAATGAATTTCTATTCACGCGGGTCCTCACACATGATAAAGTAGAATAAACCAACGGTTGTGAGCGTTCGGAGTGCCGTGGTCTCCCGGTTTTGTGTTAGGTCTACCTCCAAGAGGTGGTTTTTGAAAATAGTCCAAGTGACCATAAAACATGATCCATTCGGTGCCATGTGGGAATCCATTGTAGACTTTACATCCATCTTGCATTCATGTACTCCGTTGGTCCCTCAAGCGTAGTGTGAAGCGAACTTGGACCGGCTCCGTCCTTTCCACCAATGACAGTGCTTGGAGTGTAATGGTCACGGGCTCTCAGTTCCGTGTGTGAAGTGGCCCTTAGTGCTCAGGACGAATGGATAAATTATGGAATACAATATGCACATCAAAGTCTATTGGGAGCCTTGAAACCCATCTGAAGGTTGTGCCATGGAAAATTGTTGTTGAAATCATGTGTGGTCACAGGCCTTCAAGTGACACGTGCAAATGGCCAGGGCTCTCAACTGGCAGCTCAGGTAGAGGGTGCTTAAACAAACACTTTGAGCTATTGCACATATTGGCTATATGGTTGATATTAAAAATGTATATTCATATTAGCTTTTGGGCTAATATATATTTTTAATATCATTTTTAAATTGAAGAAGAAGAAAATAGCCTCACAACATACTTGGATACTAGACCCAAGCTAGATCAAAGTCCAACTTAGTAATGGCCACATGGCCACCTTCATGATCCCATCTAGTTCCGTTGTAAATCAATCTCCTTGCATCCCAAGTACCGACCCACTTTAGAATTTGTCTGTTATTAGAGGTCAAGAAGTGTGCTTAAGGTCAAGAATGTCTAGGGAGTTGTTGTGAAGCATTTGTGATGACGAATGTGTTTCATTAGTTTACCCAAAATTGAAAGGGTTTTGCTTACGTGTATCTCCATGTATTTTTGTTCCCAAAAATGTTTATCAAGGTAGCATGCTTAATTAATACAAAGCCCAATAAGGTACATCCAATAGGCCAACATCTCAAAACATAGTGTCCTTACACCCTTACTTACTTCAAATGGCTGTATGGGAAGCTTTCTTGACTCCTTACATACTGTTAGAGCCCTGCTTTGAAGGGATTAGAGATCATTCACATGAGTTCGATGAGATTGCATACTCAACAAAGAATGTCCAAAGAATGATAGAGATTTTTTTAAAAAAAATTTAAAAAACTTATCATACTTCAACAAGTATGGTTGTGCTTGATACTTGTTGTCAATTATTACTTCTGCATAATCTTGGTCAATTGTTGTGCATAGCAATACATAGCCCTTACAAAGTTGTATTCCACACCAATTTTCATTGTTTTTTTTTTTGGGGGGGGGGGGGAGGGGGGGGGATTAGGAGTCACCACAACCACTAACATAAGCAGGTTTTTTTCAATAACTTATCTTAATCCAACACATTGGCATGTGGAACTGGTTGTTGTTACGTTCATTACATTGTTTGTTATTTGTCATTTGGCACCTATACATATGAATCACAGATTGACATGATGTATAGGCTAACATGTACTAATGATTTTAGTGAGTTTGTAGTGTGATCAATGTCTTACAAGTATCACACCACGGTTTAGTTTCATCCATGCACCCATGGTAGATAGATGGGCATGTATGTCAGTCAATAATATGTAGGTGGGTAGGTCAACATGTGGGTAGGTAGGTTGACAGATGTTGCCGCTCCATCATAAAAAGTAAAAGGGCCTAACAAGGTAAGAGTTTATATATTATTAATGATCAAAATTAGAATCAAAACATCAAAATTAAAGTAAAAGCGTCACACTTGAAAGTAAAAGCAACTTCAACCACCAATAAGGCTCCCAATAAATAAGGCTCAATTATGACTCCCCAAGACTTGTAAGGAGTAAATAGCCTCCTCAATGCGCACCAATTCCCTCCAAAGTCCAACCACAGCTGGAGCACCTCCCAGCCTACACCGGTCCACCCGTCGTTTCACCGGCCTTTACCAACTACCTAGGTCTCTGAAACCTCGCCCACCCGCTATAACACCGGGTCGCCGGAAGGTTCTAGCCCCCCTGCCTACCTACATGGCCTTAGGAAGGTGAGCTGACCCCCTGAGCTGACTCTCATCGCATCCATAACCCTAATCGACCCATCATTTCACCGGTTCACCCATCGTATGTCCGAGCTGGGACCTGAGAAAACCCGCCAAAACGCCGGGCGATCAGAAGGTTCCGACGGGACTCATCGCATGCATACCCGGATTGACCCGGACGCCATAGCCAGACGCGTGACGATTGCTTCGCTCACATTTCATTAGGTGATAGTAAAGTACAGCTCCATTCCACTTTTAGCTCTCGACAATGCATTCCCCCTGTGCCCGAGGATCCGATCCCGGTAGCATTTTCCTAGTGTTTTGGCATTAGAATTGCATAGCAATGTTGGGGCTTAGGTGCTGTCATTAGTAACTTACACAGCTCATTCGCAGAGCGCGTGTTTCAGTCGTCGTTTAGATGAGTGATGGGAACGGTTTTAGGGAGGCATTTTAGTCTTTGGCTGCTGGCCGTGAAGGTGCCTGCGAACTTGTAGTGTACATTTTGTTTTTTTTACTTTGTGTTTGTGCGACTTGACCTTGAAACGTTGTGCTCGGTGAAGTTTCTAGTCCGTTGGAGTGCAAGGGAGAGCCGATTTCTGAGTGACTTCTACTCCTCCTCCTCCCAAGTGGAGATTTGGCATTTGAAAAGGCGCATTTTCCTCTAGAGCTGCTTTTGTTGAGCTTTTTGACTTTTTGGTTGCACGTAGGGTTTCAAGTGTGGCTGCGGTAGTTGTAGGCCTGACAAGCCCGGGAAGGCTTGCTTACACTGTAGCTTTTTTGGCTCTGTGTTCTGTTCCGTACGAGGTTGAGTTGCGGAGCTCGAAGATTGTATTGACGCTTAAGCTTAAGCTTATTAGTTCTTATTGGATTCTGTGGCTCTATTCTGAAGACGTGCCCTGAGAACGTGAAGTGGCTAGGGTTTGTGCCTGTATACGAGCCAAGATGTGTCCACTGCGGGTGATTTTGTTGTTTCTCTCCGCCATTCTGGCGGGGTACTTTGCGATCAAGACTGTGCGATCGCAAGCAGCAGACAGCATTCTTGAATTGCAGGAGGATGAGAAAGAGGCGTCTGCTGAGCTCATGGAAAACACCGGCTCCTTCCATAAGGTAAACTTTGCTACACTTCTTCTTCTTCTTCTTCTTGTGAATATCATGAAGGGCTTTTTCCTTTAGTTGTCTATTACTCCTTAGACAAACTCGTGGATAGATGAAAACGGGAGAGTTTCAAGAAACAGAGTGCACAGGGGATGGAGAGCAATTACGACATGATCATTACGATGGGCAATTTCGATGTTCTTTTCTCTTCGGAGAGGAGAGAAAAGTAATACCTTCAGAGATGCTGCTAGTCATAGAAGAAGGCGCAGAGATAACTACGTAGCTAAAATTCGATAATGGACATGTGTTTGCGAGTTTAGAACCGTCATGGGTTTGGTTCTATGTTTGATTATTTGTCTTGGTCTTTGTACAGGTCTCTGCCGGAATATCTGCAGGCTTTTGGCTCATGATCGACATGCTAAGCGGCCGGTATTTATATCAGAACCTGAAAGGCCAGTCTAAAGGTGCAGCAGAAGTTGGAAGGTAACCAAGCCAATGCTTCCTCAGCATCAGATTTCATCCTTGTGTGGCTCTCTTCCTCAACGGAATGCCTTGGTGGTCACCGATCCGGCAGGCTCTCCCTTGTGCAATTGAGCCGTGCTCGCTGACAAGGCAAACTTTGGTAGTCGTGTGTACAGGTGAATAATGCACAAAGACAAATCATCAAAGTTTGATTTCTCTTGAACTTGATGACTACCGAGGCCATGGATTTTATTTACAACCTACAACGTACAATTTTTAGGTAGTTTCTGTTTGAATTGAATAATCTAATCTGTAAGACCCTCACAATACGTTCACGCTGATTTGGTGAACTGCCTGTGGACACGCACTGCAAGAATGATGTGTCTTTGGGGTAATGAAATGTGTGCACATGCCACTTATATCGGATTGAAGACATCATTTATCTATATCACTGGATGCATGGTCAATGCCTTTAGCTGGGATACATATTTTTGAAGTTAGTCAACAGCTAACTGTGGGGAGCTATTTCAAACACAGGTTGGCCTTGATGATGTATGAATAGGCAGTATCAATGTGACACATCCAGCTACAAACTACTGATGGCCTCCAACTGAGTTATCATAGTCTGCTCAACATCCCAAGATACTGCAGTTTTCTTTTCTCTTTTTTCTTCTGAGAGAGGTGTCAGTGTACTGACAGGTTGTTGCAATGATTGAGGGTGAAATTCATGCACAATTGCACCCACTATATCTGAATACTGGAATCTGGATATGTTGTAGGTGAATTGAAATCTGGCTTTAGTTTGACTATTCGCAAAGAGCCACCCTGTGGTTGGTGTGGAAGAGTACTTCATACCTGTGTAAGACTTTTCATTTAGATTATGATTAAAAGCTGAATGCACAATAAAGAAATTAATGGTTTGAGACTGATTAGCAAGACGTGCATATGAACTTAAAAAATTCTGTAATTTAAAATTATGAGTTCTATTAGACAAACATTTGAGTCACGTAGTCCAAGAATTCTTTTATTTTTAATAGTGTTGGTGGGGCCGGCATACCAAAGGTTATAGATTGTGGGAATTACGGAGTGCAAAAACTTCTGACATACCAACATTAATAAAACATTATCTAAAACAAGTCGAGATATTATTAACAGCAGACTCCCTATGGCAGGCTGACTAAGACAATTCTTTCCATCATTCTTATGGTAGGGTGATATGAGAGTGGGCATTTTTGTTGTTGCCATGGGCAGTATAGTTTCAAGTTTTGGGTTGAAGTTCAGCTACATATACAAGAGCACAAAGTCATGTGTTTTGCAGTTCAATTGGAACCTTACCTTTACTATCGAATGAAAGAACATTTAATGGTGCACTGCATAAACTACTTACAGGATATCATGTGACTCAATATTAATCCCTAGAAGGTTGGGTTCCTCATTTCCAACTTTCAAAACTTCAAGCATGCTCAAAGTGAGACGTCGAATGCAGAATGGTACCGAATGAAGGAGAATTCTTGACAAGCCTAATAATGTTTGTAACGATATTGGCTTAGGGTCCACAAAATGAGAGTTTGAACCCTCAACATCATTCTTAAGTCAATCTTCATGAGGTGGCTTTTACGAAAAGATTGGCCAACCTTATTGAGAGTTTGTGATAGATGTTCGAGATGGGATTAATCAAGGTGCCATACAAATGTCACCAGAGTCCATAAAGTGCAAGTGCAAAGTGGACTTGAGTGGACAAGCGTGGGTACGTGGCTACCCACCATTTACAATGCTCCTTTCAAGTTCTCAACCTCTTTAGTGTAAAGAGGGCTTGAATCACTCGAATCCCAAAATTAAGATGAGGTACATGGGTAACCTCTAGAAACAAGTAGTATTTGGTCACATGATACCTTTTGGCCAATGACACATCTACTATCAAAATGCAAAGACACACACATACATAAGCTATGTGTTTGCATACATATCAACATAGGGCCCATATCCTTTCATAGCGCCCCCCCCCCCCCCTTTCCCTCCAACCAACACACACATACACAAAACAAACACAAACAAACAAACAATGTCATCGGCTTCTTCAATGCACTAACCTTGCACACTCATGCAACTACATAGCGTGTCTTTGGCCATACATCAGCATTCTAGGCACATAAATAAACGAACCTCCCCCTTTAAAAAAAGCCTTTAAGATACAATCCATTGAAGCAATATGATATATACCTTCATCAATCACCTTTTACTTCTAGGTTGGCATGTAAATGCCCTCATTATTACCACAAATGGAGTTTGAGGAACTATCATATGTCCTTAATAACAAACTTCCTAACCAAGCAACAAAACCTTATTGACAAACACGCATTACATCATGGATTTCACATTCACATTCGTCACATCATGTCAAGTCCTATGACAACGACATGATGCATGATCAAAAAATGTCACGTCAACATGGATATATCTATTAGTTTATCCAAGGGTAAGCTGACGTAGTCAAACCCTTGGTCAGTTGCTACTTTGCACTCGACATGGTTGTCGATTACAAAAACAAATTTAAATATAACTTTCAAATTTTTTGGGACCATTAGATCTTATTTGCTAAAAGATCTAGCAATCCATAATTTGGAATTTTGGAATTTTTGGTTTAGCAATCGATATATTTGGTCATTTGCTAGTCAACTACTAGTAGTAGTCAACTTCTAGGAAACAAAATCCTAAATTTTTTTAATTTTTTTTAAACTCAAAAAAATCCACAAAAAGTCTAGATAGTTAGATTTTGTATATAGTGAGATCTAATAGTCCAAGTTTTGTTTCTAAAAAGATTTTGGATTTTTGGATTTTTTTAGAATTCAACTACTAGTTGCAATCGACCAAAAAAATTTACTTTTTCCAAACAAAAAATGCTTTAATATAAAAAAATCATCACATCAAAGAGCATCACATCCCATGTGATGTTACGTGATAGACATGAGCCATGTCACGTCCATTTCAACATCCATGCATTGCATTGTTCTCAAGTACCTCACCTACAAAACGATCTGAACCATACAAGGACCAATATCATGGCTATGAATCAAAACATTCAAAGGTGGGTAGCAAATATTCCCCCTACATCACTATATGCGAGACTTGTATACATTCCATCCAAATTTTTATTGGCGAAGCTATGTAAGTTGAATATGAAACGATTGGGAAAATTTGGACCCTTTGCAACTGGTTTGCCAACATGATGCAACCTACAACCTTTTGTTTCTACACGGCTCATTCCTACTCCATTGCAATGTGTGGGAGTTTTATCGGCCGATCTTAAGGATGTACATGCCTTTCAAGCAGGTAGGTCCAAAGTATGTTGGGATTCAAGTAAGTGGTTCACCGGTGTTCAAGGTTGCCTTCCAGGCTCGTAGTATATTCATTGTGGCAACATTCACAACAAATCCAAATCCTCACTCAAGCTCTTGGATGATTGGAATTCCATGCATCAAACCTCTTGACTAGGTACCCCTACACTCCTCAACACAATATGTTACACTAGAAGATGCAATACCCAAAAACCGGACACTAGGATCCTCTCAAACGCACTTTGTTGATGCAATTTTCATCCAACATTTTCATGAAATTATTTAGAAAATTTCTATCACCGAAGGTCACCAAAAGACATCGACTTGTCGGTTTTTGCGTCCTAGCTTGCAAGAGTTTATGACCTACTATGCCACAAGTTTTGGCACCTCCCTTCTAGGCTTCCAGTTGCGAGGGCATGCCCGTAAATATACTATGGCTCGATGAATGCCAAACCATTTGTTGGTGAGGCATTTTTGGGGGAGGGGAGGACTGAAATTGGGGTTCACCAAGGTACAATTATGTCACGTCAAATTACTTTTAGAATTTAAAAGAGAACATGGAAGAGGACTGTAAGAATGCTATGGTGTGATAAGAATGTTACAAGAAATTATGTTTTTTTTTTTTGCATATACAAGGTCCTATAACTTTAAAAACTTGAACATCAAGACCTAAAATCACTAATGATTGTGTGACTCACACTAGACTCATGGCTGATAACATTGAAGTGCATGCACTACCCAAAACAAAACCAACAACAACACCATGATTCTTTTTTTACGCAATCCAAGGTAGGTCATTTTGACCGGCTCACAAGTAAAACATTATGACCATTTTGACACATAGGTGTCCTTTGTGAGCTTGGGCACAATGTCATTTTGGACCGTGCATGGACCATAGCATCTAAATTCATGTGTTCTTCTAGTGATGAGAGCCTAAAATTGATGCAAAATCGTCAATGTCCTCTTCATACACATGCATTTTAATAATCTTGACTCAATTCTACTTGCACAATTGCAAGTATTGGCCTTAGTACTTGTCAAAACCCTTCACCATGCCATTGTCAACTTAACTTACCAAGCAATTCAACCTTCACTTCAAGCCAAACCGCTCACAATTTTCTTTGTTTCATATATATCATAAAGCTTACTTCCATCTGCTTGGCAAGGTAACCATTGTTGCATTTCCTAACCCTCAAAGTTGTCTTTGTGGGTTGTGAATTGTGTTGCCATTACAAGGTTGGATGTTCAAGTGAATTTATTTGCACCTCTTTAAATCATGTATAGCATTTCTTTTGTAAGGTTTTAGCCTTGTAAGTTTGACTTGTTCTCCATTCATGTTTATGTTGAGGTAAGAGCTACACTAAATATTGTGGTTAGTGTCATATTTTATGTCACTGTGATAATTTTTTCTGATGACGCTTCTTATGAACAAGTTCACAAGTATTGTCATCCCAAAAAAAATACTTTTATTTCATCAAATCTTGAAATAAAATTATGTATATTCTACATTCTTATAATGGAATATTGCCATGGATGTTTGAAAGTTGGATGAAAAACTACACTAAATATGATATGTAGTGTCATATGGTATTTAATGCCACTATAGTAACTTTTTGGATGACCCTTCTTATGAATAAGTTTACGGATATTGTCATGGAGGATGGATGAGTTCATCCATCGGCCAAAACCCTACCTTCTCTTGTCAACAACTTGTGATGAAATATTGTCATGGATGATTGAAATTTGGATGAAAAATCACTTGATAAGTGATAGTATTTGCAACACTGTAAAGCTACTATCCCCCAGAAACATTTACGAGGAATGACAAATAATGTTGGGTGAACATTTAGTGTTGGTGACACTATACCGCGGTTTATAATTAGTACTGAGCAAGACAATTGGAATTGGTGACACTAAATACCATATTTAGTATACTTAGGAAGTGATTGTTATTACAACATTGTAAATCTATAATGCCCAAAAAATTCTACAAGGAATGACAAGTAATATTAGGTTCATGTTTAGTGTTGGTGACCATTCACGGGCAGTTTACAATTGGTATTGAGCAAAACAAATATAATCGATGACACTTAATACAATATTTATTGGATCTTTTACTAGGATAAGTAGTAAAAAACCAAAATAAGATTTTCCTACATAAGAGTTCAAGGTCTATGGAGGAGTCAAGATACAATGAGTGAATATAGAGGCATGGGAATAGGGAGAGAGAGGGAATTCTTGTATATGAGCATACCTTCACTCATCCAACATAAAAGCCCTGAAATAGTATGTAGCATGGAGGTGTTTTTTTTTAGTTGATGCGACACCGGGATTAAATTTCAAGACCCTGAATTAGTTTACATTAGGTCATTCGAATTGAATCGGCAACAAACCTATAGGGGTTCAAGTTTTTATGTTGGATGGATGAGAGGTATGCTTGTATATGTTGATTCCCTCTCTCTAGGGAATAGAGGGGAAGAGTTGTTGAGCTTCCTAGTTGGATTCTCTTGGGTATATGAGTTACAGCTATTTTACACATTGACCAAGGGTCGTGAGGAAAAAGATGGTTTAGAATTTCTTGTGGTTATGGTCAACATGTCCGATGACCATGACCCAAAAGAAATCCTAAATCACTTTTTTAAAGCCTTGCTCATGGACATAGTGTAAATTGGATTTAGATCACGACAAGATCTTTTAATGAAAATGATCATTCAAGTTTATTTTCATCAATATTTTATTATCATTATCAATATCAATATTATTGAAAATAAAACATTATTAAAAACTGTATTATTAAGTAAAGACACTACTATGCTTTCCTGACAAGGTCATCTTCATTTTTTGTCCAAACAACTTTGCCCTTGCTACAAAATCCAAGTGACCACCAAACATTATCCATTTATGGACATGTAGAATTTCACGGTCACTTTTATTTTTGGTGACTTTGTGTGGGAAAAAGGTGAAACCACCATTCATTGCTCAACTCATGACAGACTTTAGAAAGCAATAGTCATGGTTATTGGTCACTGGGAGAGTAAGGCCTTTAAAAGACCCCAAAACCAAGTTTGAGATTGATTACTAGGATGTTTACCTTGGATGCATTTGTACAAGTATTAATATGTCTTAAAATTAGCGGTCCATCCACCTAAAGCCTTATGATTAATGTGCAAATTGGAGAGATTACGTTGCGTTGCATTGAGATAGAATGAGGGAGTAGGAGTTGGGTTGTAAGGCATGATAGTCAAGAATCAATCGAGAATAGAGGGCTTGGTTTTGAGGCTAAGAGCCCTAGTGACAAGCGCATGGGGAGGTCACTCCATTGTAAAGTTGAACAACCACGTGCGAACACTTATATGTAAAAGAATCCTACTTTCTACATAAAGCATCACCAAAATGGGTCAAAATTTTATCAAATTTTTTTCATGAGTAGATATACACAATTCCTATTACATAGTAAAAAATGGTAACTAGATTTAATGATTTCTTCTTTTATAAAACATTTCATTTCTAACTAGAATGACACATAATTGAACTAAAAAAAATTCTAAAAAAAATGAAGATGACTAAAAATTTCAAAAAAATATACAAAAGATATTGTCAATGATAATGTATATGTAGAAAAATTATCATAAATTTTTAAAATTGTCTATAGCATGTAATATAGGGGTAGCAAACTTTGTTCGCATGTGGTGTTCAACTTGACAATGGAGTGACCTCCCCGTGGACAGGCGTAAATGGGGACTCCGCCAATGTGGTCCCAGGTTTGAATTGTTAAAATTGGGATGGATCTAGAAGTTTGTGATAGAGTTATTTCTAAAGTTTTGGCATCAAACCCCTCTTAGGTTGGCTAAAATTTGAGTTAAAGATGCATAAAGTCACCCAAGTTTTTTTAATGCTTGAACTGCCATACTCAAAGAGCGGTGTCAAGCTATGAAAAACCAAATGTTTAGCTCGTCCTGCCAAGATTGGTGGGTCAAGCTATCCTTGCAGAGGTTGATTTGGGGTTTAGATAGTGGGTCCCAAGGGCATGCCCTACTTTAGATCCTAACATTCTCTCAAAGTTTTAAGATGACAAAAGGAGGTGTGAGGCCAAACCACCCACCCTTGTGTGTTGTAGTCCGGGTGGGGGCGCTCACATTCACTGCTTACAGCATCCTACTTCCTCGATATCATCAACCTCCACCGCATTCCACATCAACATTGGCACACCGGTTTATTCCACAATAAGGGTACAAGCATTAAAAAATGCTTTTCTCTACTTATTCCCCTCTTCCTACACTCTATCACAACCCCACACTCAAATCCCTACTTAATGCTCACTCCCTCATGTCGCAATCTTGTACTTGTGGCCCCCTAACACACTAATAATCTAATTTCCTAGTGTAATTCCTCACCCCTTGCCTAATTAATTAGCCCACAAGGTAATATAGTCCTAATACCCCTAGTTCCCTTCCCTAATTTAACTTCAGTCTCGGAGTTCGAACCAAGAATCTACTCTGTTTGGGCTCGGGGTTGGCCCGTCATTGCCCGTCAAGGGACAGACCGGAGCCTTAAGTCCCTGGCAGACACCGCACTCTGGTTCCAGGGGCTCCCCCGCTTCCTAGCCAGTCGCTCTCATTCCGATTCAGGAGCTTCCTAGCTTGGTAGACGCCGCATTCCGATTCCAGGGGCCTCCCAGCTTCATAGCCAGCCGCTCTCATTCCGATTCAGGAGCTTCCTAGCTTGGTAGACGCCGCATTCCGATTCCAGGGGCCTCCCAGCTTCATAGCCAACTGCTCTCATTCCGATTCAGGAGCTTCCCAGCTTGGTAGACGCCGCATTCTGATTCCAGGGGCCTCCCAGCTTCAGAGCCAGCTGCTCTCATTCCGATTCAGGAGCTTCCCAGCTTGGTAGACGCCGCATTCCGATTCCAGGGGCCTCCCAGCTTCAGAGCCAGCTGCTCTCATTCCGATTCAGGAGCTTCCCAGCTTGGTAGACACCGCATTCCGATTCCAGGGGCCTCCCAGCTTCAGAGCCATCCGCTCTCATTCCGATTCAGGAGCTTCCCAACTTGGTAGACGCCGCATTCCGATTCCAAGGGCCTCCCAGCTTCACAGCCAGCTGCTCTCAACATCTGTGTCTCCCCTCCATACCTACACCCACTTTCTTTGCCTCCGAATCTGATTCAAAAAACCGGAAGCCGAAGCTTATCCCTTAAACCCTTAAACCCCTAACCCAACATGAGAAGGCCCCTATTCAAATACTAAAACCCTGGACCCTCTTCCCTCAACCTAACACACCCACTCCTAAGTTAATCAACCATCCACTAATTCCACTAATCCCTCTAATCAAACACGCACACACAAGCCTAATGCTTAAAATATAATCCCACACCAAGCCTCACTCTTTTTTATGCTTTTCAATAGCATGATTAAATTGAAAATCCACACTTGGCATGAAATAATGGTTAAGGATAATTGTGGGCACCATTTTGGGCCCACAGGAGGTCTGAAAAGTTTCGCCCAACTTTCAAATTAGGCTAGGGGCGTTCACTAGCGATTTACGTAAAAACGTCGTGCGAGAAAAGGTAGGTTGGAAAACATTTGTAGGACATTGACTTTAAAATAAAAAAAAGAATAAAATAAAAAAATCTACATTAGGCTCCATCATATATCCATAAGTCATTCATATAACATACAATACTATAAAATTGTGTTAATTTATTTCTATTTTGTAAAATTTCTCAACAAAAACTTGAATGAATAATGTTTTTGTAGATTGAGTACGCTTAGAGATAAGTTAAGTTATGTTACAAAACAAACAAAGGTAATAAGAATCATGAATGGAATATCAATAATTGTAGTTGAGTTTTGGCTAAAAGACACAAGGCTCAACCCCAACCCCATATTCTCGCCTCTTTGCACGATAGGAGCATTTATGCGTTCCATGATGATGAAATTGAATCTTGAGTTAAAGCCATGCTGCAATTCATTGTTGATGAACTTTAATTTGTTGTAGATAAACTTTGGTCCGATGTAGATGAAACAAGAAAAGGAAGGGTTTCTAGATTAGAGTCACGTTGAGCCAATTTTCTTTTCCCATTGTCATTTTGCATATCTCCCTCAACCACATCATCACGCCATCCTTGGATTGTCCACACGTTATATCATTTTTCTATATTTTCTTATGAAACAAACATCAACAAAGCAAGGAACTCCACTCCAATGCCATAAGGAATATAACCAAGCCCCTGATTTTAAAAAATAAATTAGGGTGCAATTTACTACATAATTTTAAAATCTATAATTACCTATAGGATGGAGGAAAATGATGATAAGTAGGTTGTTTATTAATTAAAGGGTCCAAAACAATTTAAAGAGTAAGATAAATGGCCCCTAAACAAATACTCAATCTTCGCACTTGCATGGTAATCTTTTATAGAGGTGCCTTCCCCGAGAAAATATGCTCCAAAACACGACGAGATGACGACCTCTTAATATAGAGTTTTCTTAAAGAGGGACATAAGAGTCATCTATAAAGTTTCCCATAGTTTCATCCCTTTTTGAGAAACTTTATGGATGACTCTTATGTCATTCATGTCTAGCCATATGAACAACAAAGTTAATGGGTATGTGCATGGGTTCTCAACAAGTCAATCATGTCTTCATAATAGCTTTAGGAGCTAGTGCTAACCTTCATAAGAGTCTAGAGAGGCACTTGCCTCATCTCCTTGAAGGGTTAAGCAATTATGGGTTAACCCTTAATTTCCCAAGCCCATGAAAAGGTTGTTTAGTGTTGTTCACTCTGTAGGGCCCAGGAACCTGAGAAGACCGAGAGCGGAAGAAAGGAGCCGAAGTGGAGACCAAGGGAGCACCGCACCGGCCGCGGAGCCAACAAGCTGGAGAAGACGGAAGGCTGAGGAGAGAAAAGCCTGAGAGCCCAAGGACTGAAAAGACTTGGAGCCGGCGGACCGCGTGGAAGGGACTGAGGGCCGGCGGACCACGTGGAAGGAACTGAGGGCCGGTGAGCAAAGGGGAAGGTTATAAGGGCCCGGGAATGGAGGAGAGACCGGGGAACGCGACCAAGGGCCTGGGAACGGAGGAGAGATCGGGGAACGCAACTGAGAGGCCGGGAACGTACGAGCAAGCCGGGAACAAGCTGGGAACGAGCCGGGAGCGCCTGAGACCCGAAGAGGCATGCTAATTAGGACACGTGTTAGAATTAGGGCAATGAATGGAGGACAGATGAACTTTGAACCGAAGGAGATGTACCTATTTACTACATCTCAAGGATGGTAGATTCCTAGCTCCTAGATTAAAGACTTGTAATTCAGGCTATTTATGGTTATATGGCTATTTATAGCCGAGACGGTTATTTCAGAAAATTAGGCAAATGGTAGATTTAAAATACTATATAAAGGGGCCAACTTGAGGGCCCTAATACACTTCATTTGCCGCGGACCACTAGTCGTGAAGTGTCTTAAGAGGCCGTACGAGCAACCCTTTGGAGACCAAAGGACTCGTGGACCTCGAACCTTTATTAGCTCAAAGAGGCCGTACAAGCAACCCTTTGGAAACAAAGGACTCGTAAACCTCGAACCAAACTTAAGTTTAAAAGCCGATGAAAGGCCAACGGAAGCTTAAAAGAAAAATTAAGCGAAACTTATGAGATTTACAAGATAGACAAAGAGATCATCGGAATTACACACGAACTCAAGTAGGAACTTGAGGAACGGCCAAATTATTTACAAAGGCCAATCAAGTGGAGCTAAATGTAGAGACATTCTGCATCAGACAACTGCGAGGTGATTTCGGTGACAAAAACATGCACAAGCTAAGAAGCAGCAGCAGCAGCAGCGCAAGGGGGAGCCGATCGAGGGTAAGGACCAGAGGAGGCCGCGGAGCAGACCGGGAGCGGCCACGTGGCAGAACAGGCTGGGAGCCCAGCTAGGGGAGCTGGAAGGAGGACTGTGAGCCCAAGAGGGAGAAGGCCGCGAGAATTAGGGCCAGGCCACCTCTCTTTGGTAGGACCCACCAAGCTTACTAATTAGGGTTACGTGTCGAGCTAGTGAAACTCTATACTAGAAGGTTAGGGGCCCAAGTTTAGTGAACCTATTAGTAAAGCGTTTCGCACTAGTAGGTTAGGAGCTACTTAGTAGAATAGTAAGTAGGGATGGGAGAGGATGAACCCAGAAAATGGTAGATGAAAGGACATGGGGATGACTATTTCTGAATGAACTCACCTAACTACATTGCCGTCAATGAATGACGAGCCAATTTTGGGGATGAATGGAGGAAATGAATGGTAACCAACTCATGGCACATCTAGGCGGTTAGAACATGCCCGTATGTACTTCATGGGTAGATCTATTTTAAGCACGTGTCAGTCTAATTATAGATCTGACAGGGTTGAATTTAGACTGTAAGGGCATATATGACTAAAATTAGTAAATACAGACATTTAAAGACCTAACCGCCACATCTTAGATTACCCTAAATTCGAAGCCTATATAAAGGGGCCACATATGGCACCTAATTCACCTCATTCTAAACACGAGCCATCCGAGGTGGAGGACGACGCGCTTGAAGACTAAAGGATATAACCTATCCTCGCATTCGAAGACTAAAGGATATAACCTATCCTCGCGTTTGAAGACTAAAGGATATAACCTATCCTCGCGTTGAAGACTAAAGGATATAATCTATCCTCGCATTTGAAGACTAAAGGATATAACCTATCCTCGCATTTGAAGACTAAAGGATTGTAATCCTCGCAATTGCAAATTCAAAGGGATTGAGATATTATCCCCGAACTTGAAGGCGTAAAGGATTGAAGAATCCTCGAAATGATTCAAGACTTTAGAGGATAGGAAATCTTAGAGTTTCTTCAACACGAAGAGGATCAAGGATCCGTAGAAAATTGAGATTTTGGAAAATCAAATAAACCGGAGGAACTTTTGGAGACATTGATTTGAGAGTTGATTAAACTTGAAAGCGTAAAGCCAAAATTGGCAGTACTCGAAAGAATTAAAAAATGGAGCAAAGCCAAATTGGATACCTAGAGCTACTCGAGTGTGATTTGAGGTAGATTGAGCTAGGTGGCGAAGTCGAAATCATGATCTAGAGAACGTGGTGGACGCGACATGGAGATTATCAAAACATGAAATCATTTCAACTTGTGTACACGGAATGCGGCCGGCAAATGGAACCTCATCAACCTCTCAACTCGGAGCAAGATTAGGATTTCAAACTCTACTTCATAGATTTAAAGAACTCAAAAATCATGTGATATGATTGAAGATTAATACTCGAATACGGAACAAACATTTAATGAAAGCTTTTCACGAGAACATTATGTAAACTCTAGGAATTGAGTAGAAGAATGAAATCTTATGAATATACTTTAGTGAGGGGGTATGTTTGGACCTTCAAAGGAATCGTGAACTTATCATAAACATACATTCTTAATGGATTAAGGATATTTTACGATCATTCAAACCATGAAAGATATTGTATGTATGAATGATGTTCTCCCTAAAACACTTAACCCTGACATTAAGATTTCGGGGAACATAAACTTGACAACTTGGACACTTTATCCTTAGGGATTTATAAAAGGATTTTGAAACACTTTTCTTGATTACGAAAAGTATTGTGTTGTTAAATCTATTTGAAGGTTTAGGATCACCTAACCTTGACATTAGATTTCGGGGGACATAAACTTGAAAACTTAGGTCAATTTGTCCTTGAGGATTCAAAAAGAGCATTAAGATTTTGTATCACAAAATTAAGATTATATGAGTGCAAACACCTTCACCAGAAATGGAAATCAAATGAAGGATCTAATTTTGGTGGGAGTAATTTCCATGTAAACCGGTCAGCAGCGGGTTACACCGTCTAAGTTTGCTGAGGGTTTGAAGGTGACCTCGACATTTTGGCGACCATGCTGGGGATTCGCCACATGGATGTTACACTCACCTAGATTAGAATATCTAAATTACAAACTACAAAATATTTCGGAAAGTTGGATGGCAGGAAAACATGAATGGAGAACTTGTATTACCTATATAATGGGAGAAGCCAACGGGAGGCAAATGAACAACGGAAGTGGGCGGAAACGTTTGGACCGCGAAAACAAGATCGTGTAGAAAGAGCAGTGCAACGGCGACTCGAACAGTTTAACCTCCGCGGCTTTATTGTGCAGGAAAATAGAGAAGGAGAAGAAGATAACTCTAAACAACAAGAAATCTCAATCCTAGGCAGGTGGCCGTGGGATTATCCAAAGTATAACACCGATAAAACAACCTTGAGAAAATGGGAAGGAACGAAGAAATTCCACGACTTGATGTGGGACATGCAAAAATACTACGAAGACAAAACATGGCAGTTGTTTAAAGAAAAAGAAATAGGCTTTACTTACCGGTCTCAATTTGAGAGAAGCATTGAGGAATTACCAGAGGAACTACAAGCGTTAATTTATTCCAAGGTGTGGAATAACGGAGGTGAAGGTATTTATGCCCATGCGTTGGGAGCAACCAAGCATCGAGGATACCACTATAAACAGGAGGGGTTATTGTATGATTTGTATGTTAGAAAGATATTCTTACCTCTGTATGGTGGTTTGCATGGTAGTGTGGGGAACTTGAATGTGGAACAGGAATAGGAACAAGAAACAAGAACTTAAATCAAGTATCCAAGTAATCATCCATAGGCAAACAGGTGAAGTACGGGTGCATTGAGGCGTCAGAGCTGAGAGAGCCGGCCAAGACCATGACCCCGAAACACTCTCAGTAGCGTACATGGTTGATCATGAGGATACATCTAGTACGAGAAGTACATCACCAACTCCTAGAGAACAGGAGGCAGAGAAGAAGCATGTGGAGCGCATGCATTCCAGAGAAGACCGCATAAGGCGGACTGAACAACTCAAGAGAGAAAGAGAAGAGAGGTACGCTAGGCGTACAAGACAAAGAACTACAGGAAGTGAAGAGAGCCGATACGCTTCTGAACCACCGGCAATAGGTTCCCACACCCCTAAGCCCAGCCACCATAGAAGTCAAAGTGAAGGAGGAGGTAATGGTGAGACAAGCAAAGAACATGAAGACTTGGATGAAGAAAACTTGAATCAAGGAGAAAGCGAGGAAAACGAGGATGATCTGATAATAGGAACCCCTCTTGGGACCTACGTATTGAGAACAAAAGGTACAGGTAAAACCACGGGTACGCATACCCCAGTAGATAAAGCGCAAGACAAAACCCATCAAGAAAACACGACCGAGGAAGATATTTTCGACCAAAGGAGTTGGGAGAAACTAAGAAGGAATTTTGAAGAACAATTCAGCTACGAGGACTCCGGCTTCTCAGGAGGGAGCACTCAGAACCAAACGGACCAAGAAATCAAAAAGCCCATCACACAAGAAGAATTCGACGAATTAAGGAGGAAATTTGAAGAAAGACTTAAACAATTCCAAAACCTTGGAATTAACACCAGAGTCAGCCCACCACCACCACCACCTCCAAATAACAACAATCCACCTGGTGTTGGAAACAACCCAACCACTTCAGCCAACATGGCTGCACAACAACGGAGAACAAAGGTTCCCTTACCGACCTACAAAGGTAAGACAGATCCCGACACCTACATGCAAGAATTTAACAATGTGTGTCTTGCCAACCAGGAAGACACAGATGCAATCAAGTTGCAATTATTTCCAGTCACCTTGAAAAAGCGAGCATTAGAATGGTACTCCCAATTTGGCCCAAATCATTTTCCAGATTGGCCCACTTTAGGAACTGCTTTTCTTATGAGATTCAGATCAAAGAAATCGGAGGGGGAAGTCATTGAAAGCTTAGGCTCCCTCAAACAAAAGAAGGACGAAACGGTTGAAGAATTCTATGAACGGGTTATGGTGGAATCGTCAAAAATTAATCCCCAACCCAGCAATCAATTCAAAAAGGCATGGTTCCTTAACGGCCTAAAGAAAGAATATGCCAAGCATATTGATTTAATGCCAACCGATGACTTGGATGAAGCCAAAGCCTCAGCTCGGAAATTGGAGCTAGGACAAATGAGAAAAGGAAGATTCCATGATGAGAGTGACAGCGATGACTCAAGCGATGACTCTGAAGAAGAGCGGAAAAAGAAAAAGAAAAAGACAAAGAGCAAAAGGAACGATTCAACCAAAGATGACATCAAGACTCTCAGGGAAGAGATTGAAGGATTAGCTCTAGGGAGCAGAAAATTTCGAACAGGCATCATATGTCGGAGATGCCGAAATGAAGGACACTATGTTCAAGAGTGTCAAATGAAGCAGTGCACGAACTGCAACAGCCTAACACACAACACAAGTGAATGTGTTTACGAAAGACATGAATCTCGGAGGCCCCGAGATAGGAGATATGGGGTAAACCAAGTACAACCCCAAGCTAATCATAGGCCAGGAGCGATAACTCCTAGGCGAGAAATGAATGAAAGAAGGGTTCGGTTTGAACCAAGGATAGAATTCCGGAGAGATGAAAGATCCCCCTTTAGGGAGGGCGATTACCGGCGGGAGGCGGGAGGCCCCTACCGGGGAAATGAATATCGCAGAGAGGAACGGCCATACTATAGGCCCAACAACAACTACCGAGATGAGTTCAGAAGGGAAGGTTATATCCCTTACAAAACCCAAGATTACCGGAGGGAAGATGGATACCCCTACCGAGGAGGCCCCAGAGGACCTATTAACCATGACAGGTATGAGTATACCAGGAGCCTGATGGATAATAACAACACCAAGGCAGCGCCGAGAACTGGGTTCACTGGCGGACCACAGCGAGATGGCAACCCCGACGAGTGTTTCTATTGTCATCAGAAGGGGCACCGGAAGCCGGATTGTCCGCACTTTATTAAACACCAACAGGAGTTGAGTGGATTTAGAAACCCAAAACCGGCAGTAGGAGCCAACGTGGTGTCCCCTGCGGTTTGTGTGATGACCAGAGGCCAACGGGCCGCAGCCGAGAAAGGCAAAGAAGATAGTGAAAGTGATGACAGCGATGACAATGATGAATCAAGCAGTGGCAGCTCAGAAAAGCAAGAAGACCACCAAAAGAGGGAGGAGAACTCCGAAGATGAAAGGGATGACGCATTCGAGGATAATGAACGCAACAAAGTGATTGAAAAAAGGCCGATAGGAGCCAACAGTGAAGAATGGAAAGCGGATAGGGAAGTCCACCGGGAGGTGAGTAAGACTATCCATGAAATACAGGAGGAAGAGGGCGAAGCTCTACCCACGCCAGAAGAGTTCGCACCTTGGTACCCAGAAAAAGAAGAGGCAGAGAAGCCCGTGAAACGGAGCCCCGAGAAGGGAGGCGTCCCAACAGCTACCCGGGCAAGGGTAGATAAAATTTTAGAGAGTGTGATGAATCACACAAAAGCAAACATCTCAATAGGGCAGCTGTTAGAGATAGCCCCCTATTGCAAGAAACGGGTAATGGCGGCCCTTACCAGCCAAGAGGAGGAAACGGAGAAACCGACCTCTACATATCACGTAACAGCAAAGGCGTTCGACGAAGAAATGCCCATGATATCAGTGATCGTTAAGAACATAAGAGTTCCAAATGTTTTAATCGATGGTGGCTCAGGAGTGAACATCATCACTAATACCTTAAGAAAGAAACTAGGGCTTGACAAAATAGAGCCCGCCCCATTTACCATCAAAATGGCTGACCAAAGGAAAGTCATGCCCAAAGGAATCATCCGGGATGTACGCCTTGATGTCGGCGGCATCGTGATCCGGACAACACTCACCGTCATAGACATGGTGAGCACCGAAGATAGTTACTCTCTATTATTAGGGAGACCATGGTTGAAGGAGGCTCAAGCACAACATGATTGGCCCCTCAACAAATTGACCTTGACTCAAGGAGGAAGCAAGGTGGAATTGAGTACTCAAAGAACCCCGGCACTACCACCGGGTAGGAGACCCTTAAATTGGGAGGACTACGACTGGGAGATGGGACTATCTGATGAAGAGGAAGCAATAGTCTATGAAGCATTTCCCGAGTTGCTACCTATGGGAGACTTTGATTTGAAAAGCTTAAGGAAGTTGAAGGAGTCAAGCTGTAATACAGTGGGGGTTGATAACCCTAAGAAACCGGGAAGGCCTAGAGCAAACCCCGGCGAACAAGAGAAACCTCGACCTCGTAAAGCTACCAAGAAGGAGCAAGAGGCCATGGAAGAGAAACCCGTATATCCGGACCAATTCTACAAAGTTAAAGAAGGGGATATAACGGTGGACGTTACTCCTGCCGCGGAGGCAGTGAAAGGAAAGAAGATAGCGGGATGGACCGTAGAAGATGAAGACCTAGTCAAAAATTTGAACCTAGGAACCCTTGAAGATCCTAAATTGGTGAAAATTTCCAAGGACTTGGGAGAATACGAAGCTAAAGTGAAAGATCTTTTGCTTCGTTTTAAAGATGTGTTCGCATTTACCTATAAGGACATGAAAGGGATACCCCCGTATGTTTGTGAACACAAGATTGAATTGCAACCGGAAGCCAAGCCGGTGCGGCAGATGCGGTACAGAATGAACCCCAATTACGCCGCCAAAGTGAAGGAGGAAATTGATAAGTACTTGGAAGCCGGGTTCATATACCCTGTCGACAAAACGGAATGGCTATCACCGATCGTGATTGTGCCAAAGAAGAATGGGAAACTACGAGTGTGCGTTGACTACCGCAAACTCAACGCAGTCACCAAGGTAGACCCTTTTCCTCTACCTTTTACCGAATCAATTTTGGAAGCTGTTGCAGGACACGAGATGTATACGTTAATGGACGGGTATAGTGGTTACAACCAAATCATGATCGCTCTGGAGGATCAATTGAAGACATCTTTTATTACCGAGTATGGAGCTTTCGCATACCGAGTAATGCCCTTTGGTTTGATGTGTGCCCCAGCCACATTCCAAAGGGGAATGATGAAAATATTTGCAGACTACCTTGATAAGTTTATGAAGGTTTTCCTAGATGATTTTACAGTATATGGAACCAAGGAGGACCATATCGAACATCTAGAGAAATGTTTGATCAAGTGCCGAGAAAATGGAGTAAGCCTAAACCCGGAGAAATGTTTTTTCTGTGTAAATTCGGGAAGGCTCCTTGGACATGTGGTTTGCCAAGAAGGCTTGTTGGTGGACCCCAAAAAGGTGGACGTAATAGGAAAGTTACCTCCACCAACCACAGTACGGGGAATTCGGAGCTTCTTAGGACAAGCCACATATCACCGGAAATTCATTTGGATGTATGCGGAAATCACTAGACCTCTGTACTTACTTTTGAAGAAAGGGGAAAAATACATTTGGACAAAATCCTGTCAAGAGGCGTTTGAGGGGGTGAAGAAAAGACTCACAACAACGCCTATACTAATAACCCCCAATTGGGCTATGGAGTTTCACGTACATTGTGATGCCTCCAACATAGCCATTGGTGCGGTTTTGGCTCAAAACATCCACGGAGATAGAGATTCTCCAATATACTATGCCAGCAGACTTCTAAACAACGCCGAGAGGAATTACAGCACCACCGAGCGAGAAGCTTTGGCGATGATTTATTCAGTCGGTAAGTTTAGACATTACCTTCTAGCTAACCATGTGGTTTTCTATGTAGACCACCAAGCTTTACTATATCTAGTCAACCGACCAGTGGTATCTGGCCGAATTGCTAGATGGATGTTACTACTTCAAGAATATGACTTTGAAGTAGTCTACAAACCTGGGAGAAGCCATGTGATGGCCGACCACCTATCAAGGATAGAAAGCGGAGAAGATCCCTCAGGAGTACAAGACCAGTTTCCGGACGCCAGCCTCTTTATGGTGCACGTGCAACCTTTCGAAGATTGGCGAACACCTTTTATTGAATACCTTACCCATGGAAGATTACTGTCAGCTCTAACCACTTCACAAGAGCAGGACAAGATCAAACAACTAAGTGAACCATTCGTTTTGAACAACGAAACACTCAAACGGGTAAGCATCACTGGCAAAATACAGGAGTGTATCGCTGGCGACATCGTTGAAGAGATAATAGGGGAAGCCCATGAACACGAAGGAACACATGTTAATTACAATACCACGTGGCAAAATATTCTGCGCACACCTTATTGGTGGCCTACAAGGAGGAAAGATGTCTTGGCATATTGCCAAGAATGCCCGATATGTAACATGGTAAACAAAGGTGAGATACACGACGCAATCTCACTGGCCGATATTGAAGACCCTGATAACGTGCTACCAAATGAGCCTTTGGAAGCCGGAGAAAACTTGGCAGGTGGTGCTGATCCCGATTGGACAACCCCATATGTCCAATATTTGACCCATGGAACCAAATGGGAAGACGACCTACCTTACGAGGAACAACAACTGATAGCTCATCGCAGTCAGTTTTACATACTAAAAGAAGGGGAATTACATCGCATCTTCCAAAACAACGTTGTCAAAAGATGTATGCCTGGAAAGTACGTGAAAAACTACATAAAGGCTTTCCATATACGTGAAAATCGGCATTACTCATTCGACGCCACCCTGCAACTCATCTTACGAGAGCCATATTGGTGGCCCACCATAGCAGAGGATCTCTCGTTGTTCATAACTTTGTGTACAGGTTGTCGTGGAAAAGGGGACGAGCTGGCCCCAAAGGAAGGATCCCACGAACCTACTACCTCAGAAGGCGCCGTACCCTATGAAGAGACCCTCAACGATTGGAGAACACCAATAATCGAGTATCTGACCCAGGGAGAAATCAAGGTAGGGACACTTACGCGAAGGGAACACAAAGAGATCATACGAAGAAGCGAGTTTTTCACGATGGACAAAGGAAAACTCAGGAGATTAGAGAGGAATGGGAAAACCAAAGAATGCATTGCGGGACCTCAAATCAAGCAATGGATAGAGAAAATGCATACTTACCAACAAAAACATTTGACCGCTGATCAAACTTGGTTTCGGATCTCGAAGGGAAATCGATGGTGGCCTACCATGGGGATCTACGACGTACAAAATTTTATCAAATACGATTGCCCGACATGTCGGGAACAATTTCACAACTTAGCAAGCTTATTCATGGTACATGTGCAGCCGTTTGAGGACTGGCGAGCACCTTTTATCGAGTACCTGACTCACGGGAAGTTGTTATCCGTTCTAGCTACCCCTAAGGAACAGACTAAAATTTGGCAATTGAGTGAACCATTCGTTTTGGACGAAGAGAAGCTCATGCGGGTCAGTATCTCCGGCAAAATACAGGAATGCGTAGCTGGGGACATCATCGAAGAGATTATAGGTGAAGCTCATGAACAAGACGGAGTGCATTACAATCTGTCTACTACATGGCACTATATATTATGCACACCTTATTGGTGGCCCACACGGCGAAGGGACGTACTGGAGTATTGTGATGAATGCCCAGTATGTAAGTGTGCAGACAAAGGTGACGTGACTGGGGACGTTACCCCACACGACTCCGAAGAAGACGATGACCCACTTCCTGTCAAACCTTTGGAGGCACAAGAGGATATGACAGGAAAAGCGGAACCAGATTGGACAACACCATATGTCCAATATCTAACATGTCAAACGTACGGTACACCATGGGTGAATTCCCTACCTCTAGAGGAAAGGAGATTGATTGCTTACCGCAGTCGATTCTTCATACTCAAAGAGGGAGAATTACATCGTATGTTTCACAACGGCATCGTAAAGAAATGTATACCGGGAAGGTATGTGAGGAGTTACCTCAAGACCCTCCATATAAAGGAAAATCGGCATTTCTCGGAAAACGCCACCAGACAACTGGCGCTACAAGGCCCTTATTGGTGGCCAACCATCGCGGAAGATGTGTCGCTACTCATCACGCTATGCACTGAATGCGAAGGGCAGGGAGAAGAGTTACCAATGGAGGGAAGCTCTACTCAACCTAGTAATGAAACGGATATGATACCTTACAAAGAAACCTTCTACGATTGGAGAACCCCCATAGTTGAATACCTGGCACGAGGGAAATTCAAAATGGATGCAGAAACTCAAAGACGGCAAAGAGAGCTCCTACGGGATAGCGAGTTCTTCGCTTTAGAGAAAGGAAAACTCCGGAAATTGGAGAAAAACGGAATGGCCAAGATTTGCATTGGAGGTTACCAGATAAAGCATTATATCGGGAAAATGCATGTCTATCGAAAAGCACATCTGAACGATCAATACACCTGGCTACGATGTTTACAAGGGAACCGGTGGTGGCCCACGATGGGGCTGTGCGACATACAAATGTACATTATGTACGACTGCCCGTCTTGTCGAAGAAGATTTCGAGGCCCGCTCCATAACATAATTTGCGGGTCCATTGCCGTACAACCACAAGACACCAAGGATTGGAGGAAGTTATTGATAGAATACCTCACCTACGGATACCTTAAAGGACCCCGTATTTCAAAGAATCAATACAAGAAGATAACTCGACAAAGCCAGGAATATTTCATCGAAGAAGGAAAACTAAAAAGGATATTCCCGGACGGAGACATTAAGATATGTATTGCCGGACGCGAGATTGACGAACACTTGAAAGGTTTACACGTAACCGATTCAGGAGAACATCTCAGCATGGAATTAATGTGGCACCTAGTCACGTTTGGACCCTACTGGTGGCCCACGTGCGGAGCTGACATTAAAAACTTATGCAATCATAAATGTTTGACCTGCAGCAACCAACTGGAGTTCTCAAAAGGCAAGCAAAACCAATCACACCTAGGCAAGAAAGAATTCCAAGGAACACCTACCCCAGATTGGAGACGCCCTTATATGGAATATTTGACATGCGAGAAGATCTTTACCCTAAACTTAACACCAGAAGATAAAAGGGCTGTGGAACACAGCCATAAATATTTTGTGTTCACCGATGGTACTTTACAAAGAATTCGTAAAGGAGGCAAGAATAATCAACGCTGCATTCCGGAAGCCCACGTACCCAGGTACTTGGCTAGGATTCACGGAGAAACTAAACCTCATTTGGCCGCCATGGAAACATGGAAGGCAGTGGCCACAGGAGAATACTGGTGGCCAACATGGGGAGTTGATGTGTGCAACCATCTAAGAGATTGCAAAACTTGCAAAGGAATGGGACGTTGGGAAACGCAACCAGCGGAGAATCAAAACTCGGTTGTGCAAGAATCAACACACGAGCCAGATTGGAGGCTCTCAGTTATACAACAACTAAATAGCATCGAGAAACTGGACCATATTAACAACCAAGAGGAATTGGGGTTAACCAGTTTCGACACGGAGACTTATTTCGTAACCGAAGATGGTCTGAAATACCGCTTACCAAATGGGATGGTAAAAATGTGCATCACTAAGGAGGATGCCATTGATTGGGTAAAAAGAATCTATGGGTATCAAGTACCCCCTCTTCCGAAAGAAGAAATATACACAGAAATACACAAAGGCCCCTATTGGTGGCCAAATATTTCCCGGGACGTGGAATATACACTCAACGAATCCAGAAGGTATCAGGATACCTTACTACCAGGTTTTAAAATTGAGAACTATGGAACTGTCTTACGAAGCCAGAAGGCACATGATTGGAGAGAACCAATCATCCAACACCTCAAGAACCCCATGGAACTTAGCAATTTTGCCTTCCACGAGGAATTGGGAGTGTCGCGTGAAGAATTACCCCAGTATTTCTTGCAAGAAGGGGAATTAAAACGGAAGCCCACCAATGGAGACATTAAACTTTGCATCTCCAAAGACAAAGGGATTAAATGGTTGACAACCGTACACCATCAAGGAAACCCACATCTCTCAATGGACGAGATGATCTCACAAGTCAACACAGGACCATATTGGTGGCCCACAATTCCTCCTGATATTGACTATTTATGCAGACATTGCAGGATTTGTTGGCCCGATCAAATCACAGGACGGATGGTCGGGTGCACCACGATCACAGCGAAAAGGGAAAACGAACAAGACTGGAGAACCCCCTACATTGATTACTTAAAACATGGTCGCTTGACCACAGAAGCGTCCACTACGCAACGACAACAAATAGCAATACGCAGCCGACCTTTCATGTTAAACCAAAACGGGACACTAATCAAAGAGGGTCCAGACGGCATGCGGAGAACATGCGTGGCTGGACCAGTGACCACAACTATCATTGCGGAAGCTCATGAGGGTATAGCCGGAGGACATTTTTCAGCTAGAATCACCCTCCACAAGATTTTGACCGCTTTGTATTGGTGGCCCACCATGAAGCGAGATGTTCATTTATATTGCACTCAATGTGATATATGCCAAAGGGTTGGTCCTAAAGTATCCACAAACCTCCAACCCTTACACCCTACAATGCCTACTGAGGTATTTCAAAAATGGGGTTTGGATTTCATTGGACCAGTCAATCCGCCAGCTAAAGGCACCAAAAATCGGTACATCATTACGGCCACCAACTACACCACCAAATGGGTTGAGGCCAGAGCTTTGAAAGATAACACGGCGAAGTCAACAGCCAAATTTCTCTTCGAAGAAATAATTACAAAATTCGGATGCCCATTGGAGTTCGTGAGCGACCAAGGAAGTCATTTTATTAATGACACTATCAAAGTACTCACCCAAGAATTTATGATTTTACATTGAAAATCAACGACTTACTACCCACAGGCGAATGGGCAAGCTGAAAGTACTAACAAGGTGATAAAAGTTGCCTTGACCAAAATGGTTAATGCCAATCGAACAGATTGGGATACCAAGTTACATGCAGCGCTTTGGGCCTATAGGACAGCCTATAAGGTTACCACAAAGCACACTCCATTTTCATTAGTTTTTGGTACGGAAGCCTTATTGCCTATGGCTTACCTTCACCCTGATGTGTACCAAAAACGGAGCCAAGAAATTCATCCCATTCTCGAAAAGAGAATGGAACAACTCAGAGTTATGGATTTGACCCGACATGAAGCGGAAGAAAACATGAGACACATGCAAACCTTACGCAAAGAAAGACATGACCATCCAAAACCAAAGACACGTTGTCACCAATGTAAACAAGGAGCAACCAAGCCACCACAAAATGAGGCTAAGGAATCCGCACTCATGGAGAAAGAATCAGAGCAAGGGACTACACTCAAACCACGATTTTACCCCGGCCAACGAATCTTGTGGCATTTACGCCATAAAATACCCGGGCCCGGCAAATTCAAAATACGATGGGCAGGACCATACGTGATTAAACAACTCTATGACAACGGATCGGTGGACGTCACCACTTTACAAGGAGAAGAGTTGGGGCGAGTTAACATGAACAAACTCAAACCATATCAAGAACCGGAGGCTACTCAAGCTTATGCTTTACAAATTCTAGCATGCCATCTGTTGGAAGCAGAGATTAAGGCAAAGAAATCCCAAACTCAAAACAAGGATATTTCAAAGCCTCTATTGAACCCCTCTAACCAAGGAACGACCTCACATACCAAACCTCTACCATACCCGGATCAGGCTACTCTGGATGAAGAAGACTTGGAGATACATCGTATCATGCTAGAAGGTTATTACGCGCAACCCACAAAGTTATGGGAGCAAGGTGTAACCCGACCACGCAACCTTGGGACAAAAGGCACTCAGTCAACCAACGAATTGGTCAAACCACAAGGGACAAATGTATTTACGCCACCAAAGCCAACCTTGGATGGAGAAGTACAAAGGGATGCGGACCATGCCTATAAACACCCTACCCATGTGAAAGAGGGTAGGGAGGTGCATCCTCTTGAATAAAGAAAACCACACACATCACCCCTAGGCAGAAGCTCGCCTAGGGCGACACACTGGGTTAGTAACCAGTGAGAGCCTTTTTACCACCTAAACACGGTAGAAAGTAATGGGAATAGACCATAACATGTTTATGCGACAACAACAACAAAGTGTCGAATCAAGGAAGGAAGTCAAGACCACCTGGGACTCGAAAGTGCAAGGATACGACTAACTCGAACCACAAGTTGTAATTAAGATGCGGAACTCTTCAAAGAATAACACCACCAAATTCCTAATTACTACACTTTCTCAACCAAGTGAGGAGATCATCTCACACACCGAGTCCCCACCTCACCAAGACCAAGAAACTTCAGAGGTAGAGGACCTAGAAATACACCAAGTCTTAATGGAAGGGTATTTTGCTCAACCGATACAACAAAAGAGAAATACCTTAAACCTCATAAGTGACAACCAAATGAAAGAGAAAGAAACCAACCTACATACCATACAATTACAACACAAGAAAGATGCCTTAAACAGGCACGACCAAGGGAACGGAAAAGAAACCAACCTACATATCATCCAACTACCACCCTTATCCCAAGGGGGACTACTACCAAGATCAGGAGGAAATTTGGAAGCCGCCACCCCTATGAGGAATACAATCCATGCCCACTTTGCCATATCTAGCTCGGACCCCACTGGGGTGGAACCAATATACCAATAAAATTTGGAGGAAGATCCCTGGGCAAGACTCACCTGGGATCTCAACACTGGACTAGTAACCAGTGGGAGCCTTTTTATCACCTAAAACGATAAAAAGTAATGGAAGTGAATCATAACTTGATTATGCACCAATAACAAATGTCAAAGCACCAAAGAAAATAATTTACTTCAAAAACTTGAAGAGTGAACACTACAACTAACCAAAGACCACACGAAGTACTTGAAGAGCGGAACACAGGCCCGGGTGGACACCAACTTAGCAACCATGTATAACCATATGAATGAATGCTGGATGAAACCCAATGGGGGAATGAACGTTGCTCGGGACGGAGTTGTGGAAGGTGTTAATGTCTTGAAAAATAATCTTAGGAAGGGAAGCGAAGGTGGATGGACGCTGAGACTTACATTGGAGGAAGTTTAGAAGGCAATGGATGAAGATTGGTTAGGATGAAGTCTGGACACTGTTGGTCGAGGACATTTTGAAGGACCAATTTTACTATGAGGAAGCCAACTATGAATGAGATTGGAAAAAATAAAATAAAATAAAATAAATTTTTTCGGATGATGAGTAAGATGAATGTTGATAAGCACAGATTTGATGACTTATTTTATGGACAAGGGAAGCTGGTTCCATGTCCTAGTACGTTAAAATTGGATAAGAGTTGAAATCTTATCAATGAACGCTGGACGAGAGATTGAGTCAAGGAAATCCGAGACGGAACGGGATGAACAACTGATTGAATGGAGGTAGTTCGGAATGAAGTTTGGAAATTGTTGTTCGATGAAAACTTTGAGGGATGACTTTAGGGTTCAAGACAGAATTCCGTTCGTTAAATTTTAAAGGAATATCGAGATGGGTGAACGCCACTGTGCGTGCATGATGGTGACTTATTAAAGACCAAATGAATAAGGGCAGACAATTCCGTGTACGCTACATTTTCTCATCGGATAAATGGGAATGTGAGTTCAAAAAGCGTATAAGCGAATGAATTTGAATGGAATTACTTACGACTAAAGACTAAGTAAACGACAGGTGCAGAACAGTGAAGCCTAGATCGATGAAGAAGAACCAGCAGAAAATTTCAGAGGCATCAGCCGAGTTTACGAAATCCCCAACTCGGTTAAAGCTGCAGAAAAATTTACTGATTGTTTTAGAGGAATGTACATAATCTATACCAATTTCATAAAGAAAACCAAGAGGATGTCAACAGGTACCCGGTTGGACAGGCAAACATTAAGCCCTCAACCAGTTATACCCAACCACCGCATCAGGTTCACATTCCGATTCAAGCACAAAAGCTTACAACTTTTAAAGTTCATCCATCAGAAGTTCATCCATCAGAAAAACAAAGACAACCATGTTCACCATATCACTCCGGGAGCTGCGTATAAAGACTGGAGAGAGTTGAATGCAAATTTTGGAAAATATGTATATACGTGTCCGAATCATAAACAAAATACAGTATAAGACTAGGGAAACCAACTCCAATTTAGTTTTTTTTTGTTGGAGGGGTCCAACAAGTGGACCCCAAGAAAATTGGGGATTCAAACCCCAAAGGGCGAATCCCACTTAAGAGTAACCAGGGTACCTACATCAACCCACTTACACACAGTTAGTCAAGATTTAACACAGAACTGACAAACAGATGAAGGCTTAGAGGAGAGGGCTTACCGGATGCCACCTCGGCATGTCAAGAAGCACCACCTCAGATGCCAGCTTGCACAAGGGATCTAACGCGGCCGCACCAAGAAGAACCCCCAAGCTTAGGGTTGAGAGCTCGGGGCTGTTCAAGACTCTCTCTTTTCAGTTGAAGTGCAGCGGTTGCAACAGTTACCCTGTTCCTCGCCGCTCAGCTAGTTTGGACCGCTAACCGAATCCTCATAACCATGGAAATCACCACAGTTTCAGTGTCTGCAGGAAAGCAACTGTCACAGCAGGGTGAGGCTTGGAGTTTGATCAAGTCAGGGGCACTCAGGGCTTTAGCAACCATCAGGTTTAGCACTGGAGATACCAAGTTATACCCTCCCTTGTGCAAGCAGCACATTTGGCAACACGCCTTGCTTCAAGCAGTCAGCCAAGCGGCCAAGCTTCTGAGAGAGCTCCCACACCTTAAGTTGATGCACGGGTTGCTCCCCTACACACCAATGGAGTCGTTCACTTTCAGCATGGATGCTGCATTTAAGAGCACTCAATTCAGCAAGGAGGAGTTGACCTTCTTGCGCAAGCTGCGACTGGAGGAGTTCCTGTGCGACGTGCCATGGGGAGTGTTGCATTCAGTCCGAGCAGCAGAGGTTATCAACACCTTGCAAGAGGAAACGCTGAAGGTCAACCTTAAAGGTGAAACCTTCCCTCTGTTCACTGAAAATTGGAGGGACTTATTTCGGAACATCTTTCATTTGTCACCCAAAGGGGCGGGTGGAGGAGAGACACGGCAGTTGCATGAGCTCTTCCCTTCTTTAAAGGTCATACAAAAAGGGCAGGTCACAGTGAAGGTGAGTGACTGCCAATTGGCCGGTTCCAAAAGGCCATTGCGCCTTCTCAGTTCATTCTTTTGCCTCAACACAACAGGTCAGTACAGTGTCACCATCCATTTTGCTAAGCTAGTGTTGGCTGCAATCAACGGACAAGCAGTGGATTGGCCTCTAGAGTTCTTTGATGAGTTTAAAGCGGAAGTGGTCACTCTGCATCGAAACCAACAGGAAGATAAAGCAAAGGTCATTAAAACGGCAATTGGACCTCATCTGACCATGATTTTAGAAAAGGCCAAACTCTTGGACAAGCAGGAAAGGAAGACAGCAGGGTATGGCACCCCAGCAGGGTTGTCCATGACTGAAAGGGAACCCCCAGCCAGGAAACGAAAATTGAGTGACCAAATAGGGAAGGGAAAAATGGATGCAGTCATACGGATCACCAACCGTTACCCCCACCCCTCCAAAAGTCAGGCCCAGGCGGCTCGTGACACGGATGCAACGGGGGAGCCTTCCAAGCGGCGAGTCATACAAGCTGCAGAAAAGTGGCAGGTACCAGATAGTACTTCCACCATGATCAACCAGATCTGTTTCACTCATCGCAGGTTAGAGCAATTGTTAACCACATTTACCAGTAAAGCTGGACCAGAGTTCATTCAGAAAATGGACGATGAATTCCAAAAATTGCAGACTGATGCCACCAGCCACTACAAACAGGGATTAAGGGAGAGAGAATCCCTCACTGAAAATGAGCATGCGGTAGAGAAGGGTTTGTTACAGATGGAAATCAGAAAGCTCACCGACCAAATTTCAGCTCTTAATGAGAATTATGATGAGCAGATCGAGGTGTCGTTCGATCTCCAGGAACAATTGACCACGGCAGAGGAGGCATTGGCCACTCTCACAAAAACCAACAAAACACAACAAGCACAATGTGACCAACTGACTGAAGACTTGAACCGGCAGAACAACAGGCTGGCGGAAATAGAAGCGGAACTGGAAGCTACCCAAGTACAATTCACCGAACTACAGCTCCAGCATCAGGGGCAGTCCGATCTTTTAGCGACCACACAAGAGCGGCTTCGGCTACAAAATCTGGCATCAAAATCGACCAGTCCGGATACCCCCAGATCCGGGGATCAGACGCCACATGCAAGTGGCAGCACAGTCCACATACCTACATCAGGGCTCTATTCAATGGTGGAAGGGGCCCTGAATCAACCCGAGACCAAGGAACGTGCCATCAGCGAGTTACAGCAGGAACTTGCATACATCCGGCGTGAGAGGGATGAACTCCAGGTGACACTGGGAAGGACAATGGAAAGCCCCCGCACGATTGATGAAGAAGCACTCGGCCCGGCAGACATTCCCAGATCAAGCACAATGCCGAAGGCCGCCATCTACCACCAGCTAACAACCAACATCCCTCCTTTTACTACTATCATGCAATATTTCCAGGCTATGAAGGGCCTCAATCTCTTGGTCAGCCGGGTACCGCTCCTCAAACCAGGTACTACCCTTTCGAAGAGCCAATTTGAACAGATCTGGGAAATGGCTGATGCTACCGCCAGAGACACAATTGCATTCATGTGGGTTACAGGGGATATCAAATTGCATGCAGGGATGATGGAATTAGTCACGGGATCCCCACCCTTTTATGTTGGACGATTCATGCTCAGAACATTGAGTTTCATCAGCCACCATCACTCAACCTACTACAACCACACCCCATCACATAGGCTGCCCACCCTTAAGTCCTACTCGAACTCTGTTTTCCGCCAGATCAGGGACTTTGTGAAAAACCAACCCATCACATTCACCCAGGCGCTCAAAAATCTCTCTACAGAGGATACAACCATTTGTTACGAAGCCACCCAGCAATACACATGGTTACAGGAGCGCCATCCCCACAGGTTACCCGAACCTTACACGATTCAACAGATTCAAGACTACGCAATGCGAGTGATTAAGGAAAAGGAAACCACCCTCTCCACGCGGCGTTTCGGCACACCCAGCCCACGCACGATCCTCCAGACAGATCACTACTGTCAAGCAAGAGCATAGGGACATGCTCTCTCTCGGGAGGGGAGGATAAAATGTAGAGACATTCTGCATCAGACAACTGCGAGGTGATTTCGGTGACAAAAACATGCACAAGCTAAGAAGCAGCAGCAGCAGCGCAAGGGGGAGCCGATCGAGGGTAAGGACCAGAGGAGGCCGCGGAGCAGACCGGGAGCGGCCACGTGGCAGAACAGGCTGGGAGCCCAGCTAGGGGAGCTGGAAGGAGGACTGTGAGCCCAAGAGGGAGAAGGCCGCGAGAATTAGGGCCAGGCCACCTCTCTTTGGTAGGACCCACCAAGCTTACTAATTAGGGTTACGTGTCGAGCTAGTGAAACTCTATACTAGAAGGTTAGGGGCCCAAGTTTAGTGAACCTATTAGTAAAGCGTTTCGCACTAGTAGGTTAGGAGCTACTTAGTAGAATAGTAAGTAGGGATGGGAGAGGATGAACCCAGAAAATGGTAGATGAAAGGACATGGGGATGACTATTTCTGAATGAACTCACCTAACTACATTGCCGTCAATGAATGACGAGCCAATTTTGGGGATGAATGGAGGAAATGAATGGTAACCAACTCATGGCACATCTAGGCGGTTAGAACATGCCCGTATGTACTTCATGGGTAGATCTATTTTAAGCACGTGTCAGTCTAATTATAGATCTGACAGGGTTGAATTTAGACTGTAAGGGCATATATGACTAAAATTAGTAAATACAGACATTTAAAGACCTAACCGCCACATCTTAGATTACCCTAAATTCGAAGCCTATATAAAGGGGCCACATATGGCACCTAATTCACCTCATTCTAAACACGAGCCATCCGAGGTGGAGGACGACGCGCTTGAAGACTAAAGGATATAACCTATCCTCGCATTCGAAGACTAAAGGATATAACCTATCCTCGCGTTTGAAGACTAAAGGATATAACCTATCCTCGCGTTGAAGACTAAAGGATATAATCTATCCTCGCATTTGAAGACTAAAGGATATAACCTATCCTCGCATTTGAAGACTAAAGGATTGTAATCCTCGCAATTGCAAATTCAAAGGGATTGAGATATTATCCCCGAACTTGAAGGCGTAAAGGATTGAAGAATCCTCGAAATGATTCAAGACTTTAGAGGATAGGAAATCTTAGAGTTTCTTCAACACGAAGAGGATCAAGGATCCGTAGAAAATTGAGATTTTGGAAAATCAAATAAACCGGAGGAACTTTTGGAGACATTGATTTGAGAGTTGATTAAACTTGAAAGCGTAAAGCCAAAATTGGCAGTACTCGAAAGAATTAAAAAATGGAGCAAAGCCAAATTGGATACCTAGAGCTACTCGAGTGTGATTTGAGGTAGATTGAGCTAGGTGGCGAAGTCGAAATCATGATCTAGAGAACGTGGTGGACGCGACATGGAGATTATCAAAACATGAAATCATTTCAACTTGTGTACACGGAATGCGGCCGGCAAATGGAACCTCATCAACCTCTCAACTCGGAGCAAGATTAGGATTTCAAACTCTACTTCATAGATTTAAAGAACTCAAAAATCATGTGATATGATTGAAGATTAATACTCGAATACGGAACAAACATTTAATGAAAGCTTTTCACGAGAACATTATGTAAACTCTAGGAATTGAGTAGAAGAATGAAATCTTATGAATATACTTTAGTGAGGGGGTATGTTTGGACCTTCAAAGGAATCGTGAACTTATCATAAACATACATTCTTAATGGATTAAGGATATTTTACGATCATTCAAACCATGAAAGATATTGTATGTATGAATGATGTTCTCCCTAAAACACTTAACCCTGACATTAAGATTTCGGGGAACATAAACTTGACAACTTGGACACTTTATCCTTAGGGATTTATAAAAGGATTTTGAAACACTTTTCTTGATTACGAAAAGTATTGTGTTGTTAAATCTATTTGAAGGTTTAGGATCACCTAACCTTGACATTAGATTTCGGGGGACATAAACTTGAAAACTTAGGTCAATTTGTCCTTGAGGATTCAAAAAGAGCATTAAGATTTTGTATCACAAAATTAAGATTATATGAGTGCAAACACCTTCACCAGAAATGGAAATCAAATGAAGGATCTAATTTTGGTGGGAGTAATTTCCATGTAAACCGGTCAGCAGCGGGTTACACCATCTAAGTTTGCTGAGGGTTTGAAGGTGACCTCGACACTAATTAAAGATTGGAAAAAGGGCTTTGAAAAGATTGTGATTTACTTAAGAGAACTTATCATGAAACAAGCATTGTAAGAAGCCGGAAGAGGCTAACTCTTTTGAATGAACAATCACAAAGATTTGTGCATAGTAACACTTGAGCTTAAAAAGGATTTGAGTACCTTTCACTTACTTGAGCAATCTTGACTAGAGGTACGCTATCCATTGCATTAGGCTAAGGATCGTAACCAAGGATTTCTACTCAAGCAAAGCCGCCAAATAGGCAAATTCCACATCTTGTCACCATGATACCTATACTAAGATTTCACGTCATTCCAATCTAAGGAAACTTAGGAATAGTAAGTTAAGGCGTTGAAATCTAACCAAGGATATCTCGGAGAATTCTACTCAATAGATCTTGAGAATTCGGAATTACACCTAAGTAAGGGAATGTGAACTTTGTGGACTAAGAATAAAGTTAAGAATCAAAAGGGAAAGAATACAACAATTGTAAGTATATTCGAATTAAAAGATCTTAGTACAATATTCTTAGAATTGAAATGGAATAAGAATATTTCATTATCATTCAAACCATGAAAGATATTGTATGTAAGGATAAGAGTTTCCTTTAAAACACTTAACCCTGACATTAGGATTTCGGGGAACATAAACTTGCAAACTTAGGTCAACTACTCCTTGAGAGTTCAAAAGAGCATCAAGATTACATGTTACAAAATTAAGGTAACAGAGAGAATACAAACACCTTCACAAGTATGAAAAGCTAAGATAATCTAATTTTGGTGGGAGTAACTTCCATGTAAACCGGTTCGCAGCGGGTTACACCGTCTAAGTTTGCTGAGGGTTGAAGGTGACCTCGACACACTCAATGTTGGTTATGGCATTTTCATGGACAAGTTTTGAGGTTAAAATGGGATTTGTCCGTAGCATCTTGACTTTGGAGATGAGCTATAACGAGGGAAAAACTTGGCATCAATAAACCTTGAAATTTGAATATTCTCATAATTGAAGGAAGTGATGCACGAGAATTTGCCATGTTTTATCCCCAAAAAAGGACCTTTGACCAATCAATTTCACCTAGAAAGTGAGCAGAAGGTTTGTGTGATCCACTAGATGGGAACAACTCAATAGTTGAGAATCTCCACAAATTCTCATGCCAAATGTGCAAACCACAATAGGCTAGCCATCTCGAATTCGGAGCTGTATATAAACTATCCCATATTTCTAACCACACATTTGCAAAGAATTCCTTAAAATTTTGAAAATGCCCAAATGTTAAATTGTGAAATAAGACATATAGATATTCAACATCGTTCAAATGACAAAGATTCAAATATGCACTACATACACCTTATCATAGTTGTCACATATGATCATAACTCTTTACTATCCAATTTCGGAGGAGTCCATCTCCAAGTCATGCCAAGTCATCATATACTTTACGCCAACATCATAAAGCAAAACTTGGACCAATAGTAAATTTGAACCAATATGATACATGACGACTATAAAGTGCTTCTATTTTGGAGCATTGAGTGAGAATATTCTTGATTGTTGTCCTCATTCATACATCTATTGTTTGTGGAATTGATTGATTATCTTATTGTGGCCAATAAAAGTATGTGTGACAACAAGGAGGGAGGGCGGGAGGGATATCATAGGCGTGAGCTCATGTGTGAGCATGGGGTAAGTTTACTGAGTAGGGATGTGGGACAAGTGTTGCTGCCTCATGTTGGAGACGGTCCCTTTTGGGTATGGGAGGGGTTCATGGGTTCCTAATGGTTGTAGAAATAGGTGTATGTGGTGTATCCAAAACATGGGTGTTATATTGACAACGTGGGTTATTGGTGATACTATGTGTTGGGATCACATCCTGAGTTTGTCATTGTTTATCCCACAATTTGTGCTAATTGGCAAGGTGTGAGTGACCTCAATGTAAGATTCACCTTTGGGGTTTTGTTGGTTGTGTGTGGGTTGGCTGTGATGGTTGTAGTTATTAGGGTAATATGGGGAGTTGGTAATTTTCTAGATGTCTCTTGTTGAGCATGAGGATTGTGAGGCAACGGAATGACATAGTCTATGGTTGCATCCACAGTTCTACCCGTAATATCCATAGAGACCACATTGTGATTGCCACATTATTTCTCCAACACCTGAACACCGGTTGGATGCTCTTTTTGAAAAGAGGACACTTTTGGCGGGAATACTCAAGGTCTACTCCATAATGATGTTTTGAAAAGCAGATATGGGGTAGAAGCCACAATATTTTTTACTATCACTTTGAGCTCATAGCCACCCTCACGCCACCCTCCCAATTGTTGATTGGTTTTTTTTCCCAATAGAATCACATTAACCAGCAAAGAGAACCAAGATTCTCAATTCTTGACTGATGTTTCTTTTCAAAGAAAGAGATATTGGTAACATTTCTCTCTAATCACATATTTCCTGAAAATATTGAGAAAATTAATTATATATACTTTAGAAGAGAAAAATAAACTAAAATAAATAATGTAGATGTGTATCATGTAGATGATTATCTATGCAACACAAAAACCTTCACAAACCCAAGGATTCTTTTTGATGAAAGGTTTGACATATTTTTTGTATTTCATTAGCAAAGTTTCCTCACTCTATACATACTAAGACCATAATGTTGTATATTTTAAGTCTACATATGATAAACATGGTTACAAAATATGCACATGAGCCAATGTAATATCCGTTTTATGAACATTATTTCACACTCTTACTTTGAAATCGCTTACATTGGGAGCTAACTTAACTTTTATGGAACCACACTAAACAATCCCACTCCTATGGGTAAAGAATCATCGTAATGATGATTAGTCTGGGCCACTCTAATTCTTGAGTCAGGGTAACATTAACATGGGTCCAAGACCTCGGATCTTCCCCTTAATCTTCCTGAAGACTTCCAACCAACAACTTACATGAAATAATACAATCACCTTATGTCAAAAATAGCGCAAAAAAAAACTAAAACCACCCACAATATTCTACATTAAAAAGAACAATTAACATGGCCCACTATGATTTTCCCCTGAAACAATCATGTGGGTTGGAAATTAGTGTGGCCCACATCAATTCTCACTACGGGAATTGGCGTTGGCTCTAGCGAATAGAGCTTCATGTTTGGTGCCGTTTCCGGAAAGATCCGAGGGTGGTGAGGCCCGGCCGTGCTATGCGTGTGAAGATAGTTTTGTGGGCCTACGGTATATAGTGTGATTCCACGCTTGCCTAAAAGGAGAGGGGGAGAGGGAGTGGGAGTGTTAGAGACGAAACGACAATAGTGATGAGCTACTACTAACTTAATGCCTCGGGACATTGACTTGAATCTTGTGAGACCCAATCCCCATGTTGCCCACGACCGTAAGTTAGCTTTCCCTTCGCAAAGGAAGGCCAAATGAGGTTGATTCAAATCGCGGCTTTACATGCAACATGAAGTGCAGCTCGACATGCGGAGATGGGCATCCAATGGCCGGCTACCTTGCCAAATAATAGTCCAATGAAGCTCCGTAACTAGGCCTTGGGGCCCTTCTCTCTAAAACGTAGGTGGGTCACGGGTTTTCGTTTCATAACACCTATCGAGGGACGGGGTGGTAGTAAAAAGCATACATGTCTTCTTTTATAGGTTGGGTGTTGATTTATTCCATTTAAATCTTTGAAGGTCGAAGTGAAATCTCTATAAAATTGTATATAATGATATAGTCTAATTCAACAGCTTATTGGAAAAAATTGGTACCTCTTATGATGAATTTGATTGTACGTGTGGCATCTTTTTGAAGTCAATGTTGTTCACTCAAAAGTTCAGTCATTCATGTGTCCACAGGGAGAAGATTGATACGTATACGTATATGCTAGTACGGTTGGGTGGAGGTGACTGGTTTGGGGCCCCTCTCTCTAAAACGTAGGTGGGTCGCGGGTTTTTGTTTCATAACACCTATCGAGGGAGGGGGTGGTAGTAAAATTATACATGCCTTCCTTTGTAGGTTGGGTTTTGATTTATTCCAATCAAATCTTTGAAGGTCGAAGTGAAATCTCTATAAACTCGTATGTAATGATACAGTCTAATTCAACAGCTTATTAGAAAAAATCGGTACCTCTTATGATGAATTTGATTGTACATGTGGCATCTTTTTGAAGTCAATATTGTTCACTCAAAAGTTCAATCACCCAAGTGTCCACAGGCTAAAGATTGTTACGTATATGTATATGCTAGTATGGTTGGGTGGAGGTGACTGCTTGGACTAAAAGTTCAACCTTGGGCCTCAACCTTTAGGGGTTGAGCTCACCAGACAAATTCACAATCTTAGACCTCAATTTAAGTGTTAAATTTTCTTAACTAGCAATCCCATGCTCTACAATAGTAGGTAATCACCGTTTCACCCCTCCCCCTCCCCCTCCCCCTTGGTAGGTGATGTGAACATTCACCTACAGGTAGACTGTTGCTTCATCTAGGAGGCCAAAGATTTGTGCCATCCATGTAAGTCGAAAGTGAAAACGTCGGGAACACATCATAACTTATATTTGTTTATTTCTTGATGTTTTGATGTCTATTCTTAGATCCATGGCTAGCCACATAACACTCAAATATATATAGGTGTTCAATAATGATAAGTAACCAAATTAGTTCACTTACCTTACTAGGTTTTCTCATTCCCAAACGTAGTTTGCGAATCACTCAAGTGGTTGTGGTCTCGGGGGGTGCACTCCCTTTTATATTTTGCGTACACGTGCACTCAAGACCTATTTATCGGGGGGGCTATATTCCTTGTAGAAGATTACAAGGTGTGGTATTTTCCAAAATAAAGGTAAATGCTTGTATTTTAAAAACACCCTATCAGTAATTATACTTTTTTGTGGTCAATGATGAGGTCAATTTTCCAAATTACAATCTATCATCCGTTAAGGTTCCAGACTGAAGATGAAATCAAATTGACTATCATCTTTAGTGGTCTTGCATTTTAGTAGGTATCATTATGGTTGTTACCTCAACTTTCTCCCTAAACCTTGGCCTCGAAGCTCTTTAGTGACGATCAACCACACGGAGTAGTGGGATTCATGGGGTAAAAAGTGGTCAATGGTTGTGGTCAACATTTTGTTATGTTTTTTTCTTTCATAAAATAGAACCAAAAATAAAAATAAATAAAAATCACAACCACAACCATAACATGTAAACAACCTTGAGACTATGATCGGGGAGAACCGGCAGTTAGTTACAGACGAACCGGTTGAGTTTGAGAAATAACCGGTTGAAGTTCAAGACTGCAGGAAAATTACCGATCATTTTAGAGGAATTTATAGAATATACCCATTTTAAGAAAGGAAAACCGAAGGATGTCAACATGTAACCGGTAGGACTTGCAAACACTAGGATCTCAACCGATTATGCCCAAAAATCTCCCCAATCGCTGCCTTGAGAGGCTCGGTGACATCATTGATGGTGTCGGATTTGACCTTCAAGTGTTAACTCACCCATGGTTGTATTGGGCTCCTGGTAATCTCTATGTTGTCTAGATGTCCAAGCAGTTTTCAAGTTTGTTGGGAAAATAATGAAGTGCAGCTATAATTTCACCCCATATCCCACACTTCACTTGAAGGCCCTTCTTGACACCATTAATTAACTTGGACTTGGTTTTCCTTGATATGAATATATAGTGGAGTTCAATGACACAACATTTTGCAGTTGAATGAATCCTCAGCAGTACAAAGTGGGTACACATCAAGGTTGGTAAAATTCAAGGTGCGATTGCATGCGTCTACACACACAAATTACAAAAAGGGTTACCAGGTTAAACATACCAAGTTTTTTTTTTTTAAAGGAAAAAATATAAAGTGTTGGGGTAGTGTACATGATTAAGTGTAACGACACTTAGCCCCTAAATGCTTAAGATGCTCAAATGCATCAAAATACATGTGTTTTATGTTCGTTTTGTCAACTTCATTTTATCACAATTTTTTGATATGTTACTAGGTGTTATACGATTTTGAAACAATGGGGGGTTAATGGATTGTATCAAATTTGAGACATATATAAATTTTTGAACTTAGATTAGTTGGATATTCTGTTGTTTGGCTCCCCTGTTTGGACAGTTCATACCAAGTCCGTCATTTGAGAATAGGCACGTGTTCATGCCCGACTTGCTTGAGTTGTTGACCACTTAACAAAGGCTAAGCATCCACATGGTTGGATGTGCAATTTGCATTTCAAACGTGGAGATACAAATCTCCAAAATTCATTGTGTCTCGTGGTATGCTTCAAGGTGCCTTTAGGTCTTCCATTTAGAAGTCTATCTAAGGGCCTTGCCACACATGTCAATTTATTGACCAAACTGAATTGGTAACAATGAGCTTTGCGACCCGTGAAAGTAGGATTCAGTTACCCTAGCCAACCGGAACGCTGCTTGGGACCATTCGCACTATCAACTCACAAGCAACAATGGAACAATTAGGGGAGGCTCAAATTAGCAAAACTTTTGAATTAGCTAAGTAGTTGGGAGAGGCTCCGATTAGCCATCATATGCTAGGTGGCTACACTTTAGGATTCACAAAATCATGTCAAAGTTCACATGGATTCATCCTTGGTAACTGTTGAAATTTTCTAACTAAACTCAAAAAGTACTTCAACAAAGCTTGCCTAACCCCTCCCGATTCCAGTCAACATAAGGGCCGGTTTACACTACGGTGGAGAAGGCCTCCGGTCAGTCAAGAATGCTTGGCCAAGACATGGTTATATGAGGCAAATGGTGGATGTGCCGGAGAAGAATTAAAGGCAATAAAATATTTTTATTGAGTTGGGCTTCTCCGGCCTCTTGAGGCCGGACAAGAAACTCCTCCTCCGGAGAAGCCCAACTCCAAAAAGTGTCGCCATGTAGGCGGCCATGTCATTTTATCATCCATGAGAAAAGTTCATCACCATTGTTTTCTTCACCTAGTGTAAACACCCACCGGTCAAGAGTTGCATTTTCGACCAATCACAATTGAGAAACGCCCTTTTTTTCATGACCGGTGGACTTCTCCACCGTAGTGTAAACCAGCCCTAAATATGGTGGCTTGGTAACTACATTGTTTGATGGTCATACTAATTCCCAATTACCCACATTATTCTTTGATTATAATTTGAAGTGGCCCACTGTAATTTTCAGCGTGAAAGTTTAATCCTGGTTGTTTTGTCTATATATTTGGTCGAAAATTTAAGAAAAGGCAAGTACTATAAAACTAATGTGGGCCGCACTAAATTCCAACCCACATGAATTTTCCACCCACACTAATTAGACAAAACAATGTAGTTGATACAGTGTGACAAACAATTGGGCTACTTCTCAAAGTCATAGACCGGTTTCGGTCACCAAACTAGCCCTAAATTGACTAACAAAAAATGATGTTGGCTCGGTCTTTATATATGCCACTTGGCATGCGGTTAGGTCTTGGGTTACATGTCATTAAACGATGATGCTTTTGATCTATGATTCAATGCTTCTTGTCCCCGCCACAGTGAAGTTCTTTGAGATCCAACTTTTACAATTATCTCTTTGCCTCAAGTCGAATAAAGCATCTGGGAGCCCACCACATTACTTTCTCGGCCAGGCCATAAATTTGACACCCTAGCCAAATTTCCAGGGGACACCCTGTCCCAAATTTTGGGTGTCTCAAGGACACCCTGCTCCAATTTTTGGGTGTCCTCATAAATTTCTCTTAAATTTATTTTTTTGTCAAAATAGGTACAATTTTGAAAAATATATAATATCATTTCAAAATCTCAATCAAAAATCAAAAAATCACTACATATCATAACTTGCAATGCAAATCAAACCTACAAGCGGCGGCCTTTCATAGCACACCACTTTACCCATACTTGTTCAAAGTCAATGGCCTCTATGGGGATTTTTGCCATTGCAACTCTCATTTGTGCTTCCAAAGTCTCTAATACCAAACTACACCGTAAAGTAGATTTAATATGATTTTGAGTAGAAAATCCTCTCTCACAAGAAGCTGTACTAGCAGGAATTACAAGAACAGCTTGCCACAACTTTGTCATATGAGGATATCTTCCAACATAGTCCAAATTGGAAGAATAAACCATCCAAGCTTGGTGCATTTTAAGACCACCACATGAAATATGAAGTGTATCCAAAAAACCTCGAAGCTCTGATTTTAAACCACGCTCATCAAAAAAATTCCCTCCATTAGTGCAGAAGTGGTCAATGAAACTCTGAAGTCATAAACGAGCATTTCGATGAAGAAGTGTCAAGTTTGTTGAAAAACAGACAGGGCTAAATAGCTTAGCTGCATTGAAGAGCTTCAAATTAGGAAATCGTTGCTGCAATGATTCTATCACCTTAACCACATAGGCCTGTGCAATCACCTTGCACCCATGGAGGGTACCATCACCACCAAACTCAATTGCATGAGACAATGGTGCATAATGCAATATATGTAAATGCACCACTCCTGTAGAGTCTTGAAAATGGATCTCACCACCTCTGGAAATGTCCAAAAATTGTGCCACAAATTTGGTATCCACACCAAACTCCTCATCTTCATACACCAAGAATTTTCTTGACAAACACCGTGTCGTAATTTCTATGGCATCTCCAATTTCAATTAGATCCAAGTTTTCCTTTTGGAAAATCTTGTTTAATGTATGCAACTCTCCAAGTACATCTGCAAGAAGGTGAATAAAAAACAAAACTGAATAACATCGAAACTTGTGGTATAGTTCTTCACATCCACTTGGACCACGAAAACAAGATAAAATGGCTGGCATAGTTGATGCCATCCGCTCCATTACTTGGCCCATTGACAACCATCGCACATTGTGAATATGCAACATCTTCAAGCGCCCTATCTCCATGATACTTAAAAGGCCCTGTAATACTTCATTCCTCAAAAAAGACTTCCCAATCCATCCATGCAATTTGTTGGATAACTTCTCCAATGAAGTTAGAGGGGTGATTGCTTCCACTGCTTCTTTCGAAGCCAATGCCTCTCTATGGGCTATGCAATGTGTTCTACATAAATGTAAGACCTCTCTCTTCAATTTTGTTGCAAAACCTTCATGCACACCAACCATAGATGCAGCCCCATCTGTAGTAAGTCCAACAAGGTGGCTTTGAACCAAATCATATTTGTTACTAGTCTTCTTCCACGCTTCAAAAATGGATATTGATGTTCCATTTGGAAGGCCTTGAAGGTTTAGGAATTGTATTTTGGGTTGGCCTATACCATCACCCTCTAAATAAGTCACATAGGTAATCAAATGTGACTCCAAAGCCCTATCAGTGGACTCATCTACCATAATAGAGAAAAATGGAGAAATATTAACCTCCTCAATCAATTTGTCTTCAAGGACACTAGCAATGGCTAGTAGAAATTCCCTACCCGAAACTGCATTTTCGTAAGTCCCATAGTCATTCACTGCACTAATGCTTGGCATTTCCATGTATCTTCCAAACTTGATGAGATCAGGGAAAGAAGATAAAAGCATGATGTTCAAAGATAAGAAATAAATCATTTTCATGGAGGAAATGATCTTAACCTTGTTAGATTCCAATGCCTCTTGCATATGTGTTTCCATTGATCTTGCAATCTTCCCCTGTAAACCCAACCATCTAGTACGGGCATAGATATGTTGATTGCTCAAGTTGTATTTGAGCAATCCAGAGTTCTGCAAATTCACTGATCTTTTTCCCACCCCCCAAGGTCCACTTGCTCGAAATTTCTCACAAAAAATACACTTCAATTGAGTTTGACCCAAAACATCAATACTTCTTACCCACGGATATTTGAATTTTCATTCCGCTCTATAATTTCTTGCTTTCATGCTCCCTTGCCCATCCAAATTTGCCTCATGGTCTAGAATATGCATAAGTGCTTGCTCCTCTGGTAGAGTTTCATAATTGCTACACCCTTGAACCACCGTAGCACTTTCTTTCTCCAATTGGTGACCCTCTTTAGGAATTTGGCTACTTTCTTCATCCACCTCGTTGCATTCGACATTCAAATCCACCTTCGGTCTTTTGATAAAACCTGCGAGGGTTGCTTGCTTCTCGTTTTTCTTACTCTTCCCCATGATCTATACATAGAGGTTGACAATTATATTCAACTTCAATGCTCAAGAATTTGCTTTCATCCAAATGCCCACAACATAACTTGAAATCAAATGCTCCAACATAAATTAAAATGAGCAAGACTACCACCAAAAGAAGGACAATCCAAATAGCTCTTTAATAATATCCAAACTAGGGTCACCGGATTAGATTTGACCTCACAAAGTGCAAAACAAGTTTGTTGTCTTGAAATGAATGTTTGAAAACTAGGCAGCCTTCAAATGCACATATCTTTGCCAATACAAACTGGAATTTAGCAAAACTACTACCAAAAGAAGCACAATCAAAATACCTTTCTAGAAATATGAAGAACATGGTAATTGGATTAAAATTCACCTCACAAATTGCAAAATAAGCTTGCTGCCTTGAAATGAATGGTTGAAACTTGGACAGCATTCAAATGCATATATCTTTGCCAATACAAATTGGAATTTAGCAAAACCACTACCAAAAGAAGCACAATCAAAATACCTTTCTATAAATATGAAGAACATTGTAATTGGATTAAAATTCACCTCAAAAATTGCAAAATAAGCTTGTTGCCTTGAAATGAATGGTTGAAACTTGGACAACATTCAAATGCACATATCTTTGCCAATACAAACTGGAATTTAGCAAAACCACCACCAAAAGAAGCACAATCAAAATACCTTTCTAGCAATATGAAGAACATGGTAATTGGATTAAAACTCACCTCAAAAATTTCAAAATAAGCTTGCTGCCTTGAAATGAATGGTTGAAACTTGGACAGCATTCAAATGCACATATCTTTGCCAATATAAATTCAAATTGAGCAAAACAAGAACCAGAAGAAGCGTAATCTTCATAGCTTTCCAAAAATGTAAAGAAGTGTGTAATCGGATAAGAACCGACCTTACAAATTGCAAAACCAAATCGATCAATTTCTAGAACTAGGCGACCTTCATATGCTCATAACTTTGTCTATACAACTCGGAATGAAGCAAGACTACCACCAAAAGAAGCGAAATTTCAATAGCTTTCCAACGATATGCAAAACACATCAATCAAATAAAAATTTGATCTAAAAACCTCGGATTCAGATTGTGGATCTTAGTTTAGGGTTTAGGGTAAGAGATGCTACGAAAAAGACACCATTTGATGAGTGTTGTGAGTGTGAGTAGGGTTTTACAAAGATAACCTAGTTCCCATGGTTCTCATGTTTATTTCATCATTTTACATTTAAACTTCCTTAATCCAAACTTCATATGTTTAAGAACTTCATATGTTCAGGGCCATAGGCCCTACAAGTACAAGGGACACCTTAAATTTTTTTTTGGTGTAAAAAGGACACCCTTGTAGGATTTTTGGGTGTCCTCGGGGACACCCAAAATGAGATTTGGGTGTCATAGGACACCCTAGGAAGCAAAATACACCCCCCAGGGTGTCAATTTTATGCCTTGTTCTCGGCTAAAGTAAGTTTTCTGGGCAGTTTACATTCCATGGGACCCCAAGCCCAAGAATCATGAGTCCCAAGAAAAAATAAGCAAAGCTCCAAGAGCATGGGACCTAGGAATACACTAACATACATGTTGGTTGATAGTCTTGGGGTTCTAAGGGCCGGTTCACACTATGCCCAAGTCGAGAGGAGAAGCGTCACTTTTCTGGACCAAATTATGTCGAGAGGAGAAGCCTTTGGGCTGAAAAAGTATATTAAAATAATCAGATGTCAGATTTTGAATATTTTAATGAAAAAAAAGTTCGGCCTCTCGATGGAAGTTTGGGTTGAGCATTTTGCTCGACCCAAACTTTGCTCGAGAGGCCGAACTCTTGGCGCCATAACTTCCTAAAAGTGTTGCCACCTAGGCTCTTTTGGAGGCGACGTCCTTTGGACTTCGGCCTCTAGTGTGAAGGCCGAGAGGACGGACTTTGGACATTTCTGCATTTTCATTGGTCCAAACGCTTCTCCTCTCGACGTTTGGCCATAGTGTGAACCGGCCCTAAGTGCATTCTACAATCCACAACATGTCCCAACTCCAAATACTCCACAACATCCCGGGGCCTTTACCCTAATACCATACGTGATAATTTATGAGGCGGGTTCGGTACAAATGGAGTCTAAGTCTTGAGCACATCGTCACTTGTCACTTTTCCACTAGTCTTGACCTCTATAAATATTTCATGTGACACCTCAAGAGATTAGCATTACATCACCAAAGTGTTCGACATGGTTGTATACCTCTCGTATGATGAATACATTAACGAGTTGTCGTGGATCGTTTTCAAATAAACACCTACTTAGGGCCACTTTGCACTACAACGTGAGAGCCCTTGACCCGTGATGTACAAATTATTTGATTGGTCGAGGAGTTGGAGACGGTCCAAGTTCACTTTACACAAGAGCACCAGGACCTAAGGGTCCAAAGAATTTTGAATGGATGAAGATTCTACATGGCGTGCTACATGGCACCAAGTGGATAATGTTTCATGGTTTATTAGTTATTGCGTTGGGCTTATCAAAAAGAGGTGGATCTAATGCAAAACTAGGAGCTATGACAATCAACTAAAGTGTCGAATTGGCTCCTAGAGATGTTCTATTGTCATGGCGGGGACCCAAACCCGAACATATATTGTGGTCCCTCAACATGGTTCACTTTTCACTAAGCTTGAGGGGTCCAAAGTATTGCAAGATGGATTTTTATTTCCCTCAGTACGGCCTTTGAATGATTTTAAAGGGCCCTCAGATTTTCATGGTCCCGGCTTTTGATATGCGTGTAAAGGGGCCCTTAGATTGAGAAATAGTTTTATTTTAAAATATGGGCACTTAAATTTTATATTATTCTCAAGTCCAACATTTGAGGTATCCTTGAACTTGGGTCAATCGAGGATGGACTAGAAGAGAAAATCATGATTTTCATGGGGACTCCTTATATTTGTAAAGATTGCCTCTTTCGTGTTAGGACCTATGTTCAAAGAGTTTTCCTCACATTCTTGGTCATACAAGAGTGAGACTAGAATTTTGTTCCCAATTGTGATCGTGGGAACAAAATATTCTATTAGGAACATAAAAATCGAGCTTGAGATCTTCTTGAGAGCCAAGAGGTTGGTGGGCATGGCTTGTCTATGTCCAAAACGTTTGTTGAAACTAGAGAATTTGTGGCTAACACACCAAAGACAATATGCACCTTCATTATTACTAATTAGACCCATGTTGTCCTAGCCCATTGCACCCATGCATATGAGATAATGTTCTAGGCACCCGCACCATTCCAACTTGTAGTTCCCATGTGTATCTAGTACAAGATGTGTGTGTGTGTGTGTGTGTGTGTGTGTCCTTTCCTTTATTCTTCCCTCCTCCCCCCACTCACACGTAAGCCTCCTCCTAAACCAGGGTTTGGGAGATTTTTAAGCTCAACCAGGAAATCCACCCATGCACAACTTCTACCGGTTTTTTCAGGATTTGACCGGTTGCAAACTTGTTGTCATTAATTTGGACCGGCCAATATACTATTTTTTTTTCAAGTGCCGGCTAATTTCCTCTTCATTGTAATGACAACCGGCCAAAAACTTGGGCATTGATAAGTAAGATGATTTTCCAATGCAGTAAAATTATATCTACAAACAACATACACCATTGAACAACAACGTCCAAAGAACATATCAACATACAACAATAATATGTAATGATATCAACATCCAACAACGATGATCAACAATTTATCCATAGCAGGAATTGAACCTAAAGTAACCCATCAACCGGTTGATGGCCATGGATTTACTCTTCTATCATACCTAGGCCTTAAAACCTCATATTAGATTTGAGGCCACAACATGATAAAAGAGTAACCTAACATGCCATACTATATACAAAAATGAAATTCATCAATCGTTAGAGTCAAAATCAGCAGTATCATCTTCACCTTCAAGAGGAAAACGCCCTAAAAGGTATCTTTGTGGATGTGAAAAAAACCATCTAAACTTTGTAGAGTTCCTTCATAAAGCTATGGCTTTCATTAGTACATTATCAAGATCACCACAAAGATCTTCCATAGACACACTCATAATACATTCTAAATGCTAGCCGTCAACAATGAAATGCAATAATGAAGCAAAAGCTTCGCATGTCCGCCATTCACCAAATCGCTACAAGCCTACAACGAACACATAACCTAAACCCTAGAACAGATGATACCCGGCCCTAGATGAATCAAACCGGATGAAATTTGTCTATTTCACAATTCATCTGGTTAAAAATCCTCCTCCTCAAAATGGTTGTTGGTTGATTTTGATTTTGATTTTTATTTTAAAGCACCGGTTTCACATCCTCCACTTTCCCAATACAACCGACTTTTCACAAAACCAACCGGCCGCCATTACACTAAATACCGGTTCTCCCCGGACATTGTCCTAAACTACCACCTAAACCCCATACAATCCCCCCTGATACATCCCACTACCCACCCGACTGAGCCCGCAACCATTGCCACTTGCATGAGCTTCAATTGGTTTTCTATAATATAAATTGGGATCGACCGGGTCACAACAATTGGTCGACAACCTTAGCCTCTAAATGCCAAAGCGGAATCTCTCCAAAATGTCTAAAACGGTTAGTCCAATTCAACAACTTATTAAAGAGAATTGACACCTCTTATATACCCGGCACCTCCACTACTTAGACCCATGTTTTTCCGATGTGATAGATCATGTCATACATTTGACATCCTTGTAAATTTAGCATTTGTTCACACAAATTTGCAAATCTCCACATGTCCAAAATCAAAAGATCATAGCCTCAACGTGTATGTTGGTATGATGTGATTGCATGGACAAAGATGTATGCCTCGATGTACCCATGTTATGTGCCACTATATTTGTTATTGCATGGGATTAAGCATCTTGACTTCTATATTTCATACTTTAACTTAAGTAAAGTCTACAAATAAAGCACATATTGCATTTGCCTTGTAATAAGAAACTACTAATCAACAAAAGTGAAGTTTTAGTTTTCTTATCCAAGTTCACGAGCAAGTTAATTCCTAGAGGTGATCACGATGAGTATACACCCGCCTTACCTATTTTCTTATTCATGTTTTAAGTCCAATGTTTATGTTGCCGTGTGGAAGCCAAAGTCATAAGTATCAACCCAAGTCTGCTAATCACACGTCATCAATACATGTCAAGAATGGGCATGTTTGACTTCATCACCAATACATGGTGGAAGATATTAGGGAAAACTTGAGTTTATTGGTGACCACACATGCACTATGGACATTGAGGGGCTAACAATGCATGACCAATTTCTTTGAGAGTATGAGTTAAGGGGAACACTCATATCATTATCTAGATGATTGGAATATCAAGAATATACTCTTCCAATGGTTTTACACCTCATGTGTGTTTCTCATAACTACTCACTGGGCCCTCAAAATATAATGGTCGGATGCTCAAAAAACTCTGCAGGGAGACGCAAATTCATAGGGATCTCCCAACATCCCACTATTATATTTTTAGGGCCCACATCGTTGAGTAATGTTATGCTAAAACTTTGACAAGCAGAAGAAGGAAAGCCAACTTATGAAGGAATTAAGGATGAATGAAGAGCCTCTTTGCTCACATGCTACTGACATCTTTTGGTGGAGAATTTTTATTTACAATATCTATCACTCAAGATTAAATCATTTCCTATGCTTATTCGCACATGGTTTCTTATTGATGCGGACGGCATCACAAAGGAGAGACTTCTTGTTCTTCTTTTAGTCTCTTTGGACATGTATGTGTCCTAGTTCTCTTCTAAGCCGGCTTTTTGACAAGGGTTCCGGTGTCATGGTGGTAAGTGTATCTCTTCATGCAATGAAACACTTCACTTGCTTTCCTAAATAAAATTAAAACGGAGAGCCTTCTAAATTTGGGAGACATCAAATTTAATCATTGCCTTCTAGTCATTGCTTGTTTCCAATGCAATCCATTCATATGCCACATGAATAAATCAACTACAAGACCAACAATTGGGCAACAATTTAGCCGAAGGATATGAGGAATTCTTATCTTTCCCTCAGAGAGAGAGAGCAGCTCATGTGGTGGCCTTTTTAAGTGTAAGGGCCACTTCAGACACGAGACTGAGAGCCCGTGACCATTAAACTTCAAGCACTCTCATTGGTGGAAAAGGCAGAGCCAATCCAAATTCACTTCACACTACGCTTGAGGGACCAACGGAGTATGTGAATGCAAGACGAATTTCAAGTCTACACGGATTCCTACATGGCATCGAATGGATCATGTTTCATGGTCACTTGGACTATTTTCAAAAACCGCCTCTTAGAGGCAGGCCTAACACAAAACTGGGAGACCATGGCGCTCTGAATGCTCACAATCGTTGCTTTATTCTATTTTACCATGTGTGAGGATTCACATGAATAGAATTTCATTGAAATAGCATTTGATTAAGGACCCGGTCACATATGACTTCACACTAAACATGAGGGTACGTGATCTTGGAAGTGCCTTGGGACGGCCTTTGGACACTTTCCTTTTGGGCTCTCACAATTCCATGGTCACGGCACTTGGCTCGTGTGTGGAGTGGCCCTAATTAAGTATCTTGTCAATGTAAGTGGCAAAGATACTCCTATGTATGTGACTGGTCACATCTTATCTCGGTCAATGTAACTTAAGCGACAAGATACTCTAGTTGACCACCTTGGATGCACTTTGATTACTCAAGAAATTAGTCAATGGTCTTGGACTTATGAATCTCCCATACAATGCTAGAGAATGAACTTTAATTTAGGCGTGGTGTCGTTTGTAATGTTGTGTTTTAGATGAGGGTTTCGTTTTTTGGTGTGTTGTTTGGGGATTTCAGAGATGGAAATTGCTTGGTCAATTGGGCAGAGGGTGATGGGTTTAGGGTTCCACATGTAGGGACATAGTATCAAGGCATTTTAGTAAGGTGGTGAAGTCCTGTGGGGGGGAAACCATTTTGGAGTTTGAGGTTGCATTGTATGGCAAGGGGGCCTATGGATACTAAGGGTCGCTTTACACTTAGAGGCCGGGCCAATTCGTTGTGTAAGAGGTTTGAAATCCTCACTTGTGATTGGTCCAAAGGCTGAAATCAGCCCCAACCCTTTTACACCAAGAGGCCGGGCCGATTTGGTGGTATGAATTTTTTAGTGAAAAAATGCATGGTCTAACACGGCCCGAGCTCATTGAATTGGGTGCATTCAAAATGGAAGGCCAATTCTTGGCCTAGGGGCCAATGTCAAATTTTAATATTAAAAAAAACTTTTTTAAAATAAAATATGAAATTTTTAAGCGAACCATATCCATTGGATTATGTGGAAATCTGATCAGCTCTATGCTACATTATGCTACATTATGCTAGATCCGTTGGATTATGCTAGATTTATTGAATCGGCCTAGCTTCTTGGCCCTAAGACCTTTACATATGGGAAAATTGGCCCCCATTATAATCTTATTATAATGTGTAGTTGAGGCCAGCCGCCAACCCAAAAGGGGCTGAAATTTCATGCAATCAGCCTCAAGGGGAATTGGCCCGGCCTCTAGGTGTAAAGCGGCCCTAAGAGGGAAAATCAAAGGTGTGAGGTGTGGTACTTGTTTAATTGCCTGGAATGTTGGACAAGGCGGGGAGGGTCATGGTTGGGAGGTGGGCGGTGGGGAGCGAGGGGTGTGATGTAGGGGACCAAAATGTCCATGAGATGTGAGTACTCATTCTTGAATGTGGTGGAGTTTTGTTTGGTAGTATTGAGAGTGTCTTTGTGTAAATGTCTTACGCATGTTGGTTGGAACGTGGAATGTGAGGCCGGGGTTAGGTAATCTTAGGATAAGGGCATCGTTGTTCCATATGTAGTGGTGGATTTTCTTATTTTTGGGTGTTTTGTGAGATGTGTGTGTGTGTGTTGGGAGAGAGAGAGAGAGAGAGAGCTCTTGTGGGTGGATAGGAGGTTATCATGGTATTGGAGTGTGGAAAGATGGTGTTGTTTGTGTTGTGTGGAAAATTTTGGCATATTTATGGAGGCTTGGGGTGGTGCTTGCTAATGGAGTGAGAGTAGTGCCTTTGGTGGGGCAATGGCATTCTGAAAGTGGTTGTTTTTGTGTGTTGGTTTATTTTGGATGGCTTGGTGGCTTTGCTTAGTGGGGTTTGATGTTGAGTGTGGAATGGTACGAGTGAGTGGTGATGTGAGCATTGGAGCAATGTGTCGGGTGCCTCTTTGTAAGTGGGCCTACATGTGGATTAGAGGTTATGGCATTGGAGATGCAACTAGACGGGGAGCTTTGTGATTGGAAATCGCGTGGGGGTTTGAGGGAGAGAGAATGTATGTATTTGGGGAATCGGCTGATGGCAAACTGTGTGTTCTAGTGTGCATCATTGTGTCGCTTGCCATCTTGGCATGTTTGGTGCCGCTCTTCTCCAACGCAATGATGGTGTAGGATGGTGGTGCAGTGGTTGGAGTTCTTATACTTGGGTGTTGGGTGGAGGTGTGCATGGTTGTCTTGAAGCTTGTGCTCTGGGTGTTGCCAATGCAACGAATTGAAGTGGTGATGAATAGGGTGCAACACCGGGGACATGTTCAGGGTCAGGGCTAGGTGGGTATGAAGCCAAGAGAGTGTTACAAATGATGGCAATGTATCATTTGGTTCCTTGGAATATGATGTGTTGGTTGTGTTGGGCACAATGCTTGGATCCTCTTGTCTCTATGTATGTACATGTGTTGGGGTAAGATCGGCCCAACTTCAGAGTTGCGTATTGGTCTGCATCTCTTGTTCGTGGTGGTGTGTTGATACATTCCGGTTTGGGTACGCGAGCCTAGTGTGCCTTGCCGCGATCTCCTACGTTGATGTGTCTTCTATGTGTGTTGTTGCACCCCACCTTAGAGGGCCTCAGTGCCTTCAGGAGAGTTTTTGTCGAAGGAGATTAGGGCCGGTTTACACCATGGACGAGGACGTCGTCCTAGGGTATTATAAGAGCGCTAATTGGTTGCTGAACTCATCCCCAGACCACTTCGATTTACACCAAGGAAAAAATGGTACGATGATCATGAAGGTCGCAGTTCCCAAAAGACATATTTGAAGGCCTAATTAATGCACGGGCATGGTCCAATGGGTTTTGCGGTGAGAGAGGCAAGAGAGGTGGTATGGTAAGAAAAGGCAAGGGCCCGTGGCAAAGAAATGCCGTTATAATATTTTCTTTTAAAGAATTTTTTCGGGGGGCTTTATATACAACTCTTCCCACTAGGTAAAGCTCACAAAGCACATTTTTTAGCATCTATGTGATGTAATGAATCTTTAGAAGCAAGTCCGCCCCTTTACGTGCCTTGATCATATCATAGCCCATGAGACATACCATTTCTTTCATGCCCTACCCCTTAAACCAACTCCCACATGTTTCACCAAACAATGTGGGACATCTAGAACTCAAGAACTCTAATACACATGGCAAAGCGGGTTGCATATTATGATGCTCAATGTACAACGCAAGGTACATGTCACATGTAAATTACATGCATGTACAAATTAAATCGCTCATTTTTTTTTAGAATTGTTGTGAGAAGATTTGCAAGCCACATCGTCATACATTTAACAAGAAGTGAAGGAAAGTGAAGCCCAAGAGAAGTCAAGACAATGGTCAAACTTGATTTTTTTTTCCCAAAAATGTCCTTTTTGGGCATATAATAATAATAAAATCAGCACATTCATTTTTGGATGCATGGTCCGACTTCATGGTCCATGGTGTAAACCGGCCCTGAGTAGTGATATAGTGGTTTCCTTTTGGGATAGTAAAGTAGATGGAATCCAATGCAATTCTGTAGTTAATTTGGTGAGTATAGTGCAAGTGATGATGAGATTCTGATTTTCTATAGTTGAAAGTTGGCTTAGATTTGTTGCAACCTGCATTTGAGATGTTGTTACATGTTTTTTTGTGACCTATAGTCACTATAATTTTAGTTTTCTATGTAGGTACGTGTGGATTCAAGAACGGACATCAAATAGACATGTGTTTTAATGTGTTTAACTAAACTTCGTGCTCAAAATCTCATAATTATTCTAGATCCAATAGTCAACATGATTGGGGGGGGCCTACATGACCACTTAATGAACATGAGAACTTTCATTTTGATAATGAATAAGATATTCATAGGAACTCTGAAAATTGTGAGGCAAAATGAGTATGGACAAATTGGATACGCTAATCATCTTCATTGGATGTTTCATATTGTACAAGAAGATGGGTGCAAAGAGAAGAGAGTCCAGATAACACATGTCTACCTTAATGGGGCCAGTAACGGTCCAGGGAACAAACATGAGCAAAAGCTTTCAGCTTCCATACTGTGAGGGATTGTCAGTATTTCTTAGGGTTAGAGATATAATAATAAGAAGAAAAAAAATTAAATCATTTACATTCAATAGAAAATGTCCCGGCATCATCAAAGGCACCAAAGCTACATTACTAAGCTTAATACCAGATTATGATGGCCTCACACAAGACAACAAATTGTTCAACCTTGATCTAAACTATCAAGAACCTGGTGGGTAGGGTAAGTTTAAGGTTGGGCATCACCGTTTAACAACACCCATGCCGTTGCTGGAGATGCCCTAACTTAGGGCATGTTTGCACTAGAGGGCATTAGGCCATGGCTCTTAAGTGACCATCGTATCTCAATTTTTGGATGAGAGCATAGAGTAGCCCAGGGACTCTAGCCCAAAGTCTTTTGGAGGTCACGAGTCCTTAGTCTAAACTCAAAATATGGACGCACAATCCACCATGCCTACCTTCAAATGTTGTCTTGAGAAATTCCCCCACAAACCCGGCCAACATCGTCCATGCTTGCCATGTGGAATTATGTGTAGAATTATCATTCACTAAAAATGTTAGTGGTTGTAATCCAAAATTGTCCTCATGTAAACCTAAAGTGGGGGGTTTGTGACACTGTCAACCAATGAGAATTCAAGGATTCTCAAAAGCCATGGCCTGATGACGTTCGTGTAAATAGACCTTAAGAGCAAGCCCATTGTTGTGGTTCCAGCTATGACACAAGGCTTTGGATAGTCCCAAGGAGTGCACTGTTCAAGTACTGTAAATATACACGTGCGTGCACAAAAGGGGTATTATTTAGAACAAGCATGTACAAAATGTACGTACAAGAGACATATTGTTATTAAGCAGGAAGTAGATATACATGAGGCTGGAGATAGGGCTATAGAAAAATATATGTAAAGTACGCGTTTACGCGTTCAAGTCGGACATGGACCAAGAATCATGCGTTTTTTCATCCACTAAGTAACGACTTTATAACTAAAAATCCATAATTTGATATTATACATATAATAGGGCCATATTTTTGCATTTCCAAACATTTGTACACATGTTATATACAATTTTTGTATTTGTTTTTGGACCCTTGTGTACGTATGGAAATGTATTTTGAAACAATGACATTTGTAAGTATATTGCTTGATTTTAGCAAAAATAAATTGTATACATGGGTATTTTAATAAGGGGCATGCACGCACGTGATGCTTGGTTTTAATGAATAGTGCACTCCCTGAGTGGATAGTCCAAAACATCACTCAACTCTTTGGTTGCGTTCCGTGAACCAGGTATCGGACGAGCATAATACTCCTTTATTTGTGGTATTCCCTGTTTATGGGGAGCATTCATGGCATGCCTTACAGAGTTTTTGATAAGTAATAATAATGTATCATAGTTTTTCAATCGCAACCTCTTTCTTTAGAAAGAAACCATCATCTAGTTGCTTAGTAATGTTGTGTCCCATCCTAGGTTAATCAAGTTGATCACATGTGACACGAGTGTTGCGAATTTGTCTTGTTTTCGGAACCACCTATATTTCTCTATGATCGCTATGGATTAGGTGTTGGATTCTTTTGAGGAGTAATTCACCATGCAAGTAAGGTGGTACTTTCACATTCTTCAAGGTGAGTTTCCGAAAATAAGCAAGGGACATTATGGCTCGTTGGGCACTTTACATCAACAAGGCAGTCTCGAAAGCTTCACGGTGTGATGAGAGATGGACAAAGAGTCGCATTTTCGCACGGCAAGTGGCCCTTAAGTTCTGGAGAAAAGCATGGAATTGAACTTTTGCTCTTGATAACTGAACTCCAGAAAAGGGCTCTAAAGAATTTTGTCAAAATATAGCACATCGTTTGTGGACTCCTTTTTTTTTTTGTTCTTTTCTTTTTTGAGACAGAAGGCCAACCCAACCAACACCAAGAATGAATACCACAAAAGGAGTGGACTCCTGTTCAAGGGCCACCCAATTCCGGTGATCGTAAAGAATCATCCTCCGGTTCATAGCACTAGGAGGGAGACCTTTTGATCACTCGATCATGACACAAAACTCGTCCTTGTTATGGGCAAGTGATCCAAAGGCATTCCCTTCTTCTAGTGATTTGTGTTTATTCTTTTGTTTTGCCATATATGGAAGTCGAGTCATGATCTTGGGTCAAAGCATGGTAAAGTGAACACAAAAATGTGTCTTGTCACTTTAGAAGAGTCAAAAACCACATTTCCTAGTTATATAGTTCAAAATAATAATTATACTTCATGTTAAGGTTACCAAATAGGTGTGTCATGATGTTTTCATAGATATTTTTGCAATCTACATGATATAAGTATTACTAGAAGTAGGTTCTAAAGTGTGTAGAATTTATTTCTATAATTGTCAAATTTCAGAAAGTAAGAGTGAAATAGACCTTAAGAAGATGTATGTTGTTTCAAAATATGTGGTGTATTAACATACAACATGGTGTTGTCAAGTACCTTAACTACACACATAAATCATAATAATATATTGAATTGAAGTTGCTTTATCCTTTGTCCACTGCTAAATTTAGTATGTACCTCATACATGTTTCCAAAACCATAATGAGGAACAATTTTTTATTTTATTATTATGTTTGGTTCAAACCTATTGGAGGGCCTCGAGATGACATGTTGTAGAGAATTGAGCCCACTTCCTTATTATATATAAAAAGTGTATCACAATGGAAGCGCATACCACTATTCTTGTTCACTTTACCATGTTTGACTCTATTTGTCATGCAAATGATGTGTCGTATTTTGGAATAGGTATAATTAGTCAAGCCACATTGACTCAGTTGACACAATTGACACAACTGATTTTCCTTAGAAAATCATCAAAATTTGAGCTTTGAAAACAATTTATGTCCTAGACATAAAATCAAAAAAGCATTACGTCCCAATATGGATTCAATCAAATCATAGATGAAAGATGAACAACTCTAATGAAGGAGTTTGCACATGGTCCTTTGATTGTGCTACAAATTCATGGTGTGGGGTGGTTATCAAGGGGACAAGTGATGAAGCGAATGGGACTATGCAACCACGACTTGTGAATGGTTCAACATTGGGCCATGCTTACACAAACATTAAACCACTTGTGCCTCCTACTGTAGGAGGCACAACTCAAGCCTTTTTGTGGTCGACACTCATATGGTTCCAAAGATACCGCAAAAGTCTACGTGACAACAACGTCTAAATATGTATATTCCAAACTCCTACTCTTGTGCAATCCACACATTTAAGTGGCCCCTCAACCAATGAAGTCCATACTTTAATTTAGCATCCTTCCCATATGAAGAAGCTACGAGACCAATTCCACAAGGTTTGAATGTGATTTGGAGTGAAATTTGTGATGCCATGGTGTAAAGTTGAAGTTCTTTTAGAGGTCATTGATGGAGTGTTTGGTGCATCAAGTTCACCATGTGTTTGGACAACTCTTCTTGACTATGGTAGGCTTAGGCTTGATAGGAATAAAACTCTGAAGGATTTCCACAAAGTTTCATGGGTTGCTTGCTTGCATAGCATTTTGTAGCACTCCCAACATATGAGTCTTAGGCAATCATCCCGCATCAGTAAGAGGACAATGTAAATCTATCAATGTGGTAGGGTGGCAGATTTTTAACTACACATGATATTTGTGCATAACTCATAGGTTTGCAGTGCAATGTTCTTATTCTTATTTTACATGGGATGCTAGATACTTTTTATGTATCATTCATATGTTTTTGCTACAAACTCAACAGATTCAATTGCATGAGGTAACCAAAAGTGCGACGACCAAGGGAAAGCACCCATCACGGGTCCCAAAGGGACATCAAAGCAATCATACCCATTCTAGGCCTTTCCTTGCAAGTATTTACATGGTTGTTTGTAGCAACAATAAGACCTTTGATACACCAAAAAAATTCAATATAAGGATACTAGACAATTGATTGTGTCTAAGAGAGGCTTGATAGATTCTACAACCCCTCCAGCCATGGGATGGGGATTGTTTTTATTTTATTTATTTTCACTTAAGGGCCTTTTTGAGGGGTGTTTTAGGATCTTATGTGGTTGTATTTTACTAGCTTGGACCCATGCCATCCTTGCACGGGTGCATATCAATCCCATACGAGCCCAACCATATGCGCATGCCCTTGCATACTCGCCATATGGATGTATGCCCATGCTCGTAGGCCCCTCATGACCCCCCTGGCATCGTCAATGGAGTTCCTTAAGAAAAGTTATAACAACAATAAGTTTCTTTTCTTCTAATCATGTTGTCTCACTTTATCACGTTGTCCATGCCACATCACCACCATGGCTCCATGCCTTGCGCTTCCCCTTAGTTTCCCCCACCATGCTCACCTTTTTGCACTTGTAGTCCCCCAATTTTCTATATTTGTTCCATGTTTCTTGTGTGACATGTTTGTTATGGGGAGGAAAGTTTGAATGTGTGGCCCATTTTCTTTGAAAAACTAGTTGGACATGTGTCCATCTTTCGTAGACTCCCACCACCACAATCTCAAGCTCCATTGTACACAAATCACGAGGCCGTTTGCAACTAGGCTCACAAGATCGAAATCTTGGTATGTCTACGGCTGTATACGAAAATGCCAAAGAATTACTCCTAGAAATTTTCCGAACCAAATCTCAAATTGTCATGAATCGTCAGATTCCAATGACAATGCGCCAAAAGAAGATCTCCCCTCCCCCACCATCAATTACGTTGACTCTAAAACTCAAAACGGTTACTAAACTTTGAGCATGTAATCCAGTCTCTTTTAAACATATTACATCGTTGTGGTGTCTATTCTTAAAAATTCTTAAATAGTGCTCAAATGTAGGTGTCCGATTAAGATAAGTAACCGAATTAGGCCCGCTTATCGTGGGGAGGACAAAGGGCAGGAATCAAATCCCGTGAGGCTCCACATCATGCAATGGTGTGGCCTGGCCTGGCCTTGTGTTGCCTTTGATCAAATGTTGCAGAAGCATATCTTGACTTAACTTGTTGCATGTCCTGACTCCCTCTGCCTGAGGAGCCTGTGGCTGAGTATATATCATGCTTGCTTAGTTCATTCATTCATTACTTATTATGGCTGCCATTCACCACCTCATTCATACATTGTTAATGGGCTCACGACTTTCCTGCCCATGCAAGATCGTGCGCACAGAGAGAGAGAGAGCCTCTCATTCATTTCACCATTGAATGCTCTTCAATATTAATTATGCCCCTTGGAGATTACGTTTTTGGGTTGATTTGATACCGGAATCAGGTTTAAAGACCCCAAACTACACTAATACAAGAGATTTAGTGTTTGATTATATTTAGTGTTGTTACCACCCTACCCTGCTCAACACTAATTTTCAGTTCCTTGACAATTAGTGTTAGACATAATGTGTTGCTACCTTCTCTATTGTCACCTCCCTTGTTGTATCCCTTTTTTTCATATCTTTAGTAACACCAACTTTAAACATGTGACTGCCACATATTACTATAGTTGATATTTAGGGTTTGAGTTTACATTGAATGCTTTGCAATATTATGCACCTTGGAGATTACTTTTTGGGGTTGATTTGACACCGGAATCAGGTTTACAGACCCCAAACTACACTAAACAAGAGATTTAGTGTTTGATTATATTTAGTGTTGTTACCACCCTACCCTGCTCAACACTAATTTTCAGTCCCTTGACAATTAGTGTTAAACATAAATGTGTTGCTACCTTCTCTATTGTCACCTCCCTTGTTATATCATTTTTTTCATACCTTTACTAACACTAACTTTAAACATGTGACTGCCACATATTACTATAGTTGATATTTAGGGTTTGAGTTTACAGTTAATGTTTGTTACTTGCTATCATAGGGTTATTGATAGTTAGTGCATGTGTTCGTATTTAGTGTATCAAACACTAAATATCCTATTTAGTGTAGTGTACTTGAGGCCATTTGAGATGAAATGGCAGCAAACCTAGAGGGGATCGAGTTTTTATGTTGGATGGATGGGAGGTATGCTCGTATATTATGATTTCCTCTCTCCGATCCACCGTCATCTTGTCAATTTGACTTACACACATAAACTGACTTGGGTACTTGAAATCTAAATATCTACGTTGTACATGGGTCTTAAATAGCCCACTTCTCCTAGGATATGAAACATGTGATTAGTACAAGATGGTTGGCAAATCCAAGTCAAGGCCATAGCCACTCTCCTCCCAATTTTCTTAGCTCATATCAATATCTTATCCCATTATCAAAGTGAAGATCCTCGGTGCTCCTTAAAAGGTTGTATAAGTTCCCCCTGATTATGTTGTTATAGAGCGTGGAATGATTATCATGATTTGACATGCTATCCAATCTTCTTTTAACACATACATGTCTTTTTGATATGTGTTCTTGGAGCCACATCAAACTACATACCATTTACATGATGGTGTACCAATAAGGAAAGTAACCGAGTAAGGGTTGTCCACGTTACATTGTTATATGCAATTAGGTTGGGAATAGGTTGCCTCTTTATCCATGGAAATGACCTTGGGTCAAAACGTGATCGCAAAAACTTCAAATTTTGTCTATTCATGCAAATCACAACCATGGTTTAAAAAAACATTGTTTGTGTTTTCATACTATGGTAATAAATATCCAAAGATAGTATGGAACATTGATAATGTAGTGTGGCACAACCTAGTTGCACATATCAGTGTAGAAATCTCAAAGGGAGGCCACCAAATTGAAAGGGTTTTTTATCCTTCTAAAATTGCAAATAAGGGTTTCTAATAAGCTTCCATAAATAACCCTTTATTGTCACATGGTGCATTCCAATGAACTTGAAACATTCATATTACCTTTGGTGTCAAGGGCAATGAGCCCATCCCCATATCACCGACATAGTTTGTGATCAACCACTTGTATGTGGAGACCAACTCCATTATGAAGATATGGGAACAAAAATCTCTTTGTCTAATTCTTTTTTTGAGATAGTCTAGCAGTCGCATAGTTGAACCTCCCAAGTTGGGACAATTAATGGACATCTTTACTCCTTCTAAATTGGGATGGAGGGATGAGTGAGGAAGTATAAAAAAAACTAAATATACATATATTTAGAATACACATGTAACAATTTATAGATTCCAAACTTGGATTCATATGCCTATTCTAGAGGTGGTTAAAGTTCATTGACTGGATGATGAGTATCTCTCAATGAGCTTAAGTGTCAAGCTTGAAACATTTTTGGTTTGAAGTGTTGCCATCACTATTAATAATGGCTTATCCATGCAATGGGCAACATCCAAGGCATGAAGATTTGCTTTCCTCCTTTAACTCTTAATGACCTTCTACAAGCTTCAAAGCAAACTTTAGTGCATCATTCTCTTTCAAATTATAATAAAATTGAAGAAGACTTGCACCTATCTATTTTTGAAGCATTGATGGATTTTCATGATGAGTGGGGGCCCTAGATGAAGACATGAAGTGGCTCCATGGTAGCTTCCATATTTGAAGATGGGGCTCCCAATGGCAATAAAAGGGTTAAGCTTTCAACCCACTCTAAAAGTTTGAAGTAATTTAATTTGTACGGTAGACAAGTCCTATTCATGCATCAACCTTATGTAACCACTAAGTATGGGTGCAAAATGGTTTAAGATTCTCCTAAAACAAACACTTCAAGTATTATTTTTAAGGATCAACATAACAACTCATTGGTTGGGATAGCTAAAACGTTGATAAACTATTGTTATGTGCATGGGTTTGGTTGATAGTTGAGGAGAAATAAAGGCCATTTTACACACATGACCAAGGGTTGTGAAAAAGAACAATTTGAGGATATCTTGCGGTCATGGTTAGTGGTCCTAAATCACTTTTTTAAAAGCTCGGTCACAATGCAAAGCAAACTTAGACCAAATGTAGTGTTCTGAGTAAAAATGATCGATAACTAAAACTAGGTATTTAGTAATAAATTTTACTACAAAAAAAACTTGACATGATTACCTTCATTTTTTGCTAAAAACAACTATTTGGGTTGTCTTGCCACAACATCTAGGTGATCACCAAACAATTTCCACTTCTAGATTTGAAAGGTTCCATATGAATTTATCATACATTTTAAACATGGTCGACCATATTTCTGGTGACATTGTGTAAAGCAAAGTGAAACCACCACTCGTTTCTAAACCAATAAGGGAATCTAAAAACTGTGATCATGTTTCAAGGTCACTTGTGTAAATATGCCCTAAACTCATGGAAAGAAAGAAATGCATGCATTGTCTATTGGACACCATGGTCTTAACAACATGGTTACAAACAAGTGCTTTGTTAAATGAACATGCCTAATCTAGACCACTCATAGATGGGTCTTGCCAAATTTTACAACCATTTTGTTCGAAACTGTGTTGTTTGGAACCAAGTTTAGATTTGCATTAGTGTATGAAGACTCTAAAATCCCTTAACAAAACAATCATCTATTAATGTCCCTCAATTCCAACCTCGTCTAAGCAGAGATTAAAACCAAGAGATTAGTGTAGATGGTAGGATGTGCACAAAAACCTACACCATGATCAATACAACATGAATGGGCTCTCATTCACATTGGTGCTTAATTGTTTCTTTATTTTCTACACAAGTGCGTCTTACTTTGTTTATGGTCGTTAGTATCACCGGCTCAATAGTGTCACATATCCTACATTGAAGCCTATGTATAGGTTACACTAATGACATAGATTAAAGTAAGACCGGAGCCAAAGCAAGGTCAATGGGCTTATTGTACTCGGTTGTATCAGTGGAATCATGAGCCGAAAATTTTAAAATTTTAAAACAACACAGGAAAAAATTATGTTCCAATAAGTGAGTATATTGTTGTAATTCTAGTAATGAAATAAATAAGCATCATGGATTAACATCGGGGATGTCTTCCACATGTGGTGTAAGTTGTCACCCCACTCCTTACCTCACTCCTCCATTCTCACCCCTTACACTAAATGTGAGATTGTGAAGAGCTATTCAATTTTTTTTAAAATTACATGTGTTCATAAATAGTGTCATGTTGACAATTTATGGACTTGACATTTCTAGGGTTATAGACAATTCAATGTACTCCTTCTTAACTATTGTATGTGGCACGGAATACCAAAAACAATATGGCTCAAATGGTAGAATGAATGTGCATAAGAACTAGGAGATTTTGTGGTGATTGACTTAGCCTTCACGTGGTGGCCCGATGAAATAGTTACGTATTGGTTTGCGCCATACATGAAGCGAACCAATAGACATCAAGATGAGATTGTTTGTCAACACTAAAAGACAAGGTGCGTTAACATGTGGGAATATTCATCACGATTGTCCTCATTGATAATAGTATACTTATACTTTTCGTTGCCTCCAAGTCTAGGAGATCAAAAGCACAGGATCGTAAGCTATATGTCTACAACATGATGTCGGGAGAACTGGTTGTCCAAAAGGAGCCTTACCATTCCTAGGACCGGAAGGGTATTTTGGAGCCCTAGGTTTTTGGACCCCAACAAAAGAACCGGAACACATGAAACCAACAAGAGCATGGGCTTGACTTTTGGATTCAAGAGTGGAGTTTGGTTTCATAAATTTGGGTGGAGTATTATCCTGCGTCAAAACCGCCAGAATTTGACTGGAAAGCGGTCTCACATTAGCTCCACTTCACTCTTTCTTTCATCCATATTCTGGATTCGGATCCCTAGTGTAAACTCCTTGCATCCCAAATCTTGCCATCAACCAATATGAATGCTCGGTTTCAAAGTCTCTTTAGTCTCGGGACCCCTCGTGTAACGGCTTGGGATCCGTGGTCTCTATGTCAACCCATCCATCATGGATGAAGGGGCTGCAATTTGTTATTAAAAAAAAAAACCAACCCTGCAAAGATTGAGGGCCGGTTCATTCCAATTCGACACTGCTTGACTAAATCAAGGTCTTTGACTCTACTTCCAAAGTCAAATCATCTACAAACAACTAGTTACAAGCTATAATCTTGTACGGCATTTCCACCTTCGCAATGGATGAGTTAGTGTATGTAGACACCACGAGCCCCTCGCCTAGTGTAAACGCACCATATATAAGGCAATTGGCACATTAGTCCAAGTCGTGAGAAAGGCAAGCAAACCGGGATGCTTTAGCACACGGAGTCCCCATTGGCCTGCAGAGATGGTTTGCTGAGTCCCGACATTGTACACAAGAAGAAGAGGGAGGGGGGGGGGGGGGGGCTTAATTGGTTAGCTAGCGTCCTCCCTTGGAAACTGAATTGGCTTGTCGAAGAAGGAAAATGCACCACTTGGAGATGAGACTGGACCTAGCTAGCTAACTATCTCGGTTTCCATGCATTGTTGACAACCGGTGCATGTTTGGTCCGGGAAGCTCAGCTACAAGGGAGTTGTGTCAAAGTACTTACCTTACATTACATGTGCTTGTGGAAGTCTTTGATACTAAGGGGCGGTTTACACCATAGACCATGAACTCGTCCCACGGAAGATGCCATATTCCGTGGTACGAGTTCATGGTCCGAGTTCTTAAAAAATTGACTTACAAAGCCGTTGGGCCCCTCACTAGGTGTAAACCGAATGTGGACCAAGAGGAATGACTATTTGGCAAGAAGTGGATGTGCTGATTTTTTTAATATAAGCCCAAAAAGGGCAGTTTTGGGAAAAAAAAATGAAGTTTGACCATTTTGTTGACTTCAATTTGCCTTCACTTGTCTACACATGCTTTCACTTATCTTGTCACTTAGTTTTTTCTTCTTTTCGCCTTAAAATTCAGCAAGTATGGTCAAAATGGAGGAGAGGAGGAGGAAGCTAGTCGTGCTACTAGGATTGTACATATTTTTGTACATGCTTGTGAAGAATGTTGTGGGCATTCAAACACTGATTTTGCAAGGAGAATGGGAAAAAATTGCAATTTTGAGCGTGGTTTACGAAAGCATTGGACGTAGAGAGAGGAACATATGGAGTCAAGAGAGGTCTTCTCACAACAATTTTTACAAAAAAATGAGTGATTCAATTTGTACATGTGACATGTACCTTGTGTTGTCACTACACTAAATAGGATATTTAGTGTTTGATTATATCTAATGTTGTTACCACCCTACCTTGCTCAACATTAAATTTCAATTCTTTGATAATTAATGTTAGAAGATTTCCCATTGCACTTCTTTTGACTACCCTGATCTACAGGCACTAAATGACTACATATTTTTGTTTTTTGTTTTGCAACTATAGTTTTTAAACATTCTGGGGCGTGTAATGTACCGTTGGAAAGATATTTTCAAGACCTTTCCAACGGTACATTACAAGCCCCAAAATTCCAAACATTGCAGTCGGTAGACCAAAAAAACAAATCTGCACTTGAATTCTTGAGTTCTAGATGTCCCGCGTTGTTTGATGAAACACATGGAAGCCGGTTTAAGGGGTAGGGCAAGGTAGTGCTGGTATGTCTCATTGGCTATAATATAATTAAGGCACATGAAAGGCAGATTCATTAAAACATTCTTGAAATGGCATTTCTCTGACATGGGCCCTTGCCTTTTCCTACCAGACCACCTCTCTTGCTTCTCTCACCGCAAAACCCGTTGGACCATGCCAGTGCATTTATTAGGCCTTAAGAATTATATTTTGGGGACCTCAACCTCCATGGTTCCTCTGCCATTTTTTCCTTAGTGTAAACCGAAGTTGTCCCGGGACAACTTCAAGAGCCAATCAGCTGCCTCGCAAAGCCCTGGTCCAACTTCATGGTCCATAGTGTAAATCGCCCCTGAGTGCAATCTGGATGGAGAGAGAGAGTGGGGGGGGGGGGTAGGGAGGAGTATTATTGCATACGAGCTTATCTCTCATTTATCCAACATAAACAAGAGCTCACCCACCGCAAGGTAGGCAGTGAATCCCACTGTGCACCAAGGGGATTCTTGAGGAGGGTAGGGCCAACGAAGTCAAATTCACGTCGGGTTGTTTGATGCTAGTGTTTTTCTTTTTCTTTCTATCCAACGTAAAAAGTCTTGGACATAGGTGTTACCTCATAGGGTTGTTTTTACTTGATTTGACACCGAAGTTGATTCTTAAGACCCTGAGTTAGTCCAACCCAAAAGAATAAAAGTAAATTGGTCACAAATTTATAGGGGGTCGAGTTTTTATGTTGGATGGATGAGGGGTTAACGTGTGATAGTTCCCTCTCATACTATCCAACCCAGTTATTTTTCATGTTAGAAATGAAGCTTAAGTATGAGATAGCACGTGGTGCGTTAACTATAGGGTGGGAGGAGGGGGGGGGGGGTAGGGTCAAGAGGACCACTTGGCAGCTGCCAATTGTTGGACACAATTGCTTCACTTTCCATGATCAAAATTTGATGAAATCAAGGGCTAAGAATTTGGGATTGGACTTAACCCTTATTGTTTGTATTTGTTAGGGCGAAAAAACTTTGACGATGGGTAATGAACATGTCGGTGCGGGTGGCAAATGTAAGGCCTAAACCCCCACCCTTAAGCGTCGTAGTCCGGGTAGAAGCTTAGAGCCCACATTCACTGCTAACTGTTCACTGAACCCTTAACATGTGTGAAGTTCACAGGCGGTCCCACCAAATCATCACTTCCATTTCATAGCGTGAAGTACAAGCATTAAGAAATGCTTTTCTCTTCTAACCTACATCCCCTTACCCACTAACCCACTCACTATCCTATCACTCCTAGCTTAGACTAAATGTTTTGTAAACTATTTGCACCACATGTCATGGTCGAGAGCCACGGCCCCACTGGGAACCGGTCCCCAACCCTTGCTAACCACCACCTAACCCAGTCTAATTTCCCCCTTATCCCTGCCTAATTGCCCACTTATCCCTAATGGCCCATGGGCCTTCCCCTTCAGATTATTATGAGCCCTGGCACCTAACTTCAGTCGCCCCCAGTTGCCGTGGAATTTGCGCTGTTTGGCTAGAACCCAGCCCGTCAACGCCCGTCACTGGGTTTGCTGCCGGCAGGCAGTGGAACTGACCTCGCCGGTCCACACTCCAGTGGCTTCCCACCTCGGACGACCAGCAGGTCGGACTCTCTCATCCCTCAGCAAAACCGCCGCTCACTCAGCCACCTCCGAACTACAAGGTTGATTCCCCCCTTCCGAATCAATAGCTGAATCCCAGTAGTAAACCCAACATTCTTGCGACCGAGTCCGACTCAGAATCCGAATCCGGCATTTAGAATTCTGGAGCTTCGACCGAGAGGTAGCAATTCCAGCTACCTCCCCTTGTTCTCATTCAGTCTTCCGCTCCCTCCACCTACTGGAGTATATACATTGCCTCATTCAGGTCCCGACTGTCGCAACATTTCTCGCCTCCTTGCCGTCAAATCTCCTTGCTTTTCAGTTGCTCCCCCTCCTCGTCCTTGTGGAGTTGACTGCAAGCCGTTCGGCAGCCCCCTCCTCGGTGACCTGCTGCTGCAACCCTTCTAGCCTCAGCATCCTGGAGAGAGAGTCCCGGCTGCGGCCACTGAATCTTTTGGGTACCCCTGGATCCGGGATTAACTAGGTCACAGTGACCTTATCCCACAATGAACACCGGGCAAGCCTAATTTGGACATCTCCTCAATCTAATTCTAACACACCCTAGCCTAATCTAAGCATTCAACCCAACTCTCACCTCACAACAAGTTTCACTCAATACTTTCACTCTCCCTAATCAAATACGTTCACTCCCAACCTACTAAACACTTAAACTCGCGGTAAAACTCAACTCCAAACCAAAACCATCCTTACACTCTTTTTAAGTTTTTAAGTAACTAAAAGAATTTCCAAATCAAATCAAAATGACTTCACATGATCAACTGAACATGTGGGCACCGATTTGGGCTCACAGCAACACACAATGGGTGAGCTCCACCATGCTTCTTGTTTTAGAACACATTGTTTTCATGGCAACCACTTTGGGTTTGGTGCAATCCTACCAAATGACATGGGCAAGCTACATGCTTGCTCTCTTTCTAGTTTGACTTGGGCACTAAGTTACATCAACGGCGCACTTTCATGTGCAAGTCCAAGTCCACAAAAACCACTACACCGTTTACGATATTTAGTGGTGTTAACTCTTTGAGAGACATGTCGAGGTGTGCAAATTGTGGGAGACCTACCACAATAGAACCCTAGCGTAGGTTTCTTGGGTATAAATTATTTTTGGTCCCTCAGTAAGATTGCTCGATTTATGATGGTTTTTGGTCTTGGACCCTAGTCTAAACCAAGGTTGGTTTGGTATATATGTGATTGCATGGTCTCAATAATCAACATCAATAATGGTATCAAAGAACCTACCCATAGGTATGAAAATTGTAATACCGATCAAAATATGAGTATGTCAAGGTGAAGTGATCTTTGTTTATCCTAGTTACTATTTCAGTCACAACCATTCTAAACCGTATTGATACCCAGGTACGAAGGTTCTTGCATGCTATATAGACCCGAGTGGTATCAAAAAATAAACATACCATCAAATACCCATACAATGCATGTTCGTATATTTTTAGGCAAACAAATTTAAAGTGTACGTGTTGGTGGCTTGTGATTGATTATCTCATAATAGTTTTGACAATTTTTGTAATCAAGAAGTAGCATTGAGATAAGTGATTAAGAATAAACATATAGATCCACTATGTATCAATGGATGAGATGTTTATCCTATTGGTACCCTATTGGTATCCAAAATGGAAAACAACTTGTTACATATATTGAAGTGGTGTAAAAAAACAAAGGTGATAGCAATCTAATGCCAGCGATGACATGGGAAATTATTCTATGGACTAGTTTTCTGTAAATCAAATATGAGACTCCAAAAATAAAAATCAAAGGCTAGTGTACCCTAAGTAGTCCAGTGACCCTAAGTAGGCTAGTGGGGTCCAACTAGAATGACCAGTTTTCAACTTGAAGAGTTTTTAATTTTATTATATTTAAAAAAAATCCACTTCAGACCTTGGAGAACTGCCAAAATAACTATAGTTAACTAGATTTTTTTAAAATCACTTTTAGGAACAATTATAGTTAACTAGAAAAATTTAAGACCAAATTCAAGAACAACTATAGTTCCTAAAAAGGTTCCCAAGTGTTATTACATATTCGAAGAAGTTTGCGTCTTGATTTGTTTCAATTAAAGCTCTTCAATATGCTCGGGCCATTAAGGATCATCAAGAAACGCCTTTATACAATCACTCACAATGTTGAGACCCGGAACAACCTCCATCTACACCACCAACACAAATAACACACTAGTGACACTACAACATTACACCAGAATCCCGTGAACAAGTGGCCATCAACTTTAGTTAACTAGATATATAACTATAGTTAACTACATTTTTTGGTGGGTCACATCGCGAACAATTGTAGTTACAAAAGGGAATTAGATGGTTAGTTGTCCAAGGTCTGAACCCCTTCATCCACAAACCCTAGCTCTAGCCAACCTTCAACATAATGAAGTTGTGCATGAGGGACGGAACTTGAAATTTGGTCCCACTTCAAGGGAATTTCCTTACAAACTCGTTAGGTTGTCGTGTGTCAGGACTTGATTTTGAAACATGGGTGAAACCCTTTGGACCTCTTCTTTCAATTAAGTGCGAAACAACTTAAGAGGCCTAAAATGGAAAATAAATTGTGCAGGGTCCAAGGAGACAACACCGCCATTGTGAAGAGGTTAGTGTTCAAGGACATTGAGTCACAACCATATATTGGTGGTGATGAAAGTTTGGAGATTGAGAATGTGATACAACTTTTTGGTCAAGATGTATGACTTTTTGAATTTTGATGAAATTTGTGCTCCAAATGGAAGTTAGAATGCCGAAAGAATAGGAAAATAGGAAATTAGTGACTAATTAGTAGAAGTGAGTAAGAAGTGAATTATTTTCACTCACCTAAACTAAATATTAGGATAGGAGAGTCAAATGGGCAAGGCCATAGACATGTGATCAAAATGAAGAGACTTAGAAGATAGAGATACATGCAGACCTACTGGCAAGAGAGACTTGTTTGATTGATAAGGACCATAGGCAAGGAGAGAGGGTGTGTGTGCAAACTCTCATTCATCTCTTGGGAAGAGAGTAGTCCTTCTCTTTCAACAACCTTTGTAGTATGTGCGGTAGTAACAAATTCCTGGGTGTGAAGCCCTTGTTTTGAAAACAATAGCCCTTCATGATATAAAAGCGTGACGCATTTTTTTTCTTCATATATCGATGTGTGTGGTTTACTATTTTGATTGGCAAGGCTTGAGTGATAACAATTGATTCAATGGAATTCTGATGATGTTGTGGGTAGGATCATTTTAAAACCTGACCTAAGGATAGAATATTGATAACGTACCCTACTTGCGAAGAGTAAAGTTTCCTCAACTATACGTGTCTCAATTTGTTAGAGAAAGGTGTGAAACCCTGTAATCCTCATACATTACCAGGAAAAGAATCGATGTTAAGCATCCTCCTTATTCCAGGCTGGTATGTGTGAGGGCTTGAAATAGGACGATTTGTTCGGTGCAGTCTTTTTCTAATAATTTACCATAACATCTTGATGAGTTTGTTTAACATGTGAAAGGAGTAAATCTATATGTGGCACCCTATCGATGTCCAATTGTCGGAACGACAATACATGCAGCTTTGAGAGAAGAAGTGTAATCTGGACAACTTCAAAAATGTGATGAGTTATGGAAGAAAGTAGAGTAACACGACTAATCACATGTTTATTCTCGACATAATAAGAGAAAAATGTGTTAGTTGAGATAACTTTCTGTCGATTCCCCAGGGATTGGGTAACATTACCACCAGGGGGGATGTAAGTGAAATGTATTTTCTGAGAGAGGAACACAACTCCCTCTCTTGTGCGAAGAATGTGGTGTGCACCGTGAAGTTGTGAAATGAGATAACTCAATGACATTGAGAATCGGGCGTCGGAATGAAGCTCGTGATCGAATATTGTAAGATCCATCGTCTAAATAACTATCTCAGAAGGCGATCATAGTCTTTAATGCCGGGACCATAGTGTGCAATGACGGCCAAAGGTCGGGAAGACTGAGGAGCATGGTCACAGGAGGTGAATCGCGGAGAAGAAGGGAGGCGCCATTGTCCCATAACGTTTGGTGGAAGGCTTGCTAGCCAGCATAAAAGGAATAAGGGCCAAGTCTATCTTTGATAACTTGATGCTTACTTGTGATTCTTACTAAGACTATGACCCATTTTGTGAGACTCGATAGTTGGCATTGGTTGATGTTAATGGTGACTGGTGATTGAGACTATGGCCAACATTTACTAAGCTATGGACTTGGGGATTTAGACTCAATCGCTTAGCTATGGTTCGCTTAGTTTCCGATACTAGTTCTTGTCACTTGTAACTAGACTTTTGTGTATTACAATAACTAAATTTAAAATAATTAAGTTCAATATTGGCTAATTAATTTAAAAAGGATGAAAAGATATCGAATTTAGAATTATCCGCTTTGATTAGTTAATCCGAAAACCTGAGGTGTATAATGGAGACAAATTGTGAATGAATGCTAACTTGTGACATGGCTTATAGTCACTGGATACTTAAGGAAGAGACTATGGACTAAAACAAGGTGCCTTGGCCTTGGGTATATGAGACTATTGCTCATTCAAAAGGCTATGGTTGAGTCGTGACTCTCTGTATTGTAAAACATAATAAGAGGGATGATACTGTCAAGAGTGGGTTGTAAGGGAGTGACTGAGTAATTGCATCTATTGCATTGATCGACCTTGGATACCTACTCCCCAATCTAATAAGACTCAAAACTCACCTAAGAAGATGTTTACCATGGGATTGTCATACTAATTTCATTTCATAACGTCGGTAATCTATCAATTAACCTAATAGTGGCACCTAGATGCAAAAGCCTGACACTCATTTGGTCTTCCATGTGTGGTTTTCTTAATTGGAACCCAATCCCAAAAACTATCTATAGAGAGTGAAACAATTGAAGAGTCATCATCGTCTGAGGATGAGGGGAAAAACCTACATTCAAAGGATGCAAGTTGTCCATCAAAATTATTGTATGTAGATTGAGTACTAATAATCTGGGGATGTCACTATTGTTTCTTCCTAAACCACCCTGAACCTATTTCAAATCCCTAGGGATTTAAAGGGCAAAATTTATTCTTCAAATAGAACAAAATTCCAACAAAAAACTTAGGGGAAAATATGTTCTTTGAGGCAGTTTCCTATGAAATACGACCATTTGAATGTGGGTTGTGAATGGTAGACCAAACCAACTGCTCATGCCAACACATGCTCACTTATAGGGAGCCCCTAAATTAGTCATGGCCCAAACCCTACCCTTTTGGATTGTGGGTGTAGGTCCTCATCGACGATATCATTGTGAAGGACGACCTTAGAGGAGAAGATGATGTAGGATAGGAGGAGGAGGGTGTTGGTGGCGGAGACAAAGCACAAGGGGCATGCAATATTGTCAAGAGTGTGGGTGGTGGCAGGGAACAAGAAGAGCAGGCGACCCTTACATCTAGATGGCAGCATTATGAAGACATTGGTCGGGGACCAGCAAGCCTTAGTGAGCCAATCATCCACCGCAAGGAGCAACTAGCCAACAACCACTTGGGGGGGGGGTGGAGGGCAACAACCCTAAACAAGGTAAGTTTGATTCAAGTTGTAGTTTGATTTCATATCTTGCATGTGATTAGGGTAGGTGGAGGGGATTGAGGCCCCCTCCTTGCCTCCAAAATGCACAAATTTGAATGTGTAAGGTTGTTGGGTTAAGCCCAAATGACCACTAGAAGAACAAAAAAATGTGGAAATTTTGGAAGAAAGTATGAAATTGTCACTTTGGTGCCGAGGATACAATTTCAAGTTTTGACTTTAAGAGAGACCAATTTTTTTCCGAAGGAAACATGAAATTGTCACCTTAATGTCGATGATGCAATTTAAGGTTCCTTTTGGGATTTTTAGGTTTTTTTAGTTTTTTCCATGTTTTGAATTCGAGGAAGACAAAAAAGCTCAAAGGAAACCTAAAATTGTCACCTTAGTACCGAAGATATAATTTCAAGGTTTCTTCCAATTTTATTTTTCTTTATTTGTTTTTTATATTTTCCACATATTATAGTGTCTCTTTCACTTATTGAATGAAATGTGGTAGGAAGAAGCCACTAGAATCTCCCCCAAAGAGTAGATTACAAAGAAGAAGAAATAGAGAGAATACCATAAATTGTATCCTTGGTGCCAATGATACAATTATTGGTTGTCTCGCTACTTTTTGTTTGTTTTGTTTCCCTCCTTGGCTTGCAATTTTATGTTCCTACTCGTACATTTGAAGGGGTTGATTGATGTCGATTTCGTGATCCTGATAAAGGTTGGAGCCTCATATAAGTTTCATGTATACATAGCAATTGACAAATGTAAAAAACCTAAATTGAAAATAGAAATATATGCTTCATGATTTAGGGTAACGATCTTGTATTGATATTGATGTTCATGTTTGTTGTTCAAGACATTCTTGATGGGATGACAGTCCCGATAGGTTGGGAAATGCACAAGACACTATAGCACATATGCGCACCTTTCAATTTACAAATTTCAAGTCATTTATTAGTGGGTTGTGTATTAAGCCAATAAGTAAATCCCAATCCTCTATTCCAATATGTTGTCTTATTCCTTTGCCTTTAGTTAGGCCCATCCTAGAAATTGACGTTCAAAATTTGAAAAACGAGTTTGCCAATGGGTATTGCGAGGGTGATAGGGTGTTATATGTGTCCATATATGACGGTTGATGTTATCAATGTGGTCACCGACTCATGGACTGATCATTGGAAGGCTTCCAATGAACAAGTTGAATTCTTTGTCTCCAACAATGACGATTTGGAAATGTACAGTGGCAAGATGCTCTATGTTTGGGAAGGCAATAACAAAATATTTGCTTGGATGTCCATCATTTTGATGATCCGTGAATCTCATCCCACAAACTTTGTTGGTAGTCTTTTGGAGGCAATGCACAATGTCAATAGGTACATTACCCTCACTTCCATTTTTTTTTTCATTTACTTTGTTCATATTTTTATAATCACCACCTTAGTCCACCCAACTATGGTGGGGGGTCCTTGGACCTTGTTGTATGGGTACCTCAAAGCCCTTTGGGGGGATACCATGTCCGGTATCTTCAAGGCACTAGTGGCTAGCTAGGAACTTGTATAGTGTGTCACTATAGTGTCCATCCTCGAAAGGGGAGAGTAGTATTCGTCCCAATGTCCCCTTGTCCAGTGGGCATCGGGTCATTGGCATTACGAACGGACACTTTATTCACGCCGGCCCCTTGCTTGAAAGGGGTTGGAGTTTCTATTTATTTTTATAAGTGTAGTATCTTGTGAATTTGTAGATCCACAAAGAGTGATCACATGAAGATGAATTAGTGCACAAACTTCACCATGTGATGAAGTTTGGCAACCTTAAGTTCAAAGAGTCGATACTCATTGAGATTTATAGAAATGAGATCATGTCATGCCAACATTGATGGAACCCATATTGGCGAGCAAGCCACGTGCCATCGACGTACTTGGAACAATCCTCTAGTTCCAACTTGATGCATTCATCTATTCTTCTGGTTGGAACTATCTAATTCCAACTACATCCATTCATCTAACTGATAAGATGAATGAATGAATTCAGTAAGACATACACCAATCTTGACTTGTTGGTTAAGTTAGAAGTGGAACGACTTCCACTCAATAACAAGAAAAACATATTCAAACGTGATTTCCGATGGTGTTGGGATGTCCGAAACTTTCCATTATGATAGACCCCATGATGCTTTTCAAATGAATGTCTGTAATGTACCAAATGTCAAATCCTTGTTAAGCTAGATGTCGAGAAAGCTAAGATGTGATCATTCCAATATTCACACCATTTGAACATTCAATAGAGCTGTTGCTTTTGGGTTGCCTACAAATGAAACTTTAGACATGTATATATAACGCCTGCATACGGTCCTCGAGCAGATGTGTTTTATAAAGGGTTGGAATCCATCCTCTTCACCTCACCAAAAAAGACACATGATGTTCATAACTCTAATAATAGAAAACACGCTCAGCCTTAATTATGTCGGTTTTTGGTAGACTAATGTTGACTCACTGGATGTCATTGCCAGGTACAATGGCTATAGACACGATTACAACCACACCCACAGATAAGCTTTATAAAGGGTGTGACAATATATAGTTGAATTCCTTCTGTCCCGCTGGTCTTGGCATCCTCATCAGTAGGTCCAGGGTCAAAGTTAGTTACGATGCGTCACTTAAGTTAGTAAAGCACTATTGTTAGTGGGTCTCGTTTGGAGTGAAGTCGGTTATTTTTATGTATACACATAACTTATTACACCAGCTACTACAACTACTACTAAGTCATGGCACTAATACGCCACCATGATTGGTTCCAAGCATGTGGAGGTCATGGCAAGCCGGGCCATGATCTCCAACATTGAAGATCGAATAAACAATTTTCGGAGCCTGGACATGCCCAGGCTGTTCGAGCCACTGTAGTAGTGACGCTGTTACCGAGGGAGTCGAAATGGCGAGCTGGAGTGCAAGCATTGGCACTGTCTGCAAAGTGCTGATGGCCCAGCCCCAGTGTAGATGATGCACAAGGGTCCATAAGTACACAAAATATGGTATTTAGTGTTTGATTATATTTAGTGTTGTTACCACCCTACCATGCTCAACACTAATTTTCAATTCTTTTACAATTAGTGTTAGACATAAATGTGCCGCTACTTTCCCTATTGCCACCTCCCTTATTACATTCTTTTTTCATATCTTTACTAACACTAAATTCAAACATGTAACTTCCACACATTACCATAGTTGATATTTAGTGTTTGAGTTTACAGTTAATGTAACTTACTTTCATAAGGTTATTGATATTTAGTGTATGCGTTCGTATTTAGTATATCGAACATTGAATATCATATTTTGTGTATTGTTGTGGGTCTTGTTTGTGTCCTCACACCTTTTCATTGGACACCTATAAAGGCCAAGCACCCCACATAGAAGTACCCCTCCATAAAATGGGTGACATCACCCATTTTTTGGATGATGTCACCCGTTTCTCACCCATTTACAAAACGGACCGGGACCGGCACATGGAACTTGGCCCTAAGGCAGATATATGGGTCTTAGAAAGTTACTCTTTCTGACTACAATGCTTATGCTCCCTTCCCACCTGACTTTAGCTAAGACTAAAAGTTGGTTCTTACACCCCCGGCCTTCACACCATCGACATTATCTAGTGTTGAGCCTAGTTGGCAAATGATGTGGCACGGCTTAGAAGTGGAGGTTTTAAGCCTCAAGCACCGACCCTCCCATCGGTACGTAAACATGAGGCAAGAATATAGGAGCTTTAAAAGTATCGCCTCCCGCCCTTGTGACTGGTTACTTTTTAGTCTTAGCTATGAGGGTACGAGGAGCTCCATTAACAAAAACCGTTGGTAAGATAGGTGAGTAGTAAGGCATTTTAGGATGGGACAAAAACTACCCAACATTCATTGCTTGGTAGATTAAACAATGAACATGTGTGAAAGCTACTTAATAACTATAACTTACTTGAAAATCTCCGGAGCAAGTTCTTGTAGGTGCATTGGGATAGCCGGATGCCTCTGCTATAACCGAGGGAGCTTTACCCAATTTTTAGGAAATACTTTAGGTCTTAGCTAAAGTCACGTGGGAAGGGGCCATTATCCCAATGCGTGTGCATTACTATTTGGAGTTATATATATATGCGGCATAATAATGTCTTACTCAAGAGTTCAGTTTCTACTAATGAAAGTTCAATAGGTGGTTGTTTGGACACTAAAGAACATAAATGTCCATGCGCCCTACATTGCCATGAACTTCTTCAAGAACTAGGCGTTGTAGCAGCTTTCAAGCTCGGCGAGGTCTTTGTAATCTTGCATGCTTGCCATGGAACCATGCACCGTGTCCCCTTGCCATTCATAACCAAGGAGCATGAATGGCAACAAAACCACCAAACCCGCCACAAGGACCCCGTATGAGTACATAGGGGTGCAAAATTGGTTGTAAGCCAATCATGTGCCTCCTTTGCAAACCGCATGCTTTGATTCAATGGCCTCCATCTCCTTGTTCTTTTGTCATATGCCTACATGTGGTTGTGGATGCCGGGCCAATGTAACCTGCACGGCCACCAAGGACATAAGACACAACCCCCCTAAATGGCATTGTTGTCTTCATCTATGTCACTAGTTACATCCACCATCGGTTGATCTTCATCTTGCTGACAAGTGCCACTAGACCCACGTCCTAGAAGATAACCTCAACCTTATTGGCATGACTGATGCCATTTCCCAAATTGTTTCTCAACTCAAAGGTGAATTTGAGATGAAAGATCCAAGAGGAACCATCTTCTCTCTTGATCTACACGGTGAACATTTTGCATGCGGCATTTTTTTACATTAGGATTTGTGCACGTGTAAAATATTCAAGTGTTTCTCAATAGATGCAGCTCATCCACTAAGTTCTCTGATGGTGGCATGGTCGTTGGACCTAAAGAAGGACGAGTTTCGACCATGTGATGAGGGGAAGAAATATTTGGGACCTAAGACCACGGGGAGGTCACTTCATTGTCAAGTTGACACCACGTGCGGACAAAGTTTGCTACCCCTATATTACATGCCATATATAATTTTAAAGTTTATGATATTTTTTCTACATATACATAACCATTTATAGTATCTTTTGTATACTTTTTTGAAATTTTTAGTCATCTTTATTTATTTTTAGTAATTGTTTTAGTTCAATTATGTGTCATTCTAGTTAGAAATGGTATGTTTTATGAAAAAAAACAAATCATCAAATTTAGTTACCACTTTTAAGTATGTCATATGTACTATGTATATCTACTCATGAAAAAAATTTGATAAAATTTTGACCCATTTTGGTGGTGCAACTTACCAAAAGAAGATTTTTTTTGGTCGCACATGGTGTTCAACTTGACAATGGAGTGATCTACCTGTGCCTAAGACTATGTATTTGGCAACAATAGATGCATTAATGTATTTGAAAATTTGCACTAGGCGTGACATTACATTTGTTGTTAAATTATTGGCTAGATTTAGTTCTAAGCCAACTAAATGACATTGGAATGGTATCATGGGCACAAAGGATTTATGATTTCTTTACAGAGTTGGAGAGGGTAGCACCATCAAATGATACGTGGATGCAGGCTACCTCTCTGATCCACATGAAGGGAAATCACAAATTTGTTATGTTTTCCTCAAACAAGGAGCAACAACATCTTGGAAGTCAACGAATCGGAGTCTTGTAGCCACATCTTAAATCATTTAGAAATTATAGCCTTCCAAAGGCTTCACACAAATGCATTTCGTTGCAACTGGTTGATGGCTTCATTGAAGTTCTTGTAGTTTTTCCGATATTCCAAAATCTCCAAACGGTAGTCTATGAAGATAAATGCAACATGCATTACTCAAATAAAGGCAGGCTACACCAAAAGAAATTGTATCAGGCACATATTACCAAAATTCTTTGTCACTCATGAACTATTAGGATGAGATATAGATGTGGATAAAATTAGGTCTTCTTATAACCTAACATACTTATTTACTATTTCATTACCAACCACTAGGCATAGACAAATTGTTAAAGAAACGGGGATGCATAGATTCTCATTCTTGTCTAACATTAATGAGGGGGAAGTAATGTGGTGTCTAAAAACAAGACTCATTGTGTCTAGGGGGAGTGTTATAACAACATGTCAATGGCGATTGGGTGTCAAGAAATCCAACTTTGTCGTTGTAGGTTGTTATCTTGGAACAACAATAATAATGTGATCTTGGATGTGTAGTTACGAACAAGGCACGTTACATCAAAGGTATCAAACCTTATCCTTATATATATAGAGAGAGAGAGACATCCCCCACAAGTAGAAGGTTAATAAATAAAAATTGACCTCTTGTTCTTGTGATCTCTTGCTCATAGAATTTCACCCATCAGTGCTCTCTATCATCTTCTTTCACTATGTTTGGTAACACAAACAACCTATTTAGATTTTTGTTAGGAAGAATTAAATTTTTTAGTAAGAGGTTATATCATCGTGTTATTCCAAATCGTAAGTGACATGAAATACCATAAACAGTAAACTTATTTTTTATATCTGACTAGAACAATGTATGACGTGAACTCCTAACGTGCAACTTGCAGGAGCCAATTTTATAACTCACGTGACTTAACTCATAAGTTATTCATGTAACACATAGAGAATAGGTCTTGATGGAGAGCTCTAGAGAGCCATGGTAACAGTGGTGCCCCCGGGGGTTGGACTCTTCATACCACATACAAGCGAATCTGATTGCAAAAAGGGGTATTATTCAAGGTATTACAATACATCTATATATAATGGAGCTAGTGGTGGTGGTTTGTTAAAAATGGACACATTCCAACTAGATTCTAAAAAAATAAGGGTCACATGCCAAAATTTATTCTACAAAACAAACATGTGACAAATGAAAGAAAACAATTGTGGAAAGGTGAGGGACTACAAGTACAAAAAGTGGGCATGGTGGGGGAAACCACAGGGAGGTGGCATGCATGTAGCTAAGGTGGTGACATGGCATACGTAAAAGGATAACGTAGATAGTTGATTAATAAGGAAGGAAGATTCACATTTTCTTCTACTTACAGCGCTTCATGGGGAATGGTAATAGTTGACAGGGGATTATGAGCATGGGCATATGGTTGCATGGAAGTAAAGGTTTATGTACATCCGGGACATTAATTCAAATGCATAGTTGCAATGGGGCTAGGATAGCACATGTCCAAACTAATAGTATACATAAGGGATATTATCATTTTTCTTTAGTGTGTGCATTGTAAAAGGCTATCAAGAAGCTTGAAATGAAGGTAGATGTACAAAATGGGGGCCTAAGTTTAGATTTATTTTTTTATTTTTTTTTATTTTTTTTACAATAGAAGTGTTTATTTCATTCAATTTGTGTTTTCATCCATTGTTATCATAGGGTAATAGTCCCCAAGGACTACCCAATCCATTCTTGTTAGGTTTGCATTTGGGTTCTAGATGTTCCCAAACTTGAGACTCTTAGATTTAGCTTCATTGAGTTTTTCTCTCTTGATTGTGGCTAATTTGTTGTGCTCTTGTCTTTGTTTGTTTTATGCGATCTATGGATGGAAAAAATGTTCAATGACTTCTTATTCGAAAGTAAAAGTGGGTAATATATGTAATAAAGGCCTATTTGTATTAAAATTTTATTTTGTGCATGTAATAAAGGTATTTATCACATTAGATTGAATAGCTAAGTGCAAATACATGAGTCCATTTTCAAGCATGCCATAAATATTTATACGTTTGTTTTCCTTCATTATCTCATATATGAGGGGTTAAATTTTATAATACCCACACACATCATTTAGATTTCCAATGAAGAGTCCACCCCCTAAGGTGGTGCCTCTACGCCATGGACCTCAAAAAAACGTTTATATGCACCCTCTACTACTCTACAACCACATTAAAACTCACAAGATTGTTGCAACGTGGCGCAATGCACCACCCGACTTCGCTGCAACCTAGCGCATTTAACAACCCCAACTTTGACTGCACCTCACTGCAATAGACAACCACCACCCAAACCCTACCTTAGAAAACCAAAATCTTGCATTGCAGAGCTGCACAAAACTCTTCCAACTTCAACTACATCCTCCTATACAATGAAGTGTCATGAGTGCCATAGCATCACAAAGTGCCAACCCCTCTAAACACACCTCCCCCCCCCCCCCTCTCACATCCCTCTTGATATCTACAAACTCGCATATTCTTAACATCACTCTCCCAAAAACTGCAAACACAAGACCATTCAACATCACTCAATCCACAACACACAAACTAAAATTGAACATTGCCACATGACTTTATTTTCAACATTCGGTTACATGGTTCAATCATTCAATTTTTAAAGTAATTATGCCTTGCCAAACTCTTCCTACGCCCTTCACTCTACTGGCTCAAGCATGTCCTCGTAACCTTTCTTACACACACCACAAAAACTTGCTCAGCCTTTCACAACAAACAAAAACCTCCAATGCAAAGCCACTTCCCTAAAATGATCCCCTCCTACAACTCCCACCCCAACCTTTCCACTACACACTCTAAGATGCATTATTCTAAACTCCCCTCACCACCGCCACAATAGTTCCTCACATTTTCTTCATTGCCAACATCTCACATCTTTCTAACAATTCCCTCAAAAATATCTCCCTACAACTACAATTCCCCTTCACCTCCCTGCCACTTTGCTTTCACAAAAATCCACCCACTAAAATCCAAATCCTTCGTCCCCAACATCCTCAAAGCATCTACATCTATGCGTATTTGGTAAGCAAGGTCTTTGTGCTCCACTCCAGCGCTCCTTACCTCCATCGATCTTCCCCTCTCCCCACACCCACACATGTCCCTCCTTGTATTGCATGCTCCTCCCACCTTCTCACCACCCATCCCCTTCCATTCCATTTGACTTCATGGTTGGATGTTTTTGCAAAAATCTCCCGCAAATCGCACAACTCGGCATGTCTTCCAAAGACAACACCTCTTCATGAGGCGCCTTTGCATGTCAGCTCAACTGCACCTCCAAATCAAAGCCCCCAATCCACATGCACGAGACAACGAGATGATAGATGCCCTCCTCAAACACAAGCTATCTACCACTTGATCATTTGCAAAAATGCCCACCCTCTTCTCAAAAGGGCTATTTGGTCTCTCAATTAATGTTTCCTCGAGTGTTTTTCATGACTGCCTCTTTGACTATGGCTGAGAAAAATGTTGAGGGAGGATGCTAGAAACTTGACCTTCAAGAGACGCACATGTCCAATAGCCAACTCTCAAGTCCTACTTCGTATCAACCCATGTGTCTAAAGCCCTTTGCTAAGGACTCTTCTACTTCATGCCAATAGTCATGACCACCAATCATTTACCTCCTCATTGAGAACATGGAAAAATGATCAACCAACTCTTTAACTTAAACCATGCGTCCTCCAATGTCAAAAATTTTGCCTACTTCAAAGTAATGCCAATCTTCAACGGCTAAATCTTAGAACAACAGTTTTCCAATGACACAAAGATGAAGTGTTTCTTCCACCTATATTTATGCTGGAAGGATTCCCTTAGGTTGGGCACTTTGTGAGACCCTCAAAGGATGGTGTTGCAACCGTTTGCCCTAGAAACAAATCACATTTACATCAATTGTGTATACTTCGTAAGGCAAAGAACACTACCTAATATTCAAGTCATGTTAAAGGTAGAAGCTTAATTTTACCACAATAGGGTAAACATTAGAAACTTCACTTACGTTTCTTTAGGCATTGGAAAGTACCTTGAGGGAAGGGGGGGGGGGGGGGAACAACAACAACAACAACATGTTGAAGAAGAAACATTGATTTAAATGAGTAATTAAGGTTAAGGAATTTTGACTACGCTTAGAATGGAATAGTGTGTTAAGTTTGACCATTTGTAATTTTGTAAGGGGTAACCACTTGTGGAATGGATGAAGCATTGAGTTTTGCTCTACTAGAAATGGAATGTATGTATGGATTGATATTGAACTAAATGCCTAAGCCTGGAACATTTCTTTGAATGACTTGGTATTGTGTCTTGACAAAGATAGTTAAGTCAACAATGTATTAAGGGGTGATCAATTGTCAATAAGAGTTCAAGTGAAAATTTTGCCTAACTCGGTAGTTGAAGGATTGTGGAATGCATTTAAGAGATTGTAGAATCCCAATGGTTGGAGGTATGAGTGTACAAGGTCAAATATCAAGTAATGATAGTAACCCTGAAGAAGGTACTTTTGGTGACCAAAGGGATTTACAATCAATATAGCAAGAGAATATAATATTAGGAGTATACAACTTTAGTAGGATAACTAGTTAGTATCATAGTAAGGACCTCTACTGGTAAGGTATAAGGCGCACTAGGGGTACGGCCAGGCAACCTTCACATAACATGATGGTTCCATCCGCAATTTCAAATGCACAATTGAAAACAAAAACCTTAAAATAGTCTATACCCATGTCATGTTCCAATTCAAATATGTAGACAAATGGCGTAGTAGCACGGATATACACCACCAATGGTCCAACCTCTTATGGAACCTACCCACCATTACATACGCACAATCTCTAGATTCTTGATATTTTGATATGGAACCCTATGTGGTTAACATGTGAAATTTGACCGTCCTCAAAGGCTTCTTGTCTCCCATCCGCAATGACCCTCACACTTGACTACACCTTCTATCATGGCGCCCCAACATCCCTCTCAGCAACCTCCTCACTACTTGCCATAATCAAGGAGTGCATGCGCTTACCACCCTCCTCAAACTCCACCCCTCAACAAGATGTCACATCCTCACCCACACATGTACCTCCCGCATCTAGAAAGCATTGTCCCCTCATGGTTACTCCCTTGCACAAGCTATGCCACCCGATGCACTTGCCTCTCTAGACTACACCCATACATCCTATGCATGCAAGGCACACTCTCACACAACAATCCCATGTTTTACCCCTCCCTTTCTCTTAAAATGCAATTCATATAATTCATGTAGTACAACGATTGATTCACACAAGACACCTTAAACCAACATCATTGATCCACCTACCAAACGGCATGCAAGTAACCCAAAAGCATTGGCTTTTTGATGTAGGTTGTCCAACAAACCTAGTTCATGTTAGTGCCCCTGCACCGACATTCCTCTCTTTCTCTATGTAATGTGTGCATATAAAGTCTAAACTTAGTACTTAGTACCTTTCATGCTTTTTGGGTTGATACCTCAAATGGAAATTGTCCCTCTCCACCCCCCCCCTTCACCAATCACAAAGGTTCCTTTTCGCATGAAATGGATGGAGAGCCGGTTTACACTAGTGACTAATGACCACCCCTTCCTAATTTCTTTCATTGGTTGAGAAATGAGTGCCGGCCCCACTTTGTTTTACACAAGGTCACCAAAAATAAAAGAAACCATGTCAAAGAATCATCAAGAAAGTGACATGGAATCCTACATGTTCATAAATGGACAACATCTGGTGGTCACCCGAATTTTGCAACAAGAGAACCTAATAGACTGTCTCAATAAAACATTAAAAGCACATAGTTAGTGATTTCTAATTGTAGATCAACAATGTTCTTAGCACTCTTGTGTTTTTTTCATTAAAACCCTATGTCCATTGTACATTGTGTCATGTAACCAAGGCTATCAAAAAGTAATGTGAAACTCTCTTGGTCGTGGTCTTAGAACTACACACCACGACTATGTGAAACCCTAAACTCTTTTGTTTTGTTTTGTTTTTTCCTTTTTTCCTTTTTCTCACATGTGTAAAATGGCCATGATCGGTGCATTCTCCTTCTAGTTTTCCAAACTCACTTTGATTCTTTCCAACTTATAAGGCCGATGACCAAGTGGACGTAAAGTGGAGTGCAGATTGAGGAGCCAGCCAAATGGGTTTGGAGTGTTGCTCATTAGAATATTATAGCTGATACAAGAGTCACGAAACGTGGGCTAACTTATTGTGTTATGGCATGGCCTTGCAAGGAGGCTGAGGAAGGAGTAACTTAGCAGAGAAGAGAAGGGAGAAGCAGCTAGCCTATAGCAGGAGCGAAAGCAGGGCATGTGATTGGGGACAGCACAAAAGGTTTGCAACCACTTTTGCCACCAACACCCAAAAGCTGACATTGCCTCCCTCTATGAGCCTACTAGCTTAATTAAGCTTACATTGCCCCCGTCCCCACCCCTTCCTTTTTCCCACTCGACTTTTAAGGTGTGTGGGTGTTCATTATTCGGTTCGTTTTTCATGTTCTCCAACTTGTACCGATTTGGATTTACACAACAAAACACGACGTGTGTTTCACTAGCAAATCTACGATGAAGCATCGATATAAACGGTGTTCAGAATCAAACCTTCCATGATATACTTATGGTTAATGACAGTGCATGTTTGTTGATTCCTTAATTGAATACGTAGGTTTTCTCAGTTGTGTTCACTTTGAGAGTGTAGAGTTGTTGATCATATTCGAAGACATAGTCCAACCTCTTTTTCAACACATGTGTCTTTAGGGTGTTTGCTCTTCGGTCCTCATCACACCACATACCAGTCAAACATAGGGACCTGATTGGCAAGAGGAACCATATAGTACCCGCATGCCTTAGTTGAAACATCACTTAGCCTAAAAGTTTGTTTGGAAAACCTTGCCTCCACACCATTGATGCTATCTAGTCCCGACCTACCTAGCATAGGAGATTGCGAGGTTTAAAACGAATGTTCTAAACCTCAAGCACCGACCTTCCCATTGATACCTAGAGATGAGACGAGGATGATTGTCAACCAAGGACCACCCTCACCCCACCAGCCAAGGACAACCCCCAAACCATCAAGTAACTAACCAAATTGTCAAATTACCTACATATGTTGATGTTTCCACTTCCAAGTGATTCTCGAATTCTCACGTTTACAAAGGACATTTCTAGTGCCCCTAGTTTGGTCGAGGCCTCTAAAGAGGGCTTAGCCAAAAATGCACTAATGTTAACATACTTAAGCACCCTCTCCCAAGCTACCTTGGCGTACAAATTGAGGTCATTCCAAATGATGTGTTTGACCTTTAGACTCATGCCATTGTTCTTGATTGAAGACTCGAACATTATGCTCGCTCCAAATAGTCCAAAGGGCAAAGCCACATAGGAGGTGCCAAATCTTAATTTTTTTGGCAAACTTCTTAAGAATCCTTTCCCCAAAGAGGGCTTCTTTTCAAAGGAAGCTATCACAATTACCCGTCTGAACCCCACATAATTCATGCATAATGAAAGTGGCCCACTGCTGGGTTTCTCTGGGCTTGAATGCAGTCCCAAAGTTTATACTTAACCTATTCGCTTATGTTAGGGAGGGGAAAATTACATTGCTTAAAATAAATGCTAATGCAATACATGCTCTCCATACATCCATTGTGACAACCTTGCACCAAATAAATCACATAACTGCAAGTTCTTGGTGATTTTTTTGTAAATTTTTGTAAGTAAAGTAATCAACCGCTACTGGTTAAGATCCCCTAGCTCCCCCTCCTTGGGAATGAGACTAACTAACCCTTTAGTCATTTCCTCATGGAAATACCATTTAGCCCCCTGCTTGATCATGCAAGTATCATTTTTGGTGAAAGTTGAATCCGAGGGTAGGCAACAGTCATCGAAAGAATTCGACTGGTATCATGTCACGACCTACTGCTTTCCCATTAGCCATTGAGTTGATCGTAGTGCCAAACTCCCTCTATGCGATTCCCTACGTGAGGGTGTCATTCTTCACCCTTGTAAAGGTGACATGAAATCCCTCAATGCCACCCTCAAATATGTCCTTGCGGCCATAGAGTTGTTTATAGAGATCATGACAAATTCCGTTTAATTCCTTCCTCTTGGTGAACGCTCTAGCATAGTTATCCCGGAGTTCAATCATAACAAATGCGGAGTTTTTTATTGCCTGACTGACTTAAAAAACTCAACCAACACTTGTTATCAACCTTATTCTAGTTAACCTTGGACTTGATAGTATCCCCCTCCCCAACCTTTCTAGTTTTTTTTTTTTTTTTGAGACAGAAGGCCGACATGCCAGCGCCAAAGCACAGGAGGCAGTTCACCACCTGGCAAGTTTTCCGTCAAGTAGAGAGGAGATTTCACAGCCGGGATTCGAACCGCCAACCTCTTCCTTGAGATTTGGGTATCTCTCTACCATCACCCGGTAATTTAAGGTCATCTCGGACCACAACCTTTCTAGTCTTGAAGGGGGGAATTTTGGATTTGCATGCATATACACATCCAACATACCTACCGGAGGCAGGTGGAATGAAATTACTTAATACACTCCATGTACAAGATACCTTTAAGTACCAGGGGGGCCAAGATACTAATGGAATCATGAGCAACGGAGATGGGCTAGAAGACTAGCAAGGTGTGATAGGGTTTACAATTTCATGCTTTATTCACATGTACTTGGTGGGAGTTGCATCTCCAACTTAGGGATAGTCGGGTTGCCCTCCCGGAGGAAGCACCTTATTTTGTGTAAAGATTGTATAGGGAAACTTAGCAAACATAAGAAGTGTAGGAAAGAGGAACTACACTAAATATGATATGTAGTGTCACATATTATTTAGAGCTACGCATTCCTATATCTTTTTACTATTAATATTTTCTTACCAAGCAAAGATATTAATGTTCTATAATGTCCAAACAACCCATTTGATTGTTGTTGGTAAAAAGATGTATAGTAAACAGTTATAGCGTTGCGTGATTCCAAGTAGTAAGTGGGAGTGTATATTATATTTAGTGTAGATCTTAGGGCTAGACGAGCACAACCGGCTGAAGTTGAAGACTTCAAGAAAATTACCATTCGATGTAGAGGGATTTATTAATAAAGGAAAACACTAAAAAACACTTAAAAGATGTAAAGGCCGCTTCACACTATGGCCGTCCAAGTCGAGAGGCCGTGGGATTGGATTGGCCAAACTTTGTTGAGAGTCCAAAGAAATGGGTTGAAAATAGCCGATAAAATATAGGAATTGGAGCATTCGTCCAGGTGTAGTGGGAAGCCTCCAAAGGCCAAGCCCAAAGTCCAAACCTTTGGCCATGAACTCCCATGATCTCTTGACCTAGACGGCCAGAGTGTGAAGCCTCTGAAGACCAAGCCTAAAGTCCAAAGGAAGGAGAAGCATCCCACTTCAATCCCAGTTGCAAACAACCCCTCTAGTCTAACGACCAAGGTCTTGTTAGTTTTTGTTTAGTTTTTGTTTTTGTTTTTTAATAAAAAAAATTGACGCCCTCTTGACCATTATTTGGGTTCCAATTCCCGTCCGACCCAAACTTCTTGCGAGAGCCCGTCGCCTTGGTAGAAAAACACTGCCATGTAGACATTTTGAAGAGCGACGGCCTTTGGACTTTGGCCTTGAGTGCGAAGGGTCGACATGTTGAATTCTTGGTTTCTCGCAACCTAATTGGTGGAATTCGATCACATCTCGACCTTCGGCCATAGTGTGAAGCAACCTTAATCTGATTGGAGTCAATGTCCAAGATCGAAGTCCCCAACGCCCTTCAAACGTGATTTCGCCCTTCAAAATATACCTCTCCAAAAACAACCCTTCAGAACGCAACCCCAAATTGAAAATGAAGGCGTCACTTGAAGTCCTCAATACAATCCGCCCGCCACAAGAACCAACAAGCGTAGGGGCATCGTCACTACAAGAAGATGTTCGATTCTAACCCTTCACATGGTACTAGAAGCATGCACCATATAATGGATGCACAAGCATAATACGAGTTTTGTATTCCATATCCATATTCTTGGATTGACGTCTTGGATTTGAACCAACCCTTCCACTGAAGAACTGAAATCTAGAGAGCCCTTCGAAACGAAACTCACCTCACATACAAGCTTCGATCTTGACCGACGGTGGGAGTTGAAACACTAGGATCTCGCTCGCTCGCTCATACCAGGGCCACACCAAAAACCCGGCCGGGGATTCGTGGCACTCATGTATTTTCATTAGTGAGAGTTCATTCATCTTTGCGGATGAGATGAACCACTTTAGACACTACCTCACATTGTTGGCTCCTTGTCTCAAGGGTTTCAAAAATACCAAGTTTTAGTAGTTCTAAATGATCCTAGTCTAATCTAATACTTAAGGCAATAATACAAAGGGGATTAGATAAAATAAAAATGCCTCATATAGAAACAAGTGGGTGCATCATGCGTTGCCAACCTATGATTACTAGTCCGGTTATTTTTAAGAAATTAATATGGGCGGACATTAAATACCCCCTCACAAACTTTCGGGGGTGTCAAATCTAGGCTAGGGCAACCCTCTAAAGAAATTTCTAAACCTAATAAAAAATTGTTGCCCATCCCGCCCAACTTCGAAAAAAAACATTGCCCTTGCATTCTTGAAGGGCGCTTGACTACAAATCCCATATTGAGTGCACTTCACTTCAAGGTCTAAAATCCAATATATATGTGCACTTCCAATTAGTAAATAAGCAATTGATTGGGATTTCATTCCGGAAGTGAAACCATCAATGAAGCATGTAATTAACTTGGAGGTCAAAAACATTGCAAAATCCTCATTAACATTGAGGTTATAATTTTGTGACTTAAAACTATCTTTGTCATCCTAATGATAGATTAGTGCAAGTGTTCATAAAATGACCAAAATGAAACAATGAATGTAGAATATAAAACATACGAATAAATATATAAATATATAAATATATAAATATATAAATATATAAATATATAAATATATAAATATATAAATATATAAATATATAAATATATAAATATATAAATATATAAATATATAAATATATAAATATATAAATATATAAATATATAAATATATAAATATATAAATATATAAATATATAAATATATAAATATATAAATATATAAATATATAAATATATAAATATATAAATATATAAATATATAAATATATAAATATATAAATATATAAATATATAAATATATAAATATATAAATATATAAATATATAAATATATAAATATATAAATATATAAATATATAAATATATAAATATATAAATATAAATATTATTTTTTAGGTAATATAATATGAGCTATAAATAAATGGTATGTTATTTGGAATTAGACTTGTGGGACAACGTTATGGATGGGGTATACTCAGAAAATCATAAGTTTCTGACTATAGCCTATCTGAAATATTATAAGATTTTATCCTCATCAAATATTGTATTATCTTTAAAATCGCATGGTGTAGATTAATTATTTTCAAATAAATGTTATATTATTATTATTATTATTATAATGAATTAAAATTTGAGTTCACCAATTTACCATAAGTTGATATATATTATTTTGACATATTACAAATGTTTGAGCAATCACACCCGTGCAAAATAAATGAATTATGAACAAAAAAAATTCTATGACAACACATCATAATTATATGTTGCACACGTTGATATCTTGCGATATTTATCAAAATAACCATATGGAAGTCAAAGCCACATCATGGCCTTGGAAACAACTTTATGGGAGGTTAGAAAATAGGCTTAGAGCATCCAATGCCACATCGTTGCCTCTTGCCAACTAATTGATATTTACAAAATAGCTAGTAGTTCACAATAGCTATGAGGGAGAAAATAGGTCTTACATGCCAACTCGGAGGCGTTTCACTAAAGTAAGCTCCATCCGAGCTTCTTGATGAACTCATCCGATTTTTGTTACCGGATGACTTTACTTGAGTGCCATGAATCCCCGGCCCAAAAACCCCAACAGCTCCAGTAGACATAAACACCAACCCTACGTATTCTCCGGGAATACAGGGCTGGGATTTCAGAAGGCGGGTAGCCTGCAACCAACAGCTCCAGCCATCTGAAATCCCAGCCATGTATTCCCGGAGAATACGTAGGGCTGGTGTTTCTGGCTGGGCCTACCGGTGTGGCCCTGGTATCAATAGATCATGTCTAAGCACCTCCCAGGACACTGAGGAGCTTTTCCTCAAGTGTAGGCATACAAGACATTGGATATTGGGTAAATCCATGGGCCTGCTGTAACTTCCCCCGAGTGCGTACATCTATGTCCGTGCTGCTACGATCTGATTCCATCTATCTTATCTCCTCTGTCTCCAGAGGGCTCGGATCCTCTATACATGCCTGCCAGCCATCTTAAATTATTATCTTATTATTCCCCAACATGCACTAGCCTCCAGCCTGCCTGCCTGCCTGCCTGTAAGCTTATGTAATGTTAATGTTAATGTGCATTGAGGCTGAGTGAGTGAGTGGAATCCACAGTGAGTGCATGCATGCTGATCTCGGGTGGACATGGGGAGGCTGGCTAGGGTCCTGGAGGGTGTGGAGAGCTGGCCTGCTGGCCACACTTATAAGTGAAGTGCCGGAAACTGCGTCGGCTGCTTCCTCCCCTTGCAGATCATGTGTTTGTCTCACCACGAGAGTCTCCAGTCTCCAAGATTCAAGTCTTCAATGCCCTTCGAATGCGATTTGGCCCTTCAAACGAATGTGGAAATACCATAATCTGTGAAAATAACGTGATTCGATCGCATTCGAGATCTGGTCTGACGATCGTGAGATTATTTTCCAAGATAGATGAGAAGGATTCATGAAGGATGAATGCAAGTTGTTTCATGTTTGTCTGTCCTATGCAAAAAATGCTACAGTTTTTCAAAAGTGGGAAGTTGTCCAACCCCCTACTTGTTCATTAGATTCTCCCTACACCGAACGCGGTAATCCGCATTTCCATACATAACGTTGCCTAAATCGGTTACCTCATGAGTACATTAACACTTGACTCTCATTGGCTACACTAAGTGTACACACGTTGAAGTTGGTGCCGAGCCATGATCGGTTTCAGAACTGGCACTTCACCATTATGACGGTGGTCTAGTGCACGGCTAGAATGTGGTTAATGGGTTATGGTATTTCTACCTTATACCTCTCCCAAAACAACCCTTCGTAACGCAACCCTGATTTGGAAATGAAGATGTCACTTGAACTCCTCAATATAACCTGCCCGCCACAAGAACCGACAAGCGTACTAGGGCATTGTCACTACAAGAAGTGGAGTTAGATGGTTGATTCTTAACTCTTTCACATTGTGTAGGAAACACGTACCATGTAATCCATGCATGAGTTTGATATGAGTCTTGTATTTCATTTCTATATTCTTGGATTGACGTCTTAGATTTGAAGCAACCCTTCAGTTGAAGAGCTGAAATTTGAAAGCCTTTCAAAATGAAACTCATATGAGGGCTTCAATCTTGAACACCGAGGGAGACCCAGCTCCTAGGTCCAGACGAACCATCGTGTTTGAGAAATACACATCAATATAATAAAGAGAAAAGAATAAGCAAAAGATGTCCACATGTACATACATAAACCAGTTGGACTCGGGAACAATGATCGGGGAGAACCGGCAGTTGGTTACAAATGAACCGGTTGAGTTTGAGAAAGAAATAACCAGTTGAAGTTGAAGACTGCATGAAAATTACCGATCATTTTAGAGGAATGTAGAGAATATACCCCAATTTAATAAAGGAAAACCGGACGATGTCAACTTGTAACCGGTTGGACTTGCAAACACTAGGATCTCGGCCGATTATGAATGCCCAATAATCTCCATGGACATTGCACAAATGTCACACACACACACACACACACTCTAAGGGTTGCTTTACACCTAGAGGTTGGGCCAATTCCCCTAGAGGCTAATTGCATGAAATTTCAGCCCTTTTTGGGTTGGAGTCCAGCCTCAACTACACATTATAATAATGGTGTGAGGCCTAAACCCCCACCCTTAAGCGTCATAGTCCGAGTGAGGGTTTGGGGGCTCACACCAGCCTAATTGCCTCAGTGCCTCATTGATTTAATTCCCTTATGATAACCCAAACATATAACTCAAAATCATCTCTTTATTCCAGGTCAAACAAGGTAGAGTATTAAAAAATAATTTTCCTTATTAATTTCCAATCCACCTAACTCTCTAATTTTCTTCCCCCCTTATAAGCACGTTAGGCGAGTGACTTAGGGCATTTCCCACAGTCCCCCACACTCATCATTTAGCACTTAGATCCTACTCCTAAATGGCCCCTAATATTACCCCCTTAAGCCTGGTTGATTAGCATTTCGTTTCCTTGCCGCTCCTGGTTCGAGGTTGATCGCTCTGTTTACTCTCTAACCTGCTGGAGCCGGGAATGCCCCTGCCACGTGGCGGCCCAGGCCCTCACTCTCCACCTCACGGCCTTAACCTCCTCCTCTGGATCTCTAGTTCAGTCACCCCCTTGCCTCTGCTCGCTGGTCCCGATTACAATTCAGCTTCAATCCAGCCAGAATCTCTACACCCGTTCTCGATTCAGGGTTGCGGCCCAGATTCCAATTCCCTTCCCCTAATCCCTCAATTAAATCACCCGAATTCAATGCGAATTTACTCCCCTGCATTACCGAATGCCAGCCTCCTACTTGAAGCTGACTGGGATCAGGGCGATTCTGAGTCCACTTCCCTTGCACTTAACGGTTGAACTCGTCAGGTAGCTTCTTCACACCGAGAAGTTGTAATCCGAATCTTCAAGCTTGATTGAATGTCACCGACTCCCTCTCCTCCGCATTTCCGATTCTCCCTCCTGAATCCCGATTGCATCATTCCTCTCGTTGCTCCTCCACCTGCATTGCGCCCTTTCCTGGTTTTCTCTCCTCACCTTGCCACTGTGAAGGAGACAATTCGCCGCTCTCCCTTCCAGCGAGCCAACTCCGACGTCTGATTTCACCCCAGTCCTCCTTCGATGTCTGGCTTACCCTTACTCAATTCACCTGATCAGTCCAACTCGCCTCCTTCGGCCGGCCGACTTCCTTCCACATAATTATTCCCAACCCCCTCCCTTCAACAAACACCCAACCTCACATCTCAGCAGCCATCACCTTGCTTCAGCGCCGCCCCCTCTCGGCACCCCTGCCGCCTCTGTACCCTTAACCGCAAAAGAGAGAGTGAGGGAAACCATTCCCCGTTCTCCTGGACCCCTTCACCTCCGAACTTCCCGAAAAACCTCATCTCTGGAACCCGAGGCACCCCCCTTCAATGGGCAGGGATATGGCTCAATTCCAACTCTAAAACCCAGCCTCTACCCTTGAATGAACACTCATAATATCTAATTAACTTAATTCCACACCAACCACATCCTTTAAGGCTTCAAGCCTAAATCAAAACTATAGCCTAATCTCTAATTCAAGTCCCCCTTTATTCCCACGCTAAAATGCTAACATCCTCCCCTCACCTCTAACTTCAATTAGACTAGACATACTCACTCTTTTTATATTTTGATGAAGTAATAATAAATCCAAACTCAAGTCTTAATCATTTTCAGACTTAAAACACATGTGGGCACATGCTTTTGGGCTCACAAATGGGGGACAATTTTCCCATATGTAAAGGCCTTAGGGCCAAGAAGCTAGGCCGATTCAATAAATCTAGCATAATCCAACCGATCTACCATAATCTAGCATAGAGTTGTTCATATTTCCACATAGTCCAATGGATATAGTTCGCTGAAAAAATCATATTTTATTAAAATAAAGTTTTTATTATTGAAATGTGACATTGGCCCCGAGGCCAAGAATTGGCCCTTCATTTTTGGGTGCACCCAATTCAACAAGCTCGGGCCATGTCATACCATGCATTTTTTGATTAAAAAATTCATACCACCAAATCGGCCCGGCCTCTAGGTGTAAAGAGGTTGGGGCCAATTTCAACCTTTTGGGCAATCACAAGTGAGGACTTCAAGCCTCTTACACAACGAATTGGCCCAACCTCTAGGTGTAAAGCGGCCCTAAGGGTGGGTTTGCATTAAGGGAAACATGCCTACTTTGCTCGCTTGTCAGCCCTAAACCCCCACCCTTTGCGTCGTAATCCGGGTAAGAGCCTCGGGCTCACACGTGAATGTCTCCTCTTTCCTCAACTAATACTTATACAATGCAAATATTAACCACTCTCTTTTATTTGAAAGAATACAAGCAGTGAGTATTGACAAATACTCCCTCCTTAGTATTTTCATACATCCAAGCACACCACGCTTAATGCCCCTCCCCTTTGGTTTGCTAATCGCCAACCGGGCATCATTACCTACATCTAATTACCCTTACTGCCAACATCTAATTAAACCTAAGCCTGATGCCTTGGCCCAGTTATCAATTGGGATTATCTAGCCTGGCCCTTAATGCAGCCCTGGACCTTCCTCTCAAAGACCAAGCCGTGCCTCCTCGGACCTGTGACATGTCCACTACCTGGGCACCCAACTAACTGCTAAGCTGCCGGTATGTAGCTCCCTCTCGCCACACCGCTCCAGGGGCCCATTCCCGGGAACTTCCCTCAATGCTGCCGCGGCTGAGCTCCCCAACAAATGGTGCATTCCTCCTCTCTGCTACCAATCTTCCCGGCCAAGCATTGATCTCCTCCCTCTGAACCAAATCACCCCACATTGATCCCAAGAAATGAAACTCCCCTGCGCCTAATCCTGATCTAAATCCTTGAGGATTAGCTGGTCTCAGGAATGTGGCATTCTCTCTGTGCATAGCACAAGTAAAACCCGTGCTCTTCCGAATGCAGCATCCATCACCTCATTCCCTGCCCCTCCTTCCAATCTGTCCTCGGCTGCACCAGGTTTGTGCCCGTGAATGCACCCTCCGAGCCCAGCAACCTAGGTGGAAACAATGCGGCCATTCCTGGTTTCGAGGTGATCCTCGCATCTTCCTCCACCCTTGGTTGGAATCGCAGCGCAGCGACTACCCTTCCATCATACCTCATCTCGCACTTCCCTCATCTCCATCTGGGCTGGAGTGCCTTGGCTCAACCTCGACTGCCGCCGCTCTCCTACTTTCTTTCTCTGCTCAAAAAATGCCTGCCTCTGGCTGCCGAGAGCGGGGATCCCTTGGCCGGAGCAGGAACCCCCTTCTTCCCTGTGCCCGGATTTTTGGCAGTTGCCTTATCCCGTTGCGGCATAACCCCTTGCCTTGAATGAACAAGGCCTTAGCCCGAAATGGACACAATCAACCCCAGCCAACTAGTCCTAACTCAAGCAACGACCCCCTGGGCCGAGGCCCCAGCCTTTTGGTCTCCAACCAGCAAGGTTTAAATTCACACTAATTAAATCAAGCCCAAGCCAGGCTACACACCTACACCCTCCAAACTAACTTCACAGTCTAATACTTGCAACCATAACTTTCCTACCTATAAATTCATTTCCTATCCCTCTTGGAGTTGACAACCCCAAACTAATTCCCACCTTGACCTCCAACTCAATTATGGGCCTAAGCACTACATTGCACTCTTTTTATCTTTTTCGAATAGTTGAATAACATCAAAGCCAAAGTACTAATGTTTTCCTAGAATTAACCTCACATGTGGGCACCATATTGGGCTCACATTGCTTCTCTTCATCAATCGCCTATGTTTGAGTGGTGAGTGGTTAGGTTAGGATGTAAGAACATGTATCAAAAGGACATGTGTTTAAACGAGATTGGATTATGTGTTCAAAATTTGGTCACCATGCTAGGTTCAGTAGTCAACAGGTGGTGGGTGGGTTAGAAGGGGGGAGGGTACATTGTCACTTTATGGCTCTCGCACTTTTTACTTTGCAAAATCAATGCAAACAATATGAGAGATCAAAATATCTATGGATGAGCGCAAGCACGGTCAAGTACACAACTTAACTACCCTGCATTGGTTCAAGTAAAAGTGATTCAAAACTATATACTAGCTTCGAATTTTGTGAAGGAATAATTTATAAACATTTGAAAAAAATGTAAGTCAAGAAATCTATGTTAATATTTTATATATAGAAAAGTCTACACATTTTAGAAATCTACGTCCCAAACTAGATTTAACCATTATCTTTTGAGTGGTACTTATAGTCATAGGTTTTGAAGATTTCATCTTGATATTTTATATTTGAGTACCTAACACAACAATAGAGGGCATCATGCAAAAAAGACTCCCAATTAGGACAACACTTTGCTTCTACTTTTGGGCATTTGACCAAAAAAATTATGGTTTCAGTATACCAGAGAATTTATTTTGTATACTTGACCGTGTTTTCTCCCAAATTGTTGTTGCAATCACATATCACATTTGGGATCCATGAGAAATCCTAGACATACAACCATAGACAAAAATATATCGTTGCTTTTTATTTTTTTATTAATATTTATTAAGTAGTAATTGTTTTGGTTTGAATTATGCATCATTCTAGTTATAAAGGATATGTTTTATACCATTATATACACAAGAGAATCCCCAAATTTGGTTACCATCTTTTCATGTGCAAAAGATACCATGTACATCTACTCAAGAAAACAAATTGATAGATTTTTAGCCCATTTCGGTGGTGCATCTTAGAAGTAATAGGTTTATTTTTACCACACATGCTCTTAAACTTGACAAAATGGAGTGACTAGATCTCAAACTCAAGCAACCCATTTGCAACTAGCAATCAAATCTCCCCATTCATATTCTTGGACTCTAGATTGGATCATAGATTTGGTGGGGAAAGTGATACCACATAAGTGCCACTTCATTTTTCATGCCTTGGACCTGGACCCTAGTGTGAACTTCTTGGATGCAAACTTCTTGCTCCCAATTACTAAGATTGTTGGATTTTGGAGTTTCTTTGCACCATGGGAATTGTGTGGTCATGTCAGTACCATTTTTAATGCATTTTGGAGTTGAAATGTCCCACACCATTGTGACTCATATTTTGTAACTCCCTTGTTAATGTAGTGGAGATGGACCAGTATTAGAGGAAAATTATAAAGACAAAGAATTCAATGATTTGTAAAAATAGTATACACAAATTCTTTGCAAATTACAATGTGTACAAAACCAGTGATAACATGAACTAGTAAACCCTAATGATGGAAATGGACAACGTATTTTCCAGCTTTTATGTGAAACTTCAACCATTGATATTGTTCTAAGTCTTTCACTTTCTAGTTATGCGTAAGGTGACAATTCAAAGCTCTTGAGAATGAGGATCTAATGAACCTCTCATCTGACATCCTAAGTCCAAGATTTGAATAGAAAGCATCAATAATCAACATGAAGAGAAGCTCCCCTTTGAATGGTCATTGCACTTAAAGGACTAAGAGTTTGAAGACGAGATTGGTGTCTATGGAAAGAGCTTGAGAAGTCAAATATGATGATCTCAAGCTTACATGCGAAGTCCAAGAGATGAGAGAGAAAGCATTGAAAACAACATGAAGAGCAGTTGCACCTTGAATGGTCAATGTGCCCAAATGGCTAAGAGTTAGGATGCAAGTTTGGTGTCAATGGATGGAGTTCAAGAAAGCAAATCCACAGAACATACTCTTGCAACCTTAGTCCAATATGTTAGGGATTAAACATCAAAAAATTGACATGGAGATGAGTTGGACTTTGAATGCTCACCCTACCCAAATGGCGAGGGAAGCTATCTTATAAGCGATTAGCAATGAGCAGTGAGCGGTGAGCAGTAAGACATGAGCGGTGAGCAATACGACATGAGCAGTGAGCGGTAATATATGAATAATGAATTCAAAATAGTAAAGGTGCACGGGTTTAGGGTATATGAACTAAATATAGTACTACATGAATTGAAGATTTTCAAATGTAAAGAGTTCAAATGAAGCAAGAAAGAATCGTATTACCGTGGATCATTGGAAATACTTCCAGTCCATTGCTAATTTTTATTATAACAATCCAAACCAAAACATGTCATTTTTTGACATTCAAATATATGGTACTTAATAGACCATTTGCAATACTACTCACACTCTACAATACCAGCAAGTTCAAGTAGTCGCATGACCTCGTTATAGGTATATGTAGGTGCATGAATGAACTTGTCACTCTCGTAATCCACCTTAACAAAAATTTAAACACATAATAAAGATGTTTACAATACACCCATTTTCCTTTCTTTCCCAATGCATGAGAGGATATTTTCGTGAAATCCGGGCATGTGCAATGCGGGATGTCGCCAATTGTGACATGGTATGTGATATCTTGCTTGGAGACAATGTTGATTATCACTCCAATATGGAATGGCAGTGACCCCAACCACATAGTAACCCTCCATGAGTCCGGCACTCTCCCATTTGTTTTTGTGATCCGCTAGCGGTGTTGTTGGATTACGACGCACTGTCTTCCCAAACCTGAATGTAGGGTGGGCATCCGGGTTTGGTGGCATAGAAAAATGCGAGCGAGGGATGGGGAGAGTTGCAATTGTTGAAAGCCTACGACGAGGGGACAATGCCTTCCTCTGCTGTAGTTGAAATTCAGCATCTTCAAGTGCCAAAACCTCCTCTCTCGATAGATTGGTACCTATCTTCACCGGCCACGTGTTGGGTACTATAGGCCAGTCCAACACATATTTCTTCTTACTGCCACTCACACAACGCTTGATGTCGTCAGGGCAAAACCAAAATTCATACTCCACATTGTTGGGAGATCGAAATTCCTTCCTGAGCCCTTTGTATGTTGGGGCAGGTGTGCCATGTTTCCCAGTCCCGATTTTAGCATTGCACATAGTCCCTGTAATGGCCTGTAGTGCCCAACATCGTTTGGCTGAGTTGGGTGGTAATCTTGCAATGTGCCACTTGGAAGCAAGACAATCAGTCTCTAACACGGATGTAGTATGAGCCACACTATGAATTGCAGAACTCAACGATTCCTCTATGCGTTGACGAGTTGCTCGGGTGTTGGGACGAGGAATGGAATAGTCCACTTTGTCGGGTCGATGAGAGTCACAATCGGCACCCGGTGGTAGGTTGAATTTGCGTTTAGTAGAACCAAAGAGTTCTGACCCTTCCAATGCACAATCTCTAATGTTGACGTCTTCTGCCCCTCGGTAAGACTTCATGGCATCAGCCAACATTTTTGGATCTCCACACCTGGCAGCTGCTTTGAGTTTCAAGGAGGCCGAATCAGGACCTTTACTATCAGACCCCCCTTTCAACCATGTCCGGTAATTTGCAATTTGCATGAAGGCACGGATCATGTCGTCCACTGTAGCTTCATATAAACAAGTCATCTTGTTGCCGGACTGTTGGAGCCATTTGTTGTGTACAGTCTCTGCAAGGTTGCATGTTGGCATTTCCGCATGCTCTTCTATTGTCATATCCTATGAACAACACACAAATACAAGGATAAGACAAATATAAGATAGATTATATATCTAGGTTTGGGTCGAACGATCCAAACTGCCTACAAGGTTTGGGTCGAACGACCCAAACTACATACAAGGTTTGGGTCAAACGATCCAAACTGCCTACAAGGTGTGGGTCGTTCGACTCAAACTGCATACAAGGTTTGGGTCGAACGACCTAAACTGTTTGTTGTTTGTTGTGTACAGTCTCTGCAAGATTGCATGTTGGCATTCCCGCACGCTCTTCTATTGTCATATCCTATGAACAACACAGAAAGACAAAGATAAGAAAAACATAAGATATATTACATTGAATAATGAAGTTTGATATGTACTTACAAGTAGTATATGGCCACCCCATTGTCTGTAACGAAAGTGCCAAAATCCCAACCACTTTGAAAGGCCAAGGATGCCTTCTTCGGAGGCAGCTCCAAATGACAACCACCAAGAACGAATCACATGGTACTTGGTCTCAGCATCGTACATTGTTTTCGCGTCTTTGTAATCCTTGCATATTTGTTTGTGTTGAAATTGCAATGATAGTTTGATATACTTTTGGGTCACCTTATTCAAGCTTGCGGACCAATGGAAAAGACATGTACGCTCACGTGCAACCATGGGTAGACTTGGATCACCATCCCCATAAATCGCCCTCACCGCATTCCAATTAGCTTGAGCACTATCAGCCATAAACCCTTTGAAGTTTACGTTTCGTACACCATTTTCTGCCATGACAGCATTCAAATTTTCCCAAAAGAGAATTTGTGCTGCACCATCTTCAGATTGTATGTCACAACACGCAATAGTCAACACTTTACAGTATCGACTCTCGTACACATGGCAAGCCATGGTCTGACATGGTCAAACATAATTCATGAATTCTCCATATCCCCACCGACTTGCATCCTCTTCACAAGCTCCACACCACTACCTGGAAGGTCTACAGACATCTTGAAAATAAACACTTTGTCCTTTGAATGCCCTGGGAACCGACTACCATGGACGAATTTAAAAGCAGAGTGCTCTTTGAGCGCCATAATACTATCCATAGTTCCCATTCCACTACGCAAAAAACGCTTTGATCCAGATACAAAGTTACGATAATTTGGAGACGCAAGAGTGCTGAATTTGTCCATGACGACCTCTAGGGATGAACCAACCAAATGATGGCCTTCGACATTTGCAGGAGATTTGAGAAGGTAATCGGCCAAGAATTGTTTGCTCGCCGCCATAACTATGGCCGAAATTTTTGTTGTGGGTGTTTTCAATACTTCATTTGCAACGCATTGGTATACCATGTCCAATAATTCACGGCATGTGCCATTGGTCACAGGGTGATCATGTACACCAAGATGAATGCAAGTCCTGGACATTCCAACGGATGTGGAGTGGATGTATATGATTCGAGCATTACACAAAGCAATGCACACACGTGTGGAACAACATTCGTTACACTCGACAGTGGACTTAGTAGGAGGAACAACACCCACAGCAAATGGGATAGGAGTTGAACCGGCCCATTCAGTGTTGTTCCGGAGGCCCCCATTGCGATTCATGTAATCACAGTAGTCATTATGACATTGGAGATGACCAGCACAAGTACAGCGCCGGAAGGACAGTCCAAAGTCATTTTGGATATTTGTAGTTTTGGTGGTGCACCAAGGGTGACCGTCGCACATTTTGTCCATGCCGGCCATTGAGCGACCATACGTACTTGGAGCTTTGAGCGCCACAGGAGGCAAGAGAAACAAAACATCACCATTACAAGAAGATGGTAAGTACTTGACTTCACGAACATCTATACTGTCAAAATCAATGGATGCAATATCGGACTTTGATTTTTTTCTTGACTTTGTCAGCTTCAAGGCATCAACCATAGTCAACCCTATAGATGAAGGTGAAGGGTGTAGTGGAGGACGTTGAGAAGGTGAGATTTGGGGAACCATCTTCTTGTACATAAGACCGCAAGGGGATTTGGCTACATGTATAGGAAGTTGGGAAGGAGTAGAATGAACACTTCTAAATGGAAATGGCGATGTGTTTGAAAGATCAACAAATGCACAAATGTCATCTTTTGAATCTGATAGCACAAACACACTATCATCAAGGGGTTCCACCTTAACAGGTGTGATAGAAGGAATTTGAACTGTGGATGTACCAGATTCGTTTGTCAAAATGACTGTTAAAGCTTACATCTGAGACTCATAAAGTCCTATCACCCTAAATGAACTAGGTCTTAAGATCCACATAAAACCAACATCAGTTCTATTTTTTGGAACCAAAATCGTTTCATACACCTCTCCATCTGCAGAGTACATCTCATGCTTTAAATACATGGTTCCTATCTGGAGGTTGAATCTCAAACTAAGTAAATCCTCTGAAACACTCACATGACCATTATCTTGGACTAGCAAGATGAAGGGAACAAAAAGATCCATGAGCTCTAATGGTAGCCATAGAAAATCAAAAGAACATATGAACAACACATCACAAAAATATGGGGTGAATGTTGCTTTCGTATAGAGTTCTGTGAGGAAATGAATGGAAATGAAAACGTGTGATACAATAATGGATGGAGATGAAAACGTGTAATACATAGCATCTAATAATACAGAAGTGGACATAACACAATAATAGTCAAAGAATATTTACGAGCAAAATATACACAAAATGGCGTCAAATACTAAAAGTATTGGTATAAATTTAAAATATATATGTGTGGACTGACGTAGATGTAGAAAGAATTAAAATTGGTTGGAATAATAAATTATTGATCATTATGAATAGAACAAAATAGGTGTCCGAAAATTTTGGCGGATATAACAAAAATAAACACATAATGACAAACGCGTCGAAATATCTCGTTCATTGAACGCCAATTACAACATGTGATCGTAATATACGCCGGATTTTGTGACATAGATACATTGGCAGAATAAATGATAGTACCTGATAAAAAACATATCATAGACACCAACGATGGTGGACGATGTAGAGAGAACACCCGTGAGGCCGAAAAGAAGACGTAAAAAAACTTTGTATTTCACTTCCGAGAAAAAGAGATTCAGACTCAGTGTGGGAAAGAAGGATGCAAATAAGGAAGGGAAAAGAAACTTGTTGAATACGGTAGGAAAAACTGTGAAGACACTGGATTTTGATGCGATGGAGATTGATGAAGGTGCAAAGAGCAAAGAAGATGTAGACGATCGTATATCAGAGTCTGAATTCAAGACGGGTTCAAAGAAGACGACAAACAAAAAGGTAAGTCAGTTCAACGTTCACATAATTTGATAGTACATAAGTTGTAAGTTAGGACGGAGAACCTCGTATGTTCATTCACATGTCATGTAGTAGCAATTTATAGAAGTTATAAATTGGAGAGGACAAACCCTATACGTTAATGCACATGGTATATAACAGAAATTTAGGAAGACTAGAAGTCAAGAGGAGAACCCAGAGGGTTTATAAGAGCAACTTAGGAGGCGAGAAGTTGGGAGGTGAAACCCTGTACGTTAACGCACATGGTTTATAAGAGCAACTTAGGAGGCAAAAAGTTGGGAGGTGAAGCCCTGTACGTTAACGCACAGGGTTTATAAGAGCAACTTAGGAGGCAAAAAGTTAGGAGCTAAAATCCTGTGCGTTAACGCACAGGGTTTGTAATAGCAACTTAGGAGGCCAAAAGTTGGGAGGAGAAACCATGTACGTTAACGCACAAGGTTTGTAAGAGCAACTTAGGAGGCAAAAAGTTGGGAGGAGAAACCCTGTGCGTTAACCCATAGGATTTGTAAGAGCAACTTAGGAGGCAAAAAGTTGGGAGAAGAAACCCTGTGCGTTAAAGCACAGTGTTTGTAAGAGCAACTTAGGAGGCAAAAACTTGGGAGGAGAAACCCTGTGCGTTAACGCACAAAGTTTGTAAGAGCAACTTCGGAATGCCAAAGTTGGGAGGAGAAACCCTGCGCGTTAACGCACAAGGTTTGTAAAAGCAACTTAGGAAGGCCAAAGTTGGGAGGAGAAATCCTGTGCGTTAACGCACATGGTTTATAAGCGCAAGTTAGGAAGGCCAAAGTTGGGAGGTAAAACCCTGTGCGTCAACGCACAGGGTTTGTAAGAGCAACTTAGGAAGGCCAAAAGTTGGGAGGTAAAATGACAAGGAGAGCCTAAAAGTAAAACAAATATCTATTGTATGAATTTAAATCGATGTTCAGAGCGTAGGAGCAAAAAAACTATTCAAAACGGGGTTTGAATGCAAGAAATGAGAAATATGTCTACTCAAGTATTTATGCAATACGTTATAGAAGCTAGAAAATGACACAAAATAGCATTATTTTTTTTTGCCCCGAAACCCAAAATGTACGAGGTGGCCCAAAACAAGGAAATAGATAGAAGAGTGAGAAAAGAAAATGATTTCAAACCAAAACAAAATATCAGAAGAATTTGAAGCTACGGAAATTTAGATAATATAGCATATTTTTGTTCTTTTTTGGGACCCCATTAGAATTTTTTCCAGATTTTACAAGTTTTGGCAAATCTACCAATTCCAGACAAACGCACAGGGTCTACTTGCTTAGCTAGAGGCTTTGCAAAGTTGGGCAAGTAGACCCTGTGCGTTAACGCACAGGGTCTACGCTGGCAACTTTCTAGCGGCTATGCGGGGCCACGAAGAGCCACGCTAAATATGGCTGCAGGGACGAGTAGTATAAATAGCCACACCCCCAAAGCATTCAATCTTTTTTCTCTCATTTGTCGGACCTGAGCTCGTCGCTGCAAGCTCTCTCATCTATAGGTGCAGTACAAGGTTGTTTGCACTTTCGTGATGACTGGGTAATTGCGCATAATCAGGTGTAAATTGCGAACAGTTTGGGTCAAACGACCCAAACTGTCTGCCTAGTTTGGATAGAACGACCCAAACCATGTTCACAGTTTGGGTCGAGAGACCCAAACCACGCGTAGAAAGTTTGGGTCGAACGACCCAAACCGCGCGTAGAAAATTTGGGTCGTCCGACCCAAACTGGCTGTAGGCGGTTTGGGTCGCTCGATCGAATTCACGTGGACAGTTTGGGTCGTTCGACCCAAACCTCGCGTCCAACTTTGGTAGACCTGTAGTTGGACACACAGACCCTGTACGTTAACGCACAGGGTCTGGCCTTATAGTTTTGGGTGAACGGCCACCCTAATCGTACAATATTTAAAGGTGCAAATGGCAGTGTCTAGGATAATTTTTGTCATTTTTCCCTGTGTTCGTGGTATTCTGTTGTTATTGTTGTTGCTATTGCCGTTGTTTTTGTAATGTTATTGCTAATGTGTTGCTACTGGTTTTCAAATATTTATGAAACTTATTTCATTTGTTTTAAGACCAATCAATGGATTTGGAGAGAACGACTCCTATTTCTACTGATGATGATTCCACAATGCATTCAACTCAAGATCGTCCATCTCAACAAGTTCATCATCATCAGGACATATCGTCAAATCTTCATAATAAGAAAATAAAAAATAAAAAATGAATCCCTCGATGATTTTGACTCGGATGGTGAAGATAATGATGGTGATAAGTGTGGGAGCTTACAAACAAACGAAAGGTCAATTTCACTTCCACAATTTCCTCAATCCGTGCTAGACTTAATGCTCGCTTGCGTGTACCCTTATGTCGCATGGTTCCTATGCTGATTGTTCGTCCTGCTTTGAAGGGTGACATTACTAAATTGGAGGCTGATTTTTTCAATGGTTATCGTAATGGTAACCGTGTGTTTTATATAACGGCCACAGATTCTAAGGGAAACTTTCAATTCGTGGATGATAAGGTTCGCGCATTTTGGAGCCCAAATTGGGCTCAAGCCAATGCCCTGTTTGAATCTCAATTGGATACAGATTTGTCATTGACGTCATACAAGAACAAGATGTTTTTTATATGGGATGGAAATCACAGATTTTTTGCTTGGAAAAATTATATTGACCGCGTATATACCGAAGATTATGAATGTCATGTCTTTGTGGATTATATCATTTTGGCGTCCGAGCCTGACTACATTCCAAGTTTGTTGACTGCTATGCATGACATCAACAAGTAATATTCTTACCTATTTTTTTACACGTATTTCTAGTTTATATTTTGTTTTCCAAATTATATCATCATGAATCTAATCAATTTAATATTTTTTTCAGGTCAACCGAAAATTCTCACGTATCCACCAATTTGGTGCATACTTTATATCGGATGCAAAATATTGGCACCATGCCTTTGACTTCCTCCAGAAAGCAACTGAATCCAAAGAATTATAAAGGATGTGAGGAGAAGTCTGTCGAAACTTGGTATTCTTTGACACGACCAATTTTTTTGGATTACATGTACAATGTAAGTTCTTCTACCATTGCTAATATGTGCCTTATGTTTATTGATTTTCATTTTACATTACACCTATATGAACTTATAAATATTGACTTTTGTTTGATTTTTCAGCAAGAACTTACTGAGGCTAGCGATATTGCTCTCAACCAGTACAATGAAATTCATCCTCTTGAACGGACATCAGACGGAGTTTCAAAAGCAATGTCCGCAGCTGTCAACAAAAAACGTGCAATGTTATCTTCTAGTTTTACGAAACAACTAGCGATTGCCGATATCAACCTTACCTCTGCTTTTCTTGAAGAAGTTAAGCACCATTGGGGTTCATTTTCGGTGCCTGAAATGCTACAAGAGAAACTTCATCGTGTTGCTGTCAGTAATGTGGATGCAGAAGTCAAAGTTGGATGGCTCAAGCTTTGGAATGGCAATAGATTTGACAAAGATGCATTGCATTTCCCGAAATCGCCCCTCTCTGATTCTGCACTTGATGATTGGTTATCAAAGTCTACATATTGGGCACAGTTGGAAAAAAAGGCTATCGAAGAGCTTCAAAATGTTCTTTCATCTCCTCTTCAGTTGCCTGCAGATGTGCCTACTCTCTCCAAGTATATCCAAACCTGGAAGTTTGCGCTTTCAATTCAATATTCTATCGTAAATTCCAAAGCGGAAAAGTTAAAAAACAAAACGGTTGGGATGAGCAACCTAATATTGATCTTGCTATGAAACGTGTATTATACAGGTACAACCTAATCTTGTTATTTTTTTGATTTTTTTTATTCCATTTGTCAAATTGTCATGGAATATTTGACTTACAATATTTTTGTGTGTAGGTATTTTCAATATGTTTTGATTCCACATAAATGCGTTATAGGGGAACCTCGTTTTTTTCCAAATTGGCGTGACACTGGTGCAGGAGATTCATGCATGTTCACTACTGATATTTGTTTGGATTGGTCGCTCCCACACTATGAGGATTGTGGTTGGTATCTTGATTGTCCTAAGGATGCATGTCCATCAAGTGAGAAGACAATCCGTCAGATAAATGATGCTAAAAATATGGATCCTCGTGATACTGCAATTTTGCAAGCACAAATTGTGCAGCTTAAACTTAGAGAGCCAGAACCAAAAGAAACAAAACGTAGTAAGAAGAAACATGTTCCTGAAACCAAAATACAAGGTCAATCGGAAATTTCACAACATGAAGAATTGCTTGTTCTTTCCAATGATTTGGATAAGAATCCACTTGGAGACGAAAGTTCAAAGTCTGGGTGCGATGTATTGGAATTCCATTACTCCAACACCTATGACGCTATTCATCGTGTGCCAACGGATATTTTGAGAAAATAGTTATTCATACTGAAGAACTTTCTCACGCTCTCGTTTGCTCGATCTATTGCTGTCAAGAACAAGTCTGAAGGGGTGGATGTAGGCCCTCCTGAGTGGATCCAATGGCGGAAATTTCTTGAAAACATAAGTATTATTGTTTTGGTATTTTCTCTAATGTTCTTACTTTCATTTGGATTTTATTTTGTGTCTTATATTGTGATATGTTGTGGTATTTCAGTTCAATGACAATCCCGAATTTCATGTCATGGGAAATCCGACTCCCTTTGCCGTTGACTTGGTTTTTCTGCAATTTCCCGACGGTCTTGATTTCAACCTCTCCAATAGACCTGCTGAAATTCCTCTTTGGAATAAATATGACAAGAACTGGATGGTTGCAACAATGTCCTTGTGCAAGTCCATCTTGTCTGATGATGGCATCCTCATAGTATTTTCTGCTATCGATGTGCAAACCAAGAAGGTTTTGAATTCAACCTTAGACAACGGCAACATGAAAGTTCTTAGGACTTTTATTTGCCTCAATTCGTACATGGTGTTCAAGGATCCGGAGTCTCCAACCTACACCGTAAGTATAACACACAATTGTTTATATTTAATTATTTTGGTGTTATTTGCATTGTATATAGTTTTAACACAATTTACATTTTTTTGTAGACTCCGGCATTTATGGCTCATGTCTTGGTAAGGGATTTTACTACCACAAAATCCACGAGACAACCAAACTCCATTTTTTTTGGCATTGGATTGAAAAGCAAAAACTTGCTTTTCAATTTTGTGGATGAAAAAAACATGCTTCTTCAAAAATCGGGAAGACCTTGGAGGGGGCCATATCAAAAATCGCCGCGTTTTTTTTCAAGATCTTATTGAATTGTTTACACCATCGAATGGACGCGTTGTTGATTTGACATGTTCCACTAGAGCTTCTATCCTAGCAACACACGCATGTGGCAGACATCTTCTTGCTTTTGAGGGTGATAATGACATGTTTGAGCACATATTGAAACCGCTTTTAGAAAACGTTTTGAAAGAGGGGTCATCTAAGGAGAATATACAAGATCTCACAAAAAAAGATGATAACCTCTCAGATGAGGAGATGCTTGAATTTGAGTGTGAGTAAGTTTTAATACAATAAATTTTTATTCAATTCATTCGTTTCATTCAATTCATTGGTTCATTTTTATTTCTTCACATTATTTACATGTTTCATCGATTTGATTTCAGGAATACGATTGGAAAGAGGACATGTCTCCCGTTTTGGGCACATAGACAATTCCTACGAAGTCCAAGCCGTAGCCCGCGTCTCCCATCATATGCCGAGAATGTTGCAATTGCAATGTTGAATCTCAAAGATTCGGATCCAAATGAAGAATCTTGCTATAGTTCCAAAATCAATTCGCAATGCAAAGGTGCTCGAATATATATAGATGACGAGGCAAAAGATAGTTTCATGTCTAGTGCTACTACTGATGAATAAATTTTTGGACTTCATGTTGTTTATCCTTCTCAACCCTCTTATTACTAAACCCTAAAATCATCATTTGTAAGGCCACAATTCCACGGTTATAGGATATTGGTGGCCCTATTACCGAAATTTTCATCTTCCTCACTGCTCATAAGTTACCGCTCATCGCTCACCGCTCATTGCTCACCGCTCATAAGATAGCACTCCCCACCTTGGTGGGTGCATTTGGTTCTCATTATGTGGTAGTGTGGCACCCTTGAGGGTTCCACCTTCCCTCCAAGTGGGTATATATATTTTTAGTATTTTGATCCATTTTTGGTGTCACCCGTTTAACCTTCTGTCCACATCAAAACCAAAACCAAAATCAAAGAAAAAAAAAATTAAAAGTAGCAGATGAAGACAATGATGCAAAAGATAATCCCCTAAAACAACAAAATGCAGCGGCCTCCATAAGATCAAGGTTAGTACCAACTTGGCAAAAAGACTTGAAAATTCCTAATATTGTATATTGAAACAGGATGGGGTGCAAGCGTGGTCAATTGGAGTATTAAGTTGATCAAGTATGTTGAAATCACACATTTCTTGGTCACAAGCTATAAAATAGTACCAAGATATCTTTTAAGTTGATTAATTTTCATGAATTAATCATGAAAATTAATTAGTGTTACAAGTACTCAAATCTATAATATCAAATGATATCTTCAAAACATTAACTAAAATTATGTTCACAAACAAATGACTATATTTGGTTCTAGAGCCTACTTTAATAACCCTAAATGTCTTAAAGTTGAATTGGACTTTTAACACCTTGAGTTCATGAAAACTTGTGGGTTTTATCACTTCCAACTTCAAAAAATAGACAATTTTAATGTATTCTAATCTTATTTTGAATAAAAAATTCTTGACCTAATGCAAGTTGTTTCTCAATATGAATTATTTTTACCATGAAAAACACTTGGATACTTAAAGCATAATGCGATTTGAAATTTGCTTTGAAATTTGTAGTTGTACAACCCATAGAACATAACCTTCATGCATCGAAAATGAACACTTAGAGTGGAAACATAACAAGAGTGAGTGTGTATTCACAAGCACAACACTTACTCCGTAAAAGACTGACCATGTTGCCCAGAAAATTGCAACCATTGTTGCTAAGTAGGAGTCATGTGGTTCTCTACAAGTTTGTGCAGGTGGATTTAGGGCATGCAAAACAAAACAAACCTATGTAATCATGTCTCATAACTAAGTGTCCAATCATGCACCAAAGAAACAAACAATTTATGACAATAAAACAAACAAACATCAAGATCTAAGAGTAAGGCTATCCAAATTCCCACATTGTCAATCGAATCATCCCCATGACGGACAAAGTATTCTCGCGGCTAGCCTGACTTGAGGTGCAAATGGATTTCATAGAGGTCCGTTACATCGAAGCATGCAAAAGAGCTCGTGTGAAGGCACAACAAAATTACCCTTCATAGTCCACATCTTCACTTGAGTTGCCATCCGTAAACACCAACATGGCCGCCCCAACAGAAATGGAACAATCAATCACAAGCCATGCACAAAAACTCTTAACCCTCAACCACCTCCAAAACAACCATAAGACCTTCAACCAAGAAAATTAAACCCTATATGGAACTTCACGGAAATGCTTGATTCTAAAACAACTATAAAGGAGACTCTAGAAAGGAGATCCTAAACCAACTACAACAAGACATACTTGCTGGAGTTTGTTACCATAAGCTTCAACAAGGAAGAGCTTCAACAAAAAGTTGCCCAAAACACAATAAACACGAGGAAGAAACAAAACCCTAGGTGTTTTTAACAAACGGCAGTGAGTGGAAACGACCAATAACGGGTGCTACAACTTTCATTCATTTTTGGGCAAACAATGAGCCATTTTTCATCCATCCCTCATGAGGCATGCGTACAAAATTGATCCTACTAAGGGGTTGTTTACACCATGGACCATGAAGTCGTCCCAAGCCCATGTAAGAGCGTTGATTGGTTGTTGAACTCATCCCGGGACCACTTCAATTTACACCAAGGAAAAAACGTCAAAGTGACCATGGAGGTTGAGGTCCCCATAAGACATACTCTAAGGCCTACATAATCCACTGACATGGTCCAACGGGTCTTGCGGTGAGAGAGGCAAAAGGTGGTCTGGTAGGAAAAAACAAAGGCCCATGGCAAAGAACGCTCTTATAAAAAAATTTAATGAACATATACAACTCTTCCTACTATGTAAGGCTCACAAGGTACATTTTTCAACATCTATGTGCTATAATGATTCTTGAGAAGCAAATATGCCTTGTATATACCTTGATCATATCATAGCCCATGAGACATACCATTTCTTCCCTATACTACCCCTTAAACCAACTCCCACATGTTTCATCAAACAATGTGGGGCATCTAGAACTCAAGAATTCAAGTACACATGGTGAAGAGGGTTGCAATTATAATTCTCAATGCACAACACAAGGTACATGTCACATGTAAATTACATGTCACATGTACAAATTAAATCACTCAAATTTTTTTGTAAAAATTGTTGTGAGAAGGTTTGCAAGCCACATCTTTGATACATTTAACAAGTAATGAAGACAAGTGAAGCCCAAGAGAAGACAAGAGAATGGTCAAACTTGAGTTTACAAAACTACCTTTTTAAGGCATATATTAAAAAAATCAACACATTCACTTTTGGTGCACGGTCATTCTTCTTGGTCCACATTCAGTTTACACCTAGCGAGGGGCCCAAAGGCTTTGTAATTTTTTTTTAAAAGAAATCAGACCATGTAAGTTGGACCATGGGAAAAGACCATCTTCCATGGTCCAACTTTATGGTCCATGATGCAAACGGACCCTAAACATACATCCTAGGATCCTTATTTTCAACCCCTATATTAATTTTACAAAAAAAAAGAATGGCCCACATTTTAAACCTATCTACCTTACTTGTAATGGGATTGTTTAATTTTAATGGACACTTCATTATTTTGAATTATTTTATAAATTCTATGTCAAACAGATTCAATCCTTCTTATATTATGCCACACATCGTTTTTTAAATGCACTAAGTGAACTACCCATGGCCACCAAAGTAAATTCCTTGAAAACCACAAAACACCACAATCATGTGATAGACACTCGATACACCCTAGCCTCAACACCCACACCTCATCATTCAAATTTGCAAATGCAACGCCGACAAAAGGCATCATGGCAAAATCTCCAACAATACAAATCTATCCCCCCCAACCCCCCCCCCCCCCGCCCAAATACATGACGATGAAAGAAATTATCAAACCTCCACTTCCACTAGCTAGACTAACATGGCTATGGGAGAGCTACTCCTCCACACTCTCCCACCATATAATTTAGACAAACTTATCCAAACCTTCCAAGGTTAGTAATTAAGAATGGGCACCAAAGAATGTATTAAGATTATGTGCTCACAATATATAAAACAATACAAGGTCAATTCTAACACTTGAATTGGGAAGACATATATGCATGTTTAGAAATAAAGAGAATATTCATTTTGACATCTTGTTTCTTATTGCATCTCAACTGCAACTCTGGAACTTAAAAACACATTTTATGATCTTTGTAATTGTTGACTGGGTGAGACAATTCTCGATTCAATCCACTAGTGAAAATTTATGTGGAGTTGGAGCTTGGAGGTGCCTACAATAGGACCATGTCGTGCCTTAGTACAAACTTGTAATTTAACTTGCATGACATTGATTTTTCATAGAATGTTGCACGTCCTAGGTTACAATCAAATTTTGTTCCTTTAGTAATTGTCTATTCTCTCTAGTTGGAGTACATGCACGAAATATTTGTACATACGACATTCTCTAGATCAAAGCTCCATGAATTGTAGGTCTTTCTTATCAAAGCTAGGAGAATGATCTAATTTTCCTTTCATCTACCATCGGGCGATTCATTGAGAAAATGGAGGTCTTTAAGGGGAACTTTTGCATAACAACTAGAGCCTAGAGGAGCTATAAGTCCAATGTTGCTACCATAAACATGTGAGTAATAAACACCCCCATTAATGCCTCATAGTAATAATCTTGCAATCACTTTGTGGTAACTAGGATATTTTGCGCCGCATGATAAGTCATGAAAACTATTCTAATTAGTGCGGTCACATCAATTATGATGTCACAATAAACCATAATTCTAATATATTGATTTGATGACGGTGTTGTTGTTTCATCTCAAGCAAGGTAAACATGTCTTATTTGTTTAACTGCAATTATCCGGACACCTAAAGTCCAATGATATGTTGTTAGGTGTACATCTAATCATAAACATCTCAACAACATCTGTTATGAGAGATTGGACTACATCTTCGAATCGGCTAACCATTCTAGACTCGAAAATCAACTCAAAAAGGAGGGGGAGGACAATGGCCAATAAGCCATCACATCTCATGTTGTAATTAGAATTCAATAATTTAAAGTTATGTGGGTAATATGTGGTCTCTCTTTTCTCCTCTTCTTAATGAATACTTGTTTCATAAGTGGCACTTAATGGCTTGATTTATAATTAAGAATGGACAACAAAAAGAAATGTGTTACAATGAGATTGGATTATGTGCTAGAATTTGATCAAAGCGTTTTAGGTTCAACTGCTAACATTAATGGGAGGGCCTATGTGATTGTTTTAAAAGGAAAAACGATCTTCACCTTGCATTTTTATAACTTTTACATCTCAACTCCGATCTAAAACTTGAAATGACTATCTTTGCAAGGTAGACATGTCCAATCCCAACATAGCAATAAATCGAAGACCTCTATTTGAGTGGTATGTGCTTAGCTCTAGATTAAAGAACAAACACCAAAAATACATGTGTTTAGAAAAAGAGATAAGACCATGTGCTCAAGATATGCTAACCATTACGGATCCAATAATCCACATAATTGGAGGGACTTATCTGATCATTTAATGAGCATGAGAATCTCCACTTTGATAATGAATAAAATATTCATACCATCTCCAAATGAGGAAGTGACTATGGCCTCGATGTGGGTTTGGCAACCATTTTGTACTAATCACATGTTTCATATCATAAGAGAGGTGGGCGAGTTGGAGAAAAATAACCACTTAAGACCCCATCTATGTGACGTTGCAATAACTAAGAACATGAGAAAAATCCTGAGGCGATCCAACGGCCACGATTCTCCTCAGATTTGGAGGTGCCCACAAGAGGCCCTCACACAATCTTGTACCTTAACTTACACCCCATGATCATGGCAAAGTGGTGGGTGATCGTGGCCACGACGGTTTCACTAATTATGCAGCCGACCTCGGGCTTCCCGCACGCTTGTCCTCTTTTGTCACGCCCTCTCTCTCTCTTTCCGTTCGTGTGCATATTGTTCTACTCCCAACGGCCATAATAAGCCATAGCCAAAGCAAAGCCCTCTACACTAAAGAATCATAGAATTCTATTTGTCTTGCTCAATACTTAGGGCCACTTCACACATGAGCCAAGAGTTGTGACCATGAAATTGCGAGAGCCTAAAAGAGAGTGTCCAAAGGCCGTCTCAACACACCTCCAACATCATGTAGTGTGGTCACGGACCCTCAAGTGCACTGTGAAGTCATATGTGACCAGGCCCTCAACCAAATGCTATTTCAATGAATTTCTACTCATGCGGGTCCTCACACATGATAAAAATCAAATAAATCAACAGTTGTGAGCGTTCGGAGTGCCATGGTCTCCCGGTTTTGTGTTAGGCTTACCTCCAAGTGACGGTTTTTGATAAGAGTTCAAGTGACCATGAAACATGATCCATTTGATGCATGTAGGAATCCATGTAGACTTTACATCCACCTTGCATTCACTTATATACTCCGTTGGTCCCTCAAGTGTAGTGTGAAGCGAACTTGGACCGCATCCGCCTTTTCCACCGATGAGAGTGCTTGAAGTGTAATGGTCACGAGCTCTAAGTCTCGTGTGTGAAGTGGCCCTTACTGTAAATCACCTGCGTAGTGTCGCTAACACTAATTGTAAACCTAACATTATATGTCATTCCTAGTAAATTTGTTTGGGCATGGTAGATTTACAATGTTGCAATTAGTGCCACTTAAGTGATTTTTAATCCACATCTCAATCATCAATGGTAAATTTCATTATGGAAATGTTAGGATGTAGAATTTACCAAAGTTTGTTTCAGTATTTGGCATTTGGCTGAATTAAAAGTAAGTTGCGATGCCAATATTTGTAAATTAACTCATACAAAGTGCCATTAGAAAAGTTACCACAATGACATTGAATACCATGTGATACTAAATACAATGTCCAGTATAGTTTCCAACGTTCAAATGCAACTTAGCCCTTAAAGGATGCAAGGTCTCGATATATGGATGTACACACAATTTACATGGGCTTCACTAAGTTTAGAATTCAAGTTCTATATATTTATCGGTTTGAAACCTTAACATATACGTTGTCTTATGTCAAGGAGAAATAAAAATTTGACTCATACTTGATATTGATGATCATAATAGAATGTATGTATTTTGCATCCAACCACACACATGTTGCGTATTTTAACTTAAATTCTCAACAACATCAAGGTGTTTAACTTGTTCAAAGAATGCACTTGAAGAATGAGTTGATTTCAAATAGGGCCACTTTTGACATGATTGGCTACAATGGAAGTATATAGCTCAAACAAATGTTTTTTTTTGTGATTGGAGAGTCCCAATATATTGTATGGGCCTCTTCCATACTTAAGGGTTAACCCTCAAAGGACTGAAGGAGTTTGTATATGGGATATGTGACCATGTGCATAAACCCCCAACAAGCATTCAAATACAATTTACTTTGTCTTAAACTCATTCAACACAATATATTCAGAAGTGTAAGTGAAATTAGAGTCATATGTGACAACGGTGACTAGATATATATGGTATAAATATGATTATGGTTAATTCAAACATGTCTCTCTACAATTCATTGTACACACATGCATCGTTTGATTAGAAGAATGCATATGCAATAGATGGATTATTTCTTAAAGAAGTAATCTTAAAATTCCTCCATAGGTCATCTTGAGGTTTATAGCGTTTCTCTCTATCCTTTAAAGGTTAAAGTAGAGTATGCTAAAATCAACATTCCACCCAACACCAAGGCCCTATAATCTTGCATAGTAAGGACATGATCAATATGAGAAGGTCTACCACCTCCACATCAAGTTTCAATGTTGGTTTAGATCATCTACCAATAAAACTTTGAGCCCTCATAATCTTTGCATGAAAAATTCATGCGTTGATTTCCCATGTCGATTGCTAACAAGAGTCAAACTCTTTAATAATTAAAAAGTGATGAATAGTAGTGTCTATGATCAACACTTAAGTCATGGTTTTAGCACCATCTACCCTGATAAGCTTTAATTGTAATTAAAAATATACCTAATCCAATCATGTTAGATAAAGACAAAATCAATTATTCAACCTTTCTAATTGCTCAAGCTTGCATGTTTGGTGGGGCAATGTAAAAGGATTTAAGCACAAACTTGAACTTGGTGTTAATCTCAAGCTATGTGTGGTTGACCTTTCAATGCCAAAGTTGCTAAACTAAATTTTTATCCACCCAAGCTTCCTTTTGTTCACCCCAACTTCGATTTAAACTTTTGTTGAATGCTTAGACCTAGAGGTACGTGGCTCAAGACTCAAGTCCTTAAGGAAAATACGACCATTGGATCAAATCAAGGATTGTCTTAGTCGATATTTGCATATCATGCAAATTGGCATGTCAAACTTGTGAATCAAAGTTGAAACTTGAGATGTAAAAGTTATAGGAGGTTCAAATGGATAGAATCTTCTCTTTAAGTGACCATATAGGTTCTTCTAAATGTATTAACAAGTGAACCTAGAATGGTGTCTATCTTCTTAACACATCGTTTCAACATTATCATAACACATATATGCTTGGTGTTCATTCTTAACAATGGACTTCGTCATATATCGCTCAAATCAAATGTAGGTATCCAACCAAGAAAAGTGACCGCATAAGGACCAAAGACTTCAAATAGGAGCCACCAAAGCCCCCATAAAACCATGCAAGCCCCATTCATGTAAGATATCACTATTTGACTCCAAGTTTATGTTATTCATGTTCGCATATGAAGGAGTGAGTAATAGGGTTAAGACATACTTGTTCTTACCTTGCCCTCTTTGTTCCCTCCCTATTCACCTCTTTGTTTTATGGGAACTCTTAATTTTATGTCGTATTTGAGGTTTACCTAAGAGATTAAGGTGGATGTGTGGTTAGATATAATTGCATGAAGTGTCCTCAAGAAACAACCCGAGATCTTAAATATAGTTAGACCTTGTCTTTTTAACTATGCTACTCTTAAGTAGACTAATCCCTCACTAGCAATGAAATGATAATCCTTATGTGCAACATGGCCCATGTGTGATTCTAATGTAAGTCATAGGTGTGAATGTGTTCAAGAAAATAGGAAATTTATTCCAATGTTTATAGTATATTTAGTGTCACCAACCTAATACCTTGGGCGCCCGGGGGGGGGGGGGGTGGATCTTTTGCGCATCATAAATTACGTGTGTGCGTCTATGTGAAATAAACACTCATACATACATACATACATATACATATACAGTATTTTGGTGTGAGCAAAGGGTATTGTGTTCAAGACATGGAATATAATAACCCTATTTATATTTGCAATTCATTGTCACAAGTAATACACCTTATAAAGTTACATGCACCCGCATTGTATAGTACATTCAATTAAGGTGCAACCGTGGGCTTAATAGTGTCAGGAACTTGTGAGGCCAAACCACCCACCCTTAAGCATCCTAGTCCGGGTGAGGGAATGGATATCACATTCATGCTTCCACACTCCATTTGACCAAATTCGTGAGAATCCATTACATTTCTCATCAATCAGTGCACACCAATCCATTCCACGATAATATTACAAGCGTTGACAAACGCTCTTCTCTATTATCCCAATCATAACACCCCCTATTGCTACCCCAATACCATTCACACCCCAAATCCAACCGCTAATCCTACCATCCAATACTTCTTGTTCTCCTAGCTTACTAACGAATTAATTATTTAAACTAATATTAAGTGACAACCTAATTAACTATCTATTACCAAGTCCCATGTGGTTCCCCCCTTTATATTCCTTGGTTCCCTTGAGTCCTATAACTAAATCCCTCAAGCCTAGCATTAAGCCCTTGCAACCAGCGCTCCACATTCCCTTGTGACCGGCAGCTGCCCTCCCTAGCTAAGCTTAATCTTTGAACTGCTGCCTTAGCCTGTCCTCGGCAGCCTTATGTATTAACCACACTAAGCTTAATCTTTGGCTGTTGCCTTAGCATGTCCTCGGCAGCTGCCTTCTGTATTAACCACACTAAGCTTAATCTTTGATTGTTGCCTTAGCCTGTTCTCGGCAGCTGCTGCCTTCCCTAGCCCAGCTTAATCCTTGAACTGCAACTGCCTTCTTTGAACTGCTGCCTAACCTGTACTCAGCAGCTGCCTTCTGTATTAACCACACTAAGCTTAATCTTTGAAATGCGGCCTTAGCCTGCCCTCGGCAGCTGCTGCCTCCCTAGCCCAGCTTAATCTTTGAACTGCAATTGCCTTCTTTGAACTGCTGCCTAACCTGTACTCGGCAGCTGCCTTCTGTATTAACCACACTAAGCTTAATCTTTGAAATGCGGCCTTAGCCTGCCCTCGGCAGCTGCTGCCTCCCTAGCCCAACTTAATCTTTGAGCTGCAGCTGCCTTCTTTGAACTATTGCCTTAGCATGTCCTCGGCAGCTGCCTTCTTTGAACTGTTGCCTTAGCATGTCCTCGGCAGCTGCCTTCTACATTAACCACACTAAGCCCTACTTAATCTCACTAATTTCCCCAAGACCCCCTTACTAATATTCCTACCTAATCACACTAAATCCCCTAATACCCTCTTACTAATTCACACACTTTCTTCTAACTCTAAGAGCTCGAAATCCTAGAGAGGAGGGGGAGAGAGAGAGAGAGGAGAAGAGAGGAAGAAGAAGAGAAAAAGAGAGGAAGAGGAGGAGGAGGAGGAGAGGGCACCCAAGACCACAAACCCCTTAACCTTCTCCTACTTAGTAGGACCTTATCCTATCCACTAAATCCTCACCCTCTAAACCAACAAGAGCATGTTCTAATTCAAACATTTAAATCCAAGGCCCTTCCTCTTGCTTCATCAAACACTACACACTTAACCAAAACACTCCCTAATGTCACTAAGCTTCTAATTAACCACACAAAATAGGCTTAAGGCCTAAAACATAAACCACACCAAGCCTCACTCTTTTTACACTTTTGATTGTTTCAATAACACTCCAAATGCAATTCTAAATAAATTATAAACATAAAACAAATATGAGCAACCATTTTGGGCTCATAAAACTCTATTGTGAGGTCTATGCATATGTTACACTAATGGTCAACTTCCTAACTAACAATGTAACCACATGACACTTAGCATTAGTATGCTTAACAATATAATGAGGCCTATTCCTAGGATACATAATGGTCAACCATTTGATCATTAGTGTAAACCCATGACACTTGGCATTAGTATGCTCAATAGTATCTTTCTCTTACTTGGAAGGCATAACTATCATCTCAAGTACTCCAATGTCCTATGCTAATTATGAACAACGAGTTGGTGATGGGGTGCCACCTTGTTGTACCCCACAACTCCTCGCAATTTGCCGCCATTCAAGTCAAATATTTCCAAGGAAATATAGAAGATCACATTTACAAACTCCATATATATATATATATATATATGAGGGGAAAAAAATGTCATGGTTTTTTACCATGACATGCGATGTCCGTTCACCAACTTCCTCTCATGTCTGTTTGGGCATGAGACTGGCGGTGTCTTAGTGCCTATTTTCATAGGTGGACCGTGTGGTAAGTTTAAGGGCTACGTGTTGATCTGGGCAAACCAACCTATACACTCGTTCCTTGTTGGAAACCTAAACCCTTGCCTCCAAGGAACCAATGTATAGGTTGGTTGCCCCAACCGCTATGTGTTCTATGTTAGTTTTGGGTTTTAGGGTTAGTAAGTGTTTAGTCGAGTGGGACCAAGGCTTGTTTCTTTTTCGAGTTTCCTTTTGTTTAAAATTATGTGTGTTAGGTACCTTAAAGCAATTTGGGAGAAGGATTCCATTAGTTTATGAATTATGAAGTTGGGGATTTGTAGGTCTTGAAGGACTTTAATAATTATTGCATATATAATGCCCATTTGTCTTGCCGTGATTATAATGGGTGGTAGTACAATCCACCCTAGTGGTGGAGAATGATGCATTTATCAAGTTTTCAGTTGGTGGATTCTATAGGAGTGATAACATACAACATGGAACTAGATTGGGAAAAGCATGGGTGCAAACTATGAGAATCTTGGTGGAATCCAGAGGGAGGCGGTGACCATGGAATGACCAAAGGGGCCATGGGAAATATGATGGTGGCTAGTTGGGGGGGGGGGGGGGGGAGGGGGCCTTATGGGCATGGACACATGCATAGGCACACATGCATATAGCAAGTGCAGATGGGCATGGCGATTGGATACTAGTTCATATTCACATGTGCAATGGGATGGGGTGGCAAGGATTTAAACTAGTGTGAGACTATACAAAAATTAGTCATTGTAAAAAAAAGACTTATATTGACAAATATTGTCACGTGGACGATTATCAAACCTAACAATTCTAAAGTCTCTAGGCAAACTAGTGTTAACTTTTGCAAAATAGTGTACATAACAACAAGGGCATGTTACACAAAAGCCATCAGGCTATGGCTCTTGCAAATCCTTGAATTTTCATTGGTTGAGAGTGTCATGGGTCCCTGCTTTAGGTTTATACGATGGTTCTTTTGGATCACAACCTATAACATTTTAAGTGGATGAAAAATTAACATGGTATCCCACATGGCAAGTCTAAATAATGTTCGCCGGGATTGTAATGATTTTTTCGGTATGGCTTTTGAAGGTCTTAGGTAGGCATGACATAATTTGCGTTGGGCCCCAGGGGACAACCTATAAAAACTTATGAAAATACATATTCTAATGCTATTTATGTTCAATTCTTAATGTGACGGTTGGAGCTACTATAGAAAGCCTACTTTATGTGTAACTACTATACAAAACTTTTCTATTATGTAGTAAACAAAGTTGATTGTGCAAACTCGCACCCTCTAAATAGATATTGAATCCTCAAAACTTGTTGAATTAACATATACAAACATCAATATTGTATGAACAAAACTAGTGCATTGTCTTCCTTCTCTCCTTTGTGGTGCATTCTCATGTCTAATTAAAATATTGTGGGGTCTTTTTAATGATGCCATTTGGGTTTACACCAAGGGCTTGTGCCCCTCCAAAGGCTCTGGGCTATACCTTAGTCCACGGATTTCTCTATGCTTTCCTCCAAAAAGCAAGGTACCATGGTCATTTGAGATCCATGACCTAGTGCCTTTGGTGTAAGCATGCCTTTACTACCCAAGCAATGTAAATAAACCATAAGGGAGAGGCATTGTGAAGGGGAGCCCACACCAGTTCCCAAACAGAGTTCGGTAAGCCAAGGTAAAAGAATTTGGGCCTTGATGTGTGCCTAAGTTCGAGGAGTTGCGTTCCGTGGTCGGTCCCCCGTACAGGGGATTAAAACTAACCGTTTCCAACTGTGATTAAAAAAACAGAGGTTTTAAACCCTTGCAAAAACGCCGTCTTGGACTGGAGTTGAAAACGGATCGTTTTCTACCCAATAAAAAGGAGACCAAGCTCCTTGAAAGTAGGCACATGTGGAGGCGAACATTATCTTTTACCTTGGCTTACCGGACTCCATTTCACCGGCGTTTTTCAACGTGTGTGGCCACCTCTTGAGACGACATTGGTTTTCCGGTCCATGTGGTGGTGTTGTGCCGCAGGTGCTTCCTTGGAACTCAAGGCACTCAACCAGCTGCCAGTCGTGGAAAGTTTATTAAGTTCAGTTTGTGTGCACATTTGGGTTTGCATGCATGATGACAAATTGGTACTCGTTGGAAAGGGTTCCATTATCATGACTTTATTAACTCACGAGGACTACACTCATTTATGGTACTTAACTATTAGTGCTACCTAACTGTTCAAAGATTTGCAGTGCTTCAACTCGTTATCCTATAATGGAAGTCTTTGTTTAGTTGAGGTATTAATGTTCTATGATGTCTAAACAACCAATTTGACGTTTGCTTGTAAAAAAGTGATATCCATGATGAATAGTTATAGGATTGCGTAAGATTGTTTAGTAATGGTGTACTAGCTAGAGGTGTGTTTCTATGAGATAAGCGGCATTTTGAACGAACCCAACCAAGGATTCAAACAAGCTTCATATACGTGGTTTGTGGTATTGAGTCCATGTTTAGCACAACCTATTGAAGAGAGGAAGTTATGTATTTGCGTCGAAGTTATTTATACAAGCTCAAGTTGCCCTATGATGCAATTGATGTATATGTGTTTTTCAAGTAGAAAAATGGTCTTTGACAAATGGGTTGATTTGTTATCAGGGTAATTTTGACACAAAAGAAAAATAGATAACGAAGTAAACACAAAACCCCTTTGTATGACATCTTCGAGTCTAGAATGGGTCCCTTGGAGTCATAAGGGTGGATCTAACTTAACAAACTCATGTATTTAGCATGCTTCCAAAGTAAAATACCTCTTCCTATGTGCCCATTACGTCATTTACTTACTACGTAGTTGTCAAGACTAAAATTCATTTAGATTGTCTACCGGAAACACGGTGTTTCCAAACAATGTTTGATCCCCCCCTCCCCCCCATACATGTTGTGATTCTAGACACCTTGAACATTGTGCCACCAATTTAAAGATGAAAATTAACAAATCGATGGTCAAAAGCATTTTCATTGTCACTAAATGTGAGGTGTTTCCTCCTTTGAACTCTCCCACTGTTTCATATATGCAACATATAGAGGGGAGACTTTCAACTCCTCTATAAGGCAATCAATTTTCAATACCTCACAAGGAGGGGTACACCCATGGCAAAATTCCCTCTTGCCTACATAGAAGAGATCTTCACCTATAATAAATTTACTTGACAATATTGCTTGGTGTACCACATGTGGTCACGCCCTAAGAATACAATTCACATTTGAGCATGGAACACAACATGTTCGTGTGATGGTGTTTAGAATTGATTATTGACATGGTTTACATTACTTATCTCATGTGCTAAATACTATCTGATGAGAATTAGAGTGCACCTACAATATTATCCTGAGGATTTTTGTACGTAAATAGCTATAGTGCAGTTCTCAATATTTTTCATTTTTAATGAAGATATGTAAAACAACACAATTTAATGTAAAATCAAAATTTGCGTGTCATGTTGACTAGAGTGCACTTCATGACTTCTCATGTAACAACAAATGTATTATGACACCCTCTCTAGTTAGTTGCCACCCAATTGGTACAAAACAATTGATATGGGCCGATGATGAATAAGGTGGGCCAACCTAAATGAGGTGTGTATGTTACCTTTCTTGTACCATCAAGGCACAATAAAATAAAGCTAGGTATTGGATTGAGTTAGTTTACCCAAGTCCAACTGATCTTGAACCAAGATCATGGATTCTATTATTTAAGCATCCAAATGTATTGTAACATAACATTATTGAGCAACTAGATGATGGTCGCTTGCAAAGAAAGAGATTGCGATTAAAAACGTTGAAGTTATAGATGTGTGGCGAGAACTTCACAATGTGTCACATGTGTGTTCCCTATAAACTAAGAATCCCAAAAATAAAGGAAAATTATGCTCCCTCAATAATTGATCCTACAAAACATAGCCATTGGCCAAGGAGCTAAGTAATGTTATGGACACCCCCGGCCTCTCAAGTTACCGCCTAGTTATTGCAAAGCGATTAGTATAGGTTGATAATGAATAATGTGGGCCACACTAAATGAGGTCTTTATTGTACAGTCCCCATATCACTATATGGATAGGTGCCAGAGTTCAAGATTGAAGACCTCATATGAGTTTCATTTTGAAGGGCTCTCAAACTACAACGCTTAAGTTGAAGGGCTCGTTCAAATCCAAGACGTCAATCTAAGAATATAGAAATGAACTACGAAACTCATATTAAACTTGTGCATGAATTATATGGTGCATGTTTCTAGTATAATGTGAAGAATTAAGAATCAACCATCTAACTCCACTTCTTGTAGTGACAATGTGCTACGCTTGTAGATTCTTGTGGTGGGCACATTATATTGAAGACTTCAAGTGACTTCTTCATTTTCAATTTGGGGTTGCGTTTTGAAAGGTTGATTTGAGAGAGGCATATTTTGAAGGGCCAAATTGCATTTTGAAGGGCATTGAAGACTTCAATCTTGAACACTGCTAGGTACTGGTTGGAGTTGGTTTACCTAAGTCGAAGTGAACTGGAACCAAGGTCATGAATTCCAATGTCAAACTAAGAAGTATCCAAATGTGGGCCATGGGGGCGGTGGTTCTCACTACCTTTCCATAGTCCAACAAAGGGCGGGCCATTGGATGTATAAACAAAGACTAAAAATCTATCTAAACCATGAGTATGTCTCCCAAAAGGCTATGGGTGTGTGTGTGTGTGGGGTGTATGTATGCATGCATGGATGGATGGATGTTTGTATGTATAAAAATGAATAAACATCAATTGTAGAAAGAAACATCAAGTACAAAAGGCATTGGAACCCTAACCAATGGACCAAATGGGGAAACCAAGTACTTGGTGCCTAGCTTTTCAAGTAATCTCCAAACCCCTCCGATAACCAATCAACTCCGGAGAGAGGGAATTATGATGTATGGGTGTGTACCTCTCATTCATCCAACATAAAAGCCATGAAATAGTGTGCACACTGGAGGTTACATTTTTTTAGGTGATTTGATACCGGGGTTGGCTTTAAAGATCCCAAACTAGTTTGCACTCGATCATTTTAGACAAAGTGACAACAAACCTATAGAGGATCAAGTGTTTATATTGCATGAATGGAGGTACACTTGTATATGATAATTCCCTCTCTCCATCCACTCCTCTAACACACCGCACCAAATCAAAAACTCCTTGAGGCCATTATCCACAACCACTTGTGGAGCTTGTTTTCTCTTTTGGCAATCGATCCTATCAAAATCGATGAGAGAATTCCATGCCACCTATTGGACTTTTTGATTAGGTCACTTGACATTATGGAAACATCGTTTCAGTGCATTGGTGCCAATGATCCAAGGCATGCCACTACGAAGGCAAAGCCATATTCTAGAGAACCCCATGAGCTCCTCACGAAGCTTAACATCAAAGAGGCAATGCAACATGAAGAAAGAACCATGGAGGACCTTGGGTCGGGCTTTGCAAGAAGTTGTCGCTTGATACTTGAGTGCATAATGTTACACACTTGTGTCGGTGCAAATAAAAAGTGTCGATGTTATAATTATCTTGTTTATTATTAGACAAGAGCAACTAGAAACTACGTTAAGAAACAAATTGGATATACGTATTGATTGGTGCCGAAGGTGACCTAAGAGTCATCCTTAGGGTCGGTTTGAACCACAGTGAAGAAGCGCACCAATCAAGAATGTTAGGGAGATGAATCGATATGATTGGTTACGAAACGGGTTCTTCATCAATAGGGGTTTACACTACGACCATGATATCTCTGGTGGAGAATTTCAAGTATGGATGAAAAAATGACATGGTTGTCAACACAACATTTTTTGTTGGGGTAGTTCTCTGGAGGTCAAGTTTCTTGGGCAACCTCAAACCTTCGGACAAGAAACTTGGTCCCCAATGAACTCCGACTTGAGACATGATGTTGTTTACTTTCCATTTTGTCCGTCATACCAACCTTTGTTTCAAATAACCTTGTTTGGGGTTGAAATACTTGACTGACCGGTGCGCTTCTTCACCGTACCTAAACCAACCCTTAGTAGTGTTAATGTACAAAGAAGCGGACAAGACTACAGGATGTAGTCCATCACCCCCAACAAGAAAAGAGGCGGAGGCTGAGAAGAAACATATCAACCGGATGCAACATAGTTTAAACCCAAACCCCAAAGAGGCTAGAACCAAAAGGCAAAGGACAAGGGAGAGCCAAGGGTTACGAGAGAAGGGCTGAACAAAGTGCTGAAGGACGTGAGGCATCTAGATCACCATCTCCGTTACCTGAAACACCTACTCACTCTAATACACAAGGAGAAGAAGGAGATCATTGAAATCAATAAAAAAAACAAGGATACAATTACACCCTTAAGTACTTCTAGATCGAGGAGACGAAGTAAAGTTAATCATTGAAACCTAGATACCGAATACAACAAAGAAACTCAAGATAAAGGAAGAGTTTGCAAACGGTAACATACAAAAGGGTGTGGAGAACCCCCACGACTAAACAAGTTACCATGTTTTGGTGGATCAAAAAACATGATAACAAAGTGATTGTTACAATTGCAGGTGCTTATTGTTAAATTGACCACATAATGTGTAGTTAAGATTTTAATTAAGATAAAATCCAAGGAAACACTCAGGAAAGGCTTAAAAGATGATTATTGTATCATCTAGGTGTCTCAACTAAGTTTAATTAGGACAAGTTTAGGTATCCTTGAAGTTGTGTAGGATTCTTGATTGACAGTTCGTACATTTCTTCAAGAATAAGGGTTGAGAAGTCTCTCAATTACAATACATGCATTTGTGAGAGTCACTCAATCTTACATTATTTCACTTTGACAATAGTATGGCAGTGAGTTCATTTGACTCAGACCTTGTGCGATGCACAAACATAGGTGAAACTATTTCAGTATTCTTGCATGAAGTATCCCATTGCTTTCTCTTTACCAAAGCCAAGGGCACTTTGGTGTGGACAATAGCCTCATCATACAAAAAATGCTAGTATTTGGAAGTTAAGGAATTCATTCTCACTTCTTACAACTTAGAGAATCAACTTTACCAATGAAATTAACACTCAAAGTTTGGAGGGATAATCTTACAGGTCACCAACTTGCCTCAGGCAGAAAATGTTAAACTCATTGTAAGTCATGTGCGTTGAAAAGCCAAACACTTCTTCAGAACTTCAATTTAACCACAATTAAACTTCCCTTCTCCCATCTAATAAAGTATCAGTCCCTCATGCAACATGACTTAGTCTATAGTTCAATTGCTCATGTGTCTCATGGTTAATTCATCATCACAAAGACCATAGTCTAAATGAGAATTTCTACATACCCTTAGGCAAACTATAAATCTCTCGTATCTTAGGCAAAAAAATCATATTCAGAACTCAAACACTAAGGAAGCAGGATCTCCCGCAAAGTTTTATTGCTAAGTAAAAACTTATGATCTCTCTCTCTCTTGTTAGATCTATCTATCTATTTACAACATGTGAAAATATCAAGGTTCATATTTATTCCTATGAGACTATAATCTTTCTTATTTCGACTCTCCAAAATCTCAAGGCCATAGTTTGCTCAAACATGCTCAATTGATAATTTATGGTTCTCATCTTGGCCTATTCCCACTTGATTTCTAAATGGATAAACTTTTTAGCACCACGCAGGTTGGTTAAAACAAGCACAATCAATATATAAAGTGTTAACAAGCTTTGACTTGTCATTCAAGTTGGCCAAGTTTTTTTTAAATAATTTAATATGGAGATGATACCTTGCTCTTCTTCAGATTTGTGATGAAAGATCAAATTTTGACAAGTCTTATGACCATGCAACACATCCACGTGATCCATTTACAACAAACTACATGATCGATTTACCATAAATTAAGGCATAAATGGTGAAAACATAATTATCTCAAACCGTTCAAACTTGAAAATGAGCATTACAAAAATATGGCAAATTTTGGCAAGAAAGGGGTCAAGTTGTTTTGCAAGAACGTCATCTTGCCATTTTCCCATTGGGGCCGTTGAAAGGCCTTGGCCCCTATGCCCCCTCCCCTCCTCCAAAACCAATTTATTGGTTGGGATTCCATTGTATTTAGCATTTTCCTTGCCAATTGGGGGACTTGAACTCCACGCACATTTTTCCACAAATTGAGTGAGCATCATTACACCACTTACAGTATTTAGTGTCACATGCGTAAAAGTGTCACTTACCCTATTTTAAGGTGTATCTAGGTTACACTAATGACCAACAATTTCATAATCAGTGTCACCTTGTCACACTTGGCATTCAAGTGCGCGTACTGATATCTTGGCATGAGCATGTTCAATAAGAAAAGAAGAAGAAGAAGAAATGTTGGCTACATCCAATGTGAAGACGATTCGTTGGCCATCTTTGTAAGAAGGAAATGTAAGAGGGAGATGGTTTAATGCCTTTTCCCAATAGGTGGACCCATGAAGTGTAGGCATGATTGTGGTTGTTGCTTTTCAAGATTCCTTTTATTAAGGACGATGCATGTGAGGTATACAATGGCGTTGATGGAGATGTGTCCATTAGTGTTTAAAGTTTATGGAGGAGGTTAACGGAAGTTTTGTAAATAGTGCCTCAAATACCCACAATGATGATGAGGGGTGGTAGGGTATTCCATCCTAGGCTTTGGAGGTGTGGGATGAGAACATCATATTGGCATGTTTACGTGTGTCTGCGGTGTCTGGGTAATGGTCATTGCAATACATGAATTCAATGAATTGTTTTGTCAGGGAGTGATGTGGTGGGAATGGAGGAGCATCAAAGAGTGATTTTCCTTTCACACACAATAGATCCGGCATGAGTTGAGCAAGGCATTTACATTTAGGTATAAAAAAATAACATGGAAGAAACCAATAAGATAGGGTATTTTGGAGCATGTCTAGTATTTTATGTTTACAGTAGTTCCCCATATATCTACCGTATCTAAATTTGAGAGTTTGAGTGATTTGGGCATCCGACACATTGGGGGAAGCTCCAAAAGAGGTTAGACCATGTTTGATGGATTTTTGTAATTCATATCCATTTGTTAATATAGGGTATGTGTTTGAGTACGTTAAATAATGTTATGTGGTGTATGCCTATGTTACACAATGGTCTACAAGTTGATTAAAGTGCATACAAATGACACTTGGCATTAGTATACTCAATAATATCTTCCCCTTGCATTCTATAATGTAAACACGTGACACTTGTCATTAGTAAGCTCAAATATCTTCCTTTTGCATACTAAAACACAAAACAATCATCTCAAGTATCCTAATGTGCTATGCTGGATGTCATAATATAAATAGTTCTTCCACTTTTAAATATTATTTATGATGACAAATAGTATTATTGGCAATTAGCATGACACTTTGAGACTAGTAGACAACTAAGGTAGAGGGTGCTAAAATCAACACCCCACCCAAAAGCAACACTTATAAACGCCTCCCAATTGCCAACACTCTGCTGCCTTGAACCATTCCCCATGGAAAAGGAGTGCCTGGGCCCACGGAGTGAGGGGTCTAGGTGCCATTAGTGGTGCCATCTCATACTGGCCTCCATATAGGGTAGGTAACAAACTCCAGTCTATCTCGCGTTGGTTCAAAGTGGGTTTACGGTGGGTTGTCAATGCTTATTCTAGCCATTCTATTCACAAAGCGAAGGAGGTAGGCCCACAGAGGGCAAAGGGGTTGGTTATGGACACAAAGTGGGTCGGTATTCGGGATGCAAGGTGACAATTTTGCAACCAAACCAGGTGGGATCATGGAGGTGGCCATGTGACTTTGCGCACCGTTACTACTTGGACTTTGATCTAGCTTGGGTCTAGTCACCAACTATGTTGTGTTGATTCTAGGCAATGAAGGTGGGGGTCCTCATATCCAAGGTCATCATACACGGGACCTAGGGATCAATTTAAAGAAAGCTACAATAGTGGTTTTGACTCTGAATATTCACCAAATATTCAATTGAGGCTATTTTTCTTTTCTTTATACCTATGTTCAGCCCAAAGACTAATATGTTTTATTTTTAAAAAATAAAATATCAACCACATAGCCATATGTATGTGCAATAGCTTAAAGTGTTGGTTTAAGCACCGTCTACCTTAGTAGAGGCCCTTCACAAATAGTGTACGTGACACTAAATACTTCCACAAAACCATGAGATTTCCATGAATGTTCATACTCTCCAAATTTGTTTAAAAAAAAATCTAAGGCCAACACACATTGTTGAATGTTTTTGGCAAGCATCATTTTTGAATCATTCTCTAATTCTTTTTACATGGTTTGTCGTCCCCGTTTCAAGGATGAATGTTTGGATTAAATAACATGCTTGCATGGTAACATATGTTCAAGACTCAATCGCACATGGCTATCTTGTAAGAAATAATACAAGATTATCTTGAAAGAGTACATAAATGAAAAAAACAAAAAAAGACTAATAGAAATGGAAACATGTTCCAAAATTTTCATCAAAAACACTACTTAATTTATGTCCATTTTACACTATGTCCCGTGACCAAGACTCTCAAAAGGTGACGTGAATTTCTCTTCGTCGTGGCTTTGGACCAATGACCATGACCATGACCATGAGAAATCCTTAATCTTCTCGCAACCCTTGGTCAAATGTGTAAAACGGCCCTTGTAGTGAATCAAATGAACAGGGGAGAACTGACTGCTAGTTACAGATGAACCAATCGAGTTTAAGAAATAACCGGTTGAAGTTCAAGACTTCAGAAAAGTTACCAATTGTTTTAGGAGGGTCTATGCACCATCACAAGTTCTCTTGAAGAAAAACCGAAAGATAACAACATGTAACTGGTTGGACTTGGAAACACCACTAGGATATCGATCGATTATGCCCAAAAATCCTCCCTGGAGGCTGGTAGTGGAAGTCGAAAGTAGTAAGCTTCCATTAAGCTAGAAGTTGTTTGTAGTTTTTCTTTCTTTCTTAAGGTCGGGATTTGGGGGTTGTCGGGTGATTTGTCATGTGTTGAAGGTGTTTTGCATGGACACACTCCCCCAAATTGCTCGTACTTAGGAGACAAGCCTATGTGTAGGGCAAAGCACCGGTCCAATGGTCACCCGGAACTATTCAACTGTCCCTAATAAGTTGCAGCCAAGTTGTGCCCCGGAAGTTTTAGGGCATATAGAGTCGGTCAAGATCCTAGTGATTCTAAATCCAACCGGTTACATGTTGACATCTTCCGGTTTTGCTTCATTTCATTTGAGGTATATTCTTTAGATTCCTCTAAAATGATGGGTAATTCTTCTAAAGTTTCCAATTTCAACCGGTTATTTCTCAAACTGTACCGGTTCATCTGTAACTAACTACTGGTTCTTCGTGAGCCCTGCTTCCAACTTCACAAATGATTTTGGCCATTGGATTGGGAATTATCTCATCTAGCAAATAATGGAGGTTTGCATTTCATGTTTCAGAACAAGACTTGAGATCCCATAGTTTATGAGCTCTCTCTCTCTCTCTCTCTCTCTCTCTTGATTAATGCCATGTTACACAAAAAATTTCAATTTTGAACATTTACATTAAAGCACCTAACAATGATCATCTTTATAAAACAGATGATTATAAACTCAAAGGATCCTAAATCTACATACATGGAAAGAAATCATCCTTACCATGAAGTGGATGTAACAAAGATGTAGATGAACAGGGTAAAGTAACAAGGGTAATAGACGGGACCTACGTCTCTAATCTATGGTAAAAATAGGGCTAGGAGAACTTACCATGGGTAAGAACTCCAATATAAACCCTTAACCCTAAAAAAATACTTTGTTTTACCATTCACGCAAGTGAGAGGTGCGGCGGGCCTTGTGTATACACATTAGGGTAATAGATACGTGCTAAGAGTAAGAGAAATTAGGGCTCATCACCAAGAGGAGTATTCTACTTGGAGTAACCCAATCATGGCCAAGGAACAGGTTTGAACACCCACATGTTGTTTTACAATGAGTGTTGTTGTATTGTGAAATACTTTGGTGCATTTGAAATGGATTATGTGTGTGCGACATGGATAACAACTGGGTCATGTTGTTATTTACCTCGTGTATGTAACTAATCCTCAATTATTTGTTGGTTGGTTGCATGGGCACAGGTGAGGTAGGCCCTTCACACATTCAATGCAGTGATGTATTGTGATTATGACATTTTATGCACTTCTATTGATTGAGGTTACTAAGAACATCTCCTTTGTAAGTACCCCATACATGTGATGGATTAATTAGATGTACTTTGCAGAGAAGCAAGAAGGTTGGTGATTAGCTTCCAAAGCATGGGACAATCAATATCAAACACTTGATGATAAATACCATATGGTAGCAAATACTCTAAGTAAGGTGCATATTGTTGCAAAGCAAGACAAATTATGACACAAAATGACTATGTGGTACAACACATCAAATTAGGCATATTTGCAAGCAGCTTGCTTATGCAAAATGTGATCAGGCTATCAAATAGGAAGATGCAAAAGACACAGAAAGAGTCTAGTGGATGTTCCAACCCACCCACCCTTGTATTGCAATGATGAAGATATTGAAGGATTTGGCCTCTGAAAAGAGGAAGTTCAAACTTTGTAAAAGTTTTGAAAAAGTCAGCTCTCTCTCTCTCTCTCTCTCTCTCTCTCTCTCTCTCTCTCTCTCTCTCTCTCTCTCTCTATACTCTGTTTTTACTTTGCCAAACATAAATTACTGAGATCTGTAAATCTAATCTTTAAAGGATAAGTACCTTAGGGTTAGAAGAACTCTACCTAACTACTGTCCACCATAGATTCTACTCATGGCATCTACGGACAAGATTGTAAACCTAATCATATATCAAGAGCAAGGACCTGAGAAAGTTCCTTTTCACTCAAAGGTTGAACCACACTAAACGGTTATCTTTGGTAAACTCTGTGATTAGGGTAGAGGAAGTTAACTAGTGGGTGATTTAGGCTAAGTGCTTCAATCTGACCCCACAAGAAACTTCAATGGCAAAGGAACAGGTAAAATACTCTCTTACGGAGTATGTGGTAATGCAAAATCAATAGATGTATTGTTGTTTGATTGTGTGACATAGATAACAATTGGGTTCTGCTGTTATTCACCTCGTGTACGTGACTAATCCTCATTTTTTGTTGGTTGGTTGCATGGGCACAGGTGAGGCAGACCCTTCACAATTTTGAACGACATCCTTAGAGTTTGTTTACCTTTTTGGATTCATACACTTAGTGCTCATATATTGTATGTATTCCTTGATGGAGATGATGAATACTTACACATATATTGATTATTGGGTTATATTTTGAAGTGCACATGATGACAATGGTCCTTCCTAGTTTTTGACTAAGGAGTTGTATAGTATATACATAGTAACTTCAAAGAAATGCAACGTATATAGGGTTAGTTGAATATGAGTTGTATGCAAGAGAAGGTGTCAAACCATGGTTACACCTTATAGTAGACCTACTAAGACATGTATTGTACTGATATGAGGAGGGATCCCACCCACCCACCCGGGTTTTTGTTAAATAGTACAAAGATATGTATATGAATGGAATGGCCTCCATATGGAGGATGTTTTCTGAATAGGACTATGCTTGAATACAAGCTTAGCTCTTACCAAGAAATGCCCAGCTCTCTCTCTCTCTCTCATGTGTTAATTAATGAGCATACAATATAGCTATCCTAGAAGTCTCTCAAAAACTCATGGTTTGGTAGGGAGTGTTGGCCCATTTTGGACATTTTATAATGTTTGAGGGCTTTCAAGTAGTGTCAAAACCCCCAATTATGGTGAAATTAACGAAAGACGTTTGATTTTGGCCAAAAGACAACTATATACAAATGAACTCCTTGTCAATCTTTTGAGAGCAACATTTTAAGTGCCTTTAAGTATTTTCCATGAAACTCAATTTTATATAGTCATCTTGTGGCCAAAGTCGTTGTGTGACCTCATGTCCTTCATTGTAAGAGACACTCATCATGTGTTCAATGGACCTTGACTGCTTCTAGAATAGACATATGGATCCAAAGTTGAAATTTCAAATCCTCACATACGCATATTCTAAATATACACAAATGTTTATGTTTCTATCAAACCCACTCATGCATCCCATCATCCAAATTTAAAAGGAATAAAACAAGATATTCACTCGTTGCCTTAAGTTAGGAACTTCAATTTTACCACCATCGAATATTCTCAAAATTTTGTTGAGACAAAGAGAATTCTCATCCTACTCTTCAGATTGGAGTTGATTTTCACATACAAGTGGTTGATTATGAAACATGTTAGTGATAGTGAGTTGAATTGCCTTCAACATGAACGATGTTATGAAAATTCCAAGTTCAATATTGGAATGTGCTTGTTGGCGACAAAGGGGTTAAAGGCTTCAAATCATGGTGCCGGCTTAGGTTCGGCATTGGTTTGAGCATAAAATACGGTTTCTCTTCTTAAGATGTGTAATTTGAAAACGTCGTATTTGGTGAACATCATAGGACCATTACATGTCTTAGACCATTACATGTCTTAACTTGTGATTGCATGTCAACAACCGTTACATTGCGTCATGTCTTGTCTTGTGACAACGAACCACAAAATACATGAGTCCATTTTCTAGCCTAATCTTGTATGCATATATTGTATCTCTTTGTAAATTTCTCAGAGATAGGGTCCTTCATAGTCACCCTTGGAGTAGCATTTTTTTATTAAACGATAAAAGACAATTTACAAATCAAGGTTCATCATGTCAAGTCTGTTGTGATATGATGTGATGGCCAGAGATCACGTCACTTATGTTTTCATATCTATGGTTTTAATCCATAAAGTCCTCAGTCACCAGTTATGTGAGGGTTTTGTATGCAGTTCATTGATCATGGTTAAGGTTTAAGCATACTTTTTGGATCAACATTGGAGAATGTTCATGTGAACCTAGGGCATCAATTGTTTGTCAAATTGGAATATTCTCTTGCTTCCGGATTTTCTCAAAGCACCCGCCAAGGAGCGGGAGATGTCCTTTTGGCAAATTCTCAATGTATATTATGCATTGTGTCATGATTGAATAACATGTTGTGATGTATCCCAAATACTCGCAAGATTTTGCAAGCATTTTATTTATTTTGTATTGCACAAATCTAATGTTGGGATCTTTATCTAGTCATTGAAATACGAATGAAACAATTCATGGACCATTGTGGCTTCAAGATCGAGGGCATAGGCTTTACACAACACAAGCTCCCAAAATCAAATTTGAGTCAATAGTTTGAGTTCTAAGCCTCGAGCTTCCATGATTCAATTGATAATGTGATTCATGGAGTATATTTTAAAATTGAATCTCATCCCGTCACCAAGTGTCTGGGGAGAATTGTGGACATAGTTGGTCAAGATCTTAGTGATTCCAAGTCCAACCGGCTACATGTTGTGATCATTCTTTTTTCTTGATGATTTTAAGTATATTCTATAGATTCCTCCAACATGGTCGCTAATTTTCCTGAATTCTTTACTTCAACCAGTTATTTCACAACCAATTCATCTATAATTAGCGGTCGGTTCTCCCCTGTTCATTTCCGGTCACCCATTCAATGAAATGAGATTGTTTTTAAAGTCTGGGAAGTCGAAATGGCTAATGGGACTAAAAGTACATGAGGATGGTTTCAAACCAGTCTTAATTCAATGAAAATATAAGTTCGAAGTTTTTTTCTTTTTCTTTTGAAAAACGTTGTCGACCATATATTTGTTTAGTATACACTATGTTCTTCACAATAAGTACACGTGGACGATTGAAATTTTTTTAGACCACTCCCATAGTGGTCATACTCAAACCACACATGTATTTAAGGTAGAGAGACCCATTTCCAATAACTTAAGCAATTTCGCATAAGTGTGGTACATGTGTGACAATAAAGTGGTTTTTTATAGGCTTGAAAATTGATATCACAATGTTTTAAAAAAATTGCAATTACAATGAATCCAAAGGCAAGATTCTCTCCCAACCCATATTCATAGCATACTAGTAGACAAAAACTTGAGTATAGCCAAGTGCCCTTTTCAGGAAACCCAAATCACGTCCTTTTAACTTATTTTTTTCATTAGGTTGAACTCCTCGACAACTATAACTCTTCTTTCATACGGTCAATACCTATTTCCAGCATTCCAAATTAGAGAATGACGGCTACACATTTGGACCTCCACAGCTTTAGGGGACTCTATGTATGAAGATTGGGGTGGTTATTGGAAATGGGTTTGTCAACCATAAATTATCTCATACAATCAATGATGAACCTCTAAATAATAATAACAGTGAACCATGTGGTTTCGGACAAAATCTTGATGTAGGGATATAGGGTTAATTTGAAAAATTCTCTATATAACCATCAATTTTTTTAAATATATCTATTTATTTATTTGCAAACAAATGTTTTGTGAATTGACAGTCATTGGGTTCAAACACATCTTGGTATATTCAAAACACTCACAAAGAGCATTCATGGCTCAAAACTATTTATGTACAACAACCATTTGAATTTAATTTTTATTATTTCATACTAAATCAAATGAGGCAAGGGTAAGCTTGTTGGATAGATAAGCTCCAGACGCTTCTAAGTTAAGAAATTATATCGAATGCGTAATGATGTAGAACAGTGGGGCGACAACCTCACCACCACCATCACGTTGTTTGTTGTTCATTGTACATGGTTTGTCCTAAAATTATATCCAAGACGCCATGAATATTGGATGTCTTGAATGGTAGAACAAGATGCCTTGAAAAGTAAGGCATGGCATCTTGAATACAAAAAGAAGATATCCAAGAGTTAAAATGAAATTCTGTCTCCAAAAAAAAAAGAAAAAAAAGAGAGTTAAAATGAAATAAATAATTCTCATTTCTTGAATACATAAATATTGCCAATGGGACTAAGATATTCCAATTTATGTGTAATGGATTTAGATGATTTATGCAAGTCGTGTGAAATTTGTGACGAGATTATTTCAAACAAATTGTCTTTATCGCCCCCCCCCCCCCCCCATATATATTAATATGATTGTCTACTTTACATTCATAACATTACTCAACCTCTCACCGAGGCTCCCTTTCTAAATGGAAAGTGAACAATGAGAGGTTGTCAATTCCAAGTAATTTTTGCAAACAATCCTGTCAAGCTTTATACCCAAAACTTACAGTACTCCCAGCATGCTTGCCTTGCAAGTGTTGACTTACACATCATTCTCGACACAACATACAATAAACATACAATAGGCAACCCTAGTCTTATAATTACCATAACATTATTCAAATCCATAACAATGTTATGTGGGATTGATAGTATTATGCGGAATATTCCCCATATTCAGTCTAAATGTTTTACACAATATAGTCAGTCCCACATAACACTATTATGGATCTGAATAATATAATGACATTATGGAATAAGCAACTAATACTTTATTAGAGTCAGTTAAGCTAAGCACGGGGGTAAGTACATGTAGGTTTCCAGTCATGAAATGAACAACACTCAAGTTGAGTAGTGTTTTTTTTGTAGGGGAGGCCCACAATGAATAAAATATGATGCCTAGAAAAATCCCAAACCCACGGAATGGCGGCCTAAAACTGAAGAGGGCCACTTCACACACAAGTATGAAGGCACGGGACCATTGCAATCAAAGGGCTCTCATTGGTCGCAAGGGCGGAGACTGTCCAAGTTCACTTCACACATGAAGGTGAAGGCCTAAAGGCCCAAAGAAGACTTCATGGATGAAAAGTCTACAAGGAGTCCTACATGGCGGACTTTGGATAAAGTTTCATGGTCTCCTAGAATTTTTGTCAAGCCCACTTCCAAGAGGTGGGCTTGACGCAAATTTCGGGAGACCATGTCTTTTTTAAATGTTTTTTCCAACATGACATATTTCAGGACAGGTTCTAGAACAAATTCCAGGATATACAAACACCACCAAATAATTCTCTTGATTGAATAGAGTTTGAGACATATTATATCATACCAAATCCTCCCCTCATTTTCCGCCAAAAAAATATGCAATGGTCCCACAACATGGTCCATTCTCACTTCACACTGTGCTTGAGGGCCCGTGACCACATAAAACGACTTCCCCAACACGCATGGTACGGCCTTTGGATGAGAGTCAAGGGTCCACACCATTACAAGGTAACAACTCTTGGCTCATGTGTGAAGTGGCCCTAAACATGCCAGAGTTGTCTAATAAACAAACACAGATGAAGGACGTTCTGAATTCGAAAGCAGGCCTTTCATAAATATAGATCTACACTCTAGGTCGGATTCGGCTAAATGGGTCCGCTACATTACTTTATGCTCCAAATCCTCCTGAGTCGCTGTGCCCCCACCTCCTTGGAGTAGTATAAAAATTGTGCTAGTTTATTACTTTGTTCCCGCCATCATCTGGGAATCCACCTGATGTCCTAATTAATACCCATCGGAGTGGCACTGCTCCTTATATAAGGTAGGTGGGCCTCAAATAGTTACTTCTCCGAGTGGCCCACTTCTTGTAGGATAGGCAAGATTTGGGTGAACCAACCCATACACTTGTTTTAGGCCTCCAGTAATTAAGGTTTTTAGCGTCACCTTCTTTCGGTTAAACTTCTCGTTGAAAATGCATCAGCAGCGGCTAATCTTAATGGGAATCCAGGGGACAACTTTAGAATTGAATGGGGGGTCACAAGGCTGTCCACTGGCACCATATCTTCTTCTTCTTCTTCTTCTTTTTGAGACAGAAGGCCAATCAGCCAGCGCCAAAATGGATACCACAAAAGAAAAAACACGCGCCCTCACAGAGGGGAGGTGCACCATATCTTTTTCTCATAGCAGGAGAGGTACTCACGCATGTAATCAAGAAAGCAGTTACGGAAGGCAAGTTGAAAGGACTCTCCCTCCTCGGGGGGAAGAGACAACAAAGCATATCCCAGAAGGAGTTGTGGCAATTACAGGTGTAACATATTCCTTCCTATCTCTACCTCCACTACATGAGCCTCTACGCTTCATCTCACAATCCATGTGTTTGTTTAAGCCAAGGATGACCCTCCCAAATGAGCACAAGCACACTCCAAAGCGACGACACAAAGGCTCCAAAGCAAAGACACAAAGGCTCCAAAACCGAACACAAAAGCTTCAAAGCGAATATATAGAAGCCTCAAACCCTAAGCCCTAAGCCTAAACCGGGAACCCATGATATTTTGAAATACCCCATGATGCCCTTGAGTAATCGGGGCACCATATGATGTATATGGTCTTAAAAATACATACCTCAACTGTATCCTAACACAAATCATTAGTTTTCTATCCCAACAGTTAGACCAGTAAGTTGCCTATACATAATTTTAAAAAATCCACACGAATATTTGCCTCCAATTAGAATTATAAGCCACGAATAGTTGCCTCCCATTAAAATTATAAGTCATTCACAATGTTAAAATTTTATTAAAAAGTCCAAAAAGTTGGGTAGTTTGACCTATGGTACATGTATTAAAAAAATATATAATTAGGTTTTTAATGCAATTATATGCTTCAAAATATATTCATTTCCTATATATAATTACATTTTTGGATTCCTTGTTAGAAGGGCTACAAGGGTTTCCTACATTAAAACAAATTGTATCACTCAATATTGGACTAAAACGCATTATAAGTGATTATAATCAGGACCATATAATACGGGAGTTGCGTACCCGGGGTGTTGGCCTTTTGTATTTTATTTTTATTTAAAAAAGAAACACTCATTCCTTGTTGGATGCCTAAACCCCTGCCTCCAAGAAACCAATGTATGGGTTGGTTCGCCCCAGCTTGCAAGATGTGGGTGCAGAGAAGAAAAATGCCCATTTAAGTAAGGCCTCTTTGCAATTAGATTTGAGCGAACCAACCCATACATTGGTTCCTTGTTGGATGCCTAAATCCTTGCCTCCAAGGAACCAATGTATGGGTTGGTTCGCCCCAACCTACAAGATGTGGGTGCAGAGAGGAAAAATGCCCATTTAAGCAAGGCCTCTTTGTAGCTGGATTTGGGCGAACCAATCTATACACTCGCTGTGAGCCTAAACGTTGGACTCACATGTGTTTTAGGTACTAAACACTTATTAGATTAGCCTTGGGGATTTTATTCAAGTAATTAAAAGTGAAAAAAAAATGTTGTTGGTAGTATAGAATTGTGTTAAGATTAAGTTAGAATTAAGGTAGGATTTCAAGTTAAATAGGGGGTTGGGCTTTTGGTTTATTAAATCTGAAATTAGCTAGGGTGAAATGCGACAGTGGGCAAGGGGTCACAGGGGGGTTTAAGAGTTGGAAATGGTATCCTTGCTGCCCATTTAGGGGTATAACCAGGCGAGGGGATAAACCTCAACCTCAGCGGGAAATCCGGTAAGGTCCAGGGGTCTCGAACGAGGAAGACATCACCAACAAGGAGGAAGCTCTCTCTCGGCGGGTCGGCGAAGGCAACTGGAATGGCCTGGCTCAAAAAAACAGAGGATTCGGCGAAGGCAGCGGGAGCAAATGTGTGTGGTTGAAAGGTGAGAGGCTGGGGAAAAGGCTAATGAGGGGCTGGCGAGCTGGGATTCCCGAAGAGGGATCGGAACAACACCGAACCAAGAGAGGGATTCGGGATGGTGGCTGTAGACCGAAGAGTGGCAAGGAGGAATTCGAGATGGTCAGCTGCTAATCCAGAGGGCAATGCTGCCAAACACCGATCCAAGAGCCCACACAATGTCACTGATTTACTGAATCACAAAAGAGGAGGTGGATTCAAGACTGGGCACTTGCACTCACGAGCTGACTCAAGAATGCGGAGTCCAGGGATTGAGGATGGAATGTGAATTCAACAGGAGGGTAAATGGGTCAATGTCGGGGATTCAAGTGACGGAGTGTGGGTCTGGTGTTGTGGGCCGAACTAGGAGGGGAGCGGCATCCCGTATGAAGATCAGCTGAGCAGGGTTTGGTGATGGTTGGATAGACAGGGTGAGGCAGGCCGATTAAGACCTCAAGGAGATATGGGAGAGTCGGCTACCTAGGGAAAGGCTGGGGTTGCTGCAGATCGGCGAAGGAGGCTGCTGGACTCGCCTTCCAGCCGAGAGCCACATTGACGGGCGTTGACGGGCTGGCTGCCACCGATAACAACGTAGATTTATGGGCAGCCATGTGTGACTGAGGCTTGAGACCTGGGTGTTTACGGACCTGATGGGGACGGCACATGGGCTGGTTGGATCAACTAGAAGATTAGGTCAGGCTAAGTAGGATTTTAGAGACGATTAAGTGAGTGGCTTCCAAGGTAAGTGGTGGCTCTTGGCCATAACACTTAGCACTCATAGGTCAATTGCATTTCTAGGTTAAGCTTGATATGCATAGCCAACTAGTGGATTAGTTTGGAGGAGCATTTAGATTAGGAAAAGCATTTTTTAACACTTGTACCTGGTGTTATGAAATGAAAGTTATTAGTTTGTGTGACATCCGGAACAATTACACACCTACTAGAGGGCCAGTGAATAGTGAGCAGTGAGTGTTAGCCATAGGCTCTCATCCGGACTACGACGCATAAGGGTGTGAGTTTGTGGCTGACACTCGCTCCTTGTTGGATGCCTAAATCATGGCCTACAAGGAACCAATGTACAGGTTGGTTCACCCCAACTTACAAGACGTGGGTGCAGAGAGGAAAAATGCCCATTTAAGGCCTCTTTGAAGTTGGATTTGGGGAACCAATCCATACACTCGTTCTTTGTTGGATGCCTAAACCCTTGCCTGCAAGGAACTAGTGTACAACTTGGTTCGCCCCAGCCGATATGAAACATTTTATCAACTTAGGGGTGGTTTATACTATAGATCATGAAGTTGTCCAAAGCCCTATGAAAGTTGTGATTGGTTGTTGAACTCGTCTTGGGACCACTTCAATTTACACCAAGGAAAAAAATGTCAAAGTGATCATAGAGTTCGAGGTCCCCAAAAGACATATTGTAACACCTACATTATCCACTGGCATGGTCCAACAGGTTTTGCGGTGGGAAAGGCAAAATAGATGCTCTAATAGAAAAAGTCAAGGGCCCATGGCAGAGAAATGATCTTACAGTTTTCTTTAATGAAATTTTTCTTTCTTTCTTGGGAAGAAAAGACGAAGACAAGAGAAGACAAGAGAATGGTCATAATTTTAATTATTTATTTTCAAATTTTCAAATTTTTCCTTTTTGGACATATATTTAAAAAATTAACATAATCACTTTTTGGTGCATGGCCATATTTCTTGGTCCACATTCGGTTTACACCTAGTGAGGGGCCCAAAGGCTTTGTAAATTGCTTTTTCTAAGAAATTGAACCATCAAGTCGGACCATGGAAAAAGGTCATCTTCCATGGTCCAACTTCATGGTCCATGGTGTAAACCGGCCCTTAGCACAAGATGGTTGGCATAATCCAAATTGAGGTGGTAGTCGCTTTCCTCATGACTTCTGGACCTCACAATTATCAAAGTGAAGATTCTCGTGTTCATTAAAGTGTCATCTAGGTCACTCCAATGATTTTGACACATTGCACTTAGAATGATTATCATTTGAACACATGTTTTTTGGATATTTGTTATTGGAAATACACCTAATCACAAACCGTTCAACTAATAGAAGTAAGAGAATAAGGTAGTCTACCATAGTGGAGAGAGAGCATTATCACATACAAGCATCCCTCTCATCCATCCAATATTAAAACTTGACTTCATGTAGTTTTTGGCCGATTCGTCTCAAATGATTTGGATTACACTAATTTGAGGTCTTTAGGGCTAACTAAGGTGTCAAGTCAATTTAAAATAGTGATATCTAGGCTATGTACTATTTCATGGCTTTTTATGTTGGATGAATAAAAGATAGGCTCATATGAAACCAATAAAATGGAGGGACAACCTAGAAGGTTCTTTGTTTTTCATTGAAATTATAATCAAATTTGATTTGCAGAGCATTGGGAGAGTCTTCTGAGTGTTGCATCTCGTGTCCATGATTTGCAACTTGAGATGACAATCTTCGTGAGTCACATTTGCTGACTAAATGAAACATTCAACCCAACAGTGGAAATCTTTTGTGAAGTTGGAAGTGCCACAATAGGGCCAAATTAGGGTGGTTTACACTAGGACCCACACACCAACACTATGAGAATGGATGTGTGGTCATGCCACTTGAACCAAATCTATGGTGCATGCAACTAAATGGTCCCCCAACCACTTAAAAAATGGTACGTTGACATTGCTAAAATATTTAAAGTGGCATGAGGAACATGAGAGTTTTACATGTGCTTTCACTAACTAATGCTTAAATTGTATAATATCACATAACATTATTCAACTGCATGGTTGTGTTTCATCCTCTATTTAACTGCCGACATGTGTCTCCGCTGTGCTACCTTCATGGGAAGTAACTTAGAAAATAAGATGAAATTGTTGCCGGTATGAATAATAAATAATGTTGGTTATAAATAGTAAGAATATTGTAAATAGTGTTGGTTTTCTAGATTATAGTGCTACTATGAATAGTATTTTTGGTGAATATAATCAGGATAAACAATGTTTCATGTGAATAGTGTTGGGATGGACCATGATTTTTGTGAATAATGTTGGGAGTATAACTCTGCCCAAATCTCCAAGTATCAACCTGAATGTAAGAATAATTTATGAATATTCTTACTTTGCTTGGGGCTTACATAAGTGTAATTGACATATTCCAGGGTCATGGAACCGATCCAGATGGTTGAATAATGTTAAGCAACAAAGCAAAGAAAAGAAAGCATGGAAAAAAGTAACGACCGCAACTGGGTACCGGCATGAATGTGAACCCGCCATCCTTATGTTGATCATGGTTGTCTATGATGCAAACATATAGTGTTATGCCTCCTTTACTGGAGGTGGCTATGGTAGCAAAACAAATTATCCAATGTTATGGGGGAGGGAGGATGGGTGTTTGTTTGTTGTCTGGTTTTGTTTTGTTCAGGACTAAGTATGTGAGGTACTTGATGGCATTTTGGTGTATGCTTTCACGAGGGTTTTGATATTAGATTATGGGATATTGAGTTTAGTGAGTTTTCTTATGAAGTGTTTGTGTATGGCTCCTCTTACCCCATGTGTGATGTTGATGAGGGGCTTTACTTTCCATCCATTGCTTTGTATGGTGTTGATTAGTGGGACGTATTTGGTGTCTTTCATGTTCGAGGGCATGGTCAGGGAATCTATCGTGGCAATATGTCAATTGCGTTGTGTTTGGGGGGAGGGGAGTACTCATGTTTGGCTTTGGTTTGGGGCTCTTATTATGCATAGGATGTCAAGTCTTAGTTTTTCTTGGCATTGGCATGGTGTGGGTGCCCAAGTGCATGTAAATAGCCACTCCGGCATTGTTGACATGGGTGGCTTGTTGTCGAAGTTCCTTATGTTGAACCACGTGAATTTGTTAGTTTATAGTGTTTGGGCAATGAGGTGCACCACTCTGTTGTGGCATGGTATTATGAGGCCTTTTATATATTGGTTCTCACATGTGGATAGGAAGTGGGGCCATGTGTTTTTGGCATTGTTAGGGCATAGGTGTAGTAGGGGTGAAGGGTGGGTGAAGGGTCAAAAGATGATTTTTCTATGGTTTCCCATGTATTGGGCGTATCAAAATTTTAGAATTTGCATGATTTGGGCATCAGATATGCCCGTGGCCTTCTAGAAGTGATTGGAGAGTTTGTGATTTATTTGGTCATTTGATAGCCATTTGTCAACGTATGGGAATTTGTTTTTGGCTGAGAAAAATTCTTGTTTCCAATGCTCTATATTTATGAATGTATGGAGATTGTGGAGGCTCCATTACGTGTGGTGGTCATGCAACTTGCTAGCCAATAAGGGGCGGTGTGGGTGATGTGTATATGGGGTGTTGTGGGTTTGCCTTTGTGTGTTCCCTCGTCTACTAGCATGTCAGCTATTTTGTTTCCAATTTTACCAATGTGGGCTCTTACTTTGTGTATGTGGATTTTGTGCAAGGTCCAATGAATTTGGTGTACATTCATTGCTATAAACAACTTGTTTGGGTGGTGGTGTTGAGAGAACAAGTATTTTATGTGATTATTAATGAAAATATATTATTGACATTGTTTGCGAATGTGTATGTGTCCAATTGGGTAATTTGTATGGTTTTTATGGAAATGAATATGGGTATTAAGTTACATTTGTAGGATGTTTTGATAGCATGGCAATTTTTTTGATACCTGGGTGTTGTTGTTGGGGTTGTATACCCTTGATCCCGCAATCTTGCTTTTTATTTGGCCGTTAGAGTTTTGGGTGGTGGGAATGAAGGATTTGTATGTGTATATGACATTGTTGTATGATGCGTCGTGAGGTATACCATTGGCTTAGCTATTGTCATTTGATTGCTTGTACCGCCCATTTGTTTGTTCCGGTGGTGGGTTTTGGTGTCAATTATGGTATGGATTTTTATGTTTAGGGTGAGGCAGAGTGGGATGTTCCGGGTGTGCATGTTGTTTGGTGTTGTGGGGATTGTGGGAGGGGTGGTATGGGTGGAGGGAGAGGGAATAATGAATGGGTTTGCCGGAGGGCATCTTTGATGGTTTTGGGTGCGTGTTAGTATTTGGTGCAAAATTCTTCAAGGCTTAGTATAGCTTTGTTTTGGATTTGTGGTAGTGTTGTGATGCCGTACATGTATAGCTTGTTGAGGTATTGTTGGCATTTGGCCATTATGTTTCTCCCAAGGTTGGTGTATGCTGGGTTGGACCACCATTTTTGTTCAAGGGGGTGCCTTTATGGGGAGTGAGAAGTTTGCAGTGGTGGTGTAGATTTCATACTCCCTTTCTACTAGGAAAAATGTTTAGGTTGTGGGGAATATGTTGCAAGCTTGTTGTTTGAGTTTGGGGAGGTGGAGTGAGCCCTCTGAATTTGGCAAAAATGTATTTGATGAGACCTTGGTAGATGGTGCCTAGTTTCCTGCTATCAACAAAGCATAATTTTTTTGTAGAGGTTTCAACAAGTGTTAGTATCATCTTGAAATGAGCACATGCCATAATAGAGGAGGTTCTCACCACCAAACCTACCTTCAAAAACAATTACATCTCCCTTAAATCTTGTTATTTTTCCATGACAACGTTTTTTTTTTTTTTTGGTGAAGCTTCTCATGGTGTTTCCATAAACACCAAGATTGCCTCTTAATTCTTAGCCATTTGGGGGAGAGTGCTATCTTATGAGCGGTGAGCGATGAGCGGTAACTTATGAGCAGTGAGGAAGATGAAAATTTCGGTAATAGGGCCACCAATATCCTATAACCGTGGAATTGTGGCCTTACAAATGATGATTTTAGGGTTTAGTAATAAGAGGGTTGAGAAGGATAAACAACATGAAGTCCAAAAATTTATTCATCAGTAGTAGCACTAGACATGAAACTATCTTTTGCCTCGTCATCTATATATATTCGAGCACCTTTGCATTGCGAATTGATTTTGGAACTATAGCAAGATTCTTCATTTGGATCCGAATCTTTGAGATTCAACATTGCAATTGCAACATTCTCGGCATATGATGGGAGACGCGGGCTACGGCTTGGACTTCGTAGGAATTGTCTATGTGCCCAAAACGGGAGACATGTCCTCTTTCCAATCGTATTCCTGAAATCAAATCGATGAAACATGTAAATAATGTGAAGAAATAAAAATGAACCAATGAATTGAATGAATTGAATGAAACGAATGAATTGAATAAAAATTTATTGTATTAAAACTTACTCACACTCAAATTCAAGCATCTCCTCATCTGAGAGGTTATCATCTTTTTTTGTGAGATCTTGTATATTCTCCTTAGATGACCCCTCTTTCAAAACGTTTTCTAAAAGCGGTTTCAATATGTGCTCAAACATGTCATTATCACCCTCAAAAGCAAGAAGATGTCTGCCACATGCGCGTGTTGCTAGGATAGAAGCTCTAGTGGAACATGTCAAATCAACAACGCGTCCATTCGATGGTGTAAACAATTCAATAAGATCTTGAAAAAAAACGCGGCGATTTTTGATATGGCCCCCTCCAAGGTCTTCCCGATTTTTGAAGAAGCATGTTTTTTTCATCCACAAAATTGAAAAGCAAGTTTTTGCTTTTCAATCCAATGCCAAAAAAAATGGAGTTTGGTTGTCTCGTGGATTTTGTGGTAGTAAAATCCCTTACCAAGACATGAGCCATAAATGCCGGAGTCTACAAAAAAATGTAAATTGTGTTAAAACTATATACAATGCAAATAACACCAAAATAATTAAATATAAACAATTGTGATGTGTTATACTTACGGTGTAGGTTGGAGACTCCGGATCCTTGAACACCATGTACGAATTGAGGCAAATAAAAGTCCTAAGAACTTTCATGTTGCCGTTGTCTAAGGTTGAATTCAAAACCTTCTTGGTTTGCACATCGATAGCAGAAAATACTATGAGGATGCCATCATCAGACAAGATGGACTTGCACAAGGACATTGTTGCAACCATCCAGTTCTTGTCATATTTATTCCAAAGAGGAATTTCAGCAGGTCTATTGGAGAGGTTGAAATCAAGACCGTCGGGAAATTGCAGAAAAACCAAGTCAACGGCAAAGGGAGTCGGATTTCCCATGACATGAAATTCGGGATTGTCATTGAACTGAAATACCACAACATATCACAATATAAGACACAAAATAAAATCCAAATGAAAGTAAGAACATTAGAGAAAATACCAAAACAATAATACTTATGTTTTCAAGAAATTTCCGCCATTGGATCCACTCAGGAGGGCCTACATCCACCCCTTCAGACTTGTTCTTGACAGCAATAGATCGAGCAAACGAGAGCGTGAGAAAGTTCTTCAGTATGAATAACTATTTTCTCAAAATATCCGTTGGCACACGATGAATAGCGTCATAGGTGTTGGAGTAATGGAATTCCAATACATCGCACCCAGACTTTGAACTTTCGTCTCCAAGTGGATTCTTATCCAAATCATTGGAAAGAACAAGCAATTCTTCATGTTGTGAAATTTCCGATTGACCTTGTATTTTGGTTTCAGGAACATGTTTCTTCTTACTACGTTTTGTTTCTTTTGGTTCTGGCTCTCTAAGTTTAAGCTGCACAATTTGTGCTTGCAAAATTGCAGTATCACGAGGATCCATATTTTTAGCATCATTTATCTGACGGATTGTCTTCTCACTTGATGGACATGCATCCTTAGGACAATCAAGATACCAACCACAATCCTCATAGTGTGGGAGCGACCAATCCAAACAAATATCAGTAGTGAACATGCATGAATCTCCTGCACCAGTGTCACGCCAATTTGGAAAAAAACGAGGTTCCCCTATAACGCATTTATGTGGAATCAAAACATATTGAAAATACCTACACACAAAAATATTGTAAGTCAAATATTCCATGACAATTTGACAAATGGAATAAAAAAAATCAAAAAAATAACAAGATTAGGTTGTACCTGTATAATACACGTTTCATAGCAAGATCAATATTAGGTTGCTCATCCCAACCGTTTTGTTTTTTAACTTTTCCGCTTTGGAATTTACGATAGAATATTGAATTGAAAGCGCAAACTTCCAGGTTTGGATATACTTGGAGAGAGTAGGCACATCTGCAGGCAACTGAAGAGGAGATGAAAGAACATTTTGAAGCTCTTCGATAGCCTTTTTTTCCAACTGTGCCCAATATGTAGACTTTGATAACCAATCATCAAGTGCAGAATCAGAGAGGGGCGATTTCGGGAAATGCAATGCATCTTTGTCAAATCTATTGCCATTCCAAAGCTTGAGCCATCCAACTTTGACTTCTGCATCCACATTACTGACAGCAACACGATGAAGTTTCTCTTGTAGCATTTCAGGCACCGAAAATGAACCCCAATGGTGCTTAACTTCTTCAAGAAAAGCAGAGGTAAGGTTGATATCGGCAATCGCTAGTTGTTTCGTAAAACTAGAAGATAACATTGCACGTTTTTTGTTGACAGCTGCGGACATTGCTTTTGAAACTCCGTCTGATGTCCGTTCAAGAGGATGAATTTCATTGTACTGGTTGAGAGCAATATCGCTAGCCTCAGTAAGTTCTTGCTGAAAAATCAAACAAAAGTCAATATTTATAAGTTCATATAGGTGTAATGTAAAATGAAAATCAATAAACATAAGGCACATATTAGCAATGGTAGAAGAACTTACATTGTACATGTAATCCAAAAAAATTGGTCGTGTCAAAGAATACCAAGTTTCGACAGACTTCTCCTCACATCCTTTATAATTCTTTGGATTCAGTTGCTTTCTGGAGGAAGTCAAAGGCATGGTGCCAATATTTTGCATCCGATATAAAGTATGCACCAAATTGGTGGATACGTGAGAATTTTCGGTTGACCTGAAAAAAATATTAAATTGATTAGATTCATGATGATATAATTTGGAAAACAAAATATAAACTAGAAATACGTGTAAAAAAATAGGTAAGAATATTACTTGTTGATGTCATGCATAGCAGTCAACAAACTTGGAATGTAGTCAGGCTCGGACGCCAAAATGATATAATCCACAAAGACATGACATTCATAATCTTCGGTATATACGCGGTCAATATAATTTTTCCAAGCAAAAAATCTGTGATTTCCATCCCATATAAAAAACATCTTGTTCTTGTATGACGTCAATGACAAATCTGTATCCAATTGAGATTCAAACAGGGCATTGGCTTGAGCCCAATTTGGGCTCCAAAATGCGCGAACCTTATCATCCACGAATTGAAAGTTTCCCTTAGAATCTGTGGCCGTTATATAAAACACACGGTTACCATTACGATAACCATTGAAAAAATCAGCCTCCAATTTAGTAATGTCACCCTTCAAAGCAGGACGAACAATCAGCATAGGAACCATGCGACATAAGGGTACACGCAAGCGAGCATTAAGTCTAGTACGGATTGAGGAAATTGTGGAAGTGAAATTGACCTTTCGTTTGTTTGTAAGCTCCCACACTTTTTTTTGATAAGTTTTATTGTCATCATCATTATCTTCATCCAAGTCAAAATCATCGAGGAATTCATTTTTAAATTTTATTTTTCTTATTATGAAGATTTGACGATATGTCCTGATGATGATGAACTTGTTGAGATGGACGATCTTGAGTTGAATGCATTGTGGAATCATCATCAGTAGAAATAGGAGTCGTTCTTTCCAAATCCATTGATTGGTCCTAAAACAAATGAAATAAGTTTCATAAATATTTCAAAACAAGTAGCAACACATTAGCAATAACATTATAAAAATAACAGCAATAGCAACAACAATAACAACAAAATACCACGAACATAGGGAAGAATGACAAAAATTATTCTAAACACTGCCATTTGCATCTTTAAATATTGTACGATTAGGGTGGCCGCTCACCCCAAAAATTACAAGGCCAGACCCTGTGCGTTAACGTAGAGGGTCTGTGCGTCCAACTACAGGTCTACCAAAGTTGGACGCGAGGTTTGGGTCGAACGACCCAAACTAGGCAAACAGTTTGGATCGACCGATCCAAACTAGGCACACAGTTTGGGTCGAACGACCCAAACCATGCAAACAGTTTGGATCGAACGACCCAAACTGTCCGCAATTTACGCCTGATTACGCGCAATTACCTAGTCATCACAAAAGTGCAAACAAACCTTGTACTGCACCTGTAGATGAGAGAGCTTGCAGCGATGAGCTCAGGTTCGACGGAGGAGAGAAAAAAGACTGAATGCTTTGGGGGTGTGGCAATTTATACTACTCGTCCCTGCAGCCATATTTAGCGTGGCTCTTCGTGGCCCCGCATAGCCGCTAGAAAGTCGCCAGCGTAGACCCTGTGCGTTAATGCACAGGGTCTACTTGCCCAACTTTGCGAAGCCTCTAGCTAGGCAAGTAGACCCTGTGCGTTAACGCACAGGGTCTGCGCTGGCAACTTTCTAGCCACTATGCGTTAGCGCATACACCCTGTGCGTCAGCGCATAAGGCCTATGCGTTAGCACATACACCCTGTGCGTTAGCGCATAGACCCTGTGCGTTAACGCACAGGGCCGAGACATGAATTTGAAAAAAACTTGTAAAATCTGGAAAAAATGCTAATGGGGTCGAAAAAAAAAAAATGCTATATTATCTAAATATCCGTAGCTACAAATTCTTCTTATATTTTTTTTTGGTTTGAAATGATTTTCTTTTCTCATTCTTCTATCTATTTCCTTGTTTTGGGCCACATCGTAGATTTTGGGTTTCGGGGCAAAAAAAAAATTATGCTATTTTGTGTCATTTTCTAGCTCCTATAACGTATTGCATGAATACTTGAGTAGTCATATTTCTCATTTCTTGCATTCTAACCCCGTTTTCAATAGTTTTTTTAGTCCTACGTTCTGAACATCGATTTGAATTCATACAATAGATATTTGTTTTAGTTTTAGGCTCTTCTAGTCGTTTTACCTCCCAACTTTTGGCCTCCCTTAATTGCTCTTACAAACCCTGTGCGTTAATGCACAGGGTTTTACCTCCCAACTTTGGGCTTCCTAAGTTGCGCTTACAAACCATGTGCGTTAACGCACAAGGTTTCTCCTCCCAACTTTGGCCTTCCTAAGTTGCGCTTATAAACCCTGTGCGTGAACGCACAGGGTTTCTCCTCCCAACTTTGGCCTTCCTATGTTGCTCTTACAAACCCTGTGCGTCAACGCATAAGGTTTCGTGTCCCAACTTTTTGCTTCCTAAGTTGCTCTTCTAAACTCTGTGCGTTAACGTACAGGGTTTCACCTCCCAACTTCTCGCCTCCTAAGTTGCTCTTATAAAGCCTGTGGGTTCTCCTCCTGACTTCTAGCCTTCCTAAATTTCTGTTATATACCATGTGCATTAACGTATAGGGTTTCTCCTTTCCAATTTAAAACTTCTATAAATTGCTACTACATGACATGTGAGTGAACTTACAAGGTTCTCCGTGCTAACTTACAACTTATGCACTATCAAATTATGTGAACGTTGAACTGACTTACCTTTTTGTTTGTCGTCTTCTTTGAACCCGTCTTGAATTCGGACTCTGATATACGATCGTTTATATCTTCTATGTTCTTTGCACCTTCATCATCCTCCATCGCATCAAAATCCAGTGTCTTCACAGTTTCTTCTACCGTACTCAACAAGTTTCTTTTCCCTTCCTTATTTGCATCATTCTTTCCCACACTGAGTCTGAACCTCTTTTTTCTCGGAACTGAAATACAAAGATTTCCTACGTCTTCTCTTCGGCCTCACGGGTGTTCTCTCTACATCGTCCACCATCGTTGGTGTCTATGATATGTTTTCTATCAGGTACTATCATTTATTCTTCGAATGTATCTATCTCACAAAATCTGGCGTATATTACGATCACATGTTGTAATTGGCGTTCAATGAACGAGATATTTCGACGCGTTTGTCATTATGTGTTTATTTTTGTTATATCTGCCAAAATTTTCTGACACCTACTTTGTTCTATTCATAATGATCAATAATTTATTTTTCCAACCAATTTTAATTCTTTCTACATCTACGTCAGTCCACACATATATATTTTAAATTTCTACCAATACTTTTAGTATTTGATGTCATTTTGTGTATATCTTGCTCGTAAATATTTTCTGACTATTATTGTGTTATGTCTACTTCTGTATTATTAGATGCTTTGTATCACACCCTTTCATCTCCATCCATTATTGTATCACACGTTTTCATTTCCATTCATTTTCTCACACAACTCTATACAAAAGCAACATTCACCCCATATTTTTGTGATGTGTTGTTCATATGTTCTTTTGATTTTCTATGGCTATCATTAGAGCTCATGGATCTTTTGTTCCCTTCATCTTGTCACTCCAAAATGATGGTCATGTGAGTGTTTCAGAGGATTTACTTAGTTTGAGATTCAACCTCCAGATAGGAACCATGTATTTAAAGCATGAGATGTACTCTGCAGATGGAGAGGTGTATGAAACGATTTTGGTTCCAAAAAATAGAACTGATGTTGGTTTTATGTGGATCTTAGGACCTAGTTCATTTAGGGTGATAGGACTTTATGAGTCTCAGATGTAAGCTTTAACAGTCATTTTAACAAACGAATCTGGTACATCCACAGTTCAAATTCCTTCTATCACACCTGTTAAGGTGGAACCCCTTGATGATAGTGTGTTTGTGCTATCAGATTCAAAAGATGACATTTGTACATCTGTGGATCTTTCATACACATCGCCATTTCCATTTAGAAGTGTTCATTCTACTCCTTTCCAACTTCCTATACATGTAGCCAAATCCCCTTGCGGTCTTATGTACAAGAAGATGGTTCCCAAAATCTCACCTTCTCAACGTCCTCCACTACACCCTTCACCTTCATCTACAGGGTTGACTATGGTTGATGCCTTGAAGCTGACAAAGTCAAGAAAAAAATCAAAGTCCGATCTTGCATCCATTGATTTTGACAGTATAGATGTTCGTGAAGTCAAGTACTTACCATCTTCTTGTAATGGTGATGTTTTGTTTCTCTTGCCTCCTGTGGCGCTCAAAGCTCCAAGTACGTATGGTCGCTCAATGGCCGGCATGGACAAAATGTGCGACGGTCACCCTTGGTGCACCACCAAAACTACAAATATCCAAAATGACTTTGGACTGTCCTTCCGGCGCTGTACTTGTGCTGGTCATCTCCAATGTCATAATGACTACTGTGATTACATGAATCGCAATGGGGGCCTCCGGAACAACACTGAATGGGCCGGTTCAACTCCTATCCCATTTGTTGTGGGTGTTGTTCCTCCTACTAAGTCCATTGTCGAGTGTAAGGTATGTCGTTCCACACGTGTGTGCATTGCTTTGTGTAATGCTCGAATCATATACATCCACTCCACATCCGTTGGAATGTCCAGGGCTTGCATTCATCTTGGTGTACATGATCACCCTGTGGCCAATGGCACATGCCGTGAATTATTGGACATGGTATACCAATGCGTTGCAAATGAAGTATTGAAAACACCCACAACAAAAATTTCGGCCATAGTTATGGCGGCGAGCAAACAATTCTTGGCCGATTACCTTCTCAAATCTCCCGCAAATGTCGAAGGCCATCACTTGGTTGGTTCATCCTTAGAGGTCGTCATGGACAAATTCAGCACTTTTGCGTCTCCAAATTATCGTAACTTTGTATCTGGATCAAAGCGTTTTTTGGCGTAGTGGAATGGGAACTATGGATAGTATTATGGCGCTCAAAGAGCACTCTGCTTTCAAATTCGTCCATGGTAGTCGGTTCCTAGGGCAGTCAAAGGACAAAGTGCTTGTTTTTAAGATGTCTGTAGACCTTCCAGGTAGTGGTGTGGAGCTTGTGAAGAGGATGCAAGTCGGTGGGGATATGGAGAATTCATGGATTATGTTTGACCATGTCAAACGTTTGAAGGACTGGACGACCATGGCTTGCCATGTGTACGACAGTCGATACTGTAAAGTGTTGACTATTGCGTGTTGTGACATGCAATCTGAAGATGGTGCAGCACAAATTCTTTTTTGGAAAAATTTGAATGTTGTCATGGCAGAAAATGGTGTACGAAACGTAAACTTCAAAGGGTTTATGGCTGATAGTGCTCAAGCTAATTGGAATGCGGTGAGGGCAATTTACGGGGATGGTAATCCAAATCTACCCATGGTTGCACGTGAGCGTACATGTCTTTTCCATTGGTCCGCAAGCTTGGATAAGGTGACCCAAAAGTATATCAAACCATCATTGCAATTTCAACACAAACAAATATGCAAGGATTACAAAGACGCGAAAACAATGGACGACGCTGAGACCAAGTACCATGTGATTCGTTCTTAGTGGTTGTCATCTGGAGCTGCCTCCGAAGAAGGCATCCTTGGTCTTTCAAAGTGGTTGGGATTTTGGCACTTTCGTTACAGACAATGGGGTGGCCATATGCTACTTGTAAGTACATATCAAACTTCATTATTCAATGTAATATATCTTATGTTTTTCTTATCTTTGTCTTTCTGTGTTGTTCATAGGATATGACAATAAAAGAGTGTGTAGGAATGCCAACATGCAACCTTGCAGAGACTGTACACAACAAACAACAAACAGTTTGGGTCGTTCGACCCAAACCTTGTATGCAGTTTGAGTCGAACGACCCACACCTTGTAGGCAGTTTGGATCGTTCGACCCAAACGTGGCAGTCATTTTGGGTCAAACGACCTAAACCTAGATATATAATCTATCTTATATTTGTCTTATCCTTATATTTGTATGTTGTTCATAGGATATGACAATAGAAGAGCGTGCGGAAATGCCAACATGCAACCTTGCAGAGACTGTACACAACAAATGGCTCCAACAGTCCGGCAACAAAAATGACTTGTTTATATGAAGCTACAGTGGACGACATGATCCGTGCCTTCATGCAAATTGTAAATTACCGGACATGGTTGAAAGGGGGGTCTGATAGTAAAGGTCCTGATTCGGCCTCCTTAAAACTCAAAGCAGCTGGCAAGTGTGGAGATCCAAAAATGTTGGCCGATGCCATGAAGTCTTATCTAGGGCCAGAAGACGTCAACACAAGAGATTGTGCATTGGAAGGGTCAGAGCTCTTTGGTTCTACTAAACGCAAACTCAACCTACCACCGGGTGCTGATTGTGACTCTCATCGACCCGACAAAGTGGACTATTCCATTCCTTGTCCCAACACCCGAGCAACTCGTCAACGCATAGAAGAATCGTTGAGTTCTGCAATTCGTGGTGTGGCTCATACTACATCCGTGTTAGAGACAAATTGTCTTGCTTCCAAGTGGCACATTGCAAGATTACCACCCAACTCAGCCAAACGATGTTGGGCACTGCAGGCCATCACAGGGACTATGTGCAATGCCAAAGTCGGGACTGGGAAACATGGCACACCTGCCCCAACATATAAAGGGCTCAGGAAGGAATTTCGCTCTCCCAACAATGTGGAGTATGAATTTTGGTTTTGTCCTGACGACATCAAACGTTGTGTGAGTGGCAGTAAGAAGAAATATGTGTTGGACTGGCCTATAGTACCCAACATGTGGCCAATGAAGATAGGTACCAATTTATCGAGAGAGGAGGTTTTGGCACTTGAAGATGCTGGATTTCAACTACAGCAGAGGGAGGCATTGTCTCCTCGTCGTAGGCTTTCAACAATCGCAACTCTTCCCATCCATCGCTCGTATTTTTCTATGCCACCAAACCCAGACACCCACCCTACATTCAGATTTGGGAAGACAGTACGTCGTAATCCAACAGCACCTCTAGTGGATCACAAAAACAAATGGGAGAGCGCCGGACTCATGGAAGGTTACTATGTGGTTGGGGTCACTGCCATTCCATATCCGGGCTTTGGAGTGATAATCAACATTTTCTCCAAGCAGGATATCACCTACCATATCACAATTGGCGATATCCCGCATTGCACATGTCCAGATTTCACGAAAATGTCCTCTCATGCATTGGGAAAGAAAGGAAAATGGGTGTATTGTAAACATCTTTATTATGTGTTTAGATTTTTGTGCAAGGTGGATTATGAGAGTGACAAGTTCATTCATGCACCTACATATACCTATAATGAGGTCATGCGACTCCTTGAACTTGCTGGTATTGTAGAATGTGAGTAGTATTGCAAGTGTTTTATTAAGTAACATATATTTGAATGTCAATAAATGACATGTTTTGGTTTGGATTATTATAATAAAAATTAGCAGTGGACTGAAAGTATTTCAAATGATTCAGTAACTTCATTTTTATTTAGACTGCGACCCAACCATGTGTGGTTTGATTGATTCACACGGATAAATAATAACACGTTTCTTAAAATAAAAAATAATTAGGAATATTCTACGCACATCCGCGTAGTAACGTCTTCTTGGTATCCGCCTATAGATTATTTCTGCTTTATCACTAGCTCAATTTGGGATAGCACCAGTCAATGTAACCAACCGGATTCGAACCCGGATTGATCCAGACCTAATACCAGTCTCTTATACAACTCGCATCCACAGGCGGATGTCTCAAAACCTAGTAGCTACCTACATATTCATTATTTCTAATATCTAATTTTCTTTCTTTTGTAGATTCTGGGCCTTTATTCAACCTTTGGGCAGTTTGAGTGGCTCACAATTATGGCACCGACATATATGTATAATGCGGTTATGCACCTACTTGAATTTGCTGGTGTTGTAGAATGTGAGTAGTTGTACAAGTGCTAGTTGTAGCTATATGTATAAGGATGTCAATAAATGACAAGTATTGGTTTGAATTATTATAATAAAAATCAGCAATGGATTGAAAGTGTTCTAAATGATTTATGGAAATAGGGCCCTTTCACTTGTGCTTCATTTAAAATATTGGCAATTTACAATTGAAAATATGCAATTAATTTGTCAAAATTTTGGTTGTAAACCCTAAACCCGTGTGTCTTTACTAAATTTGGATTCATTGCTCATATGTTACTGCTCATTGCTCATGTGTTACTGCTCACCACTCACCGCTCACTGTTCATCGCTCATAAGATAGCTTCCCTCCCACCAAGGTCAACCCCCAAGACCATTACCAAGGACAAATCCCAAACCACCTATTAACAAACCCACACTACAATATGGGGATCTTCCATTTTGAACTAACATCCAAGTTATAGTGGTGGCATAACACTCCATACGCTCCCCAAGATCAATCAAACGATCCAATCATGCCCTCCTCGTCACAAAGCAAATTTTGATGTACTTGAAAGCCCTAGCCCAACCATTTTCTCATAAATATCGCATTTCTTACACTACTAGAAAATCATGACCAAATCAACAAAAAATCAACAGATCTTTGTCGATCCGGGCACTGCAATGACCGATTTCACTGATTTTTGAATTTTTGTAAAAATCAACAGTTTACTGCCTACATTTTTGTTGATTAGAATACTACAATGACCAAATCAACAAAATTTTAGTAAATGTGAAATTTTTTTTGAATTTTTTTGGAATATTCTAGGATCTATTGGAATATTGTAAAATCTTTTTAATTTTTTGCAATTTATGGACTTGTAAGTGTATGGGTATGGAAATAATTACGAATTCAAAGGTGTTTAAATATTATAAATATTATATTAGTTGATAGTTAATAATATATATATATATATATGTATAATATGTATATAATATATGTAACATATAATATATATATGTATGTATATATGTATATATATGTCTGTATATATGTATGTATATGTATGTATGTATGTATGTATATGTATGTATATATATATATATATATAATATATGTAACATATATGTATATAATATATGTAACATATATGTATATAATATATGTAACATATATGTATATAATATATGTAACATATATGTAACATATATGTATATAATATATGTAACATATATGTATACAATATATGTAACATGTATGTATATAATATATAAATATATAAATATGTATACATTTACAGTAAATATATAAATATGTATACATTTACAGTAAATATATACAGTATATATTTACTGTAATTATATACAGTATATATTTACTGTAATTATATACAGTATATATTTACTGTAATTATATACAGTATATATTTACTGTAATTATATACAGTATATATTTACTGTAATTATATACAGTATATATTTACTGTAATTATATACAGTATATATTTACTGTAATTATATACAGTATATATTTACTGTAATTATATACAGTATATATTTACTGTAATTATATACAGTATATATTTACTGTAATTATATACAGTATATATTTACTGTAATTATATACAGTATATATTTACTGTAATTATATACAGTATATATTTACTGTAATTATATACAGTATATATTTACTGTAATTATATACTGTATATATACTGTAATTATTTACTGTAATTATATACTGTATATATTTACTGTAATTATATACTGTATATATTTACTGTAATTATATACTGTATATATTTACTGTAATTATATACTGTATATATTTACTGTAATTATATACTGTATATAATTACTGTAATTATATACTGTATATATTTACTGTAATTATATACTGTATATATTTACTGTAATTATATACTGTATATATTTACTGTAATTATATACTGTAATTATATACTGTATATATTTACTGTAAATATATACATCAAGTAGGTAGTAAAGAGAAATTAGTGGCCTTATTCTAGAAAGGTTTAAAACACTTCGTTTATATCATGTGTGATGTGATAAGCTAGTGGTTAAGGCACATGTGTGGGTATCACTAGGTGCAAGGTTCGATTCCCGTGGCCGGCACCTTCGGCCTTGGCCTTGCCACCTATGTGAGTGGTAGGTAGTCTATACTTGTAGGTGAGGTATGTGTTGAGGGTTACTTGGGAGGGGTTAGTAATTGCAGATCTGACATTTATTCATTTTTTATTTTTTAATGATATATATATATATATATATATATATATATTATAAGTTTTTTTAAAAAAATATTTTTGTGACCATATCAACAGAAAAAATCAACAAAATTGTGTTACATCATGTCCAGGTCAACGCGTCCTAAGTAACAACCGCGACCAACGCCTTTCTGTTGATCCGGACGCAAAATTTTCTACTAGTGTTACTCTAGACATGATATTCAACCTTGTTGACATGCCATTGAACTTGCTTGAAGACCAAGTCCTTGCTATCAATCTAGCTAGTTCAAAGAGCGATGCCACAAAGAAGATGCCAACCTTTTCCTTATGCCTTCACCAAAGAAAATGTGCTTCAAATGAAGGAAAAACTCCTCTTTCTCCTTGTCACCTTTGAGTGCAAATATATTAGCATGAGTCCAGGTCCAAGCTCTTTGAGCATGGATGTTGTCCAAAAACTTATGTTTAACAACATCCATGGTGTGAGAAAGACAAAAGAGGCATTGCGCGAGATGGTGCTTGGAGAGATCTTAGCATGCCAATCAATATTCATTACTGCTTGGTGCTAGATGAATCAACTAAATGTTGTTTCTTTGCTACAACGTTTGGGGTCCCAAATGTTAGACCACCTAAAGCCATAGTCATATGGGGGGGACCCCCACCACCTATTGACCTTCATGCAAGTGTGAGGGGAGGCCTCAGTGAGGAGCTCCATGTCCAACTTAGTAGAGAAATCCAAGAAATGGGTATTTTCGTACCATGCCCTGCCTAGAAGGGTCCCACTTAAGGATTGGAACCTTACCAAAGAAAAAGAAAAATAACAAGAAGTTTCTTTTAACTTCTGATGGTGTCCATGAATTAACTTGGTGGAATTGTCTTTCCACCTGACAAGATGGTTTTCAACTTTTCCCACTCCACCAAGCTACATGTTTGAGGGCCAATGTCAAAGCATTTTGTTGGGATGGGCAGGGCATACTGCAACATGATCACCCCAAGACAACAACAATCTCTAGAGCATTGGAAAACAAATAGAGGGTGTCCAGATTGTTATTGTTGATGACTTGTTTGGTCTACAACTTGTAGTCCTATAGGCATTTGTTGGCTTCTTGGACCATAAAATGAATTTTATTATACTTCATAAGGCCCACATGCCTTGCCTTAAGTTACCTTCACACTCAAGCCAAGGGCCGTACCTAGGCCTATGGTAAGTTATAGCTCTATTGAGTATTTTTTTTTATAAAATATAAAAATAAAAGTGTCAGGGGGTTGGGATCCATTTGTGTTCCTCTTAACCCTTAAGCACTCATGCAACCCAAAATGGGTCATCACCTAATATTCCTATGGGGTTTGCAACCCACTAGATGGCAAGCTACATGAATGGAAGGCATGTATTGGTTTAGGGTGTTGCCCACTATCACGTGGGCCAAAATAACATTTATATAAATCATACTCCAAGCATGTAGGATTTTTTTGAAGGTTTGGAATTACATGTTTAAAGACGTGGTCCCATGAGCTACCCAATGTGTGTGAAGTGCAAATACAACCACATGTGACCTTTCTAGTTTGCAACCCATATATTTTAGCTCGCATGTCCAAAGTGGGTGGGTTTTTTTCTCCACCCAACAAGATCATGGTTGTGCATGACTGCACTGGACAAATGCGGCAAACTTTGATTGTACATGTTGAAAACCTCAATCAAAGAGTAAATCTCCAAAAATGTCATGATTTGGCCCTTCAACTTTGAGGGTGACAAACTCGATATAAATTCCTTCAAAAGAACCCAAATTTTTTGGAGTAAGTTCACTTGACAACCATATGGGATAACTTTAAGCTTACAAAAAATTATGCCCAGACCCAAGTGGACATCAAACAAAAAAAACTTAGAATAGTTTGGACCTCCCCCCTTGATGAAGCCCCTAATCACATGTAAATCTGACCTTGAAGAAGTGATCTAATTGATCAAAGAATTTCACATCTAAAATATGTGGCAATGTAGTTCACATTCCTACGATTCTAACTGAAAAAAAACCAAAAAACAAAAACAAAAACACATTCTATTGTGCTACAAGGCTGAAAATTCAGGCACTTGGTGCCGGACCTGGCCGCCCGAAACTGGAGTGTGAACGCGGGAGAGTTTAGGGGATAAGAAATAGCTGGGGTGTGGCTAGTGAATTAGCTGTGTCTGCCTTCCTTAATAATGTCCACCTCTGGTCACGTGAGGAGTGCATGAAGATCCCACTGTCATGTGATATATCCTGCCCATGCATTTCTGTGTCTGTAAGTATCTTAATCTGCATGCATGTGTCCTCTTTACGGGGAAGAAAAAAAAAAAAAAACGAACAGCTTCAGTTTCAGCAGGTCTTCTCTATCTGCTGCATGCTTGGAGGAGTCTAACTTAGGCTTCTTTCATGCTAGAGCTCGACCTTGCAATTTTCAAGAGTTTGGTAATTGATTGGAGTTGACAACGGGTTTTACCAACATCTCAAACAAAGTTATTGGGATCGGAGCTTCACCTCTCTCTATATATATATATATCCCCAAGTTCTCGATAACTTCAGCAAGTGGAAAGTGACTGTGCTCATAACGAGAAAGAAGTGGTGAATGGCACTAAACAAAGAAGAATTCACAACAAGCTAAACAATGTTTCAAGACCTATTGGTTTTGGATCCAAAACAAGGGCACAAACGCTTGACATTTGTAGGCGACCTCCATGAGGTAGCTAAGGGTTTTGACTAAGAGCGTGTCAAAAATTAATGAGAACTTGTCGTACTCGTCCCACATTGCCTTTTATGAAGACACCATTTAAGGCTTGTAAGCTTGGTGAAAAACTCAATCCCAAAAGTCGAAAGCTCAAGGAAGTAAAATTTGAATAAACAAACGCAAGGAAGAGCATCTCTGCCTCTAGGAAGGGTCTCAATTCCTTGAACTCTCAACATCTCCAACATATATGGCCTTATTGTGGGCACGTCCAACTCCGCATACAATTTTGATCGTTGGATTGAGAAACAAATTATTGTCTCTTGTAAGCAAACTGTGAATCGCACAAATGAATATTTTAAGTCTCACAGTTGGACATAACATTCCTCAGCAGTAGGCTCTTGCATCATGGGCTTGGGAATCTTCCAAGTATATGCTTTTTCTTTCTTTTTTGGTTATGGGGCTCCCTTACAAAATGAACAACAACAATGTTGAGTAGCGTTCATGCTGGCACAATGAACGGACATGTGGGAATTTTTGGGATCAATGTACTTTTCGGTGCCAAGTTTTGTTGCATAGGGCCCATGTGGGGGTACCAACCAAGTTGCTAGGTCTCCGCCCGTGCGAGTTGTAGTGTGGGGGGAATCCTAGCTTGCAAGTCCTCCCAACACAAGTAGGTCCTTCCCCCTTTAAGTCAATGAGATAGGCTAGCTACGTAGGCCCTTTCCCATTTAGAGAGGAGCCTCCCATAGGCTTAAGTAATGTTATGGAGTTGAGATGTAAATGTAATAAGTTGTCAAAGTGAAGAGTCTCAATCATTTATAAAAAGCCACACACGGCCTCCCAATTTCGTGAACAATTGAACATAAAATATCTGATACATTGCAGACACATAGTCCAATCTCACCACATCATATCACATCACATCACATCACATTTGATGTCCATGTCTTCACTCCAAACATTGCCATTTACTCAAATACAAGTGCCCAATATTACACGAGAGTGACTTGAGAAGTGTCTTGAGGAATCGGGATTTGCAGCATCTACGTAAACTCGTCAATCGTGGTTGAAGGGACTCGAGTGAAGAAGAAAAAATTCCTACAGGATTGAGGGCCGATTCATTCCAATTCGACACCACTAGACTGATTTTGAAGCCTGTAACTCTAGTTACGGGGTCCAATTGTATAAAATAGTCATCGACATGTTATAATATGGTGTAGTGCATTCTCACCTTCTCGATCAATGAGTTTACGTAGACATCACCAATCCCTCGCCATATGCTTACATGCAAAAAGTTAAGGAAGAGCTTTGGAGTGGCAGTGGCGGGCTTGACTGAATGGGGGAAGGGGTGAAGATCGAGGGATGATTAGGGCAGTCAGATGTACTTACTCTCAATGCCGGAATTGGTTCAAAGGGCCGGCCCTGCCTTGCGTAACACACAACTTGCTCTGTCACCAACCAACCAAAAAAACAAGAAAAGAAAAAGAAAAAGAAAAAGAAAATTGTTCAATTTGGCATCCCTGAACACTACACTAAATATGATATTTAGTGTTTGATTAAATTTAATGTTGTTAACTTTTACCTTACCTTGTTCAAAATTGATTTTCAGTTCCTCGATAATTGGTGTTAGATATAAATGTGCTGCAACCTTCCCTGTTGCCTCCTCCCTTCCTATGAAGCATGGATTTCATTGGACTTGCAATTGTAGGGATGGCTTGCTGATCTCTCATTTGCCGAAGTCGGCGACATTTCTTTTCATATCCTTACTAACACTAAATTCAGACATGTAACTTCCACATATTACCATAGTTGATATTTGGTGTTCGAGTTTATATTTAACATTACTTACTTCCGTAGGATTATTGACATTTAGTGTATGCGTTCGTATTTAGTGTATCAAATACGAAATATCCTTTTTAACGTAGAGCTAATATTGAAAGCTTGAATTTCCAACTTTTGGGGGTGTCAATACTTGGAGTTGACAAGTTTTCATCCAAAGCTCAAACAATCGAGAGCTTGACCAGTTTCCGAGCTCTCCATAATTTAGTTTGAGCAAGTGTGAAGTGTCAACTTCAAGTTGAGATCTCAAGTGAGTGAATGATACAAAATAAGAGAGCTCTATGACAAGTCTAAGGAACATACAAGACATGCTAAAGAATGATTGCAAGTCATGGGCTTGGGGCCCACAAAACAAGAGTTTGAATTCTCAACGTTTCCCGAGGTTAAGCTTACCTCATGAAGGTAGTATATATTTGACCAAGAGCTTGTAAAAAATGACCAAGAGTTGGGTGTAGCCATTCCACATGGAATCCATCAAGGCGTCATCTAGGCATTGTAAGTATGGTTAAAAAAAAATTCAACCTCTCATGTCGAGAGCTTGTGTGTAAATAGAATTTTGAGTGACCAAGCATGCGTAAGAGGGTCCCCGCCAATGAGATGGTTTTTTCCTTTGAGCTCTGGTGTAAAGGGGGCTTGAGTTACAGATGAAGGGTAGAGCTCAAACCTGCAAGTGTATCTTCTTGAAACATGTAAGGGTCCTTGAAATGAATTTTGGTGCTTGTAACATGTCGCTAAGATGAGAAAGGAAGTAGGTTTTCCTCTAATATTTCACTTTTGACTTGACATCGCTCATATGTTCTACACCTATTTATACACGACTTGCACCTATCTCTTCTTGAAACATATAAGAATCTCCATTGCCATGTGTGTGTGCATGTGTGATGACTTCAAGTGGTGGTTTAGCATACTATCCTGCAAAACCTAACTTCTTGGGTGAATGGAGACATTTCAAGGTTGAACCACCATTCTGCCGTCTGAAACCATCTTTTCCTTTCAACTCGCAATGTTGGAAGTAACTCTAATTTCCCGCTTCTTATTTGGGTGGGTGGACGGTTTAAAGGTTTGGAACACGCAACAATGAGTTCCCACTAAGGTGCGTCACCCAACTCACTAACATAGTGCATAGAAGAGGATGTGGCTATGTGTCACCATGATGGTGCCCGCTATCCCCCTCCATACATTAATAAGTTAATTATCAATGTTTTTGTTCAGTACCCAATGCTCAGTAGGATTTGGAGTGTTAGAAATCAAGTAGGAGTGATTGGATCTTTCATATTCAGTCATGAAAAATCCAATCCAAGCATAATCTCTATCAATTCCTCAGGCCCATAAAATGTTGACATTTGGTGAATAATGTTATATTCAGAATGTATAAAACACACATTAGAGTTATTCGTAAAATAGATGGATCAAACTCTAGGTGAATTGACTAAAAGGTGAGTTTTAAAGCTCGATATGCATAAATGACCCAAATCATCAAAGAAACCACCAACAAACCATACACACAAATCTACTAGCTCCATCATATATTGAGCTTGTCCTTGTGACTCATAACCCCTCACTTTTCAAGATTGATTACGGTCCTTGAGTGAAGTTAATTTAAAGACAAAACTAGCTTTAATGTGCTCAAACACTCTCTTCCATTCCGTTCTTTGGTACAAGGTGCACTCGTCCCAACTAGCATACTTGACTTTGGGGGCATGCCATTGTTCTTGGTTTACCATTTTATCATCTCTCATAATCCAAATGGACTAGAGGGTGATGCTGTGGAGAAGCTGCCACATTTCATTCCACTTGACAAAGGCCTTCCTAATACCTTTCCCAAAGAAATGCACATTTCAGTTGGAGGTTCATATCATATCTCAATTTCACAACACTTAAGTGCATGTAGGATCAAGGTGACCCATATCAAGGTTCTTTTGGCTTGGTTGCAATCCCACAACCTTTGCCTAACCAATTTGCAAGGCACAAGAAAATGGCATAGAGATTGTGCAGGGAAAAATGCGTGCCCTCCACTTGTTAACAACCACCACCTTGTACTAGACCAATTGTTTAAACGTCCTACTCCAAATGAACCCACATTTCTCAATAAGGCACCTTAATCCAAGATTAGTCATGTGACAACACCATGTAATTCTTTCCTCATTTCTCTTGCACATGAAGGAGGGAGAATATTCAGAAATACACCCATTAGTATCCTATACACTTGGTATTTTGGCATAAATAGTAACATCTTTGCCTATAATAATATGAGTAAGGAGTTCAAGCAAAGTGCAATTAATCAATGACTTGCCTTACTCTACTTTTAAAATCAACAACCATAAGCTTGACATGAGGGTTTAGAAATATATTCTAATATTGTTGCTAGATTCAAATTCCCAATCCCCCTTAAGATAGGAAAGTATATTTCAAGTATTGAGCATGCTCCAAATTAAGTTTCTAGAATTCCCTTAGGTTTGAGAAATGAATTTATGGAGGCATTTCAGAAGAAGAAAACTTAATTTTGGGGCATAGATGAGGGTATAAGAGATTTTTTCTCAACAAATCAATTACCACTAATTGTGGTATTTAAAAAGGAACCCAAAAACTCCAATTATGTCACATAAATCCAAGTGATGAGAATATTCAATGTAGTCTATGTAGAGCCATGCGTACAACTCTATAAGTACACCTATCGTCTTCCATTTTCTCCTCCTCACTATCATTACCATGTTCAATACATTCCTCTACCTTGACATCTATGAATGTGACGATTATAACTCAACGATCTATTGCAATGCGGTGGTGTTGAGGTTGCAACCACAACCTTTGTATATAATGTGAGACGCATGCAAGTGGGAGGGGACATCACTGTTTCCATTTCTTGGAAATAAATCAAAAAGTGTTGAGTACTTGTCGTTGGAGAATAATATGTTGAATGACTTCAAAATCAAACAAACATGGAAGAAACTTGCGTACTCCATTGAGAACTTCTAAGGAACTTTCCAAATAGGTTCCATATCATCATCATTGACAGAGACCATCTTTGTCACTAAGCCACCACCATGAGGTGAGAGTGTAGTATTGTGTAATGATGTCAAGAGTCTTTATCGATTGGATGAGGTAGCACCACAACATCAGCAAGCATGAATAGATGCATATGCATTCCACGTAGACATAAAGATCATGTTCAATGTTCGAAATCCAAAATAAATAATTGCAGAGAATACATTGGAGTGTTGAGTGCTAATGATTTATATATTCAAAAAATCACTTGTGGATGCATAAGCATTAATAATTGATCCCAATTTAGTCAACATCTCTATTAGGAATTGGAAAGACTTAGGGATTTTCTCTTGTTCACTTCTCCATGACACATTTACTTTCATGAGTTGCGTTTATGCAATTTTGCGATTGAAGAAGGTTGGTAGCTACCTTGGCAATCCTTGCGCACCCTTGGTAGCCACCCCTTCTAGTCTATGCTATCCTACTACCTAGAGGCTAGACCTTATTATTATCAAGTTTACAATGATATCCTTAAAGGTAAAACTGGTATTGCCCACCCCTTGGTATCGGTTGAGTCTCATAGGTATACTATTGAAATACTACCTCATAATTTGACCTATTTATAATCGTATCATTGTTCCGGATATCTGGAATAACTTTTGACTTACTCCCTCTTATGCCTATAGTATTATAATCCTATAACTTGTGATTATATACTAAGTTAACCCTTATTGATCTATCAAATTTATTTACTTCTTAATTTAGTCTATTGAGATCAACATTACCAAATTATACTATAGAGGGTGGGTCCTTGGTTGGTAGTGATATTGGGGCGTCAACCAACTTAGTCCTCTTAACTTTAACGCAAGTATGGTAGATACTTCTTGCTATTAAGGAAACAAGGTGAGCATACATAAGACTCATCTCTCCAAAACTTTTACATATTGAATGTTTACACAATGACATCCAACACAAGCAAGTTAGAAATATTTTCAAGATTTAGTAAGAATATTCTAGTGACCAACATTGTTATATTCTTCAACAAGGTAGTACGCTCCAAAAATCCAACATCCACTTTTATTGTTCACTCAGTGTTACACTTTCTTTGTAGGGTTTGAGGTCTAAGAAACCCTACCACTATCCTAACCACCAGCTGCTATGTGGTCGTCCTAAGGATTACAACTCATTTTTCTTATCCTTATCCTTCTAAAATAGTACCATTTGCCAATAGTTGCAGTTGGCTCTTCAAAACGATCATAAGTCTACCTATGGATAAATAGTTAATAAATAAAAAATTGGTTGCAATTAGTTGTAAGATATCAAAATGTTGTGTATTGCACTTGATTGTTCCTTCTTGCTTCATAGTTTGAAGCATGGCATAATTCTCCTTGAAGCAGCAATGACTTGGGATTGAAGTGATTGCATGTGTGATGCAAGCTCCACAAAAACAAATCTCTACAAGACTTATTATTTCAACATGTTTTGCAACTTCGTAGCCTGTGAACAAACATAAAAACTTCGCTTAGAAGTTGCGGGGTTTGGTTATGACATTATGTCCTCTAAAGCTTCAAAGGAGAAAATACATCCCATTTTGATTCTGCAAAATTGAAAGTAATCTCAACCAACCTTATTATTAGCATTTGATCCAATGTTCATTGAATCACCCATGTTGCAAACTCATCGTATTGGATCACTAAATTGTTGACTTGATTACATTTTCAACAATAGGTTTCGTCATTTCCACATTGTAGTAACATCAACCCAAACCATGACAACTTATATCTTTAAAGAAGATTGGAAGAGAACAATCAAGAAATCTAAAGAAAGTGCAAATTGGAATTCATCACAAAATGCGGAAGGAGAAGGCGCATAAAATTGGATTGTAGAAAGGTGGGTTTTTTGATGGAAATGGTGTCAATAAAACTGCAAGAAGAACAAAAACTTACAAAACTCCCTTAGAATTCAAATCTTCACTTGTCAAGATAGGATACCAATAGGTTTAAGATACTCCTCCAAATCTTGTTGCAAAGTTGTGCTCTCCAAAGTGGTCTACGGCAAAGAATGACTCCATGAGGGACACAAAGAAACAAAAATAAAACAAAAAAAATTGAGTTTCAATACCCAAAGTTCAAGAGAAAAGATGAAAATGTAATTGAATGACTAGACATCAAGCTTAAAGCACCAAATAATAAAACTTGCCACACTAATGCAAAACCCACAAAACGCAATCTTATGCACGAAATCTATGCAAGAGATGAATCCATGATCTTGGTGAATTCCACTCCTTGCAAAGCTCCATACTTTCTCACATCCCAACCCCCCTGAATCCCTAGAAGATATCTCACAATTAATTTCACCCTTCCTTGATTCTTCACAAAAAAATCAACAATCGTTCATCCATTCTCCATAAATGAAGTGCAAGGTATATGATCATTTCTAGCCCTCTATGGCCATGATATTCTATATGTAACACTTAGGTAATTTTACGATATTAGGTCAAATGCTATATACATACAATCATCTTTCCCACACCTCGAGCACCCTAAATTATATGTTATTATTTTGTAATTTTCACCCATAATCAATATATGAGACCCTGTATTTTATTGCACATAGTTTCTACGTTCTTTGCCAATGGGCCCCTCCTACCCACCCCCCCCCCCTCTCACCTTGGAAAGCAGTTAAAATGCCGTTTATAAAGCACTTGAGAAAAATAAAAGAAATTTTAAGACAAATTAAAATCACCAAAATGTTAATATTTATATCCTTGGCACCAAAAGTCTAATTTCCTTTTAATTTTTTTTTCAAGATGCTTCTAAAAGATTTGACCAAAGCCAAGATAAAACCTTAATCTCATGCCATGGGTACGATAGCAAATTTCATGAGGTATTGATAATTAATTGTCGTGACATGCAATTTGAAGATGTCGTAAGTTCCCAACTATGATTTGGGAAACCCTCTATGAGATAATGGTTGAGAATGATGTTCCTCATATGAAATTTTAGGTATTCGTGTCGGGAAACACCCATGTAATCTGGATTATAACGTGAAATTTCACATTGTAGCCATACGGGATCGTGAACATAATTCCTTTTGGGGATATTGTAGACATCGACCATGTCACCCAAAAATACATGCAATAGTTGTTGCAATCTCAATACAAAAACCTTGCAAGGATTATATGCACAAAATACAATGGAGGAGGACATTGAAATAAAATACTACACTATGTGTTGGTGGTTGTTTTCTAGTGCAGTCACGAAGGAACAAAGGTTCACAACCCTCATAGATGTTGGCACTTCCATGATTGACAATGGGGTCGTCATATGCTCTTGGTAGGTACTTAGGGTGGACACTTAATACTTGTTGTGGTATACACATGCGTGAAGAGGGTATTTGTTCCTTTTTTGGGGAGGGGGGGGGGGGGGGGGGATGTACATAACCTTGATATGAATGCACCCTATTACTATACATAACACCAATTTTTGTCAATTTCATTGCTTACATAGTGTAGGAGACGCAAACCTATAGCAGACTATGGTTGTTATAATAGTCATTTATATTACATTAGGCTGGGATTGGAACATACGTGCTTGATTTCAAATCCCCAACATATACGCACACAAAGCACATACACTTCAATCTAGTAGCTATGGCTACTCGTGAAAATGTGGCTTACAAAATATACATTTGGGAAGGGTATCATTGAACCTAGTTTGTACACATAAATAGGGTGCTATGAATTTCTTGGGGAGGTAAGTATACTCTTTGAGCACCTTGTATTGAATAATATTAGTGTGAAAAAGAGATTTTTGGAGCATTGATGTAATTAATATATGTGAGGAGTTTTTTTAATAATTTATTGTTTTCTACACAGTGTCCAAGGATATTTTTGGGCATAACGAGTGGGTGCCTTAAAGTGGCACTGTCCCATAAGCAACATGTATTTTGAAGCCCTAAAGCGCCATACATGCTCTGTGTGAACGGGGACTATCTAAGTATTGGCTAATAAAGCTAAAGATAGGCGGTGAAGGGTGTATTTCGACATTGTTGAAGGGCCACTTCACACACGAGACTGAGGGCCTGTGACCATTACACTTCAAGCACTCTCATTCGTGGGAAAGTCGGAGCCGGTCCAAGTTCACTTCACACTGTGCTTGAGGGACCAATGGAGTATGCGAATGCAAGGTGGATGTAAAGTCTACATGTATTCTTACATCATCAAATGGATCATGTTTCATGGTCACTTGAACTATTCTCAAAAACCACTTCTTGCAGGTAGGCCTAACACAAAACCGGGAGACCATGGCATTCCAGATGTCCATAACCGTTGATTTATTCTATTTTATCATGCGTGAGGACCCGCATGAATAATAGAAACTCATAGAAATAGCATGTGGTGGAGGGCCTGGTCACATATGACTTCACACACCACTTGAGGGTCCGTGACCACACTACATGATTTTGGAGGACATGATTTTGGAGGTGACTTGGGACGGCCTTTGGACACTTTCTTCTGAGCTCTCACTATTCCATGGTCACGGCTCTTGGCTCGTGTGTAAAGTGGCCCTAAGTAAACCACCAGAGCGGCTAGCGGCAATGGATTAGACATTTGCAGGAAGAATCGTGTACATTGTGGGCAAGCAAGAGGTGGAGGATTCATGCGCGTTGTCTAGGTGCGAGAGGAAGAATGTGAAGTGTTGATTCTGCCACACACCTCTGAGGGCTCTCAGTAGCACAAAAAATCAGATACATGATCGATTGCAAGTGGGTGATGAACACCAAAATCCACATCGAGTTGAAGACTCCAAGCATTGCAAATTTAGGTAGAATGTCTAACATACAAACCTTCAGTCCGAATGAAGAACAAACACTGAGAGAACTAGTTGAACCACGGGTCCTGCAATTGCGCTTCTTGATCCTCATGATTCACATCAAGCCTTGAGAGGGAGACTACAAAGAGGGTGGTTCTTCTGCCGAGGGCTTTCATGGCAATTTCCAGGAGGGGTAGGCACCTGAAGTAGGAGTGGACATCGATCGGATTTTGACTCAACACCTACTGTGACCAACATGTCATGTCAACGCTTGAGCGCAACTGCAGCACTACCTCGCAGAGATTCTAGGTCGCCAATCACCCTAGAGGGTTGCCGAACATGATCCCAACATGCATCTGCGACCCCTTATATAGATACGTAGGTGAGTGGATTTTGTATACTTGCCCTATGATGTGCTTCCTCCAACAACGGGTACTTGAATTAAACTGCATGTTGCAATTGGGATTGGAGAGGTGAATGTCGATCTATGGGCATGCTGAGAGAATCAAATTAGGCTGCAATTATAAGTAGGTAGTTAAATTCAGGGGTCTCGGACAATCTGAGGCAATTTGAGGCCATGATTGAGAGAGTTTGCTTGCAAGTTTTACTGGTTTGATAGTCTACTGGAATTGGAGCTATCCTTGACAAAACGTAAGTTCAGTCTCTGATTGTGTGCAGTGTGTGGGCATTGCGGTCGAACTCATGATTGGGGGGAAGGGGGCTCTCTTATCGGGTGCAGGATCTCAAGTTGATTTGCTTCGTCGCAATGTGTCACGAAGTCGAGTTAGTCAATCTGTGCGCCTCTCACAGGCTTCAAGAGGAAACCTGTTGACGATACAATCATCACTACCTACCAGCTTTAGCACACCAATGTCAAGGTCCAATTTGCATGAGGGATAGGGATGGTCACAATTTATAGGAAGAAGCACATCCACCAACTTCACAACCGAGGTCATCAAAAGATTAAGGTATGCGTAAGAATGGCAATTGGTGTTCAAATGCTCTTGCGGTGGTCATTGCCACCATTGATGAAGGTGAAAAAGAATCTTCGAGCTACTGCATACTCTGAGATACCTATCACCACATTGAGAGGACATCTTTCGGGACTAACCAAGTCAAGGACGAGGGGGAAGCACTGTGTTTTGACACCATTGGAGGAGAAAGTGCTGGTTGCATTCCTCATGAAGATGGCCGAGATAGGCCATCTCTTACTTTGATTCAACAAAAATTGAAAGTGATCCACGCAGGTCGTTTAGGTTTCCAATGAAGAGTCTGCCCCCGGGCCAATGGGATGCACGTCAAGTACACACAATTACTCCCAATGAAAAAGAGCATTGAACACTCTATACCCAACTTTAACATTTTTAAAGGTAAACAAATGAGAGCCAACTACATCTCAAAATGTGACACAAGAAATTACATGACCATGCAACCCAAGATGTGGATGACGCCTTCCTTTTCTCAAGGTGGTTATCAAATTATATGAAGAGTGCCAATGCAGCGGGAGGAGCAATGTTGAAGGAGAATCAACACACACTTGTTCTCGAGGCCATAACTTGCTTGCCATAGTTGATGTGGTTAGGCAAGCGTGCCACATTGGGTTGGACCTAATTACCTTACCCTCACATACCTCTCATGCGGTTCGACCCCTTGATGTCTCATGTTTTGAGAGCTTCAAGAACGCTTTCAGATGTTGTAGAGATATTTGGTCTGTAGTCAGCATGGGAAGAGGTTCGTGAAAAGAAGACTTAGCCCATTGGGTTATAATGTCTTTGCACCAAGCTCTTGCACCAGAAAACATCATGGGGGGTTTCAAAGCTAGTAGGATTTGGCCATTTGATGATGCAAAGATGAACTCAAAGATGGGACCAAGTGAGGGTTGTGCATTCAATTGTGCGCATGAGAATTTGGAGAGCATGAATGTTGAGGTGGAAGAGATAGAGGAGGAAACACTCCGCTTGCGATTTCTGGAAGACAGAGACTATCGCCAAGCCACTACTATGTGGAATTGGATGGAGAGGATGAAGAAGAGGGAGGTGATACCTCATTTCCATGGCACTTCACACATGTGTTGGTGCATGATGGGGACGAGGACATCGTCCCTAGCACCCAATGCGAGAACCTTGATGTAAACCCACCAATTGGAGTTTTGTCAATTTCAAGGTTTTTTGACACTCCCAAATCTTTCAATTGTGAGTGGGGGTAGGAGGAGAATGACTGTGCCCATTAACGTTTACACAAAGTCCATAATGATGACGGGCGATGAGTATATTGCACAATTAGAGTCCAAGGCATTAGAAAGGCCGAGGTGGAAGAAACCAACAAAAAGGAGGAAGAAATGGAGGTGACAAGATAGAAACAGGACGCCAAGAAGTTAATGCGCGAAGATGCCAAGAAAGCCCGTTTGTCCTTAGAGGAATCCAAGAAAGCCTTTGACATTGCATGGAGCACAAAACAATGTGTTAATGAGGACAAAATCTACACATGGTACATACATTGGCCAATAATATGGCCTTGCACCTCCTTTGTGTAGGCACAACATGAGAGTTGTAATGAATCAGAGAAAAACAAAGAGTATGGGTCTATCATGGGCGCATAAGCCAAACCCTCGCTACACACCAAATGAGCTTGAGGGTTTCAAGTGATGATGGCATTCATTAATGTTCCATTCTTTCATTTGAACTTTTTGATTTTGAGTGTAAGGTTATGAGATTGTACAAAGTGCAACAACAATGACTGCAGTTGAATTGTTGGGCAACACTAATTTGTTGGGCTCACAACGTGCCAAGTTTATTAATAAGGACCAACAACATTGAGTGTGACCAACAACTAAGGGTACAACAGTTAAGGGTGCAAATTGTTGTTCCCTTAAGCTAAGGGTGTTTCTAGCACCCAATACTCCAAGGCAACTTCTTGCAATCCAAATGCACTCATTGTAGAGCATAGGAACAAATGGGTGTCGTTTCATCCTTGTTATGGTGATTCTATAGCTTAGATGTGGTGTCATAATGACCTTTGTAATTGACAATGATAAGACCAAATGTGTACCCATCACCAATATCCCACTTGCAAGACACCTATTTCAACTATACTAAGATGTGCTCCAAAGCCATAGTGGGAAAGAAATGCCAATAAGTATACTACAAACACATGTATCATGTATTCATGTATCTATGCAAGGTTGAGTACATGGCGAACACCTTCATGTATGCGGCCCTAAATCTAAATTACAAGAAGCTCATGCACATCATGTAGCATTGCTATTATTATTGAGCACTAATCATCAATATTATAATCAAGATGTGATGCTCGTACACTGTTGATATGTAAATCTTATGAACTTTCAGTATATGTAGATAATTGTAGTAATTTCCAAGGCCTACATGCTAACATTCAAGCCATGGTAATATAAGGTTAAGTTCCATATATACAAAAGGTTGATTACATGGTGATAAATAACTTGACAAGTTGTAGAGCATGAATTCCATGGTAATAGGGTTTGTTTCTCAAATGCCAAAAATCCACTTGCATTCCATTTATAGCCAAACCATTTTAACATGTGGAATATTTTATGAAAATATAAACTTATCTCTCATGTTACTCCTCGCAGCTCACATGCTAGCTTCCCTCACGTGGAGAGTTTATCTTAACGCAATGTGTCCATTCCAATTGGTGGGTGTACCACCATGTCATTGTAAACGATCTCCAAGTTGTCCCCCAAGACACACCCAACGTTCTTTTTCCTTTTAAAAAAAAACCTTTTTTCTTTGATAATAGTATCTATGCTCAGAGCTTGAAGTGACGGTTTTAGGGTGAGTTTCCATGTATGTTGCTCGCCCACCAAACTCTAGTGGGAGTAAGGACAAATGTAGATGAAACCCGATGGGATAAAGTTTGTATGTGCCAACTGACCATTGTTATCTTTAGTGTTTAGTTAAAGCATGAAAATTTAGTGGCCCATGATCACGACCTTGCACATTCCAATAGGCAACTAGAAGAATGGTTGGTGGTTGTTTGTTATCTTCACTAAAACCTAGTGGATGATCGACGGACATGGAAACCCACCCTTAGCACCATCCACGGTCCACCTTAAGTAGCCCCGTTTTTTTATTGTGAATGTTTTCCCTATAAATATTGCCGGATGTGAATCAGGCTCTTCATTTCTTACACCGGCATGCACCATGTACTGAGAGAGTCGAGCTCCTGGCCTACCCAAAATAGGTCTAGCCAGATCCCCTCACAAAATAGCTTGCCTAATATGCTCACCTCTGTAAAGCCTACTCTTACCCCATACACTAACTTAGACAATCCTAGATGATGTTGGGGTTGGCCATTAGTCTCTCAAGGCACTATGTTGGAAGCTAACTCACACTCGATTTGGCCACTCAATAATGTGTGTTTCAGGTAATTAACATGCCTTACATGGTCGGTTTTCATTGGGTTCCCTTCATTCTCAACTTAAATCATTTAAAAGGAATCTATGGAATATACTCCAAATTAATAGAGAAACGCCGAAACATCACAACGTGTAACTGGTTGGATATTGAATGATTATGCCCAAAAATCTCCATGGACAGTACTTCCACATTTGGTGTTATAAAATTTCAAGCCAAAAGTGTTGGACTTAGAAGACGACCTTGTATCCCCCCCTTCCCCCCTTCCTTCCCAAATAATCTTGACTTTTGACCCTAGATTGGTTAAGAAGTTTTGAGTACACCGTAACCTCTGTAATGTCACCCTCTTGAATGTCACTCCCTCTCTTATATCCTGAAACCCTAGGGAATGGATGTGCTCTGTTTAAACCTCCCTCCTTGTTGTCACATTTCCCTCTCATATATCATGGGTTCTGACATCAACAAAACCCACCAAAGAGTTCAAACCACGCGCTCACACGCATCACATTGTCATGATTGTCATTATTGCAATGTTGACTTTGTATTATTCCATAATGTCACATGCTACATTAAATCTCTATTATCACACATCCATGTAAACATTGCAGAGCTCCTTAATATCACGTGCACTTTGGTTGCCAAAGCCATGATTCTAAAGAGGTTAGAGTGTACATAGTTCAATGTCTTTTTGGTGTTTGTTTGAACTTCTAAGATTCACACGTAACCATACAACACTAAAATATATGACCCCAATTGAAATAAGTGATCGCATTAGGCACGCTTACCTTAATATGGGCATTGGAGTGCATCATGGTGCAATTAAACAACAAGGCTTTCAAGTGGGCATTGTCATAATTATTAGTATGAGATGGATGATCGTTATCATATCATTTGTTTTAGGACAAAATGCCAAAAATCCAACACCAAGATAATTAAAACAAGAGGAAAATGTGCCTACTTGGAAATACGTCAACCCCTCAAGAGTGTCACACCACCACGTGAGGAGAGCAAACATACAACAAACCACCACAAACCAAGGACAACCCCCCTGACCACCAAACAAAGAACATAGCCTGGTTTGTGACCTTTCAATACCACTTAATCACCCTATTCCCTCTAGGATTGAGGATAGCTCTAGCCTCCCACGTCTTATTGAAGTTAAGAAGGATAGTTGCCTTAAAAATTGGATTTATTTTGATGAGTTGCAATTATCTCTGCCAAGTTGTTTTCCCATACATGATGCACTTGTCCCAACTGAGATATTTCACTCTCATATTATGCCATGGGACAAATTGATCAGGACAATCAAATTGTATCATTCTATTCAATCCAAATGGTCCACAATGTCATGTCATGTTGAATATGACCATTGTAGCCATATATTGAACTCTCTCTTTCCACATATATATTTAAAACATGGATATTAAGATGGTCATAACAATGAAGTCTTGCTCCAATCACATGTTCTCTAATAACACAATTCCAAAACATCCAAGAGCATGTGAATTTGATTAATCTAACTTTCTTCCTCTTTCATAGATGTTACCATAATGAGTTCATAAACAACGAGCATTCAATGTCATAATATGCATCAAAGAATGATATGATATAATCAAAGTATCAAAATAAGTTTTTTCTATTTATTTTCTATCATACAACATTCACAATGTATTTATATAGCATACATTGGCTGGAGAGAATATATATGTACCTAGTCAGTGCACATGCCGGCAACTTTGAGAGTGAGCACCCAAGAAAGAGAAAGAGGAGATTAGGATTGAGGGAGAAGTAGGCCATGTGCAGCAAGCCCTCTCCCACAAGCTATCCAGTAAGTTACTAGCTTTGGTGGGATGACAAATAGTTGAAAGGACTGTTATTTTAACATGTTGATTTTTCATTTTTTTTTATTGTATAAACTTCCTTTCCATGTGACAGACGTATTTTCATCTTTGCTCTTCTTTCAACTAACAAGATCAAATTCAAACCTCATATGCCTTTCTTTTTGCTTGTGATGGTTGCAAGTCGAATATAACTTCTTTAAGTTAAAAAACCTAAATATGAATGCAAATTGCACAACTCTATTACGTAGCCTTAGAGTCCTATATTTAGGAGTCCCCTTTGCTTGTTCTTCCCAACCCTTTGGAAGACCGGCCCCACACACGCGAACTCAATTCAAACTCTTCGAAGCCCACATCCTATGTACATAGGATGGCTAAGTGCCAATATTTTTTTCTTTTTAATTTTGGGGTTACAATAATTGAAGAGGCTCGGATGAAATGGCATGCAAATTGGGACAAATCGATAAAGAAAGGGTGCGCCCACATCACCTCCATTCGAAGTTGAGTCCAATGAATGGCTGCGCCGTTGTCAAGGGACACTCACGAAAGATCCACAATAACCGGCCCATGTGATGGCCTGAGCTCTTCATATTTTGAGTTTAATATGCCAAGCAACTTGGACTTCTTGGCACCGCAAGGCGTTCTTGGTAACCTCACCGCGCAAACATTCGTCTTCACACTCACACGCACAAAGATATTGATCTCCCGATAATTCATGAGGCTCCGGGACTCACCAAATGCAACCGGCCACCAACCGATGGCCTCCACGTGCACACGAAATATAATGCATGATTTTTGGTGGGCGTGTGAGTCAATTTGTTCCTTGCTTTTTAGGAACTCTTATTCCAAATTTTGTTTGTAACTTGTCGTCATGATGTGGCCATCGATATAAATCTCCCGATAATTGTCAAGCTTTCCATGCTCACCATATGGGAGAGGCGCCAACCAATGGCCGCCGCACATAAAATATGAGCATGAGTTTTGGGTGGACATGTTTATTTTTAGATATTTGAAATATCGTTTGTAAGTCATGCCGCCAATACCAACTTACAACTCATCTTCATCATATTATCTTGTTACAACTTGTACTATATATTATATTAAAAAACATTTCTTACACAAACACCTCTAAAGATATCCACTTTTTGATGTGCCATGTGGTTTCTAAGCATGAGGTCCATCACGGTGCTACTTGTTCAAGTAAAGCACCCCACTAAGATAAAAACGCCATGTCATAAGGATGGCAAACTCAAGAGGTCTTCTTATTTATTATTATTATTATGTTTTTGCAAGGATCCTTATTGTAGCCTGAGCTCACCATGTGTTATATACAACCATCACCAAAGAAGTATTGAAACACCACTATATTGTGAGACTTGCCCAAGCTTAACCTCTGAGTAAATTTTGAATTTATAAGTAGACAAATTAAACATTTACCCATTTTCCTTAAGGGCATTACCATCAAATTCCACTCAACTCCCCCGCTCCCCCCCGCCTTCCCTCCTTTATGGACACTTGTAAGTAGCTAGTAGAGATTGTCTTGGCCTCTCGAAATCCTAGTATGTAAGAATCAAGGGTTCATTATAGTGTTTGAATGGGGAATACATATAGGCAAAATAATCTACCATGGGAAAACAAAACATGGAATCTATATGGTACAACATACAAACTCTTTGTTTGCTTTAGTGATCATGCATTTAGACCCTCTAAGGTTTAAGTAGCCCCATTCGTCTTTTCATATTCTACAACACCACAACAAGACGAGCAAATTTTGAAGCCAATCTTGCCAACTATGATCTTGACTTAATTCATGTTTTGTCAACTAGGCCAATCTATGTCAACTTTATATGATTTACATTTTTCAGCTCTTATGGTCAAATGTCTTGTATGAGAATGATCTTCAAACAATACACATGAATACGCCAATTTTACTTTTCATTCTACATGTAGTATACATGATCATCCTTGTCATGGATTATCAAATTGCCCTTATTTATGCTTTCATGATTTTGATTTAAAATATTGGTTAAAAAAAATCACATAGAATCAAATTAATGTGTAACTTTGCATATGAACTTGAACCTATAACATGTTGTGCAAATAACAGGTTCAAGTCCATAGGCAAAAAGCTACAATTTTATTTAAAAAGTCTATGTGAATATGCTATCAACCTATGAACTCCAAATCTTGGGATAAAGTTTATATCATACAACCCTCAGCCATATGAAGGGTTCAATGCAAGGTACTTATGAACGTTGTAGTAATACAAGGCCATTTCCAACAATTCTACTATTTTAGAGTAGATGGTTCTTGAGACGGTCATTAAATCTTACTTACATTTAGACCATCTTATGTTTCTAGAAAACACCTCAAACTGTCAAGGGTGAAGGCAATGAGTGTGCATCCATTGAAGTCTTCTAAAACCATTTTGCAACTAAGGTTCAACCTTTATAAAGCGAAGGTTACCTTGTCGTGTTTCAAGTACATAAAAACATGAGTTATTTTAGTCATATACTCTATGTGCCACGTCAATGTTTCAAGGGTGTTTCATGTAACTTTGAAGATCTCCTTCTACTTCAATTCAAATAACATATTGTTTAGAACTACATATTAAATTATGCTAGGTATATTGTGGACTTGTTTTGTTAAGGATGGAAAGTCGGTATAAAAAGTGTGTTAACCACATTTATATGCTTACATAGATGTCAATGCAAAGTATGTGCTAAACAATTTGGATACATATGTCATCTAGATATGACTACAAGTTATAGTGTGTCATTCCATTCACATAGGCTCTCAACATCTATGTGTACATAGTTGTCAACATACATGACTATAAATCAATCATCCAAATTTGGGTTATAAGTAGAGTTTTGTTGCTCAACCTTGGTATGGAAAGGACCGAGTAACCAAATAAGGTCATTGGAGTTCAAACACATAAGCTCAAAGTAGAAGTACCTATAACAAACAACTGCTTCTTAGAGAAGTCAATATCTTCTAGAATGTAGCGTGTCTATTCATTTTAGAAAGCACATCTAGGACAATCCCACATTGGTAATTGCTTCAAGAAGGGTATCCCTCTTCACCATATTGCCATGCAAAGTTTCCAAGGTGAAAGGCTTTTCACCTTAATATATTTTATGCTTCAACCTTTAAATCACAATTTTGTTGTTGGGTTTCTTCGACCTCAATTGTTTAACTTATCATGTGAAAGCAACTTATTGTGCATTGAAGATGTGCACAACATTACTTAGCAATTACACGATGGTCTCTTTGCAAAGAAAGAAGATGCAATTAAAAAAATTTGATAATTTATAGTTGCTTGTTGAAAGTTCACAATACACAACGGAATTGCTCCCGATACACAAGGAATCCCATAATTAAGAGAGAATTATGCTCATGTAGTACCTAGTCCCACGAAACGCAACCGAGGAGTTCTATAATGTTATGTGCCCAACCTTGCTTTTACTCCTGGGGGTGGAATCTTCATTGGAAACCTAAATGATGTGTGTGGGTTACTATGAAATTAAACCACCTATATATATATAGATATAAAGAAAAACTTAAATACTTACTAATGGCATGCTAGAAAAGGGACTCGTGTATTCAAGACTAAGTTTTCAATTTAATGTGATAAACGCCTCCACTACATATACAAAATATAATTTATGCATTTAATATCCCTCTATTACATGTAAAATCCATCTCCATTTTTTAATGAGAAAGTCATTCAACATTTTTTTTCATAGTGTGGTATAGCAGGTAGAGATAAAGCTACAAGAATTGGGGTAGGTATCTATTAGGTCATATGTGCAGTCTTTGGGACAAACTCGTGACCATGTGGTGACATCTAAGAGTACATTGAGGAATGCACCGGACAATCAAAGCCATCAATGTCGTGAATCTTTTGTTTAGCTAGTAGTTGCATTTTTTACTAATATTTTTGCCTTGGTTATTTCATAACCTATGGCATGGTTATGCCTTTTTGTTGGTACACATAATCATAAATTTAGAATAATGTGAGTGGCCAAGGAAAACCCAAGGAATGGAAGAGAGGGAGAGAGGTTGACGTTCAAGCATCAAAGAATATGCCAAAAAAACCAGCCAATGACCCATGCCTAACATAACGTTACTCAATTGATGAGTCATGTCGAGCTACATGAACTTCATATTCAGATTGAAGCACTGGGATACTAGCCTCCGGAGGTTTTGTTCTCAAATCCATTGAGGGACCCATGAACAAAACTCATCGGCTTAGTAATGTTATGAAAGGCCCATTTCCACGTGACTTTATGAAATAGTGTTGGACTTTGCTAATATGCCTTATAAAACGGATTGTGCTTTGGTTGCATGAATGAGGGCCACTTCACACATGAGACTAGAAGCCCGTGACCAATACACTTCAAGCACTCTCATTTGTGAAAAAGGCAGAGCCGGTCCAAGTTCGCTTCACACTACGCTTGAGGGACCAACGAAGCACGTGAATGCAAGGTGGATGTAAAGTCTAGCTGGATTCCTACATGGCATCAAATGGATCATGTTTCATGGTCACTTGGACTAATTTCACAAACCACCTTTTGGAGGTAGGCCTAACACAAAATCGGGAGACCATGGCACTCCGAATGCTCTTCTATTCTATCATGTACAAGGACCCACATGAATAGAAATTCATTAAAGCAACACTCGGTTGAGGACCTGGTCACATATGGCTTCACACTATGCTTGAGGGTCCGTGACCACACTACATGATTTGGGAGGTATGTTGGGACGGCCTTCAGACACTTTTCTATTGGGCTCTCACAATTCCATGGCCACGGCTCTTGGCTCGTGTGTGAAGTGGCCCTGAGTGCCACAACCCTGCCGTTGTCAGTGAGGTTCAAGGTGACACTTATGGGCAACTCACACCTGCTCTTACTATTGGAGCGACCCCAAATAAAATCCAGCTGTCACTTAAGCACGCGTTCACACCTGCTCCTAGTTGTTAAAGCTCTCTTCCCAAAGAAAGGAAAATGCCGAAGCCCGCCGCTTCTTCCTTACCGCTCCGCGAAGTGAACCTGCAGGTGCTCGCAACATGTTCGATCATCTGGAACTGACTGCCCATAATCGATGCACAGGAAAGGGGGAAAAAGGATCCACTACACTCAACTTAGCGTCGCAGGATTGCAACCTGGCATTTCTACCGCGGACGATTGTGAAACGTTCTCTACACCCTGCACTAACTTCCCCAGCACGGCCAGAAGCATCGGAAATGCTCGCAAACTTTCCAAGCGTCTCGAAATGACCGCCCGGCCATGAGTGGAGAACAGAATGATCAAGGTTACAAGCCCCCGTAGCTACAAGCTCCAGTCAACTTTTGGCAATCGGTGTCTGTGATGCATGGTACGCAGGATGTTGCAGGTGCTCGATCGGAGGGCCTCGGTGATCGGTGGTGTGTGTAATATGTGGTGATGCTTGTATTGCAAGCTTGCACCTCCGAATGTTCATTCAATGCCTGCTCGTGTGAGGCGATCATGCCTCCGTGCAGCAGCACCTGGTAAGGAATTCGGGAACGTGAGCGAAGTGAACTTAACTATGAGTACTAGCTCTTTGTAACCGATGCCTCACTTTCATGCAGCAGGCAGGAAACTTCATGCAGGCAAGTAAGTTGGTGTGCTCCGGCACAGCTTTGTGTGCTCCAGGAGCGACATTAACGAAAGACCGACCGCGTTGGCGATGAAGCTCCAACGAACGCGAGGCCCATGGAATTGGGTTACTCTTAGGGCCGCTGTACACCTAAAGGCCGGGCCAATTCCCCTTGAGGCCGATTGCATGAAATTTCAGCCCCTGTTAGGTTGGAGGTCGGCCTCAACTACACATTATAATAAGATTATAGTGGGGACCAATTTTCCCATATGTTAAAGGCCTTAGGGCCAAGAAGCTAGGCCGATTCAATAAATCTAGCATAATCCAACAGATCTAGCATAATCTAGCATAGGATCGTTCATATTTTTCACATAATCTAATGGATATGGTTCGTTGAAAAAATCATATTTTATTTAAAAAGTTTTTTTGATTGAAATGTGACATTGGTCCCAAGGCCAAGAATTGGCCCTCCATTTTGGGTGCACCCAATTCAACAAGCTTGGGCCGTGTCATACCATGCATTTTTTGATGAAAATTTTCATACCACCAAATCAGCCCAACGTCTAGGTGTAAAGGGGTTAGGGCCAATTTCAGCCTTTTGACCAATCACAAGTGAGGATTTCAAGCCTTACATAACGAATTGGCCCGGCCTCTAGGTGTAAAGCGGCCCTTACTACGTAAAACTTGGCCCACTTCCATTGCAATTGACTTTCTCCATGCTAACCACCAAGTTTTCCACTTAACATTTGTGAGCTTGGATTGTGAAGAACTTGCCATCCGCATATTGGGAGATAATTTGTTAGCAACATATGTTAGGAAGTGACATGCCTCAATATCCCCACACGCCACTAATGCTTTTGAGCACTTGCTTGGCAACCTCAACAACAAGGGAAAAACTAGGATGCGAGTCGGCAACCCTACTTTACTCGTCTTTGAATGGTGAAATAGAGGGGTTGTTTGTATCATGGACCATGAAGTTGCCCCTCGCTAATCATTGAAGTCCTTCAGTCGTATACAAGTTTTCCTTGAGGAGTAGTCTTCCATGGATCATTTGGCGTCAATGGAATGATTTGGTTCTCAATTCTAGACAATGGCATGTGGAGCAAATACACCAAGTTGTGTGGGATCTCTTTGCTTGACAAGTGTAGACTTGAGTGGCAACATACCCTGTAAGACTTGGAAAAAGCTCTGGACGTTACGTATGATGATGTTCTTAAAGAATTTGACAAGGTTTGGTGTGTCAAAAGGCCTCATTGTTACACATAGCAATGTAGTGGTTACTTGGAAGGCTAGGCCTTGGATGGGCATTATTTCTTGAGTCCCCCTCGGTTTACGGGTTTCCTTGAGGTGGTTGTTCACTTTTCCTTGCAATTTAATTGTTTCAAATTGTGCCAAAAATCATCCCTTGCTCCCCTAAAAATTGTGATTGGCCAAGGAACTCATCCCAAGACCACTTTAGTTAAAATCAAGGAAAAAATGTCAGAGTGACCATGAAGCTTGAGGTCCCCAAAATGCCTCTTTTCAAACCTATATCATCCACTATCATGGTCCACCGGGTTTTGTGGCAAGAGAGGCAAAAAGGGGTTCTCTTGCTACAAAAATCAGGGGACCATGGCATAGATATTCCCATTTGATAAATTTAAATCCTTTTTTGATGCAAACTAATACTGTAGTTAAGAGGAGAGAAGGGAGGAAGAAGAGGAAATGATAAACATGAAGGAGTAAACAAAATTTTAAAATTAGTCCATTTCAGGCATTTTTTGGTATAAAAATAGCACAATCAATTTTTGGTGCATAGTCTCTCTTCTTGGTTCACATTCAATTTACACCCAGTGAGGGGCCCAAAGGCTTTAAAAAAATTGCATCTTTTAAAGATTTGACCATGGACGGTGACCATGACCCAAAACAACCCGTCAGTAAACTTGTCCCGGGTTCAAATATGAGCTCGTGGCTATGATGAAGATGAAGCGTCCCTCATTCACACCAACCCCAGAGGGCTACGTCTACTCCCCCCCCCCCCCCCCCCTCTCTCTAAGGGTTAGTTTCCACGTAGGCTGCTTGCCCACCACAGTCTAGTGAAAAATGTAGTGCCACCAAGTGGAATCCACATACATTTCCATGAGAATCTGGTGGGCGAGCGGCCTACATGGAACCTAACCCTAAACAATTCCTAAGTTCGAGACTCAGAGGCGAGGTCTATAATTTGGCAGGCTCATTGATGATGTCGGAAAATGCTTGTGGTTTAATGCTCCCTGTTCCCCATTCCAAGTTTTTGGCTTCCCATAAGAATGTTCAATTCTCCGAATCCAGATCTTCATATTCGAGGTGTGAGTGTTTTGAGCTCCTGAATACCGAAATTCAAGGGCTTTGCTGCATAGCTAGTGGCCACTTATTGTTTACACTTTTATTGTGGAATCACGTGGCAGGCCATGTGTAAGGAACACATGACTTAAGGGCATCTTGAGCCCCATTATTAACACTCCCAAATCTAATTGCATCAGATTCACATTCCTCGCCAGCCCTGGAACCAATGTCCAATATTGAAGTCTTCAACACGTGTCAAATGCCATTTTGGCCGTCCAAAAAGTTTTTATTTTTTTGGGCACTTCACAAAAATGTGCTAGGGCGATGTTCCCACTCTTCACAGTGAAAACTTCTCCAACAACTGCATGTCACAAAATACAGTGGTTTTAATTTGCAAATAGTAAAAATAATTGGACTCCACTCTTGGCACTCTAGCATATGCTTTCGGATTCCAATAACTCCTGCAATTTCGACTCGGCAACTTTGACTCGGCACTAACTACAACTTCGACTTAACAAGCACAACTACATGTGAACATGGATTTTCCAAACAGTATTGGGTGAGGAGTGACTGCAGAAGTCGATTGAAACTTGAAACATTGGATGCATCGATGCGAGTGTCATAATGTGGTCTTCCGATGGAAAATATGGATTGGGCTAGAATTTTTGGCACTTGGAAATCGACCAAAAACCGAAGGGCATCGCCTTTGGAGTTGGATGATGATTAAGTGCATTATGTAGGGAATCTAAATAATTATAGTTCATCATTTTATTGCATGTGCTTCTTCAACATAGTGAGACATCGTATTATTCTCATATTCAATACAAAACGGCCAATATCAAGTTTTTTTTTGTGAAGTGTTGCAAACAAGTTTGAAAGTTTGAGTGAAGTGTTATTATTTTGAAGCCCTTCACATTGAAATGCATGTGCACACTTTAAACTTGAACATTGCGTGGAACCTATGATCGGGGAGGACCGGCAGTTAGTTACAGATGAACCGGTTGAGTTTGAGAAAGAAATAACCGGTTGAAGAAGTTCAAGACTGCAGGAGGATTACCGATCATTTTGGAAGAATCTTTAGAAGAATATACCCCAATTTAATAAAGGAAAACCGAAGGATGTCAACATGTAACCGGTTGGACTCACAAACACTAGGATCTCAACCGATTAGTATGCCCAAAAATCTCCCCGATCACTGCCTGGGAAACCTCTCTTGAAGTTGCCGATGGACTGTTTTGGTTTCGTAACCAGCTGCTAGTTATAAGATAAACAGGTGAGGGGTTGATCACACCGGCTAGTTCAAACATCATCCGTCGGCATCTTTGGATGTAATAGTGTGAAAAGTGGTGGGCCAACATCTATTTCTGAACATAATCCCTGGCAATTTCACAACTGGAACTGGACGGAAAGTTTGGTGTGATCGGGGCATGAGCTTGAAACTAACCGGTTTCATGTTCAAGACGTGAGGGAAATTGGCAACCATGTTAGAGGAATGTATGAAAATGCATCATGTGCCTCAATTTAATGAAAAAAACCCTGAAAGACATCAACACGAAACCCGTCGGGCTTGGAAACACTAGGATGGATCTCAACCACTTATGCTCCAAAACCCCATCGGACAATTGCCAAACTCCTACCAAGGGGATGATTGTAAAAAAGGGCCTCCTCTAGGTTGAGTGCTAATTCATTCCAATTTAAGCTCGATATAGTAATTCGGGATCCATGACCCGACCCATGGATTGATATAGCTCAAATAATAAGTCCCAGGGTCTTCAATAGAAATCACCTTTTAAACCTCCCCTTCCTCAATTTGCCCTCCCTCTCAATAGCGGTTTGGTTTCGTAACAGCTACCGACGGGGTGATAATCAAAATTGACCCCCTCTAGGTTAGTTGCCAATTAAACATCCACTTAAAAGTTCACTAGATGATGATGGTGTCTTTGACCCTGATTTCCGTGTTAGTTTAGCTAAAAACATCAACCTCCTGGGTTCTATATAGTAATTAGAGTTTCACCCTCGCCTTCCCGGCAATGTGTATGTTTGGCAAATTTCATTTGATGTTCAACTTCGAATCGAAAGTGTCACGTGACGTTTTAAAAAACAAAAGTGAATGTCAATTGACATCTACGTAAAACATCATCTCAACACCACACGCCTAACAATACGTGTCATTTCGATATGTAATGTGTCAATGGACGTGTGGTTTTTTTCTTCACAAGTCACACTACATGTCAAAGTCTAAATCGTGCGTGTCGATTGACGTGCAGTTCATTTTTGTGCCAGTTTTGCATGTCAAATGTCAAAAACTCGCAAAAACTTTGTCGAAAACACACAAACTGCTTCCGAGTTCAACCCTTGGAAGGTTTTGGGTACATTTAAGCAGGCTGGATGGGAGTGGCAAAGAAGTTACACAAAAAAAATGTGGCGGAATTGGGATTGGAAAATTAGAAAAATTAGGGAAAATAATGGCCATGGGTGTATGCGAAAGATGACCGTGGCCCATGGTGGCTTTGACCGAGCACATCCCCACCACTCCTTATTTTAAAAGAAAAAATAAATAAAAATCAACTAACTTGTTAGCGGTCCAAGGCCCCCCACCCACCATATCCTTCACATCCTTCGATTCCTCGGTGGTTGTTGACCGAGGTTGGTGTTGCCGGTTTGTAACAAAGGGACCTTAAAATAGTCGAAGGGTAAAGGGTGCCATAACCGTCACTTCAAGTGCTGAGGAACCTGTATATTGTATTATCACGAGATTTTTAAAGACAACAAATGGGTCCCATTAACAATTGCAAGAGGATCCCCATCACACCAAAGCGTGTCTCGTTTGAGTTCCAAATGCAAACGTTATCAAAGTTGAGAGTTTCATGGTCGATGATCCAAAACTCAAAAGATGAGTATAATGTTAAGGTGGTCGACATTCTCATAACCAATTTGTACTTAGTTTGCAAGATTTTTGGGGTGTCGGCTTTGGGTGGGTTGTTGGTTTTTGGATCATCTAGCTTACTTATGATACATTCAAACACTTGCACATCTTGATTGGACACTCTTGTTTCATTTTGCAACACCGCAGACCCAAAATTCATGAGATTTACGTGCTAGAAAACATTTCATTCAATTAAAGACTTATTGTTATTATGATTTATTATAATTATTATTCTTATTATATACACACATACCAACCAAGCCTTGAAGTGCGAAGTGGGTGTTGTTAATGATCATCCACTAAGACACTCCACTTGGTGCATTGGACATTGAAATAGATGGTTAATATTTTGGACCAACCTACTTCAACTCCTCCATATTCCAAATGTGTTCGCAATAACATCCTTTAGAATAGGTTAATATTAATAGTAGTACGAAAATGAACAGTCCATGTGAGTAGGTTATGAGTAGGTTCATACAAGCGACAATTGTTCTTGTTGGCCCTTTCTAATCAACATGGAGTAGAGATATTAGAACACCTCTTGTATACACAATGTTGTGTCACCGCATGGCGTGGTATTTACGAGGAGTGGGGGTCAAGGAATGTCCATGGGAACGCAAGAGTGACATGGGCACCTAGTCCTTCAACAAACAATGTCCTTAAATGTCTTCTAACACATGGGTAAATATTTAACTCTATATTAGACACACTTAGAATAATGTTATATATAGAAATTGTCATAATCATTCTTTATTATTGCTAAAACAAACATGAAGTCCAATCAATGACATCCACAATGCCTATGTTTGCCACCTATCGTGCATTCTTCACCATCATTTGACATTACTATCACCCAAAAAAATCGTCTTAAGGATAGGATAGTGCTAGGGTGGGTGATCGTCATATCACTTGATTTTCAGTGCACCCAATCATAGTGGGGGTATCTAGTTTCCACCTTGGGGTTGCCCTTAGGGAGGTAATCCATGTGTGGATTGGCTTCTGTGTGCCGGTTCAAGGTGTTCACCTTTTAACTGAGGTAAATTTTCCGCGGCCTCTTTAATTCTCATGATGATATTTCAAGATCACACAAAGTCTTGGACCAACTCCAAGGTGGATCAACACCATAGTTCACACCGCTTACAACATCATCGTCATCTCTTTCCTCTTAATTACCAAACGGGGATGCAATCTTACTCCCTTTGACCCAAAACGATTGTCCGTGTTCCTAACTTTGGTGAAATTGAGGCCAGTTGACCATTGACCAAATAGTTGTAAGTATGTCTCTTAAAATAAAAAATATCAACTACTCCAAAACGCCCCTGAAGTTGCGGTATTGAAAGAATTCTTGATGATGAAAGTTTGGCGCAAAAATATTTGACTTTGTGCCTCAAATTTCTAGCCGAGCTGATAAACTGGACAATCATTTTGGGCAAAAAAATATGGGAAGTAGAACAATCATTTTGGGATGGAGGGAGTATCTAAAAGGACCTATGGAAATGGCAGGATTGAGACTGGGACCTATGTAGTATGGAGTTTAGGGATTGGCTCACTTATTGAAAAATAGGCCATAAGTCACCTTCGCCCCTCCCCCCATGCCCATGTGGTGAACATACATTGCATGTCAATAAACAACATTGACGTTCAATTTCCCTTTCCCTTGCTTGTCTGAAGATTTACGACAAGATGAACTATTTAGTTTTTTCCTAATCACATTAAAAGTTGTTAAAAGCTATTATACATGATTGACACATTGAACACTGTGAGGCCAAACCGCCCACCCTTAAGCGTCCTAGTCCGGGTGAGGGAATGGATATCACATTCATGTTTCCATAACTCCATTTGACCAAATTCGTGAGGATCCCTTACATATCCCATCAATCATTGCACACCAATCCATTCCATGATAATAGTACAAGCGTTGACAAACACTCTTCTCTACTATCACAAGCTTACACACGCTATTGCAATCCAACATTACTCCCATCCGAATTCACCCATTACCCCTACAATCTAATGCCCTTGTTTCCCTAGTTGGCTAAGAAACTCATTTTCTAAGGTATATTAAGTAATGGCCTAATTAACTAGCCACCGCCTAATCTAATGTAGTAACATGGGCTCCCCTCTACTAAATCCTTCGAGGCCTAATCATAACAAGCCTCTGCTGCCCCTCGGCCACAACCATTTCAGTCCAGCTAATGACCCTCGGTCATAACCATTTCAGTCCCGGTTGCTGCCCCTTGGTCACAACCATTTCCGTCCCCGTTGCTGCCCTCGGTCCTAACCATTTCAGTCCCAGCTGCTGCCCTCGGTCATAACCATTTCAGTCCTAGCTTCTGCCTCTCGGCCACAACCATTTCAGTCCCAGCTAATGACCCTCGGTCATAACCATTTCAGCCCCAGCTGCTGCCCTCGGTCATAACCATTTCAGTCCCAGCTAATGACCCTCGGTCATAACCATTTCAGCCCCAGCTGCTGCCCTCGGTCATAACCATTTCAGTCCTAGCTTCTGCCTCTTGGCCACAACCATTTCAGTCCCAGCTAATGACCCTCGGTCATAACCATTTCAGTCCTGGCTGGTGCCCTTTGGTCACAACCATTTCAGTCCCAGCTCTGCCCCTTGGTCGCAACCATTTCAGTCCCAGCTCTGCCTCTCGGTCATAACCATTTCAGTCCCAGCTGCTGCCCTCGGTCATAACCATTTCAGTCCTAGCTTCTGCCTCTCGGCCACAACCATTTCAGTCCCAACTCTGCCTCTAGTTATCTTTAATCAACTATACTCTACTATATCCCTCTAATCAATTCTATTCCCTAACCACCTCTAATCAATTATATCCTCTAAGTTTCCTTCTAATCAACTATATTCTAATATCTCCTTCTAATCAACTAGATTCCCTACCACACTACATAACACACACACACACACACACACACACACAACCCCGCACACCATACGAGAGAGAGAGAGAGAATGAGAGAGAGGAGGAAGGAAGGAGGGAGGGCACCCCACAACCACGAACTCTCTAACCTTTTCCTACTTAGTAGGAACTTATCCTATCCACTAACTCCTTACCCCCTAAACCAACAAGAACACGTTCTAATTCAAACATTTAAACCCAAGGCCCTTCCCCTTGCCTCATCAAACACTACTACTCTAATCAAAACACTCCCTAATGCCACTAATCCTCTACTTAACCACACAAAATGGCTTAAGGCCTAAACGTAAATCCACCCAAGCCTCACTCTTTTTATACTTTTGATTGTTTTAATAACACTCCAATTGCAATTCTAATCAAATTCTAAACATAAAACAAATATGAGCACTCCTTTTGGGCTCATAAACACATATTTTTTCCTTAAACACATACACCATTTATGTGGATTATCATTTGGAATTTGCGTGAGATGGTTATCTAGAGCGTGCATTCATAATTCACATTTCCGTTCTTAATGATGTGCATGAGTGACTATGTAATAAAATCTCATATATACATGAAAAAAAACTATTCGTACTAGGCCAAAGCATGGTAAAGTGAAGAAGAAAAGTGGTTTACCCTTCCATTGTGATGTAACTTTCAATACACAGTAAGGGAAGTAGGCTCAACTCTATATTAAATTTCATTTTGAGACCATGGGACCCTCCAATGGATTTGAACCAGACATGATACAACACTTGTGCCTCATTAGTTTTATGAAGATATGTAGGAAGTAGATCCTAAACTAGGTGGTGGATTTGAGCTAAAACCTCCTTCATGTCAAAATTTGTTATGATTTGTGTGCGTAGTTAAAGTACTTGGCAAGATCATATTGTATGTTAGTGCGCCACAAATTTTGAAGCAAAACACATTTTCTTAAGGTCTACTTCACTCTCACTTTCCAAAAACTGACAATTATGGAAGTAAATTCTACAAACTCTAGAATTTATTTTTTATGAATGTAAAACATGTAGTTTGCAAATACACTTATGAAATCATCTTGACCCACCTTATTAGTAACTTTAATTTGAATCCTTGTTATCGTTTTGAGTTATATAACTAGGAAAAGTATGGGATGGCCTTAGTGAGATTTCCACCAATGAGAGATTTTTAAAGCTTCTAATGGTCACATGCTCTTAAGCTCTTGTGTACAACTCATTCATGATTACTTGTGGTAATTTTAAGTATAATTCCCAAGATAGTAACATCTAAAATTAGAAATGGTGTTATGCAATCAAACCATACACACATGTAGAATGGATCATAGGGAGAGGGAAGTTGAAGATCATGGAAATGACTTGGACTCAAATAAACATCACATACCACTTTTCTTTTTCTTTTTCTTTTTCTTACTAGGTTGAGCTAAAGATGGATTCAATGTTGAGGACCAATATTGGCATGATTTCAATGCTTGTAGGGGGGTCCGTACAAATTGAGACTAAATGCTAATATCATCAACGCCAAATTCAACCAAAAGCATGCAAGTGCAGAGTTCCAAAAACCAGATGGCACATACAAGGACATTGAGTTCATTCCACTAATTGGAAGCAAGATGAGTATATGTTGGTTGTTGACTTCAATTATGATGGGTTTTACACTAGGGTTTGGGTTCAAAACACTCATCGATGGACCTTGTTTTTGGACTCAAGATTGAATCCAAGTTTGAAAATTGATTTCTCAAACTATGAGGAGGAGTATATCTTTGTTTTCTGAAGGCCCAACCACACTAGATATTGACATGCGTTCCTTCCACCAGCATCAATGGACCCAAGTACGTTGTGTGCATGAAAATTATCCAATTGATACTCACGTTGGTAGAGTTCCATTCATTGACACCGTTCTTTGAGCACTAGCAACCTTAACGTTTTATCCAACGTTCGAGGAAGGATGGCATCCATACTATATCCATTGTGGAATAGGAGAGACCCAAGCTAGGAAAGATGGCTTCAATTTCCGGAGAGTTCCAAAGTTCATCCCAGGTCCGTTGACGCCAATGGGATAAATGTTTGCCGGTGTCATGAGTGTGGGCGGGGCATTCAAGTAAGGACGGCCGAGATCTTCCGAGAAGTAATCCCCCGTTAGCATTTGCTCATACCTTGGACACAAGACTTATTGTAGAGTATTTGAATCCAAATTCATAGGATTGTTCTAATTTGGGAGTTTCACTGGTCTTGGATTTTACCTTAGGTTGATAGCAGGTTGGGCACATTTTGTCCAATAATTAATTGATTTCAAATAAGGGCTTAGGCGGTCTACAAAAATTAGGCAAAGATGTATATGTATGTTATTCATTTAAGCACATGGCATATCCTAGATACAAATCCATGTATTGTAACTTATTTTTCATTCATTCATGGCAGTTAAGTACGTGATGTTAGCCTTGAGGGTTTAGGTTTAGCCGTCTTTAGCGTGCTAATTAGGGTTGTGAACATGGTTTTCTATCATTTTGTGCTCGTTGTTCGGCAAAGGTTGTTTGAGAAATGCAAGCATGGCTAAGCCTCTAAGAGTTGGAGACAAATCAATCACATTGTATGTTCCACCATGTTGACAAGGATGAGAGATATTGAAGTTTGAAATGCCCAAGTCGAGAGAGATTGCCTTGAGAAGATTGAAGTATTTCCTAGAATTTAGGCATTTTGATGATTGTCCTTTCCTTTCATCTAGGCCATCCAGCCCAATAATTTCCAAAAAAATAGGCTTGATTATTTTGTATCATTTCCGCTCAATAGGTTATTAGCCTACAATAGCGTAAACTTACATTTCATAAGTTGCTATGGAAAATCTAAAAGTTCTACAATGTCAATAAGAAATACTACATCATTTATGGTATTTAATGTCACTAAATATTTGGAATTACGCATTGTTATACCATTATCTTGTTAATGTACATTTTTATGACAAAAAGATATTAATTCCATATGATGTCCAAATAACCAATTTAACCTTTGTTGGTAATCCATGGTAAAATGTTATAGCACAATGTAACTCCAAAGAGTAAGTGACACTAAAGACCATGAACGGTGGAGTATGTGCTTTGTTTGTTTGTTTGTGGGTACGTCTGTTAGTATTGTAAAGTGACCAAAAAGGCCATTATGGGATTAGTGGACACTATTGAGGTTGAGGGGCTGAATAACAAGCTAACGTAAGTGCAAGGCACTTCAATTTATGCCTGTCACCCACTCATCTGCCTCAAAAGAAAAAGAAACGAAAATCCAAACCAGCTAGTTTGTTCATGCTCTTTAGAAAGTTCGTACAAAATCCCATGGAGAATGTATGTTAACTCAGCCGTGTACCACTAGGGCCGACTAACTAACTACGACTGCATGGATCAAGTAGAAGCGTCCATAAACGTACACTTTGAGCACTTCAACGAGACCCTCAACATGGCGGAAACATTCACGTTTATTAAGAAGGAAAACATAACAAGGTTAATGTCAAGGTCGCTTCACACTATGGCTGAAGGTCAAGAGGCCCTCGATTTCCACCAATCAAATTGCAAGAAATCCAGAATTCGGTCTCTCGACTCTTCATACTAGAGGCCAAAGTCCAAAGGCCGTCGCTGTCCAAAATGCCTACATGGGAGTACTTTTTGACCAAGGCGACGGACTCTCAAAGGAAGTTTGGGTCGAACAGGAATGAAAACCCAAACTATGGTCGAGAGGGATAAATAAAATAAGAATGAAAACCCTAAATAAATAAATAAATAAAATTAGCAAGATCTTGGCTATTAGATTGGAGGGGTTGTCTTGGGCAGGGAATAAAGTGGGATGCTCCTTCTTCCTTTGGACTTTAGGCTTGGCCTTTGGAGGCTTCACACTATGGCCGTCCAAGTCGAGAGGCCGTGGGAGTTCATGGCCAAAGGTTTGGACCTTGGGCTTGGCCTTTGGAGGCTTCACACTATGCCCGGCCAAAGGCTTCAAATCATGTATTTTATTGGTTACTTTAAGCCCATTTCTTTGGACTCTCAGCAAAGTTTGGCCATTCAATCCCACGGCCTCTTGACTTGGACGGCCATAGTGTGAAGCGGCCCTAAGGTTCGTGAAAAAATGACATTGTGTGATTTAGATATGAGTATTGAGATTCAAGGAATCTTTGCGGGCTAAAGTGGTTATGGAGTCCTCTCTAAGACCCACTTCATACACGGCTTGGGGCCGGCCCAAGCACCAACCCGATTCATGTGCAATTAAGCCCTCAATCCAATCCAACTTTATTAACTTTTTGCAGGCCCAACCTTGTCACATGCAAGGTGATGAGGCCCGACTTTAGGTCTTGATGTTCTCGAGGGGAAAATGCAATGAAGAGAATTAATTTTTTTATGGATTGACGATGGAGATGTTCAGTTTCCAACGGATAAACCCAATCCGGCCCATGTCGAGAGTCCGGGCCAAGGAAAAGCTCATCTTGGTTTCTTCAAGCCAGCCCAAAGATTTGGCACCAAAATTATGCCACATGGGATGAGTGAATGTTCGGGCCTAGCCCTAGTATAATGCCCTTGGACTAGATTTGGTGAAATCAAGCAATCCTATTGGCCCAACTTTTTAGAATTCGGGTCGGCCCTCAATCCAGCCCCAAGTGTAAAGTGGACCTAAGTCGATAATGTTGAGAATTGATCATTTTGTCTCTCTCAACATATAGTTTTAATGTTTTAGTCGTTCAAAATATCATTAGTCTTCATCTAGAAAAATGTAAATGCCCGTCTCATGACCCAAAAAAGGAAAGAAAGGATCGTTGACTGAATTGGATGCTTAATTCCGACACTCAAACCTTCATTTTTGCTTACAAGTGGCACAGATGGTGGGGTTGCACTAGGATCCAAGACCAAAAATCTCCAACATCAAGCGACAATATCGGTCAAGAGGAAATATGTGAGCCCAAGAAGGCTACACTGAGATTTGGGTTCACAATATGAAAGAATGAAGTGGCACTAATGTGGCATCACTTTCTCGCCAAATTTCGATAGTCCCCACCCATGAAAATCTAACTCCTACTTTGAGATACCAATCTTCAAGCTTGGATCAGATCTTTGGTCCACTAATGTGGTTCATTAACCCCTAAGCATCTAAGAGGCTCAAACCATGCCTTCCCATTATTATTTTTAATTTAAAAAAAAGTGTATTTGAGCTACAAACTTTCATTTTCAGTTAATTGTGTGAAAAAAGCACCTTGTGTTAAATCACCTTGTTCTTCAAGTGCGGTATTTGACTAAGTTCAACACTTTGATGTTGTTGACATTTTAGGTTCAAATATGCAACATGGGTGCCCTCAAATGCGAATACACACATTGTATTTTAATCATCAATATCTAGTATGAACATATTTTTATATACGCTCCTTTCACACCAAACAATGTATATCATAAGATTTCAAACACATAATGTATATGAAAACATGATACACAAACTTGGTGAAACTCGTATAAATCATGTATACGACCGTATATTTAGACCCCACGTCCTTTATGAGTTAAGGGGTGTTTTAGATCCCAAGTTTCTTGGACCGGGACCCTACACCCAAACTTTACCTCCAAAATTCAAACCCACATTACCTAGTTGCCAATGCTAGCTACTAGGCTTTGCCGTTATTGCCATTGAGTGGCACAATACCATTCTAAAAGGAGTGAAGGAGACGAAGGAATTCTGTAATTCTCTCTCATGCCTCAAAAGTGCTTGTAAATCCTAAAGAGACATTCCAACTAGTATGCCGCATGATCAACAATTCAGTGCCATCATAATGCCTCTAGGGAACTTAACCCTTACATTCCTAAGTAGCCAAAAAGGGATACAAAGATATTTTTTCCTCAAGGCCGAACCCCTTTTCCCCCTTAGCATTTAGTGCTTTTGGCCAGCATCTTCACATAACTTTGTGTCTCTTTCCTTTTGGCAAGTTGTGTTGTACATAAAGTTCGTTGTAAGCCATGGGACAAAACATCGTTTCAAGAATACCTTGGTATGAAGCCCCCGGTTAGATTACATCTTCATTCGGTTGGGTCCCACCCCTTTTTCAGTGTCCAGTCTTCTTGCTTGCACCTGCGTGGGAACTCTTCCCTGTTGGGAACCAATGTGACAACACCCGGTCACTTCAGCCATTAAGCTCCTTTGGCATGTGAAGGAATTTCATCAATTAACTTGGGAATAATGAAAGTAATGTTATCCTGGATGTTTGAAACTTTCACCAAGTGTTGTCACATTGGTTCCCAACGGGGAAGAGTTCCGACGCAGGTGTGGGCAGGAAGTCCGGGCACTGAAGGAGGCGTGGGAAGGGTGGGGCTCAGCCAAATGAAGATGTGATCTAGCCCGGGGCTGCTATGAATTGTTGGAAAATATTTGCAATCCATATCGTATACATTATAGTTTGGGATACACATAAAATTGGAGGAAACGCTAGTCCAAAAGTACAACATCCTTGAGTTGTGTTTTAGGATCCTCCAATAAAATTGCACATGCAAACATGATTAAACTAAACTAGATGTTCTCGCTATATTTCATTACTATATCTCACTATATATCAACAAAAAATTTACGGTTGTAACATTAACAATTTATACTGAAAATTATTTTGCATCATTTTTTAGCACTATAAAATTCAAATGATCATTGAGGATGCACATACATCCCGTGAGATTTAGATATGTTGAAAATTTATCAACGGAGATGCTTATAGAGTTAACCAAAAGAGTATGGAGTTGATATAGAGTTTTACGTTTAAACAGGTTTCAACACGTTGAAGTTATACAACAATATTCATTTGGTGGAGTCTATTGTGTGGGCCCAAAACTTTCTAGACCATCATCCTAGCATGTATTATGGTATAATAATATATCATTATCCTGCTAAACATTGTTCACTTCAAGGCAAGAGTTCCGATGACTATCAAGAGTGAGGAAAATTCTCTTGTATTAGAACATTATTGAGTGGGTTGACTAATGTTATATAGCTTTCAAATGTATGGATGTAACCTTCAAGTTATTTTGTACAAATCTTTTTCTTTCAAAATAAACGATAAAGTTCAACTCTTAAATGCTTGGGCTACCATAAAGTGGTTGAATTTGGGTCAAAGGGTTAAATCATCAATCTTCAAACCTTCTATTGGGGATACTCCTTTCACAAGATGGTTTAAGTTAGGTTACGGTGCGTCTTTTGACTGTTGGGATTACGCAAATGACGTAGTCTCATGACTCTTAGAAGCAGGCCTAACACAAAACCGGGAGACCATGACACTCCGAACGCTCGCAACTGTTGGTTTATTCTATTCTATCATGTGTGAGGACCCGCAAGATTAGACATTCATTGAAATAGCATTTGGTTGAGGGAATGGTCACATATGACTTCACACTACACTTGAGGGTCCGTGACCACACCGCATGGTTTGGGAAGTGTGTTGGGACGGCCTTTGGACACTTTCTTTTGGGCTCTCACAAGTCCATGGTCACGGCTCTTGGCTCGTGTGTGGAGTGGCCCTTAGGACTGAAAGTTCTCCATCTTAGGGCCACTTCACACATGAGCCAAGAGCCGTGACCTTGTAATCGCGAGGACCCTTGACTCTCATCCAAAAGCCGTACTATGGGTGTTGGGAAAGCCCTTTTATGTAGTCTTGGGCCCTCAAGCATAGTGTGAAGTGAGAATGAACCATGTTGCAGGACCATTGCATATTTTGTTGGCGGAAAAAGAGGGGAGGATTTGGTTTAATATAATATGTCTCCAAGTTTATCAATTTAAGATAATTACTTGGTGGTGATTGTCTGTCTTGGAATCTGCCATGCAGTCTGTCCTAAAATATGTCTTGCTGGAAAAAAAAATATTAAAAAAGTCACGGTCTCCCAGAATTTGCGTCAAGCCCACCTCTTGGAGGTGGGTCTGACGCAAATTCCGGTAGACCATGCACCCTTATCCACAACCAGCCATGTAGGACTCCATGTAGACTTTTCATCCACGAACTTTTCTTTGGGCCTTCACCTCCTAGTGTGAAGTGAACTTGGACCGTCTCCGCCTTTTCGACCAATGAGAGCTCTTACATTGCCATGGTCAAGGGCCTTCAGCCTTGTGTGTGAAGTGGCCCTTAAGCCAGTCATCTCTGTCAAATTTAGGTAGAATCCATCATTTACCTTTTAAGGGTTAATAAAGCAGTTTTCCATAAGTTTGTGCCGAGAAGGAAAAAGGGGAAAAAGGGGGAAAAAAAAAACAAAAAAAACGTAGTGATTGATTAAGCAGCTTTTGGCAACACGAGCTAACTTCTCGACCTCACATCACTGCCATCCAACCCATGACTGCCACCTGGAGACTGGAGTTAACTAACCAATAACCTAAAAGCACCATAATGAACATGCCCCAAAGAACAAAGACTTTGTGATGAATCATGATGTTTTGGGATCTAAATTAGGGGAGTGAGTGTGCTAGGGCATCTTAATCCGGCCCCAAGTATAAAGTGGCCCTTAAGCCCTTGATGTCCCATGGTAACGACAACAAAGTGTGAGTTGTAACGGGGTTGTGAACCTCACCCAAATGCGGCCTCTATAATTAAACACAACCCTAAAATTGAACATGATATGCACCGATGTTGGGCTTGTATAGGTATAGATGAATGCATGGGTACAAGTACTCAACATCAATTATGGTATCCAAAGAATGAACTTTGTGGGTCTTAAAGTCCTAATGCAAGTCAAATGTTGATATTTGATGGATATCTCAAGGTGAGAAAATCTTTGTGTGCTTGAGATATTGATTGAGTCAATACCATTTTGAACCATATTGATATTGGAGCAATTCTACCTAGATAAAAAGGTTCATATATAGTGTATAAATTTGAATGGTATATTATTGTAAATGGTAAATGTAAATATAAATATCGTCAAATATCCAAGAGTTTTTTAAAAAAAAATTACTTTCCAACCCTCTTGATGTGATCCTTTGGTGGTGCTTCACAACCCAGTAGTGTGATGGCAAGTGCAATGGCAAGTGTGCGCGACTCAAATGTGACAAGTTTTGTCTATTGAATCGCCACACTTACTATAACAAATCTTGAGCACGGAGTGGGCCATGCCATGTACAAATATGGTTTTGGCCACTTGACTGGCCCACGATGTAGAACATTGGAAGTGTTTGGTTGCCGATGCTTCTTTTCTTTCACAAGAGGGCCTAGCCACCTTTACTAGGAAGGATCTGTATAATATAAAGCTCATGGTGGTGGTGGAAAATTTGACACTTGGCGAAAAAACAAAACCCACCTAGGTCCCCTACCCTACCCACCCTAGCACCCCCACCTGTTATCCTAGCCCCTAGATTCTAGGCAATTTCTAATACTCTATGGTAACGTCGGCCGTTGGTGGACTCACAGGGAGGCAAACACATAGCTTTATGGATTTGGGGGTGCAAGGTTTATCCAAGAAGCTGGTTGTGGGGCGGGGTTACCTCGAGAAGGGCAAATATGGGATTGGGCAAAAGTTGGGGGTAGGGGTTTGTTGTTTATTATCAAAACATCAATTTAATATTCGCTCTTAAATTTTAATTTCGTTATTTTTATATTATTTAATTTTCATTGAGTTTTGTATCATCATCTCACTTTCAAAATCGCTTAATTTGTTCTTTGTTTGTTTGTTTCATTCAAACTGAAAATTGAAAGGTATGAAATGAACTGATGTACTGATGTATATATTGTGGGGCACAATATTGAGCTCAATTTTGGGTATAATATTGTGTGTGCATAATAGCTACCCACCCATAGTGTTTAAAATCAAACATGTGCCGGGGGAGGGGGGGGGGAACGAAAAGTTTGGAGTTACATTTCAATCGCATATCGGTGACAATTTATAATTTGTATTTCCATATGCTTGGTTGCAAAGAGCCAAGAGTGTGCAAAGTTGGCCATGGATATTAATACATATGCATGGTTGCAAAGGGCCATGATTGTGTGGGGATGGTGCTAGATGTTAATTGATATGCACGGGTGCAACAAGCCATAATGACATGGGTCCAACCTAGAAGATCTTCAACACAAAGGTGTTGTAGTTTAGTTTTTGCTGTATGGATTGATACAACATTGCCTAGTGTACCGAGTCTCACGTAAGACTCGTTCAAATACTATAAGGGTTCATGTCACATTGGATTAAGGAACTTTATAGCAATCTAAGGTTCTTTCCTCAGTATACTCATTTGACAAGGCTCATTACTCATTATTTTCCCTCTTAAGGTTCATTCATGCATCTTGTAGTCATGTGCGAATATGTCCTATATGAAGAATTCTAAAACATTCTAGTGACATGTGCTTCTAAGAGTGTCTTGAAGCTCTTTTAGCTTGCACAAGAGTCTTTGTTGTTTGTGGCCAAAGTCTTCCGATGCATTTTTCATCTTATTGTGATTAGTACCTTCTTGCTTAATTAAGCCACCAATCATGAACCAAATTGCATTGCTGAAAATATTAACTTTCTCTTTTGATTCTCTTTATGTTCTTGTTATGAACTTATCTCATGCATGAATCATCATGCACAAATAGCATTTGACTTGATATCTACAAATTGCACACATGCTTGTCTCTACGGCCCATGACATTGTTACTATAGCCTCTCTAACTATGATTCTTCCACTCTTCTTCCAGTGTTGGCTCTTGTGGGTTGTAGGTGGACATGAGAGGATAATTTCCATGGCCTACCCGATTCCAAGACTTTGAGGTTCTATACATGAATATGGAGTTGGATGGATCCATATAAAATTGTGCCAACACAAAGTGAAGATTACTTGAAGCCCAATAGACCTCAGTTTCAACAACAAAATTGCTTTACCCCTTAGGCTTAGGGCCGTTTTATGCAAGTGACCAAAGATTGTTATGATATAAGATTGTTTTTTTGTGGTCATGGTTAGTGGTTTGAAGCCATGCTCACAAGAACTCCTAAACCGTTAAAAAAAAAAAAAAGATGTCATCATGGGACATAGGTGTAAAACGGACTTAGACCCGGTTGAAGTGGTTTTTTTTTCAAAAAAATGCAAAATAAATTTAATTAGAAATAGAATTTTCATGACACGGTCACCTCCATTTTATGTTGAGACAAACTATTTGATTCTCTGGCCTACAAAATTTCAAATGCCCACCAAACACTATTCAATCATGAGCGTGCATGATTTCATGCCACTTCCATCTCACTTTCTCATCCACCATCTAATATTAGTCACTCTTCTTTGTGATGACCTTGAATAAAACGAAGTTGGGACCGCCACTCGCATCTCAACCAACGAGAGAATTTAGGAAGCGGTGGTCATGGTTTATGGTCACTTAGGGCCGCTTCACACTATGGCCGAAGGCCGAGAAGCCGTCGATTTCCACCAATCAAATTGCAAGAAACCAAAAATTCGGCCTCTCGACCCTTCACACTAGAGGCTAAAGGAAGTTTGGGTTGGACAAGAATGAAAACCCAAACTATGGTCAAGAAAAATTGACAAGATCTTGACCGTTAGATTGGAAGAGTTTTTCGGGCAAGGAATAAAGTGGGGCTCTCTCTCTCTCTCTCTCTCTCTCTCCCCGCGCTTGGCCTTTGGAAGCTTCACACTATGCCCGCCTGAAGCCTCCAACTCCTATGTTTTACTGGCTAACTATTTTCAGCCCATTTCTTTGGACTCGGAACAAAGTTTGGCCATTCAATCCCACGGCCTCTTGACTTGGACGGCCATAGTGTGAAGCGGCCTTTAGTGTGAACATGCGTTCAATTGTGGGTGGGTCTAATATTGCTCAAGGAAGTTAGCAGAAGGTTTTGAGGGAAGCCGGCCCCAAGTCATGTTACCTATATGCCAGACTGCAGCTAATTAATTAATTAATTAATTAATTAGTGCGAAGGAAACTAAGCGACCCATGATGAAGGGGCCTGCCTGCGAGGCTTAATTAACAAGCCTCTTAACAAAGAGCTGGCAGGGAAGTTAGGAGCCTAATAATAATATTAATATTATTGCAGCAGCTTCATGTTCAGCAATGGATCAGGCACTCTGCCGGTCGTGAAGTGAGCCAAAAAATCATAGCTTATAAGGGAAGGCATACATGCTTAATTCGGTCACTTGTCTCAATGGGCCACCTAACTTAACATAGCAAATACGGAACACGGTGAGAATAACAAGCTGATTCGGCCAGAACGAGTGGCTTGAAAGTTGTGCCATGGTTTAAGAGTCGGAGTGGAGGAAATGATGAGGAATGCACGTTGTTTCCCAATTTATTTCATGTGAATAAGTAGTTGCATTTTTTCTCAAAGAGGCAAGGAGGTCAAACCCCCCTACTTGTGTAGTAGGGGAGTCTCCCTAATTCGAGCACCAAAAATATCCCACTTTGCATACGAACGAATGCACACGAAACATTTAACTCAAAAGAGATCACGAGTGGTGCGAAGAAACAACAACACCGGATCCGGCCAATCACTGCATCCCACCTATCATGGCATCCTCTTTGGGCCACCACTTCTACAATTAGCCATTTTGGGTCCACACAAGAATCACCCTAGGCTAGTGCACCAATAGTGGTCACTCACCATTTTCGGTTTTCCTATCTTTATATTTAGGTGGCATGTGATTAGTTGTAGCTCCAAGGACATGCACTTTAAAGACATATGTTTTAAAGGAGAGCAAGGACTGCATGCTCAAAATATGATCGCCTGCGCGGGGGGGGGGGGGGGGAGGGAAGGGACCCTATATATGAACACTTAGTAGTGAGTATGAGAAACTTCACTTTGATAATGAATTAAGAGATTCATACGAGCTCCCAAAGCCATGAGGAAAGTGACGACGGCCTCGATTTGGATTTGCTAACCCTCTCGTTCGAAGGCACGTTTCATGTCCTTAGAGAAGGGGGGCTAATCGCCAAAAAAAAAACACCATTATAAAAAAGGGGAAAAAAACATTTCCAAGACCCCATCTACCTTATCTGAAGCTTTCATTGAACGGGGACTGGTTAAGAGATCGGGCACAGTCGTTGAAGAGAAGGGATAAGTTGCAGGCTTAACTTAGGGCAACCGGGGCTAATTTGGCGGGATTGGGCCTTTTGTCTCCGAATACACACACCATAGAAGCTAGGCACTAAACAAAGGGACAATGACCTAGGTCATAGGAGCATGATGTGGCTAAATGGAGGAGGGGAGGGGGGCTGTGGCTACTTGTTTAATAATAAGGTGCAAGAAGTTTGGGAGGGAGCAGGGAATTGAGGAGCCTATTTAATGGTGCTCATGTTCAATGACAAGTACGGTGTCCCCAGAGCACCAGGCTTTCTGCAAGCTCGGAAGCAGGGGCTCATATTTAGAAACGGAAGGCCATGTGCCGTTACCATACAGGAGGAGCTTCTATCTATATGCAGCCGACGTACCGTATTCAATACACACCCTCAGAGAGTCCAGAGTAAGTGTGCCTTGTGAAGGCCACGCCCCCTTCTCAATTTATATTAGGGCCCGCTTTGCATCCGACCACTTCACACACGAGGCTATGCCTCCCCTCGAAGTGGGCGCGTTTTCTTGGTTCCTTTTCATTCGTTGGCGTTCGTCCAGTTGGCCTTTTGTCTCAATAAATAAATAAATGAAAAATAACACACACGAGGCTAGGGTAAGACTGACTGAGGGCCTGTACTTCACACATGAGCCATGAGCCATGACCTTGTAATGGTGAGTGAGGACCCTTGACTCTCATCCAAAGGTTGTAGTACCATGGGTGGTGGGAAAGCCGTTTTTATGTAGTCTTGGGCCCTCAAGCATAGTGTGAAGTGAGAGTGAACCGTGTTGCGGGACCATTGCATATTTTGTTGGCGGAAAAGAGGGGAGGGGTTTGGTTTAATATAATATGTCTCAAACTTTATCAATTTAAGAGAAATACTTGGTGGCGTTTGTCTGTCCTAGAATATGTTCTGGAATATGTTCTGGAATATGTCATGTGCTATGTCCTGAAATTTGTCTTGTTGGAAGAAAAAAAAGTGTTAGGACGAGTGTTAGGACGATGTTGGCCACCGTTAGTAATGAAAAAAACCTATAAATCTATGGAGGGATTTAAGTAGACAGGGACGAGAAACTTCCAAACTTCCAAACTTAATTTTACAATGTTGCAAGTCATTTTATTTAAGTTTCTACTATATCTAAACCAATATACTAAGCCAATCATGCATATCACTAATCCACGTGCACTCCAAAGCTAATGTGAATTAGCGAAAGGGTGGGTTCACACACCCTCTTACTTACCTTCATGTTACAATAGGGGAGGATGAAATCGAGTGATTAGTGTAGGAGGCGATTAACACTAATGAGGGGGGGGGGCGAGTAGGGAGGGTTGGGGCCTAATAAAGGTGTAAAGACGGAGGTTAGTTACTTACTAAAAAGTGGCTAATTGGAAGGAATTAGGAAGAAGAGCGAGCGGGGGACCGGGGGACCGGAGGGGCGGAGGGCGGGGGCGGTGACGTCAGCCGGCGGGAGGGTTCCGGGGCCATCCGGCGCTCCTCCGGGTGATATATTGTATGATCTTGCCGGAGCTCAGATTAGCACACCAGGAGGTCCGAGGATCCTTCATCAATCGCAGCGTTGTGCGGCGGATGTTATGCTACGATGTTCCATCCAGCCATCAGGATGCAACGTCGTCCAACGGGGATCCTGCCGGTATGCTTCTTTTCGCCACTGGTGACCGGCGGAGCAACTTTCTGTTGTGTGCCTCAATGTGGAGGTCGTTTAGCTTAACGCTTATTAGCTAAGCAGCTAAGCTTAGCTTAAGAGGAGGTTGCAGGTTTGTTTGGAGTGACGGTAATTAATAAGTAGCGAGGAGGCAGAGAGGGAGGCAACGAGGGAGGCAAGCAGGCCGGAGGAGTCTCGAGGAAGGCGGAGGTGTGAGCGAGCGGCATTTGGTTGATAGGCTGGTCGGTGAGGATCGGGTAGCTAGGGCGGGCCCGGCCGGTAGCAAGCGCGAGGAGCAAAAAAGGGAGAACTGCAGGGAGAGAGAGTGTGCATTGCGAGGAAAAGAAGGTCGTCGTCTCCAAGTTAGTTTGACGTGTCGTGGTGTCAGGAGGGACTCACGCTGGGAGTTGCTGCTGCGGAGGGAAATTGGTGGAGTGTTGGCTCAAAGATCGGGTAGTAGGGCCGGCTTCTTGTAAGTAATGGTAATAAGCTTTTAGTAATGCCTGGTGAAGACTCATCAGGATGTAAGGTAGCTGCAGGGTGTGTGACGATTCGAATGCCGATTTAGAAAGGGCAGGAGAGAGAGAGAGAGAGAGAGAGAGAGAGAGAGAGAGAGGTGCTAGTCCGCCTGCTTCAGCGGCACCGGTGTTAACATTAGTTTTCTTATTGAAACGCTTTCGCTCCGGTCAGTGCTTGAATGCGCGAGTTCTTAGTGCACCTCGTCCTTGCGGACGGTAGACGAAGAGGAAGTAGCAACAGAGCGAAGTGTACGGACGTGAAACGGGGGTCGAAGGATATTATTACAGTGCGGCCATGTCTTGGAGAGTGTTTGATGAGTCTTCCCAAGCACGTTGAAGAATTTGTGGCAGGTCGTCATCAATCCAGCTAGTAGAATTTAGAGTATCGGAGAGACTTTAGTTTAAGAAGAATCGACAATGAAAGTTGTAGAGACGAGGAGCAAGAGACTCGAAAGTTTTATTGGTTGAAGAAGGGAATAGAACTGGTAAGGTTAATAGTAGGTACCGATACCCTTGGGGTTTGTATTTTACACTTTTTATTTTAATTCCAATAAGCAATGGATGCTGCTGGAGGCGACGGTATTTTTAACGGTGTAGAGGAGGATGACCCTTTAGCATTAGCTCTTGTTCAACCTGAGCTTGCGGATGACGAAGACGAAGAAGCAGCGGGAGCGGGGGGCAGCAGGCCTGCTGCCACCGAGCGTCTTCAAATGCAAAGAATCCGTGACCTGGACATGGAGCAGTTAGAGGTTGAAGAAGATGGCTCCGACGATGATAATGATTTGAGGTCTCTTTTCCTCTTCTTTCCTCATCCTTATCCCTTACGCTGCCGTCTTCAAATTGTGCAGTTTATTCAGTCGAGCTTCTATGGAACTTTTTTGCGACAAGTGAGAGCTCTCCTTTCGGCCTCCACATATTTCAAGCCTTCACAGTGCACATTTCTAGGTCTCCTACCAAAATTTGTCCACACAAGTTACTCGCTCTTTGATTCTTCGAACACTGCTACTCACGATTTGCGATTCTTGTGGCTGTGTTTTCACTTTCATTCTTTAATGCACCTCTTATCTCCTGTTCTTCCAACTGGAAATGTGTTCGGAGAGGTAAAGAAAGAAGTTCCGGGATTTTTTTTTTAATCTCGCTGCTCCGCCTGTTTAGTAATCTCTTTCCTTTTTGAGGACCAGGTTGACAATTGACTTCAGTTATGTCTACATTTTTGATAGATTCAGACGAGTATAAATATGGCCTTCCTTATCATCGATCTCTACGCTTTAGGCACTTCGTCGTCTTCACCACGATAGTTTTAGTTTTTATATTTTGCCGCAAAGCTGAAATAGAAGTTGAAGAAGACACACGGAGCTCAGGATTTTCTCCTCTTCACTAATTTCCTACCTCAGCTATACGACGTTCTCTGTATAACCCGTAGTATTGTGACAGTTATTTATGTTTATTTCAGCGAGCCACTTTTCAGCACCCTTGATACTGGCTGGAGATTACCGCAGAGTTATTTTGTTAAAACTCAACGTCCGTGCTTGTCGTGGTTTGCGAGGATGATGCACATGTTGGCCGTCCTGCGTCCTGCTGAGGTTTTTTCCTGAGGTTTTGAATTCCATCATTTGCTTGTTTCGCCTCGATGACTGAAGAAACTTTCGGCCGGTTTTAAGTTGGAATTGTTCACATGTTGATTTTTCCTGGAAGAAGAGTTCCGGGCTTGCATGGAATTCATTGTGCCCGATGTTCCCCGCCAGTCGGGTTGCAGCAATGCTGTCTCTCTTTCTCTTTGTGAGCGATTTCCACCGAGTTGGGCTGTGACGTTTTCTCATCCGCGTAAACCTCGACAGTTCTGTAGAGAATGCGAATTATGGAGGGTTGGGTCTACTGCTGCCTTCCCTCTTTGTTCTTCTCAAACAGATCGAAGACCTGTTTTATTGTCTTCATGCTCTTTTACACATTCAAAACTACTGGTCTTTGTTGTACACACAGTTCTGATTCTTAAGGTTTGGAATTTGGAGCCTTTTTAAAACGATTTAGTCAATGTCGACTTCGCCGATTATTTTCTGAAACATATAGACTACAAGTGCTGTGTACATAGTACGTTGTTATACTTCCAGAAGTTACTGGTCTAGGTATACATCGGTTGTGCCCTTTTGACACATCATTCATCGTAAATGTATTTCGTCAAAGTACGTGTGTTAGTGGTTAGCTGGAAGCTCTTCTGCTGAGCATTCTAGTATCCTGCTCTTGCTCTGGCAACATGACCTCAAAACCGTGAGTAAACGTGACTTGAGATAATGTGAAAGCTGTGCTCACATTGATTAACGGCCCTTTGTGTGGGGATAGTGTGAAAGTTTCTGGAATTGTTGTTTATCTGGTTTCTTGACTACAACTTAGGAATTGGGGATTTCCCCCTGTATATCTCAAGTCCAAGCAGAGCACTAAATGTCAATTGTGGCAAATGTGCTGACATTGCAACCTCTTTTAATGGTCATCCAGTTTAGGTGGACGAGGTGATGGAGGGGGTGGAGCTCGGGGCGGTTTCACATTTGACACCAACCTGGCATCTATGCACACTTATTTAGGAGGTAATTGCGACAGGAGTTGTGCTGATTTTTGTGGTGTGTCTTGAAGATGTTTACAAGTGATCTAAATATACAAGATACTATGGGTTTTGCTCACAAGGGCAGTGCGGTATGGTCCAATATGCTTGCTAGCCAATCCTAGAGTAGCATTAGCTAGTTATTCTGGTTAGTTAATCTTTCTATTAAAGAGACCCTGACAAGTTAATTCATTCAATAAAAATGAATGCAATGCAGTAACTTGTTCTGAACTGCACTTGCTGTGGAAAATCGGTTTCTAACTGTGACATATTTGTAATTGTAATTCACATCTGCATTCACACACTTGTAAACCTCCAACCACTGTAATGTTTTACCAAGTTGCAAGTCAAAACTGTGGAACTGGGAGTCTCTGTCTTCAGAAAATTTAGGAATCTTCTGTAGTTCAGTCAGAGCGCACCTATATACAAAGTGTGGTATATGTAGCTTGGTTTTAGTCCTGGATATTTGAGAGCTAGAGTTGTAGTCATCCAAGGGTTGGGAAATCAGCGAAAATCTTGCTCACTAATCAGTGTTGGCTTGCTTTTTAACAGATTTGCTGGAGATTAAATCATGTACCTTGTTTTCATACAGACTCACTGTCGTGAGTCATGATTATCAATGCAAAGCTTGCATTTGGCTCCAAAGAGTTCTTGTGGGTGGTATAAGTATTAAAGAGTATTCTTCCGTCTCTTGATGCAGAGGTGTACGATGTGACAAGCAGTCGCTCTTTTGCAGACGGGGGTGCATTCTTGACACTTCCAATGTTCTACTTGGAGGGTGAGTTAAATTGATGGATTGTGGGTTTATTTCACTAAATGATTATGTCTTTCTGTATATGTGGCTCACAGTTTGTCAGCTTAAGTACTGCACTGGAATCTGCAGGTATTGTGTTGTTCCCCGAGGACACCCTTCCACTTCGAGTATTGCAGCCAAGATTCAAGGCTGCGGTGGACAGAGCTATGCGGAATGATGAAGCTTTGAATACGCTTGGGGTTATACATGTAAGAGCAAGGCCCCAGGATGGGCAGGTCCATGTTGCATCTGTTGGCACTACAGCTGAGGTGAGAACTTGAGTTTGATTTCTGCTCTGAAATTGGGCCAACTAATCCCAATTTTCTTCATATGTGCTGGATTATTGATCTGCATTGTGAATTATTCTCGGAACAATTTTAGTGTAGTAAAGAAGTGGCGTTCAAGGAGTTTCCCTTGTGTTTTCATAAGTATAGTACGTGTTTTTGTTGTCAACATGTCCTTGGGTTGTGAATTGGGTGTCAGGAATCAGCTGACTTAAATGATCTAAGCCACACTTAATTCATTTTAATCTTTCAATATGGTTTTTATTTAATTTTTTGATGTTTTATCCTGGATGTTTGAGCTTTGCAAACTCAAGGTTTGCTCTTTGGTTCCCTTGTCAAGATTCGGCAACGGCGTCACCTCACAGATGGATCCGTGAATGTGGTTACGAAGGGACGTCAGCGCTTCCGGATCTGTAAGGCTTGGACTGAAGCTGATGGAGCGGTATAGTTTTGATCCTTACATTTTCATTCAGCAAGAGTTTAGAAGATAGTTTTTTGTAAGACTGGATTGTCATCATAGTACATCTGAAGATAAAGTTATTCATAAAATTGTTGACATGTGGCTGCAGCTATTTGCCCAAGTGCAAATTATTGAAGAGGAAACGCCTCTTCACATTCCAAGGGATGCGTTTAGTCATCTAGCTACAGTGCCAACCTTCCAAAGTGGCAAAGTTCCTCGAGCAGCTGCTACCTCTCCTCTTTCCTATGAGCACAGTGATGATGAGGCAACCCTTCCAGCTGGCAGTGACGTCTATGATTTTGATGACTCTGACTCCGATTCTGGACCTGAAGAACAAAGGTTGGTAAGAGGGTTGACTGGTTTAATACAACAGCAGCCTATCTGCATTTTCTGTTGATTTTCACACCTTGTTATATGTGGGCAGGTCTTCGTCTTAGAAGTGCTATACCATTTAAAAGTGGTCACTATGGTTTGATGCCTTTGTCAATACCCCTGCAATCTACATAAGTCATGAAGAATACAAGAATGCAAGCTTGTTTTAGGTTTGGGCAACATGCATACTTGCTGACCGAAACTGTTCTTCCTAGCAGGCACGAGAGTGATGATCTTCTACGAGTTTTAGAAAGAGGCGATGATGAAAGCAGTGAGGAGGAAGAGAGGCTGAGATGGTGGTGGCAGAGGAGAGGAGTACGGCAAAGGGGGGTGGAGAATGGGGAAGAATCTCAAAGAGATATGCAATTAGGTGATGGTTCAGATAATCAGGACCAGCCTATGTACCATGGGGAGACTTCTGGACCAAATGGGCATGTGGCAGGTGTAAAAAGGCCTCGGGAAGATGGTTGGGGTGGTGCTTGTAAAGCCTGGGCAAGTGACGCAGGGAAGTGGAGGCATAGAGCACAACGCACTGCCTGGCCTCACTGGGTTTATCGCCAATTTGATGCCTATGACTTGGCAAGAAGAGCTGCTGGTGGGTTTTTGCTTTATTTACTTGCCATGTGTACACTAACTTACATAAGCAGCAGCAGCCTAGGTCTCTTTGGCTCCTACAGCAGGATACTACCAGGAGATCTTGAGGTTTTACAGATTCATGTTTCTATTCCAACCACCTAGAATGAGGTGATCAATATCTGATGGTTCCAGGGCATTGAAATTTCTATTTCTTAAAAAAAATCCTGACCATTCAAGTTTCTCTCCTCTCGGGGCTTTGAACTAAGGTCTATTGTTTGGACATGCTGTTCCCAAGTCTTCCTTCCTGTCATTGGTTGGAAGGTGCCCTTTCATACACCTGCCTTGAAGGGGGTTGACATTTGTGAAGATTGATCATTAAATGTATTTACACCCAGTTTGTTTAAACTTGTGATTGAAAGACTTTTCATGTTCTTGGATGGCCAGATATGTTGAGGCAAATGGCAGAGCTGCCTCGTATGGAAGCTATGGTACGGACACCTACTTTATTATCATATTACATAGCTAGCAATATGCCCCTTCAGGATGCTACCCGACAGGAACTGCTGGAGGTTGATGGAACTGTGTATCGGCTACGTCGGGAAATTGAGTTGTTGGAGTCGATGGATCAACTCCGGTGTAAACGCTGTATGGTGAGGCCAACTTCCTTGATTGCCTGCACTTATCTTCATGGTTATCAACCATTTCTAACACGTTCCAGGAATGTGTTAGCTCTTGAAAGTATTTCTTCTCGTGAAAGATGTGCTTAGTATTCTGGGAATGGTTATCATAGATGTATAGCACTAAGTACACTATAAATCACTATACTAAGAAGGTCAATCAAGCATTGCTTCATTTATCCGTACTGGTGTTTCATTGCTGGTTTCAGGGCATAATTGCAAGACGTAGTGACATGCTGGTTATGTCAGCGGATGGACCCATCAGCGCTTATGTAAATGCCTTCGGCCATGTACACGAAACTCTCACTTTAGCAAGAGCTCGTGGGCTTAGTTTGGCAGGACAACCTCAGACAACTGCAAACAGCTGGTTTCCTGGGTAAGCCGCACTCCCACTCCTTGGTTCCATTTCTTGTTTATAAGTATAGGTTGAGAAAGAAGAGCATGTAAGTTGTGCATAGGAATTGGCTCAGTAATCAAAATCAATCTTGAACTCAATAGGAGGATTGGTTGGGAGTTCTGTGTTTTGCATACAACACCATCCATGTTTGGTAAGTTTCTGTTGCATACTTGGAGGGAGTGTTTGAATTTGAATGAAGAACGGTATATATTGGTTCATTGAGGGTCAAACTCATTTTGGCATGCCAAGAGGTGCGAAAGTGGGTGTGGCCCTCAACGTACCAAAATAGGTCACTCTTCATTCAAGTCCAATGCTGCCTTCAAGCATGCACAAGTGGAAAGAAATAACTGATATTGTATGCAAAAAATCAGCGAATGGGAAAATATAGGGAACCAACCCCTGAAACAAAGTCCTGTTGAGTTAGAAGGATAACTCTATCATCATTATCACTGATATTCTTTCTGCTTTATCCCCGCGATTTATTTCCTTCAAGAACCTATTTATCTTCATAGATGCCCCATTAATTTTTCTTTTGTCATGGTTTCCAGGTACGCTTGGGTGGTGGCCGAATGCTCCGCATGTACTGAACACATGGGGTGGCGCTATACTGCGGTGGAGAAGGAAACAAGACCTAAAGCTTTCTGGGGCATTCGGAGGTCGCAGCTCGCGGAGAACGGTTCTTGAAATGCCACGAGTGGGACTTTCCGAAGGCGGATGGCATCTAGGTATTTTCTGGTGCGCACTGGATGAGGGGTGTACTGGCTTCTGTGATTCTGGAGACTTGCCTCATCATACGGGGGAGAAGTTTAGTTTTTTTTCTGGTGTAAATACAAATCGATCGACCAGAGCATGAACCCAGGTTAGCAGAGTGGAGTAGGCGAGGTTTCACCTTTTATCCAATTTTCCTTCCCTGTGTGGAAGTGCTCCTCCTGTAGTCTGAAATATAGAACCTCTTTGCGGCTACTGAAACTGAGATATGGCTGCCACGTCATGTCTCGGGAGAGGCTGCTATGTAACAAAGCACGCTTTTAGAAACATCAACCACCACACAACAACCCATCCTCATCCTCATCCTCATCCTCCTCAGCTCATAGTGACAACCTTATTTTTTTGTCCAGAAGGCGGTCGGCCCAACGGGTTGTTCAGTCATGATATGTAGTTTAATATCTGCTCTGAACAGATTTATTGAGGTGAATATTATTGGAGGATGCTGAGGTCATTGTCGCCCTAGTGTTGCTCCATTATTCTTGCCAAGAAACGTGGAGGTTGTCGATTTTGGTCTAACTTTTACGAACATCAATGCACTGTCTGCAATCTGGGGCACAGTCCGGAGGTAATAGCCTCGAGATAGCGTCGACCGAGATGGGTTGGTTTCAAGAGAGCCATGGACTACTTAGTATGGTGTGGATTCACGACGCTGTTATAACACCTAAGGTAAGTGGGCCTCAATTGGACACTTTTCTCTCTCCACCTACTTCTTGTAGGATATCAAACACGCAATTAGTGTGAGATGGTTATCAAACCCATAATGTCCCATAGCCATTTTTCCTCTTGGTTTTCGAAGCTCATACGATTCTCTTGTTCAGTGTCAAAGTGAATATTCTTGTGCTCATCAAATGGTCATATAGGTCTCCCTGAATCATGTTGACTATTCAGCCTAGGATGGTCAACATTTTTGGAGCACGTAATCCAATCTTTATTAGACAGATGTCTTTTTGGTGTCCCACACAAACCACACACCACTCAAATATGGATGTCCACATTTCGGGGGTGTTGAATAAGCACTGGTCTACCTTATTTTTGGGTGCAAAATGGTTCAACAATCTTCTAAAGAACGTTCGGTGTTGTTCTAAGGATTCATACAATGGCTCATTGATTGTGATGGCCAAAAAGTCAATGCCCATCACTTACTCAACATTTATCCCCAAGGTTTTGTGTGTTTTCAAGATTCAGTATGAATCGGGTTTTGCAAGGTTGCTTTGTGAAATATAAGTGAAGCAAAATTGTTGATACAAAGTTGAAGAATGCATCCGTACTCTGGGCCCTTCTCTATAAGGCCATGAGTGTCATGTAAGTTAAAACTTACTGACATTAGTTTGCATGGGTGTTTTGTAGAAGTGTTGATCAATTTAAAATGCATAACATAACATGATTGTATAGCGTGTGAACATCATTTGTTAATGAAATTGATGAAACTTGGTCGTTTGGTTTATCGAAAATGATGTGTACGTTCAAACTTAATTTTCATGCATCTGTAATAACCATTTGAATGATACTCATACTATTATATAATTTTAAAACATGCAGTTTTCATGTCTTATGCATTATTTAAATTTAACTATTTGAAAACGAATAATAATGATAATTCAATTCTTTTCTTGAATAGAGAACTATATTCCCAACAACTCTTCCTCGTAGATTAACACAATATGAAGATTGAAAGTTAATAGCTTTCATAAATATAGCAATTGTGTTGGGAAAATTGTTCACTGGTTAGGAGGTTGGACATGAGCTCAATATGGATATATATATATAATCTTTACAAAAAGAACCGCCAATTGTGTGCTTGTGGGGTAGTACCCCCGAGCTCTTGACCACAATGTGGACTCCAATAAGAACATTGGGGGTTAAGCACATTTATATAACTACTTAAGAAGATTGCATGCATGCTCTTTGAGAAAATTTCACAGATTGGGATTTAGTCATCTTAATCTTGTTCTTATATCATTGGATCCATACATGATTATTGTTTCTTCGATTACGTCTTGTTCATGTGTTTTTTGCACACTGGAAGAGGCCAAAACCTCTTGGAAGTAATTGGATTAGGCTCGTATTGATTTCATTGCAATATATATCAATAGATTCACAAATGAGTGTCCATTGTGTCCTACTTTGTTCTTTCATGGTGGAAACCAATGTTTGGGTGGGTACTTGATTTTGTTAATACCTAAGCTTCGATTCTGGTTTAGAAGTAGTTAAGACCAAAGAACCTCTGGAGAAATTAGGAATTCTTGAGCTTTAAGCCCCCATAAACCACACTTTCAAAAAGGGGCCTTCAACAAGTGTTGAGGGGATTGGAATGGTGATGTGGCAATTAAATTACGGATTGCAAAAATGTTAATGGTCCAAAGGCATCTATCATAATTTTCTTTGGTGTGACCATCTAATGGATGCACCTAATCGAATTGATATGTAATAAGGTGTGTGTGTTAAAGTGCATGCTTTTATGAGATTGAAGCCTTGTTGTGGGAAATCTTTGATAGTCATGTTTTTGAGGTACTTGCAAATATGTATAGAGGAAATAGCAAAACAAAACTAATACCAATTCAAAGTTTTGTGTGAATTTGCTATTAATCTTTGAACACAAGATTCACAATTTTGGATGCCAAGGGACCCACTTAATGATGTTGCTTGCCACAATTCAACCTTGAAGTGGGTTGTTCCACTATCCAAGGCGTTGAATTAAGACACATTGACCTTCGAGTTATGTTTGTAGTCTAATGAGACCTTGGCTCAAGAGATGGTCCCCATGATTTTGCATACAAAACCAATAATTTTCTTCCCACCTACAGTGTGGTGATGGCACAAACACACTTTATGTTTCCATGCTCCGAGGGAATTATTGGAAAATTTGGTTCATTTTGAGGGCCAAACTCATTTCAACACCTCTTGCCATCCGAAAATCCATTTGACCTTCACTGATTTGTAGTAGAGTGTCTTTAATTCAAACCATAATACCTCCGACCATGTACCAAAACCTCACCAAACATGGAAAAGGTGTTTGGAACAAAGAGACCCAGAAACCCAATCCCCAAACCCATTTTGATCCATAAAAATTCCATCAATTCTAAGAGACACAGTCAACCTCAATTTCCACCCTTCCCTCCCACACCCAAGTAGGCATCAGAATTTCCGGATAAAGAATTTTCAATGTCACCAAGAGCATGGTTGGGACATAATTAAATCTCGAGGAGTTTATGTGGCACACACCACCCAACTATGATCTCTTCAGAGGAGGCAAGAGAGCACCCCAGAATGGAGGTGAACAAGGCATCAAAATGACCTCTTGCTCTCCTCTCCTCTCTTCTCTTGCTCACCCCCTCACTCTTAAGGTGGAGACTGCTAAAACTACCACTTCAAGCGCTGAGTAAAGATGCTATTATTAGATTACTAGAAATTTAAATCACTTCTCATTAGCAAATGAAAGGAGATTTCAGGGCCAAAACTGTTGCGAAGTCTGATTGAAAGAATCTTCAATTAGGAGCTCTTAAGAGCTTGTTGTGTGTCAGAGCATGTTTTGAAAATTGGCTGAAACTCCTCTTGCCATCCCAAAAACAGAAAAAAATATCTTAAAATCTAAAATAGGGTATGGTCTTGGGACCCATCACCTTAAACTCCAGATCAGCCTATGCAAGGGTAGCTTGACACCATCTAGTATGACAAGCTAGAAAAGCATGCTTGACATCACTCTTCAGCCATAAGAAAACTTGGATGAGTTTAGTTTATGAATATGCTTCAAACACACGTTTAAGCCAACTCAATGGGAGCTTGATGCCAAGACTTTGTGCATAACTATTGTGCAAGATTTTAGGGTATTGATTTTAGCAATTTCTACATATATTACATTTCAAACTAGGAAAGTGACTCAGTCCCATTCACATTGGACCACCACTTCTACTTTTTGTGGCTTAACCTTGTTCACACTAAGCTTTGCATGTCACAATGGCCATCTAGCCAATGATTCAATTTATTTAACAGAAGGAAAGAAACCAGAAAGATAAAAAATCAAAGTTCATAAAGGGTTCAGTGAACATAGCAGAAGTATACATGATCTGTAGGTCAAAGGCCCATCTCTGTCCATCAAGGTGGTGGGAGTTATTGCACCTCTCATCCCCTGTAGATTGAAATTCCTTGTTACAAAGATATCTCTCGATATATATATTGGATATAAAATATATGACAAAATACTTGCCTTATTTACAGTCACCATAAATATCTATTTCAGTGCAAGTCCCAACCAGAGAAACTAGCACAATTGAAACTTTCCCTGAAAGTAGCAAGAAAACAGTGACTCACAGCTTAGAAGGCTTTGGGTACCAGCCCCATGGATCGTTTGAGATATACTTTGTCACTTGCTTGACTGTAAGATAATTCTCAAGACCCCTGCACACACAAAATCAGACGTTAACCCTTAAAGGTCCAAGGGGCTTCATGTAAGACCTATGTGCACAATTTCTACGAGCCTAACTAAATCTTAAAATCATATTTTTATATATTAAAGAGTTTGGGTCTTCCTTTAGTAGATTATCTTGTGTCAAGGTGAAAATAAAAATCTCTGACAAGCATGCATTTGCAAAGGGTACTCAAGTGTATATTTGAACCCAAATCTCCTATTATATTAAGGCATTCAACCAATTTAAAAAGTGCACATGATGAATGAGCTGATTTCAATTAGCTAAATTCTGACACAATTAGCTAAAATTGGGAGTACATAGTTCAGATACATGTTTTTGCGCATGGAGAGGCATTGGGCATCCCAGACACTTAGAAGTTAACTAGATTTTGAAAGAACAAACCACAGATATCAAGGCCTGCCAACAGCAGATGATTCGCAGTGATTTATAACCCCAAATTGTCAATAAGGCCCACAACGTTTCTCAGGGACGAGGAAAAAAAATTTCCTCGTTGGAAGCATCAACTTACCAAAGCAACCCCTCCCAAATAGCCCTACATTTCTAAATATGTTCACCATAGTTTAGTTTTAGAATTTGGGTTTCACCTGTATGGATTTTAGTCTTCAAGACTTAAATTTACACATCTTTAGATGAAAACAACATTTTGAGCAATGGAAAGTTTCTCATTCAATGTCCATAAAACACTCAATATATGGTGATTTAAGTTGAAGGTAAACTTACCATTCCCCCAACTCTCTTCCAAAGCCACTGCGCTTGTTGCCACCCCATGGAGCTTGGCAGAAGCAGGGTTGTGAGCAATTGATCCATACTACTCCAACCTCCAATGCCTGTCATAAAAACCACTATTCGTATCAGTTATAATCATCAACATTAAGGGTCCTCTCTGTAACACAGAATTTTTCATTGGATGCATTGTCCACTATTGGTTATTGACACTAGTCATGTAGAAGGAATGTATAAACACAACTACTCGAGTGGTTGTGGCTGTGGTTTGAGCTTTGGGCCCACTTTCAACCACAACTATGATTTTCTTGAATTACACACAAGGTTTAATTTGTGGTTGAATAGTACATTTGACCTCATTTATTATTCCTTCAACTGGTGCAACTATGGAGTCAAAGACAAACAATCTATGGATTCTAGTGGAAAATTTGTCTAAGAGTAACTGCCTCCTGCAAATACTCTCCTATGATTTGGCCTCGAAGTTCTCAATTGGTGCCAGATAGTAACTTAAAACAAAATAGAACCGAAACAACCATTCCAACCACTCTCAATTACACCTTGCATCATAATTAGACAAGCAAGAGTAGTTGTGGTTGTAATCAATGCACCTTCCTATCCCTCTTTATCCCTAAAGAAAGTAAATTACAACCATCAACAACCAGAGGGGTGATTTATGTGTTATTCCCCCTTGACTAATCAAATCAAGCTGCGGAAATTTAAGAAGGAAATTATCACTGAAAAGGTGCATTATTCCTGAGAATCCGCAGCAAACTTCTACCATCCTGAGGAGAAAATGAAATACCTCAGCAACCCGCTTGCAACGATCGTCAGCTTTGGAGATAACAGCACCTGCCAGACCATACCTGGCACATAGAAAGGTCTCACTACTCAGTTTATGAAGGTTTACAAAAGCCATTCGTTTCAATTTTTCTGATTGACAGCAAAATTGTCTACCTGAACTAACAATTGGACAAATGGATTTGTATGGAGAACGAACCTACATAAGTGTAACCATACAAGTCCAGGTTCAACCAAGACAAAGAATTTGCAACCTTTCCATTGTCAGTCACTCCAGGAAGCACTGACTTATGCCACAATGATAAATCAATTACTCAGTGGATGTGAGGCATTATTTTGGAGGTCTGAAGAGAACTAGTGATGAAATTTAGTTAAAAAGAAAGGATCTATACAGAACTAGGTGAGAAAATAAATGAAGGCCTTACTGAGTGTTATTGGCCATTGCAATGGCCTCTTCTTCCGTCTTGAAAGTGGACACTGCCAAAACTGGGCCAAAAACTTCATCTGTCCAGATTTGCATGTGAGGTTTCACATTTGCAAGCACAGTGGGTGCCAGAAAATATCCTTTCTTCAAATGCTGCAACCGATACAAAAGTCATCAATGTGGACTCATCAATGCACCTCAGCCAGTCGGATAACATTACCCAACCCAATACTCTTAACTCCGGCGCGGAGTTCGATGCGGCTCCGATGCGGCTCCGGGGAGGTTCGGATGCCAGCTCCGGTGGGTTCGGGTGGGTTGGGGCAAAAATTGCCCCCTATTTTTTTGATTGGGTGGGGCCTTACTTGATCTCATAAGGGGCCTCCTAGAGTAATTTGGGGCCGTAGAACCCAAATTTAGCAAAAAAAAAACCAAAAAAAGTCATCAAGGGGCCAAAACGGGGAGGGCCAGAAAAATGGACCCACCGGAGCTGGCATCCGAACCTCCCCGGAGCCGCATCGGAGCCGCATCGAACTCCGCGCCGGAGTTAAGAGTATTGGGTTGGGTAATGTTAGGGCAGCCAGTCACTCCTGTCTGTACTTTCGAAACTTGAACTTCTACCTTCAAATGTCAAGAAAATTCCCAAGGACTTGAACCTACTTTCTATGAGGGAGGTGAAAGCTCGAAGAAAGGAGCCTTCTCATCGGCGGGAAGGAGCCTCTTACACATGCTTGTTCACTCTAATCCACTTTACACTTGGGAATTCAACTTGAAAGCTATACCAGGCTCACAAAAGAGTTGCCAAAGAAGCGCCAAGAAGCATCAATCATTTTCTGCAATATGAGATTTCATGCCATAAAGTTCAAGGTAGTTGCCCTGTTCCCAAGTCAGATGTGGAACAGCTATGAAAAGCTCTTGAGCGAAATTCTAAGCTACCTCCATGATTGAAACCCCAAGACAATGGGCTTTCAATTATTCTTTGGCTTGTCATGAATGCTTTTTTGTTCAATATCATATAGCCCTTGACATCTCATGTTAAGCATAGCCACTTTACACTTGCTCAGACTAGTGAGAGCTTGAATATTGGTCAAGCTGTCAATAGTTTGAACTCTGAATGAAAGCTTGTGAACTCCAAGTATCAAACTCCTGAAATTTGCAAGTTTGACCTCTAAACTTGATCTCTAGTGTATAAGGGGGCCTTTTTTTTTCATATACTCTTGAGGACCTGGTGCAAGTGTTGACATACTACCAGAAATGCATGGAGAAAGAATATTAGAATACTCACATCAGGTCGCTTGCCACCACAGATAAGTGTTGCTCCCTCCTCTTGTGCTACTCTCACAAATTCTTGTACTTTTTTATACTGTCCAAGAAGAAAATTTGTCAGACAATGGTTTAGGGTTTAGGGTTTAGGAGTCTGAAGGAATTGCCACTGGGTCGACAACTAATTGCTTCAGAAAATGCTAGGTCGGTCGTTAAGGTCACACACCTGGCTTGCACTGACAAGAGGTCCCAATCGGCATTCCTTCTCTAAAGGGTCACAAACCTTGATGCTTGAAGCCCATGTGCCTAGCTTCTTCAGAAACTCATCTGCAATACCTTCCTGTTTGTTTGCAAGAAAATAAATTGATTCAATAGCTATGTACGTAATAGACCTCTGCAAAGTCTCTGGGTCAAGCTCCAGGTGAGTTGGCTAAACAATGGGTTTAAATGCTTATATGCATAAAGTCACCAAACAAGTATTCTTAAGGTTCAAATTAAAATGCTAAAAGAAGAGATTGAACTACGTGCTCAACATATATTAACCATTCTAGGCTCAATAGTCAACAATATTGGGGGAACCTATATCAACATTTAATGTCCTCAGGAATCTCCACTTTGAAAATCGATAGGAAATTCATACAACCTCCAAAAATCACAAGGCAAATATCTACAGACACAATTTGGGACTGGCAATCATCTCGCACTAATTGCATGTTTCACATCCTTGGAGAAGTGGGTGCAAAGCTTAAAGTGTCCATTAAAGGACTACTTACCTTTAAAAAAAAAAGGTCCTTCAAAGAGGCCTCAAATTCCTACTTTGGTCCCTCTTCAGAATATTTTGCAGATAACTCTAATGAGAGTCTTACAAGACATGCAAGAAGAGGAAGCTTCAGAAAATGAAGGCCTGAAAGTTAACCTGCAAGAGAAGGCGTGATGTTGCACTGCAAATCTGGCCATTTGTCCAGAATGCTCCAAACATTGCCCACTCCACAGCTACACAATCCACATCACAAAGCAAGTCAACCTTATGCAATCTGAAGAACATCACAAACTTCTGGAGGCAAAATTGTCATGTAATAATAATAAATGTTGAATAGAATCATGATATATCAATTCAAGTCGTGATAAATACATTACTTGGTTATTCTCTTTTATTGTGTGCCACGTTATACTACCATGTAATTTTTTTTACATAAGATTTAATACTTATATTATAAATTTCATTAGATTATACACCACCCTTCGGAAGTTTGTGATGAAGGTGTATAATGGTAATGCCACAAAAGAGAATGCGGCACAGTACCTTTCTCCACATCAGCATCATCAAAAATAATGATGGGGCTCTTTCCACCCAGCTCTAGTGAGATTGGCTGCACATTTCACAAACCGACAGTCTCAGCACCAACTTGATCATCAGTTTCAGCTCATACACATGGGAAATACTTTGGGCACTCCTGATAAACTGAACTTTCAAATAGAAGGGATCCAAAAGAGAGCATTTAGCAATTACAGTGGATTGATGTGGAGCTCAGAAGCAACTGATCCACTGTGAAGAACATCCATAAGAAACATGGGAATTACATATCATGTAAGAAGGCAAGAATCAAAAACCTTGATAACTTGGGCAGCTGCAGTCATTATTGATTTTCCTGTATTGGTGCTCCCAGTAAAAGCTACCTATATCCAGACAAAATTTGCTTGAAAAAATAAATAAATAAGCAAGATATTGTTGTAGATCTTTCTTCTTACTCTCAAGTAACCCAGCCAAAATGAGTACTGGGTATTTAAGTATTTAGATGCTTACAAAGCAAGTACAAACTCCAAATTTCAATTAACCTGAATAGCAATTAATTTGTGCCTTCTCTTTCGCCATGCCATTTTCTCACTGTACATAAATTAGTCATTCACACATATTCTCTGATAGCTGTGAAGGCACTCAAAAACAGTGCTGTGTAAACTAAATAATTTGTTGGTATGAGCCCCGAATGCAAATATGATACCTTATCTACACCTGGGTGTGAGGACAGAGGAGCACCGGCATCAGGTCCTAATCCTGTTATTACATTAAGAACTCCTCGGGGAAGACCCACATCCTTGGCAATGCCTGCCAGTTCCAAGCATGTACTGCAATCATCCGTGTTAGCTTCACACAGATTTTCCAGCATGTACGAACAAGCATTTGAAAACAGTCCAAACTACAAGACCATACTCAAATGTTTCTTGTAAGCAAATGAAAAAGGATTCCAACTCACCAAAGTCTGCCTTCTTTGGATCCCGTATGCAAAATTTATGAAGGTTCAAAGTTTAATTGGTAGATAATCCAAAATCGTTAGGGGAGCCTAATGTTGAGGTGGTGGACATCCTCAAAATCGATATGTATTATTGTCCAAGGTTTCAGGGCGTTGGTTTCATGTGGGGTATTGTTTTAGCACCCTCTACCATATACCTACAAGCCAGAAAGAGAGTATACATAGAGAGAGATGGTATAGAGATAAAACATAGATGAATTGGGATATTCCTAGTGGATGCAATTGAAGACATTCTTTGTGTCCAAATAAGGTAGATGGGTCTTTGATGGTTGCTTATTTCGACTAGCTCACTTCTCCTAAGAGATGGAACATGCAATTAGTACAACATGGTTAGCAAATCCAAATTGAGGCTGTAACCACTTTCCTCATAATTTTTGAAGCACATATAAACTCATTCTCAAAGAGATTCTCATGCTCATTAAATGGTCATAAAGGTATCCCCAATTATGTTGACTTATTGACCCTAGAATGGTTATCATATTTTGAGCACGCAATCCAGTCTCTTTTGAACACATGTCTTTTTGGTATCCATTTTTGGAGCCACACCAAACGACATATGACTCAAGTATAGGTGTCATAATAAGAAAAGTAACCAAATAAGGGTTGTCTACCTTACCCATTGGCATCAACATTACATGAAAGAGAAAACTCAAACATGACTTACATGGAGGCCATTTCAGATGGTTTTAGAATTGCAGTGCACCCAGCAGCAAGAGCTGGTGCAACTTTCCAAGTGGCCATCAAAAGTGGGTAATTCCTGTATCAGCACATACAAACTCGTTTAAAACCATAGAGCCAATTGTCAAGTGGATATACACAGACACCTTTCCATAACAACAAATAAAGCTTTATCGAGCACAAAAAACAATTCTCTACACATGTAGCAAACTCTTCGTGTTATTCTAAGAACAAGGTGGAATGAAATTTTGATGTTTGGATATCCGTTTCACCAGATTGTAAAGCCTAGAGTGTATAAAAAAAGTACATATCCATACCAAGGAGTGATGAGACCAACAACACCCACAGGCTCCCGCAAAACATTGCATTTGAATTGCTCCATAGGAAGCTCCAAAGGAGCATACTGCCTCTCATCCAATTTTTCGGCCAGATCTGCATAGTACTCGAAGCAGCCTGACACATCATCCTATTACCATGACAGAAGGCTATTAAAATTTGATGAAAGATATTCAGCAATTGTTAGCCCAAGAGATGACCCAATCATCTTAGACTATAGTTTTTGAGGAACACATTGGAAAACCAATCAATACTTCATGTTTTCAGTAGCTATCTTCAACTTGAGAATGACTTGAAAGTAAAAATTGTGAAAGACATACCATATCCCACTCAGCTTCATCAATAGGCTTGCCACAGTCGATCGACTCAAGTTTCGCAAGCTCCGACTTCCTTTCCGCTACCTGGAAGACAATATCCTTGTGAGTATCATGCAAAAACAATACTTACAGATGAAGGTAACCAGGGAATGGAAATTGGAGATAAACTTATTGCAGAGACTACAAGGTTCCGAAAATCATTCAACAGTAAGACAAAGAACAAAAATTTGAGAGAGACTCTATTGATAGAGATCATTGTGGAGAACAAAAAACCTTAAACCTGAGATCTTCGAGTAGGAAAGAGAAGAAAATTGGAAACTAGTACTTTCAGGGCGGAAGGAACAATTAAATTATAAAGTTACCTCTTCTTGGTCAGGAGTTGGTTATTTTGCATACAACACCTTCCATGTGCAGTAAGTTTTTGGTGCATGCTCAGAGGTAGTGTGGAAGTTTGAACAAAGAACATTCTATGTCGGTTCATTGATTGAGGGTCAAACTCTTTCTGGAATGCCAAGTGGTATTAAATAGAGTTCGGCCCTCAATAAACCAGAAATAGGTTGCTCTTCATTCACATTCAAACACTACCTCCGAGCATGCACCACATGTGGAAAAAATATTGATTTTGTGTGCAAAACAACCAGGGGAATATCATAGGGGATCAACTCCCAACGAAAAGTCCCACTGAATAAAAAGATACCTCTATTGTAACCATGTTAATTTGAAATAATAATCACTCAAGTCCCCAGAGTTCAAAAAATCGGTGCTCACCCTTTTGGCAATGGCACGAAGATATGTCGCACGGTGTTTACCACTTGCTTTTGCCCAATCTTTTCCTTTGTTGCGATAAAAAGCTTCCTTTGCTGCCTTCACGGCGGCATCAACATCCTCAGAGGTTCCGGCAGGAATGTCTCCTGCAAGCACATTTAATCAGCTACAAAAGTAGCTACTGACCAAGAAAATCCAATCACAAGGGTGAAGAAAGGTAAAAAGACACAACGTTCCTAAGGAATGCCCCTTCATCTGTAAATACAAATCTCTGAAAAATGCATCAGATTGTATTAGCTGTTTTGCATGAGGGAAAAACCTTAAATTTTGATTAAGGGGCATTTCACACTCAAGCTTGAGGGCCCACAACCATTGAAATCTAAAATCCCTCATTGGTGGAAAATGTAGAGACTGTCCCACTTCACTTTACAATAGAGCTTGAGGGCCTTAAGGACCAAGGAAGTTTAAATGTATGAAAAACCTACGTGGATGGCATGCAGTGGATAATGTTCTATGATCTGCCAAATATTACATAAAGCCCACCTCAAAGACACTGGTCTAACACGAACCTGGGAGAGCATGACACTTGAAAATCTCATCACAACCCTTGACTTATTATAATGAATTGTGTACAAGAACCCACATGAATAGGATGGTAATGAAATAGGAGTCAATTGAGAGCCCAGTTGCGCATGTCTTCACACTACTACACTTGAAGGCCTGTGACCACACATACTTCAATCTAAATTTTCACAGTACAGCCTTTGGATGAGTTTCAAGGGACCTCACATCATGGTACAGATTCATGGTCATCGCCCTTGGCCATAAGGTAGATGTGCTAATTCAGTTACTTATCTTGGTTGGACACCTATATTTGAGTGCTATGTGGTTAGATGTGGCTCCGAGAACTAAATACCAAAAAGATATGTATTTAAAGAGATTGGACTACGTGTTCAGAATATGATAACTATTCTAGATTGGGGGGACCTAGACAACGACTTAATGAGCATGCAAATCTTCACTTTGATAATGAATAAGATACTCATATGAGCTCCAGAAATTATAAGGAAAGTGGCTAGGGCCTTGATTTGGATTCGCTAACCATCTCAAACTAATCATGTGTCTCAAATCCCAAGAGAAGTGGGCTAGTTGGAAAAAGTAACCATTTAAGACCCATCTACCATAGTGTAAAGTGGCCATAAAGATACGGGGCAAAACAAACCGCAAGGCTCCTCTGTGGTGGGGTTTATAACCAAGATGCGTTTGCCTTTGATTGGCTCCACCCACTCCCCATCAATGAAAAGCCCTCGCCTCGGCACCTCAGAATCCAGCCCCATTTTGATCTCTGCGTAGACAAAGCTTTTACCCAAATTGTGACCAGAGTACAAGGCCCTGCACAACCATCAGTGCAAAGGTAATCACAGTCAGATGTGAGCAGATAATGACATAAAGATTTTCATCAATAACTAAGCACCAGAACCACTCCCCTTACCCTTTCATTGAATTTATAGTAGAGTTATCCTCTAACCCAACAAGACTTTTGATCAGGTGATGGCTGTTTTGCATACCAAACCTTCCATGTTTGGTATGTTTTTGTTGCATGCTTGGAGGTAGTGTGGAGGTTTCAACAAAGAACATTCTAAATCAGTTCATTGAGTATCAAACTCATTTTAGCATGCCAAATGAACCTGAATGAACCTCAGGATATAAGTTATTCTTCATGCAAATTCAAACATTTTCTCCCTGCATACACCAGAAGTAGAAAAGGATTATTGATATTGTATGCAATACAACCAATGGAAAACCATAGGGGACCAGCTCCCGATGAAAATTTCCCATTGAGTTTAAGGATTACTCTATTGAACGTGATTTCTTGCCAGACAATTGACATTGATGCTGCAGTTGCTAAAACGGAGTGATGGAGTTGCCCAGAGTTCCATTTCAAGAATTCTAAGCTTGATGAGGTTCCCATATATTTTATTCATGAGAGTAAAACCCATCTTACCTGATTGATTTTGATATGGAAACCCGACCCATTCCACAGGAGCTAAACCTCACAGGTACTTGAAAGGAAGCCATGAGTCCATACCTCTCCACCATCTACACGATTTTTACTTGCATTGAGTAATTTTAAGCTACCATCAACATTCCACATTGAAAGCCACATTGCGAAGTCTCTCATCAGGAATCTTAATCCACAGCTGCTTATTGACTCAATTGTTTTCTAATCACATGACTTTGCATCACAACTAATAAGCACTGAGCTACAAATGATCACATTCCTGGAAATCAATCATGTGCAGAAGCATTTGAAAACAAGACCCCAATTCTGGCATGGACAATGACAGGTTGCTTGCAGAGCAGGATAATTTAAACTTTCAGCCTATCCATGTTTGACCTAATTGTGATTTTTGCTCATACATCCATGGCTCTCCCTTCACTGTTAAAAATCAATAATACTCCATTGAAAGCCTTGAACCTTATTCGAGCTCTAACTGCCCGATTGGCATGATGGGATCGCGCATTGCAAGAATTATGATTTTGATAGATTTGGAGATTCAAGTATTGCAAACTCACATGAATCTCAAAACCTTCAGCACTCCAATCTCAAATACTTTGTTAAATGTCATCCATAACCTTCAACACTTAGGACCACTGAATCCTCCCGAAAGTTGAAAATTATGGATGACATCAGAATAACAGAATGCTTCAAATTACGCCAAGATTCCATAGATTCCCAAGATCTCAAACCAACTCAACCATTAACAAATAGCGAAACAGCATTCATAATCCTAAACCTTTCCAGTGCACCCACACTTTCGGTCCTCCCAAATTCAATACCCACCGACCAAATTTTGATGTGCAATCTTTGCTTACACAGGCAGATTCGATGTCGGCAACTTACAATTTGCAAAACCTAGCTCCAAATTCACCATCGCTCTAAAACCTCACATCCAAATCCTCAAACGTCAATAACCCACTGCCACAGCCTAACCCTCTATACGTACCCACAAATCTTCGATCTCTCAATCCGTTATGGATGATATCAGAAAACCAGGATGCTTCAAATAACGCCAAGACTTTTCAGAGATGCGAACCTCTCAAACCGGCTTGAAACCCCATACAAGCGAAACAACATTCATAATCTTAAACCTTGTCCAATGCGTCCACATTTCCACCTCCCCAAATTCCAACACACACCGACCAAATTTTCATGTACAATTTTTCCTTACACATGAGGATCAGATGGTACCCCTAAAACTATAAATCTCCAAAACCTAGTTCTAAATCCGCCGTAGCTCTAAAACCTCACATCCAAACCCTAAAACATGAAAAATGCCTACCGCCATCGCCCAACCCTCTGGGCTATCCACAAATCTGCGACCTCGCAATCCGTGAAGTGATTGGCGAATTTCAATTAAATTTCTCAGATCTCCTTGAGTGAAATAAACCATGAGTGACAACTAATAGTCGAAATCTCATCGAATCCAAATTCCAAGTTCCTCAGAAAACCTCTCTCACTTTCTTACCTTGTGCATATTTGAAAAACACCTTCTCTTTGTGAATCGTTACAACTTCTCTCCAACAACCCTTATGATTTGAAGTATGTCCTCTTCTTCTCCTTCTTCTCCTTCTTCTTGTGTATCAATCATGTGCTTTTTGTCACATGAAAAATGCACGACGGTGAGATTGACCCAGAATGTACAGAACGGGTACATTGTAGGGTTCCAAAGTTGTGGCCTAGGCTTTAGACAGGCTTTAGACAGGCTTTAGACAGGCTTTAGGCTTTAGACAGGACGCAGTGTATAAATACTGTGTACGGTGTATAAATACTGGATGTTGAGTATAAAATACTTTATACGATGGCGTATGAGCCGCGATTGGTCGGATTGGTGAGGTCCATTTTGAGGAGTTATGTGTAAAGTCAAGTGTGGGATCCAACATTTGGTGGGTTGAAATTGTACCCTTTAAGTCATCCAAGTTTCCTTGAGGTTAGATTTTAAAATATCCAAGGATCAATGTTGCGCTATAAAAATATTGGTTTTCTAGGTTGTCATAGTATTGATGGGTGGGATCAAGCTAGCCTTGGATAGTTGGTATGGTTTTAGGATGATGTTTGTTGGCTTTGTCTAGAGGACAGAGACTATGCATTGATTTCTATGTTTCAAGAGCAAATTTCCTAACCACTTTGCGTTCACACTTGGATGTTACTTGTTCCTGATATTTTTGGTCCACTTTTTTTAGCGTGGATGGTGAAAGCTTGCATACCTTGGACAATTAATCAACTAATTCAACTATTAGTTAACTAGTTGCCTTTCGTAACTATAGTTGTTCGCGATTTGACCTGCCAGAGAATGTAGTTAATTATAGTTGCTCTAAAATCTAGTTAAGTATAGTTGTTCCCTAACATGTATTGAAAACATTTGATTCATTATGATTGGTTATAGGTAAAGTAAATAGCCATGAACTGGAATGAGCAAAGTATACAGCTATAATTGTAGTCTTTCATAAGGAAGGATAGAGCCTCACGGTTCTACCGTTTTCTTGTTTTTAAGATTTTAAAGTTTTTTGGGGGATTGAAAGAGGAGGTCCAATGAGTTTCACGTAGCTTCCAAATTGAGGTTATGAGTTCTGAAAAGGAAATTTTCTCAAAGATGGACCAAACTCCAAGCTTTTGTCCTTTTCGGACGGATTTTATGGATAGCTACAAACTCCTTACACGCAAGGTGAGGTTCATTTAGGATGAATATACAAGAAACAAAGTTGGGGTCCAAAACACTATTGTATGGACCTTACTTTTGGACTCAAGATTGGACCCAAGCTTGAAGTTTGGCCTCTCAAAGTGGGTGGAGTGGTTTCCTGAGTTGGGACCATCAAGATTTGGCAAGAATGTGGTGCCACATTATTGGTAGCCCAAGGGGTGGTTTCTTCAACCAGTGTCAAACAAATAATTCATTCTCAAGATTCCATTACAACAAATGAGAAATTCGACCAAATTCTCATGTTTTCTATACAAAAATGAGGATTTTGGACAAAGTGTTCATTAAAGTGTGACTTACTATTTGGATTTACATGGTGCTATATCATTTTATTGATGAAATAAAATTTTACCAAGTAAAGTTGTCAATGTTTTATAATGTCCAAACTATCAATTTAACATTTGTTGGTAAAAGATGAGATGTACAATAAATATATATAGCATTGCGTAATTCCACATAGTAAGCTTTTCCTAAATATCATATTCAGTGTAGTTATAGAGAGATATGAATTTGTGGCCTCTACGTAGACTTACTCATCGCAAAGGTGAAAACGTAATGATTTATCTCGCTTGAAATTATCCAGAAGTGAGAAATTATCTCACTCAATATTATGTAGTAGTGCGGAATTATCTCGCTCGAGATTTTCTAATAGTACGAAATCATAAAGGTGTGTGAAATTACCGATTGCAGCAGCGAACGAGCGAGTGGCAGGACCAATGCGACCAGTCGCTGCCACTGCTATAAAGTTATTAAAAAGCTCAACCTTGCTAGTGAGAATCGATGATTGGGGTGGGTTGGCACAATTATAACGCCTAATGGTGCACACCCGAGTATATAACCCACCCCCACACTCGGGGATTGGTGGCACTCAAGTAAAGTCATCTGGTAACAAAAATCGGATGAGTCCATCAAGAAGCTTGGATGGAGCTTACTTTGGTGAAACGCCTCCAAGTGGGCATATAAAACTTATTTTCTCTGTCATAGCTATTATGAATTACTAGATATATTGTAAATATCAATTAGTTGGCAAGGGGCAATGATGTGGCCTTGGATGCTCTAAGCTTATTTTCTAACCTCTCATGAGTTGTTTTCAAGGCATGATGTAGCTTTGAATTTCACATGGTTATTTTGAAAAATATCGCAAGATATCAACGTGTGCGATATATAATTATGACGTGTTGTCATAGATATATATATTTTTGCACGGGTGTGATTGCTCAAACATTTGCAATATGTCAAAATAATATATATCACCTTACGGTAAATTGGTGAACTCAAAAAATCAATTCAATATTTTTATTATCATATAATGACATTACTTGAAAATAATTAATATACACAACATGATTTTAAAGATGATACAATATGTGATGAGGATAAAATATTGCAATAATTCAGATAGGCTATAGTCAGAAACTTATGATTTTCTGAGTATACCCCATCCATAACGTTGTCCCACAAGTCTAATTCCAAATAACATACCATTTATTATACCTTATATTATATTACTTAAAAAATAAGATTGATTTTTATATAATTTTTGTTATATGTTTTATATTCTATCTTCCTTATTTCATTTTGGTCATTTTATAAACACTTGCACTAATCTATCATTAGACTGACAATGATCATTTTAAGTGGTAAGTCACAAAATCATAACCTCAATGTTAATGAGGATTTTGTAATGTTTTTGACCTCCAAGTTAATCACGTACTTCATTGACGGTTTCACTTCCGGAATGAAATCCCAATCAATTGCTTATTTACTAAGTGGAAGTGCACATATATATATGTATGTATGTATGTATATAATGGATTTTAGACCTTGAAGGTGAAGTGCATTCAATATGGGATTTGTAGTCAAGCGGCCTTCCAGAATGCAAGGGCAATGTTTTTTTCAAAGTTGGGCAAGGCGGACAACAATTTTCAGTCGGGTTTAGTAAAATTTCTCTAGAGGGTTGCCCCAACACGGATTTGATACCTCCGACAGTTCGTGAGGGGGTATTTAACGTCCGCCTTGTATTGTTGCCTAAAGTATTGGATTAGACTAGGATTTTTAAAACTACTAAAACTTGGTATTTTTAAGACCCTTGAGACAAGAAGCCGATGGCGTATGCAAATGTCTCGAGTGGTTCATCTCAGCAGAGAATGTGCATGAAACTCTGAAACGATGTTTGGCAAGGCCGCCCACCCATGTCACTGGGGTGCTCCATGGCCCCAAGCGCATACTAAATTTGGGCCTTGGGAGCGCCCCGGGCCCATCGACGGCCCCCATTCCACGCGGGCAGCTACCCCCTGCTAGGGGGCATGCAAGGCAATGCAGGGCAAGGCAAGGCTTGGGCCCATGGAGGAGGAAAGGGGAGTCTGGGCCACTTGCGCCACTTCACACATGAGGCTAAGAGCCCGGACTTGGACACTTTCACACTTGGACTATTTTAAAATATTGTTCTCCCTCTTTAGTATGATGTATTTAGGAAACACAAAAAAAATTATATTATCGAGGTGTTGTCTTCTCATTAATATGACAAATGGCATAAAGTTGTCGTATTATCGAGGGAATACAAAAACATAAGTAACTTAAACATATATCAATGGGGTTACGCAATATAGATGGTATGACTTCTAACTTATAACTCCAAACAAACACAAATGTTCTCAATACCTCTTGAAATAGAAGTCCAAAGATCTATGGTGTTGCCTACCCAAGTTAGCAACTGTCATCTTATCTAAATTCCCTACTAACCTTTGAAAACTAATAATTTCACTAACACCAAAATATCAATATTTCTTTAATAAGAAACTAAACAACAATGATGCATGACGTTTAGCATCAATATACTAGTGATACTATATCACCCATGTAAAAGGTAACATACTAGGCAAGAGGCCACTCCAACCCTAATCATGTCCATTCTACACTAGTAACTTAATTATCATTAAGTTCTCAATGATAAGTGAAGTTTCCAAGTAGTTTTCAAGTAGTTCCCAAATGAAAATGGATGTATTTTAGATGTACATAACATAGATGAAAGGAATTTTAGCATTACCTACCTCTTTGATATGACAAAACGGAGATTCTAAATTTCACATTATCGAGTGTCATAGTCATATAAAAGAGGGAGTTTTGAACTAAAAAATTTGGTTGCACAAAAATGTGAAATAATATCAAGGGTGTTGTATAAATGAGTGTTGTATAACCGGGTTAGATTAAACCACCTCTTGGAGGTAGGTCTAACACAAAACCGGGAGACCATGGCACTCCAAAATCTCACAACCATTGATTTATTTGATTTTATCATGTGTGAGGACCCGCATGGATAGAAATTCATTGAAATAGCATTTGGTTGAGAGCCCAGTCATATATGGCTTCACACTACACTTGAGGATCCATGACCACACTACATGATTTTGGAGGTGTCTTGGGTCGGCCTTTGTACACTTTCTTTTGGACTCTCACAATTTCATGGTCACGGCATTTGCCTCGTGTGTGAAGTGATCCTAAATGCAACCTACAATTAGAAAAGATGATAGGAGGGGCTTATGAGGGGATTTAACGATCAATTCACAAATGAATTAGACCGTCAACTTAAATAGCTTTTAGGATAGGCAAACCACATACCACTCAAATACAGCCTATAGGTGTCCCAATACCAAATAAGGATTCTCTACATTAGATGTAAGCAATTGCAACCCTGGACTTACACAACTACCCCTTGCAATTTGAATAATGCAAGGAATTCAATTACACAAGGATATTAAATGATATTAAATAAGTGAATTACATTCATGCTTCAAGGTCAAGAAAATCTAATATATTCATCAAGTAAGGTTAACCCAAATATGAATTCGCCATTGTGTTCAATTAGAAGCATATATTGTTTATTGAAGAAGATGGATTTGTAAACAATTTAGATGATGTGGGAGAAAACAAAGCCCTAAATTCAATCCGCTATCTCCAACCATGGATGATATTGGTGTATGAGATGATGGTTTTGATATAGTACAAGTGCAAAAATAAAAAATTAAGGATCTTCCTCAAATCCAAGTTCGATTGGCAGAGCAAAATGATCTATATGTTGAGTTGGGTCAAGATTTCTTCACAACATACAAGATGAAAACTATAGATTTACAATATATAGATTACGCAATCAAGAGGTTGAATGCCCTAAAAAACGAACTCCAATTTGTCTTAATCCCTCAACCAATTTATGGAGGTATCTCTTTACCTCATGCTGGTAGTAATATCGCTTCAATTCAAGCCAATGTGTCAAGGATCACATTTGGGCATAAGAGGCCATTGAATCCTAAGAATAAGGATGTAGTTGGTTCGAGTGGGGACACGAACCCGTCACAAACATCAGGTACTTATACCACACTATGATTATTGAAATTACTATCAAATAAATTGGTATGGTTAGTTAATAACATAATTTTATTGTTTCCATGGCCCATATATAGTATCACCGGCATATTGATGCTAAACGTCATGCATCATTGTTGTCTAGTTTCTAATTAAAGAACTCTACATATTTTGGTGTTAGTGAAATTTGTAGTTTTCAAAAGTTAGTAGGGAATTTAGATAAGATGACAATTACTAATTTGGGTAGGCAACACCATAGATCTTTGGACTCCTATTTCAAGAGTTCTTGAGAACATTTGTATTTGTTTGGAGTTATAAGTTATAAGTCATACCATCTATGTTGCTTAACCTCGTTGATATATGTTTAAGCACATATTACTTATGTTTTCGTATTCCCTTGATAATACGACAACTTTATGCCATTTGTCATATTAATGAGAAGACGGCACTTCGATAATACAATTTTTTTTATGTTTCCTAAATGCATCATACTAAAGAGGGAGATTATTATTTTAAAATAGTCCAAGTGTGAAAGTGTCCAAGTCTAGGCTCTCAACATTGTGTGTGAAGTGGCCCAAGTGGCCCAGACTCCCCCTCCCTCCTCCGTCAGCCCGGGACCTGCCCTGCCTACGGTCTGGCAGAGGGAGCGCCCCAGTAGGGGTTGTCACACCTCCTTGGAGAATGGAGAATGGAGAATGAGGAAAAAGACGAGCCAACATGATAACTTCTTCATGGAGAAAGGTGTGACACCCCTTTGTGGAGAATGAGAATTACCATTGTTGCCCGCATGTGGTAAGAATTTGTGCTCTATTCACACGCTCGGGTTTGAAGTCCAATCAACTAAGAGTGGCTTTATACACGGCCTGGGGCCGGCCGGAGCACCGGCCCGATTAAACCCTCAATCCAACCCCACTTTATGAACTTTTTTGGGGCCTAACCTTGTCACATGTAAAGTAGTGAGGCCCGATTCTTGGGCCCGATGGTCTTGAGGGTTCAGTTTCATAGAACTTTCCGTGGTCAATGCCCGGTGTTCTCGACATTTAAGTTTCATGACACTTAATACTATGGGGGATGACATCTATAGGGTTGTGGTTAGCGAATCGAAATTGGGTCCCACTAGATTGAATTGGGGCCTTTGAATCTATTCTAGTGTCAAAACGTTCTTATAAATTTATCTACCATGTTCAATGGATTGACCGATGGGTGTGGTTTAAAAGGCACACCATATTCTTGATTAATGGCTTAAATGTTTCATTTTTGTCTTAAGTGCATAATTAGCACCTTAATTGTTGTGTTATTAGCCTAATGCTATCATATTTACATTAATTGTTATCTTGTTAGACTAATCCAAAGCCTAAGATCATAGGCTTGATTAAATGCTTAAATGTTTCATTTCTATCTTAAGTGTGTGATTAGCATCCTAATTGTTGTGTTTTTAGCCTAATTCTACCATATTTGTGCTAATTATTGTGTTAGTGGACTAACCCATTGAATAATGCACGCCAAATTCTTGATTGACAACTTAAAATGTTTCATTTTTATCTTAAATGTATGATTAGCGTCTTAATTATTGTGTTATTACCCTATTGCTAACATACTTATACTAATTGTTGCCTTATTAGACCAACCCATAGCCTAAGCCATACCATATGCTTGATTAAATACTTCAAAGTTTCATTTTTATCTTAAGTGTATGATTAGCACCCTAATTGTTATATTATTAACCCTAATTAATTATAAAATGTACTTACTAGAATTAATCATGATTTAAATGGAATAAACTCCAGTAAATATAATTTATGATTAATTAGGCTTAATTAATTTGGTAAGCATATTTTATGATTTAATTGGGCTTAATTAGGATTAATTAGAATATATTAGACTTAGTTGCATTCAATCTTACTTAACTAGTTTAAATGCATATGAAAACTTTGTGATAGTAGAAGGTATTAACTATATTATATATAATGTATTAACATATATATTAAATTATTATTTAAAAATAAAATTTAGTTTCATTTTAGAATGACAAAGTCCCTTTGAATTGTAAGTGACAAAAATTGTAACCTCAGTGCTAATGAGGATTTTGTAATATTTTTGACTTCCAAGTTAATTACATGCTTTATTGGGAGTTTCACTTTGAAAATGAAATCTAGTCAATTGCTTATTTACTCAATGGAAGTGAACATATATATTGGATTTGAGACCTTGAAAATGAAGTGCACTAAATATGGGATTTGTGGACAAGTAGCCTTCAAAAATGCAAGTACAATAGTTTTTTCGAAATCGGGCGGGCGGGCAACAGTTTTCGGTCGGGTGCAGAAAAAATGTCGGGGGGCTACCCCTGACAGAATATCCCCCCCCCCCCCGAAAAGTTTGTGGGGGGGGTACTTAACGTCCTCCCCATGGAGGATGAGGTCCCAAAAGTATAAATTTTAAGGCTTAATAAATGCACTGACATGGTCCAAAGGGTTTTGCGGTGAGAGAGGCAAGAGAGGTGGTCTCGTCACAGTCCGGGGAGTTTTATACAAAAATCGGTACATTTCCGATCTTTTATAAAGACATTAGGATTTTTATGTTTTTGCTTGGAAGCTACCTAAATCCAATTTTTATTCTCGGTTAAAAACTAATATTTAACTTTACCATTCTGTAATTTTCCGACTTTCTCAATTTCATTTCGGTATGTTTCCGAAGATTTGTATTATATATCGGATTTTTTTTTTTAAATATTGTAAAAAAATTTGGTGTTATGCTTTTAAAGGGGTGAATTTGTGTTGATAGAAAATCCAAGTATCCTTGGAAGGATTTGAACCTTGCCAAGCCCCCACCAACTTGGGACCAAGGATTTAGCCTTTAAAAATATATATAAATCCAAAAAGGGTTCATACATTATTTAGAGGCTAGTTAGTACAACAATACATGCAACTTTTAAACATCCGTATCCTCATAATTAGAAAACATTGTTGAACTTACTGAACAAGATGCATCACTTGCAGAAGACACAAAACGTGAAGGATTAGCATATAAAAACCGGTATTTGGTTCCAGGTTTCCACAAAGGAATTGCCTCTTCAATAATATTATCAAAATTTTCATTTGGTCCCTCTAAAGCAATTCTAAGCATAGCTTCCAAATTTTTACTCCCAAGTTTGTTTCACATTTGTGTTTTTATTAAATTTTGGACACTAAATCCTAAACCCTAGACCCCAAATTTCATCCCACGCTTTGTACTTCATGGCGCCATGCACAAAACTGCAGTGTGATGTCAATGTGAAGTCTTAGAATCGCTATGAGAGATCCAGGAGATTCAAGAATTGTTGTGAGAAATTCAAGAGATCCAAGAGACGAGCATTGGTTCTGCACAAGTTTGTTTCCTACTCTTCAAGACTTATCTACAAGATTTCAAGAGATTCACGACCTCCGAAACAGATGTCTCCGACTGGATTGCAGTGGATCACCGCACCGAACTGAACCTCCGAACTGGACCTTCATCCTGGACCTCCGAAACAAATGTCACCAACTGTATCGCAGGTGGATCGCCGCACCGAACTGGACCTCCAAAACAGATGTCTCCAACTAGATCGCATGTGGATGCAGAAACAAGGGACTCAAACTCCTTATACTTGTGAGAGAGGGTCCTTGGGTGCTTAGAGCCTCAAAACCCTAATTGGCCCAGTGAACGGAACCAACCCTAAATTAATTAGCCTCCATGGTTCTTGACCTTATGAGTCATGACTCTAGTATTACCCTAGTAGAAATTTCCGCCCTATCCCTAGTCCCTTCGGCTACTTGCCTAAAATTTAAAAATTGGCTCGGTAAATATCCTAAAATATGATGCCTCAACCAGCTATATTGCCGATCTTTTCTCCTTTGAACCGGTCAATTTCCGACCTTAACAACTTTAAGTCGGTACCTCGTCCGAATCATTGCGAAACTCATTCGGAAATCTCCAAAAAATTTCGGCTAGCTCGTAACTAAAGTTCGGTACTCCCCATTCATTGGGTCTCGTAGGAAAGGCAAGGGCCAATGTCAGGAAAATACCATTTCAATAATATTTTAATGAATCTACCTTTTAAGCACCTTAATTACACCATAGCCCATGAGACATACCAACACTACCTTGCCCTACACCCTTAAAAGCGGCTCACACGTGTTTCACCAAACAACGCGGGACATCTAGAACTCAAGAATTCAAGTGAAGATTTGTTTTTTTGGTCTACCAAATGCAATGTTTGGAATTTTGGGGCTTGTAATATACCGTTGGAAAGGTCTTTAAAATACCTTTCCAACGGTATATTACACACCCCAATATGCTTACAAAATGCAGTTGCAAAACAAAAAAGAAAAATCTGTAGTCACTTAGTGACTGTAGATTAGGGTAGTCAAAAGAAGCGCAATGGGAAATCTTCTAACATTAATTATCAAAGAATTGGAAATTAGTGTTGAGCAAGGTAGGGTGATAATAACATTAGATATTATCAAACACTAAATATCCTATTTAGTGTAGTGACAACACAAGGTACATGTCACAAGTAAATTACATTGAGCATGTACAAATTAAATTGCTCATTTTATTTTATTTAAAAAAATTGTTGTGAGAAGATTTGCAAGCCACATCTTCGACACATTTAACAAGAAGTGAAGACAAGTGAAGCCCAAGAGAAGACAAGGAATGATCAAACTTAATTTTTTTTCAAAATTGCCCTTTTTGGGCATGTATTAAAAAAAAAAAACACCTTTACTTCTTGCTGCATGGTCATTCCTCTTGGTCCACATTCGGTTTACACCTAGTGAGGGGCCCAACGGCTTTGTAAATCAATTTTTTAAGAACTCGGATCGTGAAATGTAGACCATGAACTCGTACCGCGGAATAAGGCATTTTCCATGGGACGAGTTCATGGTCTATGGTGTAAAGCACCCCTGAAGTAAGTCTAGAATGGCAAAGACCGGTAAGTGAAGTATGTGGTGTGACAACCAAGGGCCAACCGCCCTCACGAAGTGGTTAAATTGCGGTCTCCTGTCTCCAGTAGACACAATGCACCAACACTCGCAGGACAGCCTGCATTCACAAGCACTTGCACTCGATCGCTCTAGCTCCTCACTGCATTCATTCACTCATTCATTCAAGGCACTTACTTTAATTGCATTTGGCAAGATTGTCGCTCGCTCGTTACCATGGCTTCGACCATGCCCTCAGAGATGGAGACAATCCATCCCCAGTTCCGCTTCAGTGAGGCCGAGGTACACTACCTCGGTGTATTTCTTGAGGAGGAGCAGCAACCGCTGGCAGCTCCACACATACACAATATTCGAGCGCCTGATCCTGCACAGGAGCACCTGGATCGCACTGCCGTTCCAGCAGGTGGTCAAGTGGAGGATGAGGCAGCTGCACAGCGGTGACGATCGAAGCAAGGTGGGCAGGATTATTTTAGCTAGTAGCTCAATTGTTGTTGTGCATTTAATTCAGGCTCATGCTAATAACCTCTGGTCAACTGGAATCGCCCATCAGTTGATTGGTTAGAATGTTGGATGAAGACCACAGTTTGTGAGTCTCTGATGGCACGAGCCCTTGCAGGAGTGCCTGACTAGTACTGTCACCTTCTCTTTCAATCACGTGTGCCCATCTCCACCGTAATTTTTTGTAAAATTTTAAGTCATGAAGAACCATCCCTCCATGAGCTTCATAATACATCTCTGTGGATGATAACTTCAGTGTATTGGAGATGACCTGTTTTTCTCTTCCCCCGTTCTCTTCCTTTCTGGCTCCCCATGCCTTTATCTAAAGAGTGAGAATTTACTTGGGTTTCATAGGACTCAATTTATTTTATTTCAGTACAGGTCTCACTAGTGGTACGCGCTCTTACGTGGATTGCTAGTTAACTTGGTTTCCTGATGCACTCATCAGTAATAGGAGTGTCGTTGCTGCTTCCTTCTGCCTAGGTGTACGAGGGAGTGAAGCTGGAGTTCTCACCAATCTCTTACTGAGGAAGGCGCATCGGAAGGAAAAGCAAGCGAGCGATGCTAGCGCAGGGTAGCCTTTGCTAAAATTTGTAGAGGATTAATTCAAGCCATATCATCGGCCCCCAGAGTACTGTAGACACACATATTGTATCTTGGGGGCGTATGATCTCGCCTTTCCTCGTCACTCACTTTGAAATCAGAAATTTTACTTTGTGATTCTTGCAATTCCGTTTGCGACGCTGTGCTGGTATTGTGCTCCAGTCCCGCAACAATATTGTCATCTCCGAATGCAGGGCAAAACTATTGCCGCTGCGACCCATCCTCATTCTTGGTTTCTACAATACTCCTCCGATATGGAATCCCCCCTGTATCTTCGAGTCAGGTGTCTTTCCCGAACAGAGTGAGTTGGCAGCGACAATGCGCGAGGCGATACGATCTGTGGGCGTCTGGTGAAGTGCATCAAAAATAGTGTGAGTGCTCCTGAGTTTACAGTTTCCCTTCAGCCGACTAGGAGAGACGAAGCAAACCAGCGGAGGCGACAGGGGATTGATGAATGTTTTCCCCCTCTGTTAGCCTTCCTGTTTCTGATAGGGCTTACTTTCATCCACGGAGAAACTGCAGCTGCGATTCCTCCTATGATCGGGGAGAACCGGCTGGGTTTGAGAAATCACCGGTTGAGATTCAGAAATAACCGGTTGAAGTTCAAGATTGCAGGAAAATTACCTATCATTCTAGAGGGATTTATAGTGGAGTATACCCCAATTTCGTAAAAGAAAACCAAAGGATGTCAACAACATGTAACCGGTTGGACTTGCAAACACTAGGATCTCAACCGATTATGAATGCCCAATAATCTCCCTGGACACTGCACAAATGTCACACACACACACACTCTAAGGGCCGCTTTACACCTAGAGGCCGGGCCAATTCCCCTTCATGCCGATTGCATGAAATTTCAGCCCTTGTTGGGTTGGAGGTCGGCCGCCTTAACTACACATTATAATAAGATTATAATGGGGGTCAATTTTTCCATATGTAAAGGCCTTAGGGCCAAGAAGCTAGGCCGAACATGATATGTAGCATTGCAGTTTTCGAGCAATGGTCGTGCTTAGATCCTCCCTTGAACTCTAGTGACTCTCTACATGAGCGTTATGTTTCGAGATTTAACCCTGGAAATTTAGGATGATTGTAGTAAGTTTTTGATATGACTTAAAACAACAAACCCAGGGAACTAAGTCTCCAGGAAGACTGAGATAGTGTCTATAGGGTTAATGTCACATTGGATTAAGGATTATAATAACAACTTAGGGTCTTTCTTCTTTCATTCATTCTTAATTCCGCTTACTTTCCACTCTTATGGTTCCTTTGTGCTTCCTCAGTCGTGAGTGATTCCGTCCTATCTTCAGGGAAAGTTCCTATCACTCTATGTCTTGACCTATTTCAATCGTGAAGCTCAAAAGCTTGGCAATTTGTCATGGGCAATTCGTCAGGACATAGTCCGGGGTAATGTCTTTTTGTAACCACATCGTCTTGGCATTTCAAGCATTGAGGTTTGCAATAATCTCATATTAATTCATTTTAGTTTGACTTAAAGTCGTTCGGCCATCTTCTCAAAATTGTAATCATCATTTTCATCTTCAACTTATCTGGCAACTTGTCATCACAAACATCCACAAGGTTATACATAATCCAAGCATCAACAATGTAGGCGATATTCCTTGATTAAAGTCTTAGTCCATTATAATCTCAAGGTAATTTGCCTTTGGTAATGTCTTACACTAATCACGTAACTTCTCTTTCCTAAGATGGTAATGTCTTTTGCAGCTTATCGCCTGCTACTATATCTCTTGTCTGCAGTCACTGTTTTGGCTTCACGCCTGGTAATGTCTCAAAGTAGGCATACGGCTATGCTCTGTCAAGCTGGCCTCTCCGTCCTCTCTCTCTCTCTCTGTTTCTCTCAGGGACGACACCTGTAAAGTCTATAGCCCTACATGTCTTTACCCTCTCGACTCTACCTCTCTCTACGCTCTCGCTAATCACCTTTCTGGTTGCAGGTGGGCGATAGCCCTTCTCCAACGCCTCGACTCTCTGTGCCTTGCAGGCGATGGTCCTTCTCAAACTACTTGCCCTCGTTGATTCTTCTCTCTTTACACTTCTCTCGATACTGGCCTATTGCCCTTCCATCCGCTCTCGGCAAATAGCCCTTGATCACTACATCAGACTAAGAGAAGTCTCTCTTCTGCTTATGGCCACATTCAAACTTCGACTCTTCCTTCTTCCACTAGGCTATTGCCCTTCTTTCCCGGCAATCGGCCTTTGCTTCGTTAACTCGACTCACTCACATGACAATGGCCATAGTCCGACTTCGACCATTGCTACTCCCAGACTCAAATTCAAAGTTCCTCGCCCTCTCGGCGGATGAAGTGTCTATTTCAATGTTCACAGCTATTGCTAGAATCTCTCAGGATATACTTGGCCTCACGTCTCTCTTTCATATCAAAGCATACACACTTTACTGCTTGCTACTACTATAGACTCAATTCGACTCAAGACAACTCGCCTCGGTCTCAGATGACTACGTCCACATCACAATCACATTACACACACACACAAGACTATTGCTCATTGAAGTGATGCTTTACTCATATTCAAATATAACATTGCCTGAGACTGAATCACTCAGTTCTCATACGGCTATTGCTGCTTCTCCCTCTCGGAGAAAGACTAATTGCACTCAGTCTCAATCACTGAGATCTGATACTGCTAAAGCCTATTGCTATCCTAAGTGGAGACTATGTCAGATTCTATCAAATGGAAAATAGCCTGCTTTGACAATGGCCGGTCTCCTTCTTATCAGCGGGGGAGGCGAAGGCGGTTGCAACTGTCTGCGGAATGGCTATTGCCCTCTGTTTACACTAGCAATTTGCCCCTGAGTGACTATCGCCGCTAATTGTCACTAATTTGAAAAATGGTAGCTCTCCAGCTAGGCGATAGCCCAAAATTACGTTTACAATGACGGAGGTGTAAGTTCTCCATTTGGCATTCGAATCGGTCGAAGAATGAATGTGTATTGTCAAAGGTCTCTTGACATGACATTTCCATGAATCATTAGAATTGTTGTAAAAATAATGTGTGTGTTGATGGCACAGGCGCATGCAACATTCATATGTCCGGTGCATTGTCTCATGGTGTGTGTTTGTTGCAAATCTGTGATATACTTGAGGATAATTATGGACTTCATTTGTTGTCAAGTGGCATCTTCAACTTTGAAACAATTTCAGCATTTTAAGATGTCGATTTAAATATGGAAATGGTCACAAAGACCGGACTACTAAATTATCACAGACGGTCACTAAAGGGCACCTAATTACCTAAATTTGGCCTCACAAATATCTATAAATGTATACTTGCATATCAGAAGTGCTATGCTAGCAAAGCCCAAAGTAAGCACAAGTTAGGGCCGCTTTACACCTAGAGGCCGGGCCAACTCGTTGTGTAAGAGGCTTGAAGTCCTTACTTATGATTGGCCAAAAGGTTGAAATTGGCCCCAAGTCCTTTACACCTAGAGGTTGGGCCGATTTGGTGGTATGGATTTTTTAATCAAAAAAAGCATGGTATGACACGCCCCGAGCTCATTGAATTGGGTGCACCCAAAATGGAAGGCCAATTCTTGGGCTCGGGGCCAATGTCAAACTTTAGTCAATAAAACTTTGTTTAATAAAATATGATTTTTTAGACGAACCATATTCATTGGATAATATGGAAATGTGAACAACTCTATCCTAGATTATGTTAGATCGGTTGGATTATGCTAGATCTATTGAATCAGCCTAGCTTCTTGGCCCTAAGGCCTTTACATATGGGGAAATTGGCCCCCATTATAATCTTATTATAATGTGTAGTTGAGGTCGACCTCCAACCCAAAAAAGGCTGAAATTTCATGCAATCCGCCTCAAGGGGAATTGGCCTGGCCTCTAGGTGTAAAGCGGCCCTTAGGTTTCGATACCAATGCTACATAGCTTTTAATAAGTGACTCTCCACTATTCAAGAACCACATGCTAAAGTGTCAGGGTGCCCCAACTATAACCCTCACAAGGCATGGGGTCTATTCATAAGGGATTTGTGGCAATTTACCAAAACACCTAATAAGTATTGAAATAACATTTCATTTGGTATATGGTCTCAAAACCATATTTAGCATAATTCATTAAAAGATCAAGTGAAAAAATGATAACGGGTGATTAGATATACATGGTATGCATCTAAGTCTATGTCATGTATATGAACTTTAATATTTTAATGATTGTTTTGCATATATCTATGTATAGATTGGAATAATGTATATGATAAATATGTTGATTTTGTATAGGGTTAATTTTGATATTTTTGGCTATAAATATCACTATGTAATCTTAAACCCTTTGTATGACACCAAAAGTAGTATGGATTTCATTAACATTTTTTACAATTTTCATCATGTTTATAAATGATCTAGAAAAAGCAGAAGATTAGGCATTGGCAAAAATCCTAGATGCAAACTTAAGGTCTTATCTCGCATGCACCTCCACGGGAGAGGGATATATCACAAAGCCTTTTTTTTCCCATTCTTGCTACATTTTCTAGCTCAACTATACTTATCAATGTTAGGTTTGTAATTTTTATGGGAGCGGAGATTTTCCCCAAAATCACTATGTGAACACAAAAATTGCACAGGAGCACAAACTATTTGTAAAATGTAGTCTTGCATGGATGAAAATTGTAACAAATGTTAATGACAACCATCATGCTTGTGAGAATACCTGAGCTAGTTGGCATGCTCACCGTGGGGCTTCAAGCCCCACGAGCCACCATTATGTGCGTCCAATAAAGAGAGCCAGACACAACCATGTAAATCTATTCTTCACACCCTCAAGAATCGAATAATCCCACATTAACTTACTTAACCTTGACCTTTACTTTAGCGTATTGTAGTTTCATTAGATCATCTAAAAACTAAGCTTTCTAAACTTCAATTTTATTGTACGTAGATGAAAAAGTTGTAGCCAATGATTTTAAGATCACATCAATACGGTAGTGATATTTAATCATTTTCACGATTTTTTTATAATCTATTTAGAGTGATTGAACTTCAAGAAATTGTGATAAATATATGCCACAAACTTATAGTTTAAACTTTCAAGATTGTATTAAGAAAATAACTCCACACGAATTTGACAATTTTCAATCATAATAATAATAAGCTACTATATATAATAATGTATCAACAAAGGGAAAAGTTAGTTCAATTTTGGCTTTGAGATTCGCTTGTGAACAACTATCTTTTCATATTGGAATGGGATCATCACCGTTGACAAAAGAATCTCAGAAGGAACACGATGATACCTATTGTGACCTTCCTAGCACCCTCTTTTTGGATGAATCCGCCTTCAAGAGTCATTCATAAAGCCCGATATGGCCTCTTACTTAGGAAGTCAAGGGTTTAACAATGAGGTTTGGTGGTTTGAGACATTCCTCTTATGACATAACATTATTCAACCCTATGGTTGAGTTTTGTTTTTATACTTAGCGCATGACAAGGGCCTTCACTACTTGTACCTTCATGTGATGTAACCTAAACAATAAGAAAAAACTAATGTTGGTTTGAACAATATGGTTATTGTGAATAGTGCATGTATTTTTAGTGAATAGTGTCGGGATGGACATTGCTTCCTATGAATATTTCCGGGAATATAACTGCACCCAAATTTCCAAGTGTCAACCTGAATATATGAGTAATAACCAAATAATACTACTTTGTTCAGGTCGGCCACATAATATAATTACTTTATTTAAGGATCCCGTGAACGGACATCTATGGCTGAGTGATGTTATGGAGTTGATGATGAAGAGTTCCCAATTAAAACAAGTGTGGGCCATCTTTGTCCCTTGACAAAAACCATGGAGCTTCCATAAGGTGATATGCATTGGTCTCCCAAGGGTTCAATTTGAGTTATTGCAACACACACACACATACATATATATACCTCTTTGACTGATAAGGATTGTTGAAATTACAATGTTAAAACTGAAACATTTACTGCTAAACTTAAAGTGATGATGTAGATAGAAATGATGATGTTAGTATTCAACTCCAAAAACAAGTAAACTCAAGTTGACCATCACATGAAGGTAGCATCTTAAACAAAATTAGTGATTTATCTCACATTACTATGACTAAACATCTTTTGGGTTTCAAATGCTGATGCATCTTTTGTAAGCATGTATAGTAGGAGAACAAGAACCGTCTCTTAAAGTACCGAGAGAATGGGAAAAAAATCTTATGTTGCAAGACCATTGGAGTGTAGGTATTTACGTTACACATATAGTACATTGCTAAGTACAAAAAAATTATTTAAGATCATGGTGCATTTGAGGTTTGCCTTGGTTTTGGAAACATTGGTCCCAACTATGCTCCAAAATTCAAGTAGGAGGCCCTTGCGGACAACTATCACAAACTCATAAACGTTCAGCACTAACATCTATGTGGAGACCATGATTGTATATTCCAATTACATTCATGAGAACAAACAAACAAAAATTCTACAACTATGTATAATGCACATTGATTTCTTGGGACGGGGACATATGCAATTTTCCCTCAATGTTGTGGGTCCCCATCCCCAAGTCTAGTTTCGGACACATGGTTTCTTGCCATGGCCTACTAGCTTATGAGCCTGTGATTATGGCTAGGTTAGATTAACATTATAGAGTTTCCAAGCCAACATATGCGAACTTCAAACTCTTTTAGCTCCACCCCATCATCAACTCTTTAAACTCACTCGGATGGAGTCACCTCAATCAATGTTTCAATGTGTGGCTAAACTTACCAAATTGGTACCTCAAAAATTTGAAAGGAGTTTTGGTAGCAAATTAGATTGAATGTTTCATGGATAAAATTAACAAATTGCTCCTCTCAAAATTTCAGATTGTGAAAATTTGGATTACATTTGGATGTATATACATGTATATGGACGAGTTTGTGTTATTTTCATAATATATTCCTAATGACCTAATTGGTGTTGTACACTCCAAAAAAGGATAGCCAATGTGGCTCTAGGTTTGGCTTCACACATCGAATTTATCCACTCAAATCAAAGTCAATTTTCAGTTTTGAAATGGAGGGATAGTGCACTTCTCCTCCTCCTTGTCATCAAACTTTGAGCTTCCCTTACAATTGTGCCAACCAATGATTCTTATTCTTTGGGAGACAATTATGCACACTTCCATGTGGAAGGAGGTCAAATTTTTATTATTTAGTTATTTAGTTTGTTTGTTTGTTTGTTTGTTTGTCATTTAGTGGTTTTTCCCTATGTTTTAACTTGCAAGAAGAATAATACTTAAGCTTGCTATTTTTGGAGTCACCATGAGTGTATGACCTATGATGATTTTCTTCAAAAAACGCACATTTTATACTTGAATTTTGCTCCCTCCAATATGACACGTTTGGTTGCACAATAAAGTGTTCTATTATCCGAATATCATATTTTATATGATATGAGATTTGGAATCAAATGTCAAATTATCGAGAAGAAAATGGCGTATTTCATTGTAAAATGTCTATTGTATACATTATGAAGATACATGAGTATGGAAGAATGTTTTAATTAGAGAAACATGCTCATAGCGTCACACAACATGGAGTTTAAGAAAATAAAAATCCCATGAAGATGTCTTCATCATATTTGCACTATGAAAGTAAGAAGCTATTGTCTTTTGTTGATGCTTGTTGATGTTGGAAATTGACATCTTGTTCGATTTATTCATAAAAAGATTGCATATTTGTCACATCAATAATTGTAACTTCCGAAGGATGCTCGATCCACTACAAAATTTGATAGTAATTGTGCATACTCACATGCTTGAAGAAGCTTGACTATTGGTGTTGATTGGTCATCCATCATTCCCCTCCATTGGCTCTTCGTTCCAATCTAAACCCAAATGGATTTTCTTTCCATGCCAAATCCACCAGCTTAGCCATGTTATACTCTGCATTAACAATTTCCTGTCCTACATATTGCACATATTCTTCAATAAGCATTTCTTCACTTCCAAGATTCAAAGAGGAACAGAGATTTGCCAATTCATTTTTTGCTTCTTTCATTCTTGATTTCTCACATTCATCATTCATGAAAAAATTGGCATTTTAGTTTGCAAGTAAAATCTTGGATATTCTCCAACTGTTTCGTATTGTTTGGGGATCTATCTCTCTCCACACTTGCGAGCACCACAACGCGCCTTACATTAGGCACTATTTTCCTCAAGTCATGGTGAGTAGTAGAAAAATCAAATTGAGGGACAACCCATTCCAAAAGCATCTTCTTATATTGAACTATGTGCACCAATTATTTCATGATCCAAAGGTTGTATCACACTTGTAACATTAGGTGGTAAGAAAGCAATAGTAATATTGCTAAGCTGCACAATTTAAAAACCAAACGCTTCACCCCTACCAACATGCTGAGAAGAATGAGTAGCATAATTCTCCATAATGAAAAATATCTTCCACTTTTGAAATTCGAAATATACATTGAGGCTCATCATCGAACTCTTAAATACATTTGATGTCATTCAAGCCGATTGGTTTGCAAACTACCACACATAACATGTTGGCAACCAACTTCTAAAGCATCTTGAAATTATAGAATTGCAAATAATCATAGGTATCAACTTGTCAATGCATGTCATGTTGATAACAAGAGCAAGAGTGAGACGGTCCTTCTAGATTTTGCACCCATGAATTTTTTCTTGTGTTAGTGTCTGGTTTGGTTGCGCACGTTAAAATAAACTAGTCTTATTCATATCGTAAATATCTTCCGGTACCATAACCAATGGGGAGGAGGCCAATGCTCTCGAAATTGTGTGCAAGTTGTTTTCTGTGCAGATATGGTCACCAACACTGAAAGTGTTGAATTTATAACTGAAATGAAATGCTTCCACCACTCAAGTTTGCCGACACTCAAGATTACATATATAAATTATTTATTTTAATAAAAATTATACATACAATAAAAATCAAGCAATCACATACCTATAAGTGCCCAAATGACCTGATCCAAACGCCGATTAACTTTCTTATCGAGCAAGGTATATTTTATAAAATGCCACAATATTTCCACTAGATTTGTTGTATTCACAAATTCATGCTCGTATAGACGGTTAAATCTTGGCCACATACCACGCCATTTGTAATTTCCCGCCCATCCAGTCGCAACATTGTTCAAAACTAGCTTCTCGGTTACCTAAGTGATTTTGAATTCAACATATTTCAAATTGAATTGGGCCTTTGTGAGGCATTCCAGAAGACCGCACATATCACGATAAAATTGAGTTCTCTTGTCAATATTGACATGAGACACAAGATGTTTCATCCACATTTTTTTAACATGAAACCAACATAACAATAATTTGTATTTTATTTGTTCACCACTAATGACGTTGTTTGCCCAACACCATGGGTCATCATTGATCACTGTTGTGAAAGCGTTAAGCTCTGTTGCATTTTTGTCAATCACTATCGCATTGGGTCTAATAGGCCCATTATCTCAAAAACCGCCTGCAAAGTTAGCCTCATGACCCTCTTGATAATCTTTAGAATAAAGCATAAAAAATATATGTATACCTTATTCGCAGTTATTGGGACACATTGCAGCATATAACGGTAGCCCATATTGGTTGTTCTTGAACGTACTGTCAATTGCCCAGGCCGAGTTTGGAGTAATTTGGATTGCTAGCTCGCGCATCCAATCGCTCTGTATGACTAGCACAAAATGACGTTTATCTGGGTCTTCATTGTTAGGATCGTAAGCTTGGAAATAAATAACTAGGCCGTTTTCCTTCCAACTGTCTAATTGGTTGTGTATGTTGGCCCAATCATCATCTTTCACTTGCCCACTTTTTTGCATAGAATATGCCAAATTGGAAACCTCTTTTGGAATAGGAAAAAACCTATAAAAACCCTTTCATGAGGCTCAACTTGTTGTTGCAAAATTTGTGCCCTACTTCGAGCTGCAAGAACTGTCGAATTCACCTTATTCATGTTATGCAAATTTTCTTGAATATGATGAATGGCCAAAGGATGAAGAGGCAAGAAAAATACTTCATCCATTGAACCATGAATATGTCCAGAGTGTCCTTTGTGAAGATGAATCTGCAATCAATTTTAATATCAAAATGTGCAAAAACAACTACCAAAATCAAGAATAAAAATAAAAGTTTAGTTATACAAATACGCTATAAGTACATTAAATATAAATGAAGTTAGCAATATTACCTCAGCATCTCAGTCATTATTTGTTGGATGCACAATCTTGATGTGAAACTCACATCCAACATACCTTGTTGTTATGTATAGTCGAATTTTGGTGGTAGGTGGTACTAGTGAAGTTGTGTTTGTTTTTTTTTCCATCCCAAAAATAGCCACCCCGGCTACAATGGTGTACAGTAACTCTTGCAGAAAAAAGAGGTGGCAGTAACGATATACTCATGATTGAATTTTAAATGGATATGATATTCAAAAAATGCAAATATATAAAACTACAATATATTTGAATGAAATGATAGTACACTAAAATCAAATACATAATGTATCTAGTAATGTATTGAATTGGGACTAATAGAATATAAATAATATTACCTTATGCTCCAAAATGAGGTCTTTCAATCTTTCGTCTAATTGATCGATAGGCATACGGATAACGTCATCATAGTGATGTTTTTTTTTGCTTTATTGGGCTTGGACGTTTCTTTGCAGAGCACATAGTACTGTACATTGAAGGCAAAATTCTCTAATGTATTTGTGCATAATTTCATAGTAGGGAGATCCTACAAGCCACCCTTTCCTATTGATGATACTTTGAGTAGCATTCATTTCATGATGTGGAATTTTACTTGTGTAGGCTTCAAGCACAATACCCTCACACTCTTCAAGAAAAGGAATAACCAGGTGAGAGATGTTAATATTCTTATGAAAGAGTCTCATGTGGTCATTATGTTGTGCTACACGTAAACTATTCTCTAGATTCCTCCATTTTTTTAAAGCCTCTCGGTGGGCAACAACTAATGACAAATTGGGTTTGGCAAATGATGGTTCTACATCCAATACCCCCTCACCAGTGGCCTCGATTTCATGTTGAAGACATGAAATCATGTATGTATATGATCGCTCTCTAAAAAGATGAAAGGTTCGTGAAACAAATTGTGTAAGGGGTAGATGAGTATCACCCTCTGGACTACTGACATCCCCCAGCTCTTGAAAATTACCGTCAACTACGTCTTCATCAATGAAGACATCGTAATCTATGTCAATATCCTCGTTGTCAAGAATAGTTTCCTCAATTACCTCATTCATTTCTACATCTATGTCTTCAACAACATCGTAACCTACCAAACCCTCCATTGCAATAAAACAAAGTAATTAGACACCGAACAATGAGAATAAAAAAGAAATGTTGGAATTTTAGAATTCTTGCAAGACGACCTTCAAGCTCTAGCGGTTATGTTATCAAAATTATTTTCACGTAGCCTTTATGTTTGGGCTTTTATGTTTGCCTATCCTAAAACTAAAAGCTACTAAAGTTGACGGTCTAAGTAGTTTGTGAAGTAATTGTTAAATCCCCTCATAAATTCTTCCTATCCTCCTTATTAGTTCATGGTAGCACTTAGTGGTCCAAGTTAACTTAACTACACCAAATATATACGTGCCTATCTCCAATATAGCAATAATTAGGACACCTATATTTGAGTGGAGTGTGGTTCTAAGAACGGACATCAAATAGTGAACATTTAGACTATATTGAACATAATTGAGGGATCTATTTGACAATTTTACGAGTACGATAATTATTGTCATACATTCCTAATTGCCATAATTATTTTTACATAACTTTTATGTTCCTACTTTTATGTTTGGACTTTTATGTGGGTCTAATCTAATCCTAAAAGCTACTTAAGTTGACGGTCTAATTATTTTGTGAAGTGATCGTTAAATATAATACCCCTCAACAACCGGTTTCACGTGGCCTTGGAGCATCATTGTAATCCAATTATTCAATATCATTTAATATGCTTATGTAATTGAATTCCTTGCATTATTGGAATTGTATTTTTTTGGAGCTATGAGATATTATTCCATAGCATTTATATTGCTTAAATTCGTTGTATATGTTTTAACTCTCACCGTACTTATGTTTTTGTATTCCCTCAATAATATGATAAGTTTACGACATCTATCATATTAATGAGAAGACAAGACCACGATAATACGACCATTTAACATATTAATGAAAAGATGACACCTTAATAAAACGACTTTTTTGATGTTTTCCAAATGTGTCATACTAACGAGGGGAACAAGTGCGAACCCACCAGGGCTCAGCCTTCTGTGTGAAGTGGCATGCTCCTCGGGCCCTCCGCCCTCCCCCCTTTACCCCGCTGCCCTGGAGGCAGCCCGGGCTAGCTGCCCGGCCCAATCTGGGCCGTCCCGTCGATGGTGAAGGGGCGACTCCATGGCCCAGATTGAATCTGCGCCTGGGGCCATGGAGCGCCCCAGTGACATGGCAATTCATGAATACTGTATGTATACGGTGTATGAATACTACATACGGTGGCGGAACCAGGCACTTGGCGCCCAGTGAAATGGCTCGACCAGGTACCTTGGCGGCGCCAAGTCCCTGGTCGAAGTGGTTAAATTGCGGTCTCCTGTCTCCAGAAGACACAATTCACCAACACTCGCAGGACAACACTCACAAGCACTTGCACTCGATCGCTCTAGCTCCTCACTGCATTCATTCATTCAAGGCACTTGCTTTAATTGCATTTGGCAAGATTGCCGCTCGCTCGTTACCATGGCTTCGACCATGCCCTCAGAGATGGAGACAATCCATCCCCAGTTCCGCTTCAGTGAGGCCGAGGTACACTACCTCGGTGTATTTCTTGAGGAGGAGCAGCAACCGCTGGCAGCTCCACACGTACACAATATTCGAGCGCCTGATGCTGCACAGGAGCACCTGGATCGCACTGCCGTTCCAGCAGGTGGTCAAGTGGAGGATGAGGCAGCTGCACAGCGGTGACGATCGATCGAAGCAAGGTGGGCAGGATTCTTTTAGCTAGTAGCTCAATTGTTGTTGTGCATTTAATTCAGGCTCATGCTAATAACCTCTGGTCAACTGGAATCGACTTGTCAATTAGTGTCGACTGGAATCGCCGGTCATTTGATTGGTTAGAATGTTGGATGAAGACCACAGTTTGTGAGTCTCTGATGGCACGAGCCCTTGCAGGATTGCCTGACTAGTACTGTCACCTTCTCTTTCAATCACGCGTGCCCGTCTCCACCATAATTTTTTGTAAAATTTTAAGGCATGAAGAACCATCCCTCGATGAGCTTCATAATACATCTATGTGCATGATAACTTCAGTGTATTGGAGATGACCTGTTTTTCTCTTCCCCCGTTCTCTTCCTTTCTGGCTCCCCATGCCTTTATCTAAAGAGTGAGAATTTACTTGGGTTTCATAGGACTCAATTTATTTTATTTCAGTACAGGTCACACTAGTGGTACGCGCGCTTACGTGGATTGCTAGTTAACTTGGTTTCCTGATGCACTCATCAGTAATAGGAGTGTCGTTGCTGCTTCCTTCTGCCTAGGTGTACGAGGGAGTGAAGCTGGAGTTCTCACCAATCTCTTACTGAGGAAGGCGCATCGGAAGGAAAAGCAAGCGAGCGATGCTAGCGCAGGGTAGCCTTTGCTAAAATTTGTAGAGGATTAATTCAAGCCATATCATCGGCCCCCAGAGCACTGTAGACACACATATTGTATCTTGGGGGCGTATGATCTCGCCTTTCCTCGTCACTCACTTTGAAATCAGAAATTTTACTTTGTGATTCTTGCAATTCCGTTTGCGACGCTGTGCTGGTATTGTGCTCCAGTCCCGCAACAATATTGTCATCTCCGAATGCAGGGCAAAACTATTGCCGCTGCGACCCATCCTCATTCTCGGTTTCTACAATACTCCTCCGATATGGAATCCCCCCTGTATCTTCGAGTCAGGTGTCTTTCCCGAACAGAGTGAGTTGGCAGCGACAATGCGCGAGGCGATACGATCTGTGGGCGTCTGGTGAAGTGCATCAAAAATAGTCAGAGAGTTTACAGTTTCCCTTCAGCCGACTAGGAGAGATGAAGCAAACCAGCGGAGGCGACAGGGGATTGATGAATGTTTTCCCCCTCTGTTAACCTTCCTGTTTCTGATAGGCCTTACTTTCATCCACGGAGTAACTGCGGCTGCGATTCCTCCTATGATCGGGAAGAACCGGCAGTTAGTCACAAATGAACCGGCTGGGTTTGAGAAATCACCGGTTGAAGTTCAAGATTGCAGGAAAACTACCTATCGTTTTAGAGGGATTTATAGTGGAGTATACCTCAATTTCATAAAAGAAAACCAAAGGATGTCAACAACATGTAACCGGTTGGACTTGCAAACACTAGGATCTCAACCGATTATGAATGCCCAATAATCTCCCTGGACACTGCACAAATGTCACACACACACACACACACACACACACACACTCTAAGGGCCGCTTTACACCTAGAGGCTGGGCCAATTCCCCCTTTAGGCCGATTGCATGAAATTTCAACATTTTTTGGGTTGGAGGCCGGCCTCAACTACACATTATAATAAGATTATAATGGGAGCCAATTTTCCCATATGTAAAGGCCTTAGGGCCAAGAAGCTAGGCCAAACATGATATGTAGCATTGCAGTTTTCGAGCAATGGTCGTGCTTAGATCCTCCCTTGAACCCTAGTGACTCTCTACATGAGCGTTATGTTTCAAGATTTAACCGTGGAAATTTAGGATGACAGAGGTGTAAGTTCTCCATTTGGCATTCGAATCGGTCGAAGAATGAATGTGTATTGTCAAAGGTCTCTTGACATGACATTTCCATGAATGATCAGAATTGTTGTAAAAATAATGTGTGTACGTGTTGATGGCACAGTCGCATGCAACATTCATATGTCCGGTGCATTGTCTCATGGTGTGTGTTTGTTGCAAATCTGTGGTTTACTTGAGGATAATTATGGACTTCATTTGTTGTCAAGTGGCATCTTCAACTTTGAAACAATTTCAGCATTTTAAGATGTCGATTTAAATATGGAAATGGTCACAAAGACCGGACTACTAAATTATCACAGACGGTCACTAAAGGGCACCTAATTACCTAAATTTGGCCTCACAAATATCTATAAATGTATACTTGCATATCAGAAGTGCTATGCTAGCAAAGCCCAAAGTAAGCACAAGTTAGGGCCGCTTTACACCTAGAGGCCGGGCCAACTCGTTGTGTAAGAGGCTTGAAGTCCTTACTTATGATTGGCCAAAAGGTTGAAATTGGCCCCAAGTCCTTTACACCTAGAGGTTGGGCCGATTTGGTGGTATGGATTTTTTAATCAAAAAAAGCATGGTATGACACGCCCCGAGCTCATTGAATTGGGTGCACCCAAAATGGAAGGTCAATTCTTGGCCTCGGGACCAATGTCAAATTTCAACCAATAAAACTTTGTTTAATAAAATATGATTTTTTAGACGAACCATATTCATTGGATAATATGGAAATGTGAACAACTCTATCCTAGATTATGCTAGATCCGTTGGATTATGCTAGATTTATTGAATCAGCCTAGCTTCTTGGCCCTAAGGCCTTTACATATGGGAAAATTGGCCCCCATTATAATCTTATTATAATGTGTAGTTGAGGCCGGCCTCCAACCCAAAAAGGGCTGAAATTTGATGCAATCCGCCTCAAGGGGAATTGGCCTGGCCTCTAGATGTAAAGTGGCCCTTAGGTTTCAATAGCAATGCTACATAGCTTTTAATAAGTGACTCTCCACTATTCAAGAACCACATGCTAAAGTGTCAGGGTGCCCCAACTATAACCCTCACAAGGCATGGGGTCTATTCATAAGGGATTTGTGGCAATTTACCAAAACACCTAATAAGTATTGAAATAACATTTCATTTGGTATATGGTCTCAAAACCATATTTAGCATAATTCATTAAAAGATCAAGTGAAAAAATGATAACGGGTGATTAGATATACATGGTATGCATCTAAGTCTATGTCATGTATATGAACTTTAATATTTTAATGATTGTTTTGCATATATCTATGTATAGATTGGAATAATGTATATGATAAATATGTTGATTTTGTATAGGGTTAATTTTGATATTTTTGGCTATAAATATCACTATGTAATCTTAAACCCTTTGTATGACACCAAACGTTGTATGGATTTCATTAACATTTTTTACAATTTTCATCATGTTTATAAATGATCTAGAAAAAGCAGAAGATTAGGCATTGGCAAAAATCCTAGATGCAAACTTAAGGCCTTATCTCGCATGCACCTCCACGGGAGAGGGATATATCACAAAGCCTTTTTTTTTTTTCCATGCTTGCTACATTTTCTAGCTCAACTATACTTATCAATGTTAGGTTTGTAATTTTTATGGGAGCGGAGATTTTCCCCAAAATCACTATGTGAACACAAAAATTGCACAGGAGCACAAACTATTTGTAAAATGTAGTCTTGCATGGATGAAAATTGTAACAAATGTTAATGACAACCATCATGCTTGTGAGAATACCTGAGCTAGTTGGCATGCTCACCGTGGGGCTTCAAGCCCCGGGAGCCACCATTATGTGCGTCCAATAAAGAGAACCAGACACAACCATGTAAATCTATTCTTCACACCCTCAAGAATCGAATAATCCCACATTAACTTACTTAACCTTGACCTTTACTTTAGCGTATTGTAGTTTCATTAGATCATCTAAAAAATAAGATTTCTAAACTTCAATTTTAGTGTACGTAGATGAAAAAGTTGTAGCCAATGATTTTAAGATCACATCAATACGGTAGTGATATTTAATAATGTTCACAATTCTTTTATAATCTATTTAGAGAGATTGAACTTCAAGAAATTGTGATAAATATATGCCACAAACTTATAGTTTAAACTTTCAAGATTGTATTAGGAAAAAGACTCCACACGAATTTGACAATTTTCAATCATAATAATAATAAGCTACTATATATAATAATGTATCAACAAAGGGAAAAGTTAGTTCAATTTCGACTTTGAGATTCGCTTGTGAACAACTATCTTTTCATATTGGAATGGGATCATCACCATTGACAAGAAAATCTCAGAAGGAACACGATGATACCTATTGTGACCTTCCTAGCACCCTCTTTTTGGATGAATCCGCCTTCAAGAGTCATTCATAAAGCCCGATATGGCCTCTTACTTAGGAAGTCAAGGGTTTAACAATGAGGTTTGGTGGTTTGAGACATTCCTCTTATGACGTAACATTATTCAACCCTATGGTTGAGTTTTGTTTTTTATACTTAGCGCATGACAAGGGCCTTCACTACTCATACCTTCATGTGAAGTAACCTAAACAATAAGAAAAAACTAATGTTGGTTTGAATAGTATGGTTATTGTGAATAGTGCATGTATTTTTAGTGAATAGTGTCGGGATGGACATTGCTTCCTATGAATATTTCCGGGAATATAACTGCACCCAAATTTTCAAGTGTCAACCTGAATGTATGAATAATAACCGAATAATACTACTTTGTTCAGGTCGGCCACATAATATAATTACTTTATTCAAGGATCATGTGAATGGACGTCTATGGCTGAGTGATGTTATGGAGTTGATGATGAAGAGGTCCCAATTAAAACCAGTATGGGCCATCTCCGTCCCTTGACAAAAACCATGGAGCTTCCATAAGGTGATATGCATTGGTCTCCCAAGGGTTCAATTTGAGTTATTGCAACACACACACATACATATGTACATCTTTGACTGATAAGGATTGTTGAAATTACAATGTTAAAATTGAAACATTTATTGCTAAACTTAAAATGATGATGTAGTATTCAACTCCAAAAACAAGTAAACTCAAGTTGACCATCACATGAAGGTAGTATCTTAAACAAAATCAGTGATTTATCTCTCACATTACTATGACTAAACATCTTTTGGGTTTTGAATCCTGATGCATCTTTTGTAAGCATGTATAGTGGGAGAACAAGAATCGACTCTTAAAGTACCGAGAGAATGGGAAAAAAAATCTTATGTTGCAAGACCATTGGAGTGTAGGTATTTACATTACACATATAATACATTGCTAAGTACAAAAAATTTATTTAAGATCATGGTGCATTTGAGGTTTGCCTTGGTTTTGGAAACATTGGTCCCAACTATGCTCCAAAATTCAAGTAGGAGGCCCTTGCGGACAACTATCACAAACTCATAAACGTTCAACACTAACATCTATGTGGAGACCATGATTGTATATTCCAATTACATTCATGAGAACAAACAAACAAAAATTCTACAACTATGTATAATGCACATTGATTTCTTGGGACGGGGACATATGCAATTTTCCCTCAATGTTGTGGGTCCCCATCCCCAAGTCTAGTTTCGGACACATGGTTTCTTGCCATGGCCTACTAGCTTATGAGCCTGTGATTATGGCTAGGTTAGATTAACATTATAGAGTTTCCAAGCCAACATATGCGAACTTCAAACTCTTTTAGCTCCACCCCATCATCAACTCTTTAAACTCACTCGGATGGAGTCACCTCAATCAATGTTTCAATGTGTGGCTAAACTTACCAAATTGGTACCTCAAAAATTTGAAAGGAGTTTTGGTAGCAAATTAGATTGAATGTTTCATGGATAAAATTAACAAATTGCTCCTCTCAAAATTTCAGATTGTGAAAATTTGGATTACATTTGGATGTATATACATGTATATGGACGAGTTTGTGTTATTTTCATAATATATTCCTAATGACCTAATTGGTGTTGTACACTCCAAAAACGATAGCCAATGTTGCTCTAGGTTTGGCTTCACACATAGAATTTTTCCACTCAAATCAAAGTCAATTTTCAGTTTTGGAATGGAGGGATAAATTAACACTAGGGTAAATTAATTTCCCATTGATGAATTCACCATGTACTCCTCGATCACAACACAAATCCTTAATGTGTGTCCCACCTCATTCACGCATTAGTTACCTCTATTATATAACAAACCGAGCCAAAAATATGTCGTATTACGAGCATTATAGTCATAACATCAGAGTAAATTAACACTAGAAAGTTTGGTCGAAGGGAAATGTGTCATATAAACGACATTATTGGGGTTAGACTGTATATTAAAGCATTGTAGGTTTGACGGTTTTTTGTCTATGCTTAGGTGAGTGGGAACTAATAGGCCACCCACACATACTGGTGGTGAGCAGCAATGGACGGGTGAACTCCGTTCATTGCCACCGGTAAGTGTGGGCGAGAACTAGGGAGAACCTGCGGTTACTTCCACATGAACTGGTCGATTTTGAGAAATAACCCGCTTGAAGTTTGAGACTTTAGGAGAATTTGGTACCTAAAGTCACAAAGATGCACTAGTTGATTTTGAGAAATAACCCGGTTGAAGTTCCGAATAGAGACTTCACGATAATTTGGTACTTTGAGTGACAAAGATGTATTGGTTGATTTTGAGAATTAACCTAGTTGAAGTTCGAGACTTCACAATAATTTTGTACTTTAAGTTACAAGGATGAACCGGTGAGTTTGAGAAATAACCCGGTTGAAGTTCGAGACTTCAAGATAATTTTGTACTTTAAGTTACAAAGATGAACCAGTGAGTTTGAGAAATAACCTGGTTGAACAAGACATCACAAAACTTATGAAGCATTCTAGAGGAATTTAGAGAATATACATTAAATTAATTAAGGAAAAAACCGAAAGTTCAGGCAACATGTAACCAATCGGACTTGGAAGCATAGAACTTTAACCGATCATGCGAAAAAAATCTCCATGGACAATCAGTCAAATATGATATTTAGCGTGAGTTACTATTTGGATTTACAAGGTGCTATATCCTATGACTAATGAAATAATTGTTTACCAAGTAAAGTTGTGAATGTTTTATAATGTCCAAACTATCAATTTAGCATTTGTTGGCAAAATATGAGATGCACAGTAAATAGATATAGCATTGCGTAGTTCCACATAGTAAGCTTTGCCTGAATATCATATTCAATGTAGTTAGAGAGAGATATGAATTCGTGGCCTCTATGTAGACTCACTCATTGCGAAGGTGAAAACGTAGTGATTCATCTCGCTTGAAACTATCCAAAAGTGTGAAATTACCTCGCTCGAGATTATGTTATAGTACGAAATTATCCGATGTGTGAAATTACCGATGCGACGCTGCCACTGCTATAAAGTTAATAAAAAAAGTGCGATCCACGCTTGCAAAATTGGTTGATAAATTTGGTGGGCTATGGTGAAAGCATCTAGACCCATATTTGGGCCTCAAATGCTGCTGGCCCACCAAACTTGCAAGCTTGAGATGGAGCTTGCAAGTTGCTCAACGCATACTTCTCTTCTCGTGTGCACGTTCTGTCAAGCCCTGCCATGCTACGGAATCGAGGACAATTCAGACAGGTAAATTCACCTCTCATACACTAGGAATTCGAGTCTCCCTACCAAATCTTCGCACGAAGAGACTTGTGAATTGGACATGTCTCCCTTGTTTTTGTAAGTTCTTTGAAGCCTTGTGGGCACTGAAGATTTGGGCTTTTTCTGCCCAATGCGTGAATGAGCGCTCGGAGACTCCACTGTGCAGATCTTAGAAAGAAGGAGGTGAATTTTGGACTGTGCAGATGTTTGTTTGCATGAAGGAAAGTCAGTTTTGGTTACATCATAGCCAGTTGCAGATTTTTGTATACGCATATACATATAGATATGTATGTGTAATTTTTTACTTTTTATTTTTTCCACTCTTGTCCATTCCCTGCATCTACCTTCTAGGATGCTCCATTCCAGCGAGAGAAACAGTATTGTACCCAAGATGATGATGTTGTGGCTAGTGTAATTCAATGATCATTTTTGGTTTTGTTGAGAAATTTCATCATGTACGAGTTTGTGTTGACACTTGGATTCATCGATGTCACATGTAATTGGACAATAGTAGAGATTTGCAAAGAAAGTTGCTACTTTGCATTGTAAGGATTGACTTCGGTGGTTTGATTGTTTTATGCACTCAAAACTCAACACAGGGAAGGGCTTAGGATGTTAGAAACTTTCAAGGATTAAGATTACGATTGGGGTTAGGGTTTGGGTTAGGCGTTTTTGTCCTCTTCTCAAGCATTGGGTTTACTTTGCATTGCCATTTAAAAAAAATAAAAATCTGATGTCAGTAGTCTGCTTGTGTGAGGTATCTTTCTCAAGCTCTCTTGAACTTTGAAGGTAGAGAATTAGCCTGGGAGCTGAAGATATATCCTAATGGCTGTACAGGCGGAGCTTCTTGGTGTGAATGAAGGAACAAATGTTCAGGTAACCAAGACTACTTCACATAATTTTCTTTGAGTTGTAGTAACACATATTCATTGATGTGTAGATGCCATTTAATCAAAGGATTAGGTGGTTGTTACATAGAAATTCCTTGACATCTGGTTTCCATACCTACGCAGTATTCATAAGAGGCGTTGTTCTTCGAATTTAAGGCTGTTGGATGTTTATCTGTTTTTTTATAACCTCTTGAAGTATATCACCAGAAGTCTGTCAATGTTTATGCTATTCAATCAAAGAAATTGGTAGTTGTTACATAGAAATTTCTTGACATCTGGTTTTCGTACCTACTCAGTACTCGTAAGAGACGTCGTTCTTCAAATTTAGGGCTGTTGGATGTTTATCTGTTTTAATTATAATCTCCTGAAGTATATTACCAGAAGCCTGTCAATGTTTATGCTATTCAATCAAAGCAATTGTTTGTTGTTACATAGAAATTCCTTGACACCTGGTTTCCATACCTACTCAGTATTGGTAAGAGGCGTTGTTCCTCAAACTTAAGGCTGTTAGATGTTGATAGCCCGATGCGCGATGAGTTGGTAGAGAGTCTGCATTTTTGATAATCTTTTGAATTATATTACCAGAAGGACTAAGATGCACCCCCGAAATGTGGACACCTTTATTTGAGGTGTGTGGGTTCAGGTGCGGATCTAAGAACGGACACTATAAAGACGTGTGTTTAAAAGAGATTGAACTACGTGCTCAAATTATGATAACCATTCTAGGCTTAATATTCAACATAATTGGGGGGGACCTCGATGATCTTTAATGAGCATGGGAATCTACATTTTGGTAATGAATAAGATATGTACATGAGCTCCGAAAATCATGAGGAAAATGGCTACAGGCACGATTTTGATTTTCTAATTGTGTCGCACTAAATGTGTGTTTCATATCCTTCAAGAAGTGGATGTAGAGAGAAAAGCATCCGGTGAAGATTCACTCACTTCCCTTACTTCGGAGAATGCAGGGAGAGGAGCAGAAGAAGCTTGACACGTTGTGCAGTGATTTCTTTATCAATGCTCTTGTGAGCAGTCGACGCACAAAGTACGAATCCTAGCTTTCTTAGCTGGAGGTTGTAGACTGTTTAGCATGATTATCTCCCGGTCTGTAATGTGCCCATGTTTCTGAAGGGAATAGAGAAGCAATGATTATGCATTTTTCTCTTTTACACACTAATGGTAGATGGTACGTTTCACGATGAAGAATTTGGAGGAAAAAATATGAAAGATTTGATGTACATAGGGCATTGTAGAGGCAATCTAATGTTTGGTTGTAGGGTTGCTGAACGGAGTTGAAGCTTTGAATACTAAAGAGGGATGTCAGAAGAGTACCTTCAATTCACTTTCTTTGGATACTCTTTAGTCCCCATTCTTTCACCAACCTGTAGAGCTGATTTGTGATTGTAGAATTTCTTTTATCTCCTTGGGTTTTTTCCCTTTTCTATTGAGGATGGTAGCATTCTTTTGGTTTGGGTGGCATTTGATATCCGGTGCACCCTACCACCTATGGTCGCCCGAATCATAGTTGGGGTATGTAGTTTCAACCAAACATGTGGAGACCTAGGGGCTTGCCTTTGGGGGAGCCCTAGGTGCTAGCCGGCTTGTCGTTCAAGGGGGTTCACCTTCGAAAGGAGGCAGTAGTCTTTGGGGCCCTCTAATTCTCGTATTTCCTGTTTTCGGATTACATATAGACTTGGAGCAATTCGAAAATGAAGCAAGACCATCATAATTCATGCCAGTGGCAACATTGGAATTGTCTTTCTTTCTTTCTTTGGTTTGGGTGGAAGGTGGGGGGAACTGACAGAAAGCGGGTTCATTTCCATACTCCAGATTATCTCTTACTGCTTCTTTGTAAGTGCGCCCTTGGCCATGCCCTTTGTGGCAAGACTGCAAAACCATCTATATATTTAAGTTCGTTGCTGTTTCCTCATAAAATCATACACGTCAGGAAAGAAGCTGCAGCCAGATTGCAAGGGAAAGACCTTCCGGCTTGAGGCGAAGGTGATCACAAGGTGCGAAGATTGTCAGCAAAATTTTCTTGGTAAGTTGCTCGTCTCCTCTAATCTTTGTGCACATGGCTCTGACCGCCTGTCGCCAAACTGCCTAGAAAATGTGTCCAAATTTGCGAATTCTGGCTATCATAAAATGTGTGCTCTCAAACTCTTGGAATTCGATCGATCCTCTACAAATTCAGTTTAGGGGTTTAGTTTAGGGTTTGCACACATGTTCAAGTTTACCCACTCCATCAACAAGGAGTAAAAGTAGTGGCTGGTCGGCACCTCGATCCGCCACGCCTCCTTTTGAATCGCATAGGATGCTACCTATATCGCCTAGAACTCTTTGTGTAGATGGCTGAATGATGAGCCGAAGTTGTGTTGGCCTTTGATTGCCACATTCTTCATATAGGAAGTTAAATATACACACTTGGATTTACTTTAATTATGGTGTGTGTGAGTGGCATTCTATGCTTGCAGTTATAATTATCATCATCATAGCTGGTGTGTCGGGTGGACTCAACCATGGCCAACACTCCTACAGTCAAACAAGAGCTTCCCATTGGTACTTAAATTTTTTCCCCTTTCATGTACTTCCATCATGTGTTACACCTCAAAAGTTACGTTTGAGCAGAGGCTCCTCTTTTCATTCTAAGATTGAGTTTTTTTGCATACATACAGGTGGTACATCAGAGGGTTTAGATGGCATGTCGGTGGATGATGAATGCGCAACTACCGTTGGTTTGCCTCCACTTCCACCCCCTAAACCCACGCGGAGGGAGAAGGGTCCGAGAGTTATGGTAGAGAATGACGCGTTTAGCACTATGTATGCGAGTTACAGTAAGCATTTTACCCTCTATTGCAGAGGGCGGAAGTCAGTAAACCAGCTGGTCCCTAGCTTTGTTTGGAAGAATGTTTATGCCGATTACTTGATGGCAAAACCGGGCTGCACTTTACAGGAGGACACACTGAAGGATAGGTTAAGGGATGGTTTGAAGGCCATAAAGGCGGGAACTAGCAACGAGGCCAATAGTGATGTGGCTAACTTGCAGAGCGATGAGGTGTTCTTGGCACGATTGAACGCAATCGATTGTTATGCTACACCCAACAATGTGTTGAAGCGCAGGCAAAACCTTATAGAGAGGTGTTCGCCAACGCAGTCCCCCTCGGATACTACTAACGTGCCAGAGCCCACAGAAGGTCCACTGCCGAAGAGGACAACGACACCGGGAGGTGCGTCAACACCTACTTCTCCAACTGACAGGCCTCTCACGAAAGCTGAGATGTTGGCTAAGACTAGCAAGTCCATCTGCGCCCTGACAGAGCACGTGGCGGCCAACTGGGTAGGTAGGCGAGAGCTAGTAGAGGCAAAGGAGTTTGAGCTGCGTTCTAAGGCTGGAGCCTTCAAGGCCAGGGAAGAATCTGAGAAGGAGAAGACCTTGTTTGCACACGAAAAGACGGTGGCTCAAAGAATGAGAAACCTAGAGAAAGCAAAGGAGATAGGGATTATTAGTGACCGTGATTTTAAGTTGAGGTGTGCAAATCTCTTAGGATTGTAAGAATTTCAAATGCTAACAAGTTTCAAGATGGCATCTTCATTCATTGGTGTCAAGTGGGTGCTTGTCCGTTAAGGTGTGTATGTTATTGTGATAGCTTGGGTGTTTTCTTTTGTGTGGCTTGGAGGGAACATGGCGTTGGAAGTGATAGTGTGAGAAGGGTGTCTTGTGTGTACATGGTTGAGAAAGGACCTGTCTATCACTGGCAATTTGCACATCATGCCTAGCAAGACATCCCTCCTTCTATGAGTTGTACAATTACTTGCACAATCCTGCCGCATTACAATCTTTGTCCTATACAAGTGGGGCCTCCGGTTCACCTGGATATAGATTATCATCGTGTCAGAAGCTAAGGCATGTGTGCCTATTGTGGGCATTGTCAATTCCACAGGCCAAGCAGGTTGTTTGACCACCTTTTGGGATCTCCAGTGTGCTTTAAAAATTCATAAAGTGGGTGTGTGGGATTCACTTCTACTTGGATGGTATTTGAGTATGTCTACTTGGATGTCATACAACGTCTAATGAATAGTTTGCCACATTCAAACAAGGTCTCGTCTCACATCAAATGGTCTGATGGCTTGGTGTTCATTCTGGATTGAAGTGCCCTTCCATCCTCGAAGCAGAACATCTAAGAAAGACGAGACTTGAATAATTTTTTTCCCTGTCTAGCCTGCTTCTCCTAGGATATTGGATATACGATTTACTTTGAGATAAATAGCAAACCCAGATCAAATTTATCTATTTTCCTTGTAATTTCTGAAGCTTGTACGAATCTCACTTATTTTAAAGTAAAGAATCTCTTTCTCCTCCAATAACTATATACCTCCTCCCGATTATGTTGGTTATTAAATCTACATCAGGCAGTAAAAGTTGTACATATCGTCCAATTTGTATCCAACATTTATCTTTTTGGTTCATGTTCTTGGAACCACACCTAACCACATATTATATCAGTCAAACATAGGTGTCCAATTAAGATAAAGCAACCAAATTAGACACACTTACCTTGTGAAACTCCTTTAAAGGAATGTGCAACACATCCTTTTTTTAGCACATTAATCCGTCTCCAAGAAAGTAGCTGCGCATTAAGGTAGACGTGCCTAAGTTGTACATAGCAGTAATTTGGACACCTTTCCTTATATGGTGTCTGGTTCGGTGTGGATCGAAGACAGACGTCAAATAGGTCATGTGTCTAATAGATTTATTACATGCTAAAACTTTGTTAACAATTCTAGTCTCAGCATGATTGAGGGGACTTATATGACCACTTTAGCACAAGGATCTTCACATTAATAAGTATTCATGAAAGGTTCGACAATTATGAAGCACATGGCTATGGGCGAAATTTGGATTTACTATTCATCTTGCACTAATTGCGTGCTTCATATTCTATGAGAAGTGGGTGCAGAGAGAAAAGTATTCAAACAACACACATGTACCTTATACTGACAGTTTGATGAGTGCACACCATCCTCAAACCATTCATGGTTTCCTCTTGTCAATAAATCAGCGGTAGGCATTTGACATTGTCCGGAGAAAGCCTTTGATAGGTAGACAACAAGTATGCGAATGCAAGTCATTGGGCAATGTGCAGATGACAACAACTGACTGTGTCAACAGCCATAATTTTGTGTGGACAACCAATTCTTTTGGTATTGAAGAAATTTACACAGTACAAGAACTCATTGACGCCATGGTGAGGCACTCTTGGGAATGTGCACTCTATCCTACACTCCAAGAGCTTCAAAGATCCCATCCTACTCCCTGCACGACAAAAAGCACCCACCCGATGGTCAGTCGCTTACTTGAAGACCGCAAACTCCCCAAACCATTCACAATGTAAGAGAATCCCTCCCATATGAAACAGTTGCACAAAACCAACAGTCACGAGAACCCCATTTCAAAAAACACCGTCACTGTCATACGTTGTGCAAATCAGGTGGAAATTTCAGAAGTACAGGAATTACTCACCAGTAACCGTCCTTGCGGCCCTTGAAGCCAATCTGGCCAAGAGTCAGAACGATGAACAAACCCAAGTGCCATGTGACCATCCACAACCTGCAGAAAAATTCAACAAGAGCATCCATCAGCCATCTAAACAAAATACCTTCCTACAACAATGTGCAGCCATTCCATACGATTTCACAAACCATGAGTTCCCATCACAAGCACGAGGGAAACACACTTGCTGAGAATTTGAGAGTCTAATCCATCTGCACAAACTCTGAGTAGGTGCACAGGGGCCAAAAATTGCGTATCACCAGTAGCACCTTCTACACTGGTCCCAGATACTGGACAGTGATGATGAACTTCAGGACCCATATTTTGATGCGATCAGAATGACAGTGCAGAACAATAGCAGCAACGTACACGCACTGAAGCACAAGTTCATAGACCATATCTGACTTTGTAAATGACAAAAACGGAGCAGGCATGGAAATTATGCAGGAAATCATACACATGGCATGAATAGCGTTGCATAAATCTGCAATTGTTGCCCAAGACATTATACAACTCATGTTGTGATGATCATGATGTGAAGTTTACCAGAATGGGGAGGTAAGAGCAGGGCCGGTGGGGAAGTGGGCGAGCTCGGGGCCAATGCTACCGAAGAATAGGCCGGTCAAGCTGTTGCCGTTGATGACGGGAAGGCTGGAGGGTGCCATCCATCCGATAAGACCAAATCCAATGACGGATAGATCTTTTCTCAACCAGTCCCTCTGAAAGCTGCATCCACACATCCAAGTCACCAATTAGCCTACTCACAATTCTCATGCCTTAAAATTAAAAAGATATACATTGTCCTATCTTTTGGCATTCGTAACAGACAGAGGGAAAAAGTACATTACATTCAATCCCCAGATGTGATACATACAATGGCTGGACGAAGGCTTCACTGAAGCATGGGGCATATCATGTCCTATAATTAAGATATATGTGCGAAACAAGGGCAAAAACCTACCAGGTGACACGGGAAATGGACAGAGGGCGTTCCAATTGCAGGGGATTGACCAAAGAGCTCCTGTCACCACCCAGGAATGCTGCACAGAAGAAAATGCCATCGACGAACAAAATGTAAGGGAACGGGAAATCTTCCGACATCATTCAAGTTTTCCGCATTGGCCATGTCACAGATACAAAACGACCAGTCAAATGCGCCCAAAACTGAAACTCGAACCTGCACACATTTCAGGTCAAGTCCAAGCAATACCTGAGCGGAGTTGGACCTTGGAGGTGGTCCTGCGTGCAGAGAGGGCTGAGCCGCCAAGTCCTGCGACGACGGGGGTCGCCATACTCGCCATGGTGGCTGCCATTTCGACAACTGACAGCGAGCGCAAGGGTCAGCAAATATACAGAGAAAACACAACACATGTGAGCAGCAACTCTGCCAAGCTAAGAAAGAAACAGAGCCGAGGAATGCAGGGCTCAGAAAACTACATAGCCGACATGTGAAATCCTTCAGGCCACTCCAAATGCCATCGGAATTCTGTGAACAAGTCCTAGGACACTACACCAACCCACATCACATCACATCACATCACATCACATCATGTCGCGGTACATTGGCATCCAGTAAAGCAAGGTTCCAAAGCTACCACAGCGAATTGCAGGGACAAGAATGCGGCGAGAGCATAGTGGAGATACTTACATTGGGGGGGTGAGAGAGTGAGTGTGTTCGGTTCCTCGAGCTCTTCTCAGTGTTCTCTCCACCAGAGGTAGCTAAGTTAAGTTATGTGGTGAAGTACAAGTGTGCTGGGAGAGTGGAGCAACGAAGATCAAAAAGTGGTGAGCTGGACGCTCCTCATTGGCTGGCTTGCCCCCGATGTGGCTCTGGATAAGGCTGCCTCCGCTCGTCGTTGGCTCGCCCAGTCTCCGTCCGTCCGTCCAGCGAACGTTGGATCCCGATCGTTCCTGTGACGATTCGTTCGTTCAGGGAGGGGTAGTCACGTTCCTTCCGTTCTGGGCAATGGTTCCTGGGAGGACAATTTCGGTCTGTAATTTGCACCCCCATTATGACCAATGGGAGCGGCAAACAAGCAAAGTCCAAATTACAGACCCAAAACGTCGTCCCAGGTTTGACGAGATATTCTACATGGGGTTTTCCTAAAATATCTTACAAGTTGTTTTGGGGTACTATTCCAACCATTAATACCCCCCTCCCCTTTAGAAAACCTGGAGTATTGAGCCAAGGCAGATTACCTATCTTACTAGGTAAACGGTTGATTGGCTCAAAAATGGCACCCATAGGTGGAAGACAATGTTGGGAACCCTATGATACACTTCATAATCTAGAACCATGATGGGCTCAATAGTCAACGTAATTCGGGGGCACGTGTATGACCATTTAATGAGCATGAGAATCTTCATAGTGGATAAGACATTCATGTGAACTTTGCATATTATGAGGAAAGTGATTATGGTCTTGATTTTCATTTTCTCACCTTCTTGTACTAATCACATGTTTCATATCCTAGGCAAAGTTGGCTAGTTGGAAAAGAAAATGTAGCCATTTGAGCCCCCCCTTACCAAGTCCCTTACTTATATTAGAGGGCCATCGCCAAAGATATTATACAAACTTGTGTAGAATCTCATGTGCGTTGTTGGGGTAATGCCATGCTTTTGCATTGAGACCAATATCCAAGTCTACTAAACCTACTAGGGTAGAGGGTGCTAAAACCAACGCCCTGAAATCTTGCACAATATATACATATTGATCATGAGAATGTTCGCCGTATGGACATCAGACCTCCCTAACGTTTTTGGATAACCCACCATTGAAACTTTGAACCTTTATAACTTTTGCATATGAAATCCAAAATAATCATACTTTAGTGCGTTGGAATCCCCTTTCAATTCCTAGCAAGAGAAATTTTAGTGTCTTTAAATCTAATGATAGTATATATATATATATATATATACACTCAGCGCTTCAAGTGACGGTTTTAGCACTCCCCTTACAGTCAAGTCAAGTAGGACCAACACACCAACCCCAAGAAACATCACAGCTAACAGTTAAAAACCGTCCCGGCTACGTGGAGTCTGATGCCATGGCAGCCAAATCATAATGTTTTGCTCTGTGGCTGCAGTTGAAGCATTGATTCCAACAGACCTGTGAAGAATCATCAGCAATCTGTGTTTGGATCTGGTTGTAGAGATTCGCCATGTTCTGTGGCACATCAAATTCTCATCACTGGAGCAGTTTGTGTAGCAGATGTAGCTCGCAACTGAAGTTCTATCGATCATTACAAGTGCAAATAGGGATGAGAGATCACCATGTGATGAAGCTTTCGTAATCAGGAGATTGCAAATTCTCCTCTCCCTTTTTTACTTCCGTATCCAGTTGCGTGATCTGCTTCAGGTAAGTCTGATGCCATGAAAGCTAAATCATGTTTTGCTTCTGTTGCTGCTGCTTTAGCATTGATTTCAGCAGACCTCCGAAGAATCTATAGCAATCTGTGTTTGATTCACAAGTCTGTCTGTGCTGGTTGTAGGGGTTGTTATGTTCTGGAGCACAGGAAATGCTCATCACTAGAGCCGTTTCTGCAGCAGATTTAGATCGAAGCTGAAGTTGTTGTATCAATTGTACCACACATGCAAATAGGGATAAGGGATCATCGTGTGGTGAAGAGTACTCCATAATCAGGAGATTGCGAACCCTGATCCTCCGTTTGTTGCTGTCGTAGTTACATGTGTATGGCTAGGGCGTGACGTGGGATCATAAGCCATGGTGGAGATTGTGGAAGTTGAAGATGGTGGTGAGGCTCCAGCTGCTGCCAGTGAACCACAGCCAACTGAGCTTGCATCGGAATCAGCAGAGGTATGTCGCCTTTGCAAATTCAGTGTAAGTGATTCATTCTTCTGCCACAACTGCGATGAAATAACCTCCACCTCAACGCAGCTTACAAAGAAATCAATGATTCCAAGAATGTGAGAACAACGTCAACACTACGGTACGTCATTGTTGGAATCAAGAGCGTGTGGCATGTATGCATATACACTCGATGCAAAGATCGTTCAGGTGGAGCTTGATAATGTGAATAATAAGTAGGGAAAATTGCATGTCGATGCTAAAAGAAGAGGGAGAGGTGACTCCGATGTTTCCACCGGTCCAAATCATAGTGTTGCTTCATCTTCGAGTTGGTGGAACTCTATATGTAATCCCCAAACGGGCCTCACGAAAATTAGAGGGTCCCAAGATTTATTGTCTCCTTTCAAAAAAGTGAATACCTTGAACGGTCATGGATAAGGAACAAAGCCGGTATGCACAAGTAGGGAGAAATGTATTTCGATGCTACTCTTTTTGTCGTCTTGATGAAGAGTAAATTGTAGGCAGATGCAACACCGGCCCCAGACGCTGGCCCGGAGGAGATTACGGAGGGCGACGCAGAGGTCATTGATGAGGGAACGGAGCCTGCCGTTGGAGCTGATGGAACTGAGGCTACTCCGGGGGAAACGTTAGAGGTAGCTAAGCGTTTGCCGAGTCCAAGAGAGCTCAAGAAAATTGAAGATGCACGCATGCTCGAGCTCATTGAGGTACTTTGCTCAATTGAGATCTATTTGCAAGTGGATTAAGTAACTTCGCATCCAGAGCACATGCAGGCTTAAAATATATACCATCGTTAGGTTTTCAGGGGCCTTCGTAATCTCTGCGCAACCAAAAGCAGGAAAACAGGGATTGACTTAGGATTGAGCACTCTACTCGTCACGCTCGAAGCAGAGAAAATCATATTCTGCCCCCATTCTGCCATGATTAACAGGCCGACAATGGCAAGGAAGGATGACTAGCAAACAAGAATGAACTTTGTCAGAGTCGTCCTTTTTTATGTCATGTCCTCACAATTAACACACACGACGCCATGGATCGCAGATAGTAGACAGTAAGTTGCATGTGACGCACTGACATCCAGAGCACATGCAGGATTCTTATACCACCGTTAGATTTCCAGGGACCATCGGCGGCCCTGGGCATTCAAAGTATGTAAAAAGCAGGAATGTAGGGAATGGCAAAGGGTTGAGCAATCAACTTGTCACGCTCTTAGCAACAGAAAGGATATATTTCTGCCCTAATTAACAAACAGTATGACAATGGGAGAGAAGCATGACTACCAAACAAGAATGCGGTATATCGGAATCAGCCTTTCTTCTGTCACGTACTCACAATCAGCACACATACATGCAATGGATCGATAAACAGTACACCGTAAGTAGCATGTGACACACTAATTGACATCCAGAGCACATGAAGGCTGCTTATTCCACCATCAGGTTTCCAGGGACCATCGTGAACCCTGTGCATCCAAATAAGAATGCAAATGCAGGAATGCAGGGAACGGCAATAAGTGACAAATTTGCCCAAACTAATAAACAGGACGACAATGGCAGGGAAGCATGACTACCAAACAAGCATGTATTGTATCAGAATAATCATTTCTTCTGTCATCTCTTAACAATCAGCAAACATGATAATGCCATGGATGACAGACAGCCGAGGAAGAGATAAGTGGACTGAAGCATGAAAACACGGAGCTGCAGCGGAGAGTATGGACAATACAGAAGAAGCGGCGATCACTCAACTCGGAACAATTCATTCTCGAAGGCCAAGAAGCATTTTACAAGGCTGTAAGTCCCACTTCTCAAGCACTCAACTTAAGTAGATGCTGAGAAAATGAAAGGCGGCACAGAGGACTATTCCTTTGCACTTGAGCCTATTTCTGAAATGAAATCTGCATAAACATTTGGCTGATATTGATGATATTGAGTGACATTTCCGATAAACAACTAGGTATATTGTCTCAGCTCCTCATGACCTGGCATGATTGGCCTTCAAGTTTCATCAACTATGTGAAGCAAAGCTTCATCCCTGGGCCATAGTGATTCCAAGATTTTTGCTTGCTGCCCTTTAACTTAGGGCTCTCAAACTCAACGTTATTGCGAGGTTCAAGGTTTATAGTAGGAGAAAACTTAGAATCTGGACAAAGCAAAGCTTCACCCCTTTAAAGTGGGGGTGCTCTCAACAAGCACAAACCCTAAAATATTTCCAACCTAGTCAATGGGCGAAATGCGAAATCCATAAGGACAGACACCAACTGAGTTTATATTTTTTAAAACAGAAAGTTCTTTCATCAACTGAACTTTATTTATCTTCTTAAGTAACTCCCGTTCTTCTTACAGCGTCTAAACAACTGGTCAGAGACCAAGGAGGAGTTTGGGAGGCTGAAGGACGAGTATGACAACAAGATTGACACACTCAGGGAAATGTTGAAGAATAAGCAACAAGACGCCCATGACCAGCATGAGGGCATGATTGACTACATCTGGAAGGTCTCTCTTCTCCTCACCATACTGTATCCAACTTTCAGCACAACAATATGTTTGAGGTAATATAATACCATAGGATTTGTCATTACAATTCCGACAATCTTTGCCACAATTGCCATAACATTGATAAGATCCGGGTAACATAGGCTAGCTAGCATATTAGGGTAAGCATAACACCCGGACAAGCTAGATCCAGTCTTCATGTGTATGGAATCGGCCATGTGTCGTTCTGGCCCGTTGTAGCCGTACATATGAATTACTGGCCCGGAACATCCCCACACCATCCACTCAGGATGTCGCTGTCGACAGCCAGCCGCTGCGTTTTGTAGCTTTGGAGCGGTGACTACCACATCGGCGTCCACCCATCCTCAATTGTATATTAGATTCTTGTTGCAATAGCTTTTAAGTCCTCAACTAAGGGTGTGCCCATCAGGAGCTTAACAACATTATGAACAAGTGTAACTCTAATAAGCAATACTAACAGCATCCCAACCGTTTTTTGTGAGCCACTAGAGGTCTACAGATCCTACCCTTGAGGGAATGAACAGAGTGGTGCCCTTTTGAAAGTGCAGAATTAATTCCTGGGGAACAGAATTGCAAAAATTCATGGTTACCATGAGATATGTAGGCCGAGCACCATGATATGTACCATGATTCATTGACTACATTTAGACAGTCTAGGTTGCGTTATTCTCTTAGAAAGCAAGATGGCCATGGCAAAGTAGGTTTCCCAGTGCCTTTATACCAATGCCAAGCCTTGTACTGTTTGCATCACCCATTCAATCATGATTTCAAGAACATGACACATCGACTAGTGTCCTTGTGTCTTGCAGGTAGCTAGGGAATCCGCCAACAGTATCTCAAAGATGAAAATTCCCATGCAAGTACTCAACAAGGTGATCTTCACCCCTGATGACTTAACCCCCCTGCTCATAAAAATGCTTCTGAGAACAAGTACACTAAATATGATATTTAGTGTGACTTACTATTTGGAATTACGTAATGCTATATCTATTTACTGTTCATCTCATATTTACCAACAAATGTTAAATTGGTAGTTTGGACATTATAGAACATTGACAACTTTACTTGGTAAAAAATTATTTCAATCATAAAAAGATATAGCACAGTGTAAATCCAAATAGTAAGTCACACTAAATATCATATTTGGTGTAGTGGCAAGCCAATACTTTTGCAGATTTAGAATTCTGCAAAATGTCATCACTATTCACAAGTTCTGAGTAATGAGTAATGACTTAAATATGAGTTTCGCCTTAATAAGACATAGTTTTACACCCATATAAGGATGGATACTCAAGGAAATTTGCGGTAAGTCGGTCGTTGGTCATGTTGCCAGTCAAGGCCTCAACACATTGTACAAAGATGTTTAAGGTTCCGTGTTTCTATTTAAATCTAAAAAAGTCAGAATTGACCAAACTTAGATCAACCCAATTATTAATTGTATTCTTCCGATTCGAACATACATATAAGTACGGAATTATTATCATTGTTTCATATGACCATATTTTCACTTCCTCTTAGAAGTCGGCTGTGTTTGATAGAGCTTCAATCTGATAGATCAAGCAAAGTTTGACTTATTACTTGTTGCAGATTCATACAAACTATTGTGTAGGTAATCGAGCACATAGTGGCATCTTTTAGGGTTAAGGACAAGCTATTGATATTGATAAGCCTGTTCATTATACATCCATGGGTGAATACATGCAGCTCCAGCAGGAGGAGCGGGACACAGCACAGGAGATGCAGGCTGTCCGCATCCGAGGCAGACAGCTCAAAAGCCAGCTTGGCAAGCTTGAACATACATTGGAGCTCAAGGACCAACTCCCTGGTGGCCTTCACTTGGTGGACTTTGACCAGCTGAAGATGGAAAATGAGTCTCTCAATGAAAAGGCCTGCTCTTTGCACCTTTATTCCTGTTCATGAAAACACACTTCACCCTTTGTTCTACATTTATTTCTTGAGAGACTTTAAGGTTAACTCTATTAGGTTATGGATCTACAAAGACAAGAAACTCAAAAGTAGTTCTCGAAAGAACTGAACATGCATTAAAGAATCTCTGAATGTGCCAATATGTTAAGGTATGATGCATCATGTGACAGATACATTCAAAAAATGAGGCTTTGTCAAGCTTGCGGAAAAAGACCACCAACCTGGTACACACTTTGACACACGTGCGGGAGAAGCTACAGCATGTTGTTCAAGAAACAAAGGTACCAACCTAAATATCGACTAAAACTGAAGAGGAAATGAGAATATTCAACTTTGGAAGGCTAGGTCTAGACTTCCTGGCACATGTCCAAAGCTGTTGTACAAATCCACATGCTTTTTCAACCAGCGAATCTTCGATTCATGCAGTTCATTCAGTTCATTCAGCATCCAATGGCTCAAATGCACCACCAACTACTTTAGTTCCAGTCAGCTCTTCTATGTTTCTCATGTGAATCAATGCTTCCAGGTCAATGGAGAAGAATTAGCAGCTGATGACAAGACTATTCATCAAGGCCACATCAAGCTGAATGAGATTAAAACTGCATGTGCGGCAATCAAACGCAAAAAGGAGAGCTTAATGGTAACAATTCTTGTCTTCTCTTATGTACCAAATGAATATACCTTCTTACCATGTCCCACAAAATCAAACCCTCTACTATATGATAGTAGATACTGGAAAAGATTCTGAAACGTTAAGATAGGTAGAAGGCACCCTAGTAACTAAATGTTCCAGGATCAGAGTTGAGATACTTAGGTTATAAAAGGTCACACTGAAGATTCTCTCTTTTAAGTAATCACATAGGTTTGCAATGGAGTTATCCATTTAACCTAGATTGTTGCCAATATTTTTAGTCCAATCCCATCATTACAAAAATCTTTCTGGTGTACATTCTTCACTACATGCTCAAATACAAACGTCCAATTAGAAAGAGTGATGAGTTAAGTCCCACATACCTTGTACATAACTTCATGCCTCATGTACTTGGAAATACGTACAAATCTTGCAGAAAAACGTAGTGCACATAACTGCCCCAGCACTGCTGGATGACATGGATTTCCAAAGGGAAGACATTGAAGTTGCAAGAGAGAAGCTGAAACAACTAAAATCTAAGTACCTCGATCTCATGGACAAAATCAAAAAAGACCAACATAAGCTGTCAGCAGCAGTGGCAGGGGTAGCTTCAAGACCAGACAGTCCTCCAATCGAGCCTGCTCCATTGAGGTGGGGCACAGCACGAACAGTTCTTGGTAAAATGGTTGTGTGACCAAACTCCTCAAAAAATAATGGAATTCTTGATCTAAGATACGCTTTTTGCTGAAAAGAAGCCTAAAGATATCGACTACGGGTTGGCCCACCATCTGACCAGACCTAGTAGATCAAGAAGGTAGGTTATAATATCTCAGTACCGTATACAGATTTAAGATTATCTTTACAATTTTTAGAAAAGGAGAGTTCACTGCACTACAAATGTAAAGACAAAACCATATTCATCGCCCACTGTGTCCACATACCTGTATTACTGAACGCTTTTAGTAGGGATATCCTGTCATCCCGCGAACATTGAATCAACAGTGACAGATCTGGACTATATTTGTTCCAAGCATAGTACCGCCTCCACAAAGAGGACCATACACCATGTGTCATTTAAATTGCCATCGTGAGAGACATCATTTCAGTGCAAAGTGCAGTTTCAGTCACTACTGCCATTTGTAAAGTACACATACCATCCTTAGCTATGTACAAATGTCCAGGTTATGTCATTGCTCAGTACTCGTAAAGGTTAAGAGGGTTACCTGAGTAGAATGAAAGCCTACAAGAATTGTCCACTTCCTGAACAGATGACTCAAAGAAAGAACACAATTCTTTTTAAAGTAAGAAAAAAGTACAAGTCAAGCTGTTGCACAAAGGAGGTCCCTGGTCACAAAAGCTAAAACTCCACCTAAAGCAGGTACTTTCAAGTCTCAACATTGATCAAAAAATTCGTGGCTCAACTCCATTATACTACAATTCCTCGCTCCATAGAGTGTACAACAAGAACACAAGTGAAGAGAATAAATATTAGGCCATCAACTGGTTCTGCAATTGAGATCCTTTTATTGCTACGAAGATCACTCTCTTTCATGTCTTAAAAGAAGAGTACATGCATCCTATACAAGATATGGTAGTGTGTAATACAGCACAAATCATTTCCGGTCACTGGGACCAGCAGGGTCAGTCGAAAACATGTGCTTCACGCGCGATAGAATCGAATCTTGGCTCGGGTCGTAAGGGTGATCCTTTGATGGAATCTCAAGGATAGCAGGAAGAGGCTTTGCATAACTATCAATCATGAACCGGATCATATTTGCAATCTGCACACACAACACACAGGATGAAATCTCTGGAAATTTCAGAAAGGACACATGGATCCAAGTAACCACCTCACAATTGAAAGGACTGCCCTCAATGTGAAATTATGCCACCAAAAAGAAAGTAGTCGGTATACTCACATATTGACTTATGAGAACGATTGCAATGTCTTCACGGTTCGTAAACTCCTTAAACGAATCCTCAATGGTCTTCATTGTGGTTTCTGCAAAAACATCAAGTGACACACACTCAGAGTGTATATGGAAACAACATATCACGTAAAGCAGCACTAGATCCCTCCACATACACATGTCGCATTGTATACCCAGCTTCCACATCCGTATGGAATTGAAACATGAAAACTGCATAACCGGCAATTCAACAACTATCATCCGCCCAAAAAGTGTAACACAAGATGCTTGTCAAGAACAAGTGCTTACTGTTGTCCACCACAAGGTAGTTCGTTTTCCTCCGAAGGTCGACATTGCCTACTCCTGCAAGTAAAAATCCCGTCACTGTATCCTGCAATAAGGTCCAATCCAGCGTAAACCTCAAACCCTCGAAACAAATTGAAAGTAAAAAAATGCTAAAGAGAACCCTTGCAAACCCTTGTGCCGCTCCAATGTCCAATCAAACCGGGTAAGTTTTCAAGTTACATTCTCCAAAGGGTGGGAAAGAAGGAAGTCTGTGGAATGTGTAGACAAGAGATCGGAGAGTATTGTTATTTTACAAGAGTAAGATTGGCATCGAACATATTTCAGGTGGCATCTCCGAAAGGCGAGAGAGAGAGAGAGAGAAAGAGGACACGGCATTGTACCTCATCGGCGATGATAGCGATTAGAGAGGACCCCCGTGACGACGCCTGCGCTGCCACTCCGGCCATGGCGATCGATGGAGTGTGCGATTCGCGTCGATCTGGTCGATTTGAGAGATGGCGAAGCAAAACCCTACAACTTCTTCGGGAACGCTCTTCCTCTTGGGGCCTTGGGCTTGCCCTCCAGCCTTCCCCCAGGCGGGTCTATATCCACCATGACACGCTATATAGACACGCTATATAGGCACGCTATGTGTCGTGGGGTAAGGGTGAGTTTCCATTACCCTAACTTAGGGATAGTTCACACCTATGGGTAAGCCTTAATTGTAATTACTAATTTACCAGTCTTAATGGTAGAATAACCTAACTCTAATTGAACCTAAATGTCATTTCATATACACCCATAGGCAACTTTACCAAAGACGTTACCTATCTAGACTTCACACACGGTCATCCATTAAACTCTCTTTGCTTGTTGCATGTCATCAGGTCAACATTGTAAGTCACTAGTCACTATCATTGTCTTTACATATAAATAACCATTCTAGTACGCATATGATAACATACTACCGAGGTTAGGCACTAATTGTGTTGTTAGGTTATAACTATGTGCTAACTTAACCTAGCAATGGTAACTTAATGTATAAGGTAACTTAACAATGTAGCAAGTGTGAATGTAAACAAAAATAACCACAATGCTAAGAAAAGATACCCATGGATGTGAGCTATGCCTTGGTACTTTAATGCTACACCATACATCGCAAGCTTCCACGCATGAGATTATTATGTGAATTATATCTAGCAGATTGTGATATACTAAAATCATCATTTTTACATGAGTAATGTTGAATAGTAGTATTACGTGATACAATACATGTATACTATTATTACTGTTATTATTCGAAAATTTAAAAGAATTGACTGATAGGTTACGAGGGTTTCAATTCTTGATGTTTTAGTATATTTGCTTCTGGAAATTTGTGAGTGAGGGGTCCATACCCGAAAATAATTGGTTCAAACATACCCTTAACAAACCTCACTTTTGGATTCAAGATTGGACTTAAAATTGTTTTATCGTATTTTAGAGTCTGAATTCAACATTTTGCTCTTGACCAGTAGCATTGCTTGAGTTTGATGTCTTTGGTTTTACCAACTAATGTAAACGCATCCAAAGATATGTTTCCACGAACCCAATATTATGTACGAAAGGCACATATTTTGGGAACTTCAAATGTATGACAAATAGCATTGCTTGAGTTTGATGTCTTTGGTTTTACCAACTAGTGTAAACGCATCCAAAGATATGGTTTTATGAAACCAATATTATGTATGAAAGGCACATATTTTGGGAACTTCAAATGTATGACAAATCGTACAAAGTGTTGGATAATGTTGCCTTTACTTATGCCTTCCTTATAATTTAGTGGATGCCAAAGACCGCTGACAAGTGCCATAGTCATAATGCATGCGCAGGCTCCACTCACGTTTGCCAGCTCATTCCATTTGTAGAAGTGCATTATTTGGTGTAATGTTGCGCATTATACATGTTGGGGGACCTCATTAGGGGCATGAGCAGCTGAATTAGATGTGAAAGCACACACAAGCTTCATATATTGAAGTAATTGAAGAGTCCATCTATGTTGGAATGGTTTTTGTTATCAAGACTTTCCAATGAGCTATCAACGCACCAAGGCTCTCCTAACCACCGTTTGATTACATTTAGCCCAATATTAACTTTTACATATAACAAAAGGTAAATTGTTTAATGTATTTTTTTAACAACTATGATATTGAAGAGATTAACATTGGCTTCCTGATGATTCAAGTGTGAATGAAGAGCCTCTTCAGGACCTTCACTGAAATGCTGTTATAAGGTAAGGTAGGTGGGTCTTAAATGGCTTACTTTTGTGACTCGCCCTATTCTCCAAGGATAAGAAACACAGAATCAGTACAAAGTGGTTAGCAGATGCCATAGCCACATTTCTCATCCTCGCCTATAGATGTTGATTCAACTCAGTATCCTATTCGTTAAAATCTCTCGCTCATTAAATGGTCACATACATCCCCCTCCCCTCCCCCTCCCCAAATTATGTTAACTACGAAGCCTAGAATGCTTATCATATTTTGAGAACACAGTCTAATCTGTTTGGTATCCGTTCTTGAAGCCACACCAAGTTATAGACCACCCAAATTATAGGCGTCCAAATGAGAGAAGCAATCTAATTTGGCACGTCTACTTATACAACAAGACCTACATATTTCATAGCGATGAATCAATCAATCCAATGATGAATGTTTGAACAGTGAATGCAAAACAACCACACACCTCTAATGATCAACTTGCCATATGAACACATCTAGACACCTGCATTTGCTGCAGATGTATCCTGCAGCAACCTTTGAATACTGGAAGTTGAGTAAAGATTGCCACACAACTTTGCAAGTGAAGCAAGTGAAGAATGGAACAGAAGGTTCTTGCAAGATGCAGCTCCCTCCAATCTTTTATAAGTGGAAGTGTGTTTTCTAACACAACCAAGATAGTGTACAAATGTCAGGACCTATTGGTCTGCTCGAACTTTTCGGAAGGCAATATATGGCCAATGGTTTTAAGTAGTTGCTGGCTATCAAAAGGCTTGCCAAGGTAGCCGTCCATACCATGACTCAAGCATGTATCTTGGTACCCATGAATGGCATGTGCAGTTAGTCCTAAGATTGGCAACCTCACCCACCCACGCTCCCTTTCCTCCCGCCGAATTAACTCTGTTGCTTGTAATCCATCCATGATTGGCATCTGCATCAGAGTACCACCACATCAATACAACTAATTCCCTTCTCAAAACACCGGCATACTTGCAAGTGTTACACTTGTTTACAAGAGTTGGAATCCACTACACACTCAAATGGAGTAATTATTGATCCCACTTGCAGGATTACTCCCAATATCCAAAACCTTGGTACTCAGTACAACTACAAAAGTGCTCTCTCCAGTTCACACTACCAACTAATAGCGAGGGTACTGAAACATCCAGAAGACTGCACACATGCAACAGTTTGCTGATGTTTGTACATTAGTCATCTATCTACAAACCATTACAAATCCAGCACAATTCCTCCCTTAGTTGCTAGCGTACTTGCATGTGTAACACTCATTTAGTAGAGTTGGAATCCACTACACATTCAAATAAATAATTAATGAACCCAGTTGCATCATTACTCCCAAAGTCCAACATCTTGTGAAAGACGAAACAACTACAAAACTGCTTTCCCCAGGTCACACCACCAACTACTGACCAACTAAAGAGTGCATATGCAATGATTAGTACATGTTTGTACATTAACCCTATTGCAATTGACCCTCAAACCATTCAAATCCAGCCCATCCAGTATTGCACAAACCAACCCATGCAAAAAGATCTAGCCAAAGTATGAACCAAACCAAGAGGACTGAAAGATATGTAATCAAACACTTGAGCAAAGCAATCATTGAACCCGCCTGCATGATTACTTTGTCCAAACCTTGTGACAAAGTACTACAAAACTCCTCTCTGTAAGAAACACGACCAACTAATGACCAGGGCATTGCAACATCCGGAAGAGTGCACAGTTTGTTCGTTATCCCTAATGCAATTGTACTTCAAACCATTACACAATCCAGCACACTAAATGTTGAATTTGTCATTAACCTTTGCAAGTAGATCTAGCCAAAGCATGAACCAAACCAAGAGGACTGAACTAACATGGGTTAGGGTTTAAAGAAGCAAACGTCACAAAGGTGTGTACCTGAACATCCATAAGGACTAGGTCGAAGGTGTTGTGTTGAGCACACACAGCATCAAGTGCTTGTTGGCCATCACCTACAATGGTGACTTTGTGTCCGTGTTTCTGAAGCAGCCGACTTGCTACTTTTTGATTTATAGCATTGTCCTCTGCCAAAAGTATTTTTAAATGGACTTTAGTTTCTATCCTTTTGTCTAATTCTTTCCTAGATAGGTCCTTCCTAAGGTCTAATGGTGTCGGTGTGTCTGGTGGATACAGTGGCTCAGTCCGAGCTGTAATCATCTCAGGCAGGAAACCTTGTGCATCCAAGGTAAACCCAGTTCCATTTACTGTTTCACGTTCCATTCCTTTCGGTAAAACAGAATCCGCTGGATTTTCACACAGACTTGATGTGGCTATTTCTAGATCCCAGTCTTTTTTATCACTATTTTGAGAGTCTCCATTCATTGGCACCCTCCTTGAGGTGGCTGACTCCTGAAGGGTCTCCTCAGAATAATGTTGCTCTTTGTGTTGTTGTACAGAATCAGACAAAGAACCTCCCTGTAGTCGGTTGGGGAAACTTGACAATTCTTTGTCTGAGCCAAAAGAACCAAGTTTATCCACCCAGCCTAGGTTACAAGATCCATTTCTTGTCACGTCTCTGGAAGATGTTGATGATTCGGCATAGTCTGGAGACATGAAATCGTATTTTGGTCCTACACGATCATCCTTTGCATACCCTGTCAACATACCCACCAGGTCATTTGCAGATCGAACCCTTGACGCCAAGGTTGGGATGCACTGCTGTGGATTCAACTCTGATTGTAACCTTGAGGCAGTCGGGCTAAAAACTAAGCCACCCATCAAGCTCCAAGGTTGACCATTAATTTTACCTGCATAACAAACCACAGCATTCTTTTATTTCAATTCATCACACGAAACTGGGTAAATCCTCTGATGTAGTTTTTCTGAGAAGTGTGAAGACTGCCTCACATTTGACACTATGTCTACGAACACCCAGATCTCCACCCCAAGCAAAAAAAAGCAGACTGGTACTAATAGAAAATAGCAATCGAATCCCTCAGAATACTTTTCAGAGTTTACAACAAGTAGAGCTTGAGTGATGAACTAGTGGTAAAACAGCCCCCATTTAGCACATGGACCATTGTAAAATCTCCTTTTGCCTTGTGGTCACAAGCAAGCAAATATCTAGAGCAAGTTATAATTATTGTATTCCCATTAAAGGTGAGGTGAACGAACCTGAAGGCATTTGTTGGGGGGAACTATCTACAGGACTCTCCTTAGGGCTGTTGAGCAAGAAAGGCAGGCGGAAGAAAAATGTACTTCCCTTACCCTCTTCGCTTTCTGCCCAAATAGTACCTCCCAAAATTTCAACAAACCTGCACCAGAAACCAAGGTTGTTGAGAATATCCAAACCTCAACAGTGAAGGATCCACAACCTCACATGAGAACTAAATTTTCATGCATCAAATATGACCACAATTTCAGTGCTACAGTATGCCTGTAAGTGACAAAAGAAAATAGAGGAGAAGCAAACATACCGTTGAACAATACAAAGACCAAGGCCAGTTCCACCATAGAGACGGGAGGTGGATGCATCAGCCTGGGTGAAGGGATTAAACATATCTTGAAGTTTCTCTTTGCGTATTCCAATTCCAGTATCTTGAACCTCAAATTGAACAAGTAAGCTCTCCGGGAAAATAGGTTGGAGTTCATTCTCTGCAGAAGGCTTTTCAGCAAATGACTCAACCACTCTGTTGCAAGGATCTGTTTTCAACCACATTGTACTGTGAGCAACCTTGAGAAAATTGTACTCAAAACCAATCATCTAGGGATTAATTTAAGTAGCTAGGCCTAAGTGACTTTAAAAATGTGTAGTATACTCAAATTATGTGCAATTTATTTATCTTTGTTTCTATCATGTCTAAGCCAATCATGCATATCACTAATCTAAATGGACTAAAAAAGAATAGGCTAAATCAGCCAAAGGGTCGGTTTGAGCACCCTCTACCTTACCATCATCTGCATTATAGAATTTTTGCTCGTCTGTAGCCACAGTTACTCGCACTGAAACTGATCCTTTGTGCGTAAATTTTAGGGCATTCCCAACTGTAAGCAGCATCAAACCAAGTATTTGTAAGAACAGTGTTCAACAAGGAAACATCTGACATCATGACATGTGATAAACTGCATTTAAACATGTAAAACACCCATAATATGTACCTGATAATAGACAAACGTATGATAGTCATCCTCTACAATACTACAAAAAACTGATGTATTGGAGCTATCCCTTAATTCAACAGGAGTTTTGGTTGGGAGTTGGTTGTTTTTCATACAACACCTTCCATGTTTGGAAAGTTTTTGGGGCATGCTTGAAGGTAGGGTGGAGGTTTGAACTAAGAACACTCTTCGTTGAGGACCAAACTCATTTTGGCAACCCAAGAGATGCCAGAATGAGTTTGGTTCTCTATGAACCAAAACAGGTTACTATTCATTCAAATTCAAACATTATCTCTGAGAATGCACCTAAAATGAAGGAAACAACTTATACTGTACGCAACAACAACAAATGGAAAATCATAGAGCACCAACTCCCTTCGAAAAGTCCCATTGAGGTTAAGGAAAACTCAAATACTACAAAAATCTGATATATCTCATCCACAAGCTGACAAATAAAATAATCAAAATAAGTGTAACAAGAGAGGGTGCACTGACCTAGGTTCAACAAGCACTGTTGGAGCTTTCCCACATCACCCACAAGTGACTGGGGCACTCCTGTGTCCACCTCCCAGAGAAGTTGTAGACCATGTGCTTGTGCACGTGCTTGCATCATACGGAAGGTGCTGGAAACCATTTTGCGAATATTGAATGGCACTTTCTCAACCTCAAGACGGCCAGCCTCAATCTTTGCAAGGTCCAGAACACTATTGATAATATGCAGGAGAAGATCTGCACACTCCTTCACTGAAAAAAGGCTCTCCTTCTGATCTGAAGTGAGTTCAGATTCCAAAAGTAACGCAGTCAACCCCAAAATTCCATGAATCGGCGTCCTACAGACATAGTCAACTTTCCAGTTATGCTCATAGAATCAGGTCCAATGCAAGAAACCAACCACTCAATACATTAGCTTCCCAATTGTCACTTCTTCCTATTCCACTCTCATATGTGAGTGAACTGGAATTATTACCTTTGCTTTGCAAACTCCATCTCCCTATATTTAACTTCACAATTTCTTCCTAATGGCACGCACATGACTTAGGCCATTTCAACTAGCAATCTAGCAAAGGAACTCTGGAAGATTATAAATGGAGCATTCTGCCTAGAATTCTGCACCATTCAACATTACCAGGTCCAATCCATGATTTGTATACATAAGTGCAATTCCAGTGTGGATGTTATTACCATATTACCAAAACCAAACCCCAAGTTCCCTTATATGGAAACATGAAGGACACAAAGTCCTGAAATGAATACTAACAGGACAATGTAGATGCAATAAGAATGAATTTGAATTGGAGGCAGTAATTACAAGTTGGTAATAGAATAATACTAATGATTAGAGATAATGATGAGACACCACTGTGTAAAGACATGGTAGGGCACCTAATTTCGTGACTCATATTTGCAAGGAAATCCGACTTTGCATGGCTGGCCTGCTCAGCTCTCCTCTGAGAAATTTGAAGCTCCTCATTTGCTTTCCGAAGCTCTAATGTTCTCATATCCACCTTATACTCTAAGTCGACATTCATTTGATGTAATTTGCGGGTCAGTAGCTTTTTCTCCCTCACTGCTGCAGCAAGTGTGATGCCCACCACACCCATGACACAGCTGAAAAGTTCAATCTGGCACAGATAAAGGTCACCCGTCAGCACAAATTTGACAGACACGGCTAACATAGGAAGACATACATCAACGGACCAGCTTAGTTATGAAAGCTATACCTCCCACCATTCCAGAAAAAAATATGCCAAAATTGGATACAAAAACCTCAACTGTTTACCCATTACATTTTGCTTGCAAACGAGAAAGATAATACTTCCATCTTATTCTGACCAAGAGATTGTACAATTAAATCAGTCGAAGCCATGACAAGCCATTTCAGTTGTGGCAGCCTGCTTAGACCTGAAGCTGGAAAGTACCACAAACGGCCAGAACATCTTAACTCTCGTCATAGATCATTATATAGAGTTGAGAAGGAAGGAAAACTTGGAGGAAGTGTGGAAGGAAACCCTAGCAGCACTCAACTTGTCTGCAGATGTACCCTAAAACTATCCCAAAGAGATTAGGGAGATTAAACCTTATGAGAATATTAAGGACTCTTGCACAATTTGCAATATCCAACTTCAGGCCCCCTTTACACACCACAGAGGTTAAGAGCTCGAAGATTGAGAGCTCAAAGAAGGAGCTTCACATAAACGCAGAGCCACTTACGCTTGTTCACTCAACTTCACTTTGCCCTTGGGCTCGTAACTTGAGAAATTAAACATTTCACCGGGCTTACGAGCTTACTTGTTTAATGGATCCCATGTGAGAGAACTCTCAGTCAAAATCCTAAACTACCTCACAAAGTTCACTTAAGAATGTCAAGATTTCAAGCCATCGATTTGTGGACCCCAAGCATTCTCTGACATGCCATGAGTTCTCCTCTGTTTAGTTCCAATCCCTCTTCATATCTCACTTTGAGCATGGCTGCTTTGCACTTGCTCAAACGATTAAGTGCTCAAGAATTGACTAAGCTCGGCATAGTGTGAGCTTTCAATAAAAGCTTGCCAAAACCAAGCACCAAAATCCCAAAAACTGCAAGCTCGAGCTTTACTGTTAAGGGAGCCTCATTCAGATTGCCCAATTTCTCATCTACTTGGAGAGCAGCAACACTCTTAAATTCCCTATCTTTATGTAAAAGTGAAGGTTGGGAGTTAGGTTAAGTAAGTTATGTGTGTCAAACCTGCATGTCATAGATTCTCCTTTGTCTAGTACCAACCCCCCCCCTTGAATATATCTCTCTCTATGCATGGTTTGCACTTGCTCACACGATCAAGAGCTAAAGGATTGGTGAAGCTCTCAATAGATTAGGCTCTGGATGGAAGCTTGCCAAATCAATGAAGTATCGAACGCCCAAAAATCGCAAGCTCAAGCTCTACTGTCAAGGGGGCCTCATTCAAATTGCCCAATATCCCAGGTACTTGAAGAGCAGAAGCAATCAATTTCTCGCTGTTCTTGACAGCGTAATGAGAGTTAGGAGTAAGGATATGTGAGTTGTGTGTGTCAAACCTGTAAGATGAACTGGGAGGCATACACATCAGGCTTTCCTGTCATGCTGTAAACCGCCCCAAGTTTGTGCACACTTCCCACGGCGGCGGAGTACGCGATAACACTCACAGTGATTGCCCACCCCACTCGGTTGAACCGAAACGCAGTCCAAGTGATGAGTGGGAAGCACAGATAGGGCAGAGGCCGGAACGAATCAAAATTTAGGAAGAAAACCACAACCATGAGCCCCATGGTAACCAGGATGACGAGCACACATTCGAAAATCTTGGCAGGTTTCCGAAAACTCGGTTGACACTGCCATGCCATGGAGTGGATGAGCAGGGGAGTGACAGTGATCATGGCAGCCAAAACCCCAAGCCACCATGTGCTCCAGTATCTAAGGAAACTGGTCCATTGCACCAACGGAGTGATGGTGATGCACAGGGAGATTGTGGTGCAGTAGAAGAGGGAGATGAAGAAAATGATCACCAAATACCACACCGAGTCTGCCACTGAATCAATCGTAGGCAGAGCCTTAACTCCATTCGCACACAAACACTTGCGTAGGAAGTACGCTCCAGTGTGGCTCTGCACTACAGCAATGATAGCCGCAAGAAACAACACCGTGGTGTTCAAGCTTGTGAATCCAAATGAGCCTCTCCACACCATGTACATCCGCACCAAATACAATCCCGCCAGGTTACCCGGTGCAATGGCAGTCTTCCAAACCGCGGCAAGTGCAAGGGCCACCGCATCGGGTAAGTAGAGCGGTAAGATCGCCGACATGTCCGCTCTCGATTGAAGCTCACTCACTGAGCTTTCCCACGTCACTATCCCACTGATAAGTAGAAACAGCAGAGTGAGGATATTACGTTTCAGACATAAGCAGATGTTGAACACATCCCGTGGCCTCTCCCTCCATGTCTGCACGAACAACTCGCCTCCGAGGTCACGAAGGCACCTTGTTGTCTGGGAGACTACGGCTGCTTGCGTTTCGTGCCATGAGCGGGATGATACACGTGAAGGCTCCCTTCGTAATGATGATAAAACTTCAGCAGGTTCGCGAGGCGATGGCATAGCCATCATCGCAGGGGGATCATCCACACCACCCCTGCCCCCGAGATCCTTCTTCGATGCGAACACAAATCGCTCCAAGCTCTTCCTCAACGACCCTTCCTTCCCCAGCTTCTCCTCCTCTTCATCAGTTGTCCTTTGCGATTCCAACATGTTATGTTAAGTTATGTTTCGTCCAACTAACCAAACCAAATAGGTCTGTCTTCTGTCACCTCCTCCACCACCTTCTTCTTCTCAACAAGCTCCCGATGATGACGATATCATCCACTCCCGTAACGAACCTCTCCAAATTACTCTTCTTCCTCAATGACCCTCCCTTGGCCGATTTCTCCTCATCGTCCAACATGTTATCTCATATCACCTCCAGCAGCAGCTGCTGCTGGCTATGCTTATAAAACCTTCCGATGATGATGTCCACTACGGCCATCGTCTTCAACCTTCCACCGTGAGGCTCGGAACCCACCAACAGCGCCCACAAACCTCCTTGTAAGCGCACCATAGCCCTACCTGCTTCCTGGCCAGATCGGATTTGTTCAACCTCCACATAACGCAACAAGTCCTCTCTACTACCCTGCATCCAAACCTCAGATCCCTGTACAGCACACCCGCCTGCAAATCATCGATCACCCGATTATCCTCTTCCTCAACCTCTATCTCACATACTTAACCACCACCTTCAAGCCTCAAACCCTTGCCAAACTTCGTTTCGATCCTTGACACACACAACCTCGTTTCGATCATGTAAATACACACACAACCTTCCCAGCTGTGATCCACAAACCTCCAAACAAGCTTCAAGGCCCTTGGCAAGGTTCTCTCCCCTCCAAGTTAAGTCGCTCGCTTCCACTTGATGACTGAGCTGTTGCGGCCCTCAGCTGACGATCAAGTGGGACGGCGACCCCGGCATCATCAGCTCAGGCATCGCCGATATTGAAGAGCGTGCATGCTGCGATGATTCAGCCCCTACTGTTGGAGTGCACTCAGCGATGGCGATGGCGATGGCGAGGGGGATGGGGGATGGGGGATGGGGGATGGGGTATAGGATGGCACGGCATGGAACGGGACGGCACGGCATGGGATGGTGGGATGGGATGGCATGATATGGGATGATGGAATGGGATGGATAATGTCATGGATGAGGCCCAAGAGACATGGCATTATCATAAATAAGGACCTACCGAAGGCCGGAGCCTAAGCAAGGAGGCCTTATTTCCATAAGGCATGTCTTGAGGGCCTCACTACACATTAAAAGACTTGGTCCTAATTTTTGGATGCTTCCACATGTTTAGGTGGCATCAACATAGCTTTCACACGCCTTTGAAGTGCCGGTTTCATAGAGCAAGAATTGTGGGAAATCAATGTCATCCGGGAAATCTAGAGGGAGGTTACACAACATGAGGTGTCATGTAATGACAAACCAAAAGTTAGGGCTAGGTCTTTATGGCATGGAGAGTGGGATGGTGCAATGGGATGGGGGTGGGGGGATGGACTCTTCTAGTGAGAGGTTTTAAATGACCCATGAAGTGGGCAAGGGAGGGCGCAACGACGAAAGGAGAGTTTTGCGTTGTCGACTTCTCCCACATAGTGGTTGGCCTCCACCTAGGCTTCACCTCTAGCATGTCATCTCTCTGTGTGTGCATTGTAACGGTTCCCCCATTTGATCGGCCATGAGCCACCCCTACATTCATGTTTAAGTGGTTGTTTCCATTGCCAAGGGCCCCCGTCATTCTTACTTACTTAATACCCAATGTGAAGAAGGTATATGGTATAGTCTAGTATTTGGGAAATATGTTAATTAGATGTACCCCTCGGTCAAGAATTTCTCAAAACAAACCCACAAAAACTATGACAGCTCACGAACAAGGAAAATAACAACAAAAGAGCCTCGTAAAGCCTCCCCCATGTTGGTTTCCAAAGTCATCCCCTTTGTTATCTAATTGCCCCGATGAGAGAGCCCAGGAGTGAAAGGGCTCAGAGAGAGAGAGAGAGAGAGAGAGAGGATTTTTCAAAACTCTCACAAAATTTGAACTTCCTCTTCTCAGAGGCCAAATCCTTCAACTTCTTCTTCATTGCAATACAAGGGTGGGTGGGTGGGAATTTCCACAAGCCTCTTTCTATGTCCTTTGCATCTTCCTATTTGATAACACAATAACATTTTGCATAATAGAGTCATTTGCAATTATGTCTAATTGGATGTGTTGTATGACATAAACATTTTGTGTCAAAATCTAGTTTACTTTGCAAGAATATGTACCTTATTATGAGTTTTTGCTATCATATGGTATCCAACAACAAATGTTTGATTATGACTGTCCCAAGCCTTGGAATTTAATCACCTACCTTCTTGCTTCACTTCAAAGTACATACACTTAATCCACCACGTGCATGGGGTACTTACAAAGGAAATGTTCCTAGTAACTTCAACCAATAGATATGCATAAAATGTCATAATCACAATACACCATTATACATGGGTTCGTATATGATCATTTCATACCAATTGATTTTTCTTGTACCAATTTGAGGTCTTTGACGCTAACTATGCACCTCTCAAATGGACCTCACTATAAAACTCATGATTGGACTATATTTGAATATCGGTCTCTCAAACATGGAGGAGTGAGTTCTTGAGTAAAATTACAAATAATAAATTAGTATCACTTCCTTCTTCTTCTTTTCATACCTTGAACCCAGACCCTAATGTGAACTCCCTAGGTCCAATTACGTGGCTCTTGCCCAATAGAATCACTCGGTTTTGAATTTTTTTCATTTTTGTCTTGGACACTAGGAGTGAACCCACTTTGACCTTTCACAACAAATTCGAAGGGCTTGGAATAACTTAGGATTTGTGTTGGGGTAGTTTCATTTGACCCGCGCCCCCCCCCCCCCCACTCTTCCATATTAATCAATGAACATTAGAAGGACATGCTCGATAGATTTTGCCACTTGCCATTGAAATCACATCAACATCTTGGGAGTATGCATTGACTACCTTCCCAATTTGTTGTCATTGAATAATACCATGTTAGTTTTGTCTCAATCGGGCTTCATATTTGTACATTATGAGTTCGGCCCCACCGATCTTATTGGCAAGGTAACTAGGATTTGGTGACACCTCGACTTACATAGGTTTGTGGACAATCCATCTCGATCGGATCTACTTGTACCAATATGGGGTCGTTCATGGGTGGCTTAAAACCCAAGGCCTTAGCCTATGTCCTATGGAAACTTCGAGGTTAAGTTGCCTAGGGTTGGAATAGCATTTGGATAGGTGACCTTCCTAGTACTCAATTTTGTGTGCACCCTACCACCTGTGATCTACCTCATCGTAGTGAAGGGTATCCGAATGAACTAAATATTTTCAACCGATGGTGTGGAAACCTAGGGGCTTGCCCTTGGGAAAGATAGGTGCCAACTGGCTTGTACGTGCCCATTGAAGGCGTTCATCTTTGAAAGTTGGCAGTAGTCATCAGGGGGCCTCTAATTGTCATAATGCTCGTTTTGGGACTACATGTAGATCTAGACCAACTAAAAAATGAAGCAATACCTTAATTTCACGTTGTTGGCATCATATTTGTCTTTCTTTGATTGGGATCTTTGATGCTAGCTTTGCAGTTGATTGAACCGTGTGTAATAATTCGCGTGGACTAATATAGTTGACAACATTTTCACCGTAGGTTAGATTGGTGGGGACCGCACCAATCTTATCAAGGTAATGTTTTCTAGTATCAAACACTTCCCTTGATACGCTTGCGGTTTACCCATGATGTTTCGAATGGAAGCGATCCACATGGGGATGGTTAACAAGGATGCCAATGAAATCATTTTTGCTCGTTAGCTAATGTATGTAACTACTCAATGTGAGAAAGAAAGAAAAAAATGGCTCAAAAAGTCATCACGAGCTTGTTCTTCTTTTATGACCAATGTTCTCAAAACCCATGGGCACCCAATAAACATTTTTTTTAAAATGTTGAAAATGCAAGGGGATGTCGACGTTCTTGGAATTGATTTGGTTCTCATATTCAAATATCATTCTTGAAAACGAAACAAACGTTGTAACTCAAAGAGCAATGCCAAAAGGGAGGCCACAACCCGTTGTCCTTCCAACCAATCTCGTCTAAGGTGAGATCATAGTCATGCCAGCTAAAAACATAAAAACTGACGTTGTTCAACTAATATACATAGCAAAATCATCATATTATGAACCGACATGATCTATAGTTCATGCAGATCTAGTCGGGGTAGAATAACCGCCAACATGGGGTAGGGATTATGCTAGACTATTTTTATCTTGATAAGATAGGTGGGGGGCCCAACTCAAAGAGTGACATGTTTGGACCTTGCATTTCTTACCACCATGTTTACTCCATTGGCTACCTACATGTGACCTACCTAGACGTTGGAGTTTGTAACCTCCACTATCCTTCGATACCATAGACCATGCTTTTAATATTGGGTGTCCAGGTGGAGTGCATTGACATTGGAGCGAATCTCTAAAACTATCACCATGCTATCACCCAATGCATTTTTACTGCTAGCCTTGCAGCTATATAATGCATTTGTAGTATTTGTGAGTGTGTCCTTCTCGTGGATGATTTCACCATCATGTGGTATGATGGGTATCGAATATTTTAACAATCCTCCTATCATCATACTCACCAATATAATGTGGATAAAATACTTGAAGATGCAAAGCAATTGGTGGGGGACGTGTAGGACTCACATCTCCCAAGAAAAACCAACCCACACTAAGCCCAAGGAGAGTCTATGCCACTAGTTTTAATTTCAAGGTCATCTATTGCACGTTCGCATTGATTTTGTGGTCGGCTTCGGTACTCCAATCACTTTAATCACATTTGGCCTCGACATCCGTTGACGTAATGAAAGTTACATAGATATGTGCAACTAGGTCACCTTCTCGAATGGGGTGCCTCTTTTTACCCATGTGAATGGCCTTGGGTCAAATCAAACCACACAAAACCTTACAACTTTCTTTACTCATCGTGAGTAGCCACAATCACCAAATAAACGATGTTTCTTTGCTACGGTAATAAATATTCAAAATAGTGTGGAATGTTGATGCATTTGCGTGAGGCGACCTAATTGCACGTATCAATGTAGGTACTTGTTACAATGTACGAATTTACACGCTCAAGCTTATAATAGGTAGCTAAGTATTACTTCATTCTCTTGTCATATGTGTTTGGAATGTATTCCACATGACAAGCGAAAATGGAACCTCATATCACCAAGAACTTGAGACATATCTTTATCTTTATCTTCACGAATAGCGATTCTAAGTAGACATTCCGTGACTCCTTTCACTTCCATACAATTTGTTTATATACCAATACAATAAACTCTCCAGCCATCTTAAGTTCTACCTCGGTTGACATGTGTTATTCAGACACCTACTTTTGGATACAAAATGGTTCAATATTCTTCTAATTCAAATACTTCTAGTGTTATTTTTACGATGGCTTGTTGGTTGGGATATCCAGATAGTCAATGCTTGCCACTCACTCATGGGTTGTTTATATCATGGACCATGAAGTCGTCCCTTGCTCCTCTAATATATGTGATTGGCCGTTGAACTTGTCCCGTGACCACTTTAGTTTACACCAAGAAGATATATATATATATATATAAGTGATCACGGAAATTGAGAACCCCAAAAGACTTGTTTTTAGGTCTACATAATCCGGGGTCAGGTCCAACAGGATTTGCAGTGGGAGAGGCAAAAGAGGGTCTCTCGCTGCAAATGTCAAAGGACCATGGTAGAGAAATGATGTTTTAATAGGTTTTCTTTTGTTGATGCCGCCAAATGTTTTCATATTTACGAGGAAAGCAGGGAAGAAGAAGAGGAGGAGGAGATTAAGGGCCACTTGACACACGAGCCAAGAGCTGTGACCTTGTAATGGTGAGGACCCTTGACTCCCATCCAAAGGCCGTACCATGGGTGTTGGGAAAGCCATTTTATGTAGTCTTGGGCCCTCAAGCATAGTGTGAAGTGAGAATGAACCATGTTGCGCGACCATTGCATATTTTGTTGGCGGAAAAAGAGGGGAGGATTTGGTTTAAAATAATATGTCTCCAATTTTATCAATTTAAGATAATTACTTGGTGGTGTTTGTCTCTCTTGGAATTGGTCTTAGAATTTGTTATGGAATATGCCATTCAGTCTGTCCTGAAATATGTCTTGGTGGAAAAAATATTAAAAAAATCATGGTCTCCCGGAATTTGCGTCAAGCCCACCTCTTGGAGGTAGGTCTGACGCAAATTCCGGTAGACCATGCACCCTTATCCACAACCAGCCATGTAGGACTCCATGTAGACTTTTCATCCACGAACTTTTCTTTGGGCCTTTAGGCCTTCACCTCCTAGTGTGAAGTGAACTTGGACGGTCTCCGCCTTTTCGACCAATGAGAGCTCTTACATTGCCATGGTCAAGGGCCTTCAACCTTGTGTGTGAAGTGGCCCTAAACATGAAGAAAGTTCCCAAAACTGTTATTTTTAAACATATCTTGGAAAAATCCGCACGTCCACTTTTTGGTGCATGGTCACTTTCTCTTGGTCTACATTCAGTGTACACCTAGTCACTTTTTAGACAAAGATGCTCTTTAGAAACATGACCAAGGAAGTGTGAGCATGGGAAAATGCCTTCTCACACGATACAACTTCCTGGTCCATGATGTAAACAACCCCTCAATATATAACCCAGCAACAACCAGATGTAATAAACAACACAATAACAAACATATTTTGTGAACTTTTTCGCCCTTTAGAAGAGTCGAGATTTATGAAAGTGCATGCATGGCGGTTTGAAAACCTGATTAATGGAATCTACTAATTAAAGTGCATGGTCGTTGAAGGCCCATTTAATGGAGTTTAATAACATAACATGCTCAACGAGCCATTAAGTGAAGCATTTAGGCTTCGGGCTATGGAACATTCAAGTGGATGGTGTGCAATAATCATCGACTTTGCTATACACTCGATCGGACTCTCGAGTCTTTAATTTGTTGGGTTTCTTTCACTCCCATTCTCAATGTCGGGTTTGGTGCCATGTAGAATGTTTTGAAGGCTGCGATTTTGCAAAGTGTGGCTGTAAATAATGAAATTACAACAACCTACACGAGCCTATTCCAATTACTTTTGGGAGGTTTGGTCTTATTTGATGTGCCATATGTTCATGAAAAATGAGAGAGATTTGAATGGCAAATTGTCATAAGGATGAGAAAAAGATCTATTGGTTACATTCAAACCATGATTTGTTTTTTGAATTTTGGAAGTGCATAGAATAAAGCAATGCTCGAGGTTGAGTTTGTTAGCATGCAACTTCTCTCACTTTGAGTGTAAAATCCTCCCCCCCCCCCCACAAGTGTGGGTCCCCTTCTCTTTTGCTACTAACCTCGATGGATTCTCCTTGCATGATCCATATTAAGGGGCGGCTTCATGAATCCACTTCATTTCTTTCCCACAAAAATTTGATATTCCAATGACATGTATATTTGTGGTATTTATAAATAATATGTATTGGATATCCATAATTGTTTACAGAGGTGAACCTTAATTGGTAAGTGTCGAGGGGTTGTCTACATCGTGGACTATGAAGTTGTCGCATGTTAGAGGGCATTCACTACATGATCACACTTCCATTGTTTGATTTCTAAAAAATGCATTTGAAAATTTTAATAAAACTTAATCAAAACACAAAAAAAATTTAATAATTAATAAAACGATGTTTCTCTTCCATGGTCTCTTGACATTTGCAGCAAGAGAACTTCTAATGCCTCTCCCACTGCCAAACATGTTGGACTATGACAGTGGATAATGTAGGCCTACAAATAATCTTTTTGGGGACCTCAAGTTCCATGGTCACTTTTACAAACTTATTCTTGATGTAAACCGAAGTGGTCCCAGGACAAGTTTAACGGCCAATCACATATTTTAGAGGAACAAGGGACGACTTCATAGTTTGTGATGTAAACAACCCCAAAGTTCCATGTTGTAAGATCATACACGGGTGTTCAACGTTCATAACGCCTACCTAGGGAGAGAAATGTTTATTTTCTTGTAGACAAGAGAATTCATATTTTAAGACAAAAAATGACTCATTGTTGGAGGGTATCAACCTTGCATTAGTGTAGTTGAGCTTGAATTGGGATGAATCAACCAATCTATAGGGAGCATGTTTTTCTTAATTCCCCTGGGTAGGTGTTACGAGACCAACTCCATCTTAACACTGCTATCAATTACATAATGAACATATTGATGGGTTCAAGTTTCTTGTCACCTTGTTTGGTCAAGTTACGACTACCATCTAAATCAACGCTTAATGGTCCAAGAGACACAATGATGGGGCCTCATGACATCATGTAAAGATGTTTGAAGTTGTTTTGTTCTTTCGTAAATTTTAGGTAAAAGTGGAACAAAAATGTTCCACTAAAATCGATCCATTCTCAATTGCATCCTTTCAAATGGAGTATACATACCCAAAAAAAGAGAAAGCAATGGGATATGTTCATGCACATCTTATCGTTGATATGATATATGATTTTGTGTTCACTTTCTCTTTAAGATAGGTTTGTCAAGTATCATCTCAATATCATAGAGGAGGCAAAATTTGAATTAAATCAAGGCACCATGCAAGTGTTGGATCCTAACACGAAATGATGGAGGTCTAATGTTGAAGCTCAGTTGTAGAGTGGATTGTTTGAGAAGAAGAAATTTGTTTTTTTGGATAAACAAATAAATAATAAATCTGCTACTTGGCATAGGGTTCAATCGATCCACTTTACAATCCAATCTTCGAGTTGTCAACCCTTTGGTTTAAACGAGACCTCATCGATGTCGCTTTTGATTGTCAAGAGTGTGAGCTCTCTTTTTGTGAGCCCAAGATAGTAGGGTTTCAAACATCCTCTAGTTTCACATCCATGACCTTTTTCATTCCCCCCCTCCCCCTTAATATCCCCACCACGAACATATATCTTACTTTGCACTTGCTCAAAATATCCATGGATCGGTTATGCACTCGACGGTTTGAACACTAGATAAAAGCTTGATGATTTTAAAAACTTCCAAAAAATTGCAATCTTAAACTCCAAGCAAGAGCTCTCTAAGAAAAAAGATTGTCAACGCTCAACTCTTGTTTACATGAAAAGAAACTTTTTTTTATAGATATCTTTAAATTTACGTTACTTGCATAACCAAACATGAAAACCAATGTCTTGACATGCATAAAAACCATATCTAAGATTTGAGTGAAAGACATGAACTTAAACCTATCCATAAGGAATTAACAGCAAGGGATAATCTCGATACTCAAAACGGACAAGATAAGACAATATTTGGTTTCGTTGTAATATAGTGTGACAACACACTATTGACTTATAGTATGGTAGCAAGGTAAATGAATGGACGTCAATTGCAAAAAAACTGACAAGTCAAATTAAATGAAACCCATGTGTCCATGTGCAACGTATATTGGGTGTGAACTTGAGTCCCATCACGATGAGGGGCGGTTTACACTATGGACCAAGAGCCATGACCATGAAATTCTAAAATCTGTGATTGGAGAGTAAAGTGCTCTTGGTCCCATTTGGCTTTACACTACCTTGAAAAAAGGAGAATGACCACTAACTTTGAGGTCCCCAAAAACTACTAAAATTTTCCATTTGGATAATGTGCCATGGTCCAACGGGTTTTCCGTTGAGGCGAGGCAAAATGCTCGACTCAACGGAAATCAAGGGAGCCGTAAGGCTGAAAATCAGCCATTGGCCAAAAAAAAAATTTAATATTTTTTTTTCCCGATTTTTTTTGGGCATGTATTAAAAAAATCAGTACCTTCACTTTTTGGTGTGTGGTCATTCCTCTTGGTCCACATTTGGTTTACACGTAGTGAAGGGCCCATGAACCATGAAAACTAATATTTTAGTAACTCGGACCATGGAAGTCGTCCCACGCAAAATAGGTCTCTTACGTGGGACAACTTCATGGTCCATAGTGTAAACCGCCCCTAAGATTGGTGGACCAATCCACGTACAATTTCAGCCGTTGGATTGCATATGGGATTCTCTCATCCAGTCAGCAATTGCACATCACAAAGATCGTCACCTCATGCATGGAATCAAGGTTGAGATGAAAATGTTATAAGAAGTCAAAGTGGAGATTCCCTTTCTCTTTACGTGACCGCGCGGGCTCTTCCAATTGTGTGTGTGTGTGTTCTTTTTTCTTTCCTTTTTTGGCACAAAACTCCTCCAACTATGTGAATTATTGAGCTTGGGGTATCAACTATATTTGTAGCACACTATGCAATCCATTGTACCACATGTTGTTTGGGTGCCCTTTCTTAATTACAAGCCAACGTCCTACATACTACTCAAATATAGGCATCCCAATTAACAAGAGTGACCACATAGCTTACCCATTCGCACTTGTCTCCGGCCACATGAGTTAGATAGAGATTATGCTTTGAAAGAGTTCATCCTTTGTAACAAGACCGTGTCTCTATTGATAAAATGATGGCAAATGGCAATGCCGCAATCCAATGTATCATGTGGCACCATCCAAGTGCTTGCCCTTGGTTTGCATGTTTTCTATGCAATAACACCCAAAGTCTTCGCTTCACTTTGCTCATCGAGGTGGATGTAGCTTTGGATAAATGATGATGAGCCACTTATTTTGGGAATTGAACATGTTCCATTGTAAGGAGTAACCAAACTACACAAAGTCCAATCTCTTGTAAACGTGTGTCTTTCCGGTGTGTATTCTTCCATCCGCACTTAACCACACATGACCACTCAAATGTAATCGTTTGATCAAGAACGCTAACCATGAAAGGCCCGAGTACCTTATAAACCTTAACATCTCGAACTCTTATAACCAAGATGTATGGCCCTCCTAGAATTAAGTGCATAGGGACTTGTGTGTAGGAAGTAATAAACAAGGTGGGCTCCATGAATCATACGAGAATCAAAAATCAAACTCCTCGCATTCGTGTGAAATAATGGGGCCCATCGCAATAAAGTCCTACCGCTTTAATAAGACACGTTCTTGAAACGAGAAAACCATTGTGTTATGGGGGTGTCGCAAGTTCAGTAATATGACAAATTGGACCTCTTTGTCATAATAACAAGGTATATCATGAAAACACACACTAGATATCTGGCCACATGTATGAAACAAGCATTCTTTCAAATGTCTTTACAAATATGCAGTTTTTTTCCTCATGAAATCTATGTGGGCTTGAAGAAGGAATCAAGAGTTTGTTGATGCTGCCACTTCGCATTAAAATCACCAAAGCATACTTTGTACATCACCCATTGTTGTCATACTTGTGTCAAAACAACTCAAAATGTTGCACAACTACTAGCATATGATGCATTATTTCAATATATTTCAAACAATATGTCAATCAAAATGATCATATCATAATTGACCTCACAACGTGCAACTGTAAATCAACGTCTTCAAATCATCTTCAAAAATTCAACTAACCTTTAAAAGGTCATAACTCTGCCAATATAACTCATAATTGAGCAAAAATACCATCAAAAGAAGTGCCATTTTAATAGCTTCACAATAATATGCATATCATAATGATCGTATCAAAACCAACCTTAGAAGGTACATTGTTGTCTTGAAATCAATTTATAAGACTCGACCAACTTTCAAACAATAATAACTCCGCCAATACAACCCATAAGTGAGCAAAACTACCACCAACAAAAGCACCTTTTCAATAGCTTTCAAAAATATGCAAGTTAATTAAACGTAAATAAAATTTGAGTTCGGAATGATCAAAAGTAGATTGTGCACCTTGGATTAGGGTTTAGGTGAAAAAAACGTGGTGAAAAAGACAAAAACTAACGAGTCTCTTGAATAGGTTTTGAGATAAAGAACATAGTTCCTTGAGTTTCCATGTTTTAACATCATTTACATAAATATATATATATATATATATAATTCACATCTCATTTGTGGCAGTTGCATAGAGTTCATACTAACTATATGTTCTTGTACATGTATGGGACTCGTCATGTGTGCATTTACCTCTATAACATGACATTTTAGGGGTCCAGTAGTGTTCTATTAACAATGTCACATTCGTATTATAGAGGTAGATTCTAGCAAGAAAGTCTAGTTTACAAAAATTGTGTCATTATATAGGGTAAGTGCGCCATTGACCGAACGTGGCCCACGGACCGCACAGGCACCGCATAGTTTTCAATCATGAGAACTCTCGCGGGAACTTCGGGAACGTTCAGGGAATTTCGGAGAGAACGTGAATGTGCATGTACCGCACACTGTGCGGTGAAGGGCTCACTAAGCTCTTGAGATCCACCTGTGTATGTTTGGATTCAATTTGTGATAGCTTTCACAAATCAAAATATCTTTCATTTTTATTTTTTTTGTAAGAGAATCCTCACTTCACAATTAACAATCCTTCAAAATTTGAAACAATTCAAGCTTGTAAATTTGTACTTACAAGGATTTGAAGATTGATCGTGCGGTCATTGGCGCACTTACCTTAGAGGTTGTCATATTATCAAGTGTCATATTAAAGAGGTAGGACTGGACTGTCAAAGCACTTTTGTTTGAATTATTTGTATACTTATACCTTGGCCATGGTCAAGTTACTAATGTACCTATAACAAATCTAACATGCCAAGTGTCAATTACTTTCAAGTGCCATGTCATCATTATCGTCAATAGAGGTCCTCTAGGTGCCTACTTTAACATGGTTTTTGTGTGGAACTTAAAAGCCAAATTCCTACACTGCCGATATCTTACTATGTAATTAAGCCATTGGTGTTTGAAGGTGAGCATACATCATATTCTTATGATATTCAAAAGGTTTTGCTTCAATGTCATTGGAAATTGATAATGGACTTCAATGCACCCAAAATATGTCTTGGTTGAATTTCATATGCAAAAGCTTCAAAGTTTTTCGGTAGATGATCCAAAATCAATTCAAGGGATTGAGGTTCAGTTGCTGGACATTATGATGATCAACATGTATTTATAGTGGAAGGTTACATGGTGTTGGTTTTACATGGGTTGTCGGTTTTAGTATGATTTGTCTTGAGTTAGGATTATCGTCAACCATTTTAGGGGGTCTTATGAGAAGATAATCCCTTGTATCATTATGGTATACTTAATGTCACTACACTGTTTACGGTATTAGTGTCGTGTACATCATTCAAAGGACCTAAACTAGATGCCTAGCTGTTTCAAAGTGTCACATTCACTAATTGCCAACATGGTACTATCTGTCATGATAAGTAACATTTAAAACTAGAATTCTAATTACATTATGATATTAAGTGTAGTGCATTGGGATACTTGAGATTATACTTTTGCATGTTAGGATGCAAGGGGACTATAATTATGAGCATAATAATGGCAAGTGTCACGTGTTTACATTTTGGTATCCCAAGAGGAATATGTTCTTGAGCTCACTAATGCCAAGTGTCATTAGTGTACACTTTACTCAGCTTGTAGACCATTGTGTAACATTAACATACACCTCATAACACATTTGAATATACATATGCCAAGATATTAATAAGCACACTTGAATACCAAGCGTCATGAGGTGGCACTAACGGTGAAGTTGATGATCATTGCTATAACCTAGCATATGCCTCAAAATAGGGAAAGTGACACTAAAAACCATTACTCGTGTACATCGACCATGATAAATAGTGTGAGCATTTGTATAGTGGGACATTGGGACTTACCCTATGCACCCCTATAATAATGTCGCCCATGATATACACCATCGGGCTTGAAAACAATGTTTCACTCTAGTACAATTGTCATGCCTTTTTGATATATCCATCTCCTTCCCCTAAGCTGAAAGCTTTTGAAATGAGCATTGCTATCGTTTCATTACAAAGTCGACCTCTAGTATTAACTGTGGTAAATAATGTGCACCCACAATATTACCCCACAATATTACCCCGATGTTTTGGTGTGGAAATATGCTTAATAGTGTGGCAAACATCGTTTACACTAGGTAACCAACTTACACTAATCCCAGGTCCCTAATGCTAATGCGGGGGTTGAATAGAATAGAGACTAATCTAACCTAGAAGGAGAGTTGTCACATATTTATCTTTAATTTCCAAGGTTGCCAAAATCCTAGGCATGTCGGCGGGGGTCTCATGACGTTGGAAAAATTGTTATGGAACAAAGCCGATAATAAAAAATCTACCTTACCCCCAGAATATTGTCGCTGGATTACACTAAATAGTGTGTCGCCCACAATAATATACTATAATCAATGTATACCAATTTAGGGTTAAATGAACTATACAAAGTTGCAAATGTTAACATCTTCAACTCACAAGGCTACCACAAATTTTGGCATGTTACCGGGGGTTGAATTTTCACAACACCTATCAAGGGGGAGACCACACCCATGGAAGGATAGTCAAAAAGATTGAATACAATTATGGAGTCGGAGAGTTCTCAATTTCAGTAAAAAAAAATCAATTAGGATCAACCCCGTCAAACTTTCGTTAGCAAAAATTGAACTCTCAAGTAAGACATTATTGCACTGCGTAATTCTGAATAGAAATACACACTACTGCCCCCTTCCCACCCGACTTTACCAAATAACCAAAGTATTAACCCAAAAACCGGGTAAAGTTCCCTTGGTTATAGCGGAGGCATCTGGCTATCCCAATGCACCTACAAGAACTAGCTTCGGAGATTTTCAAGTAGGTTTTAGTTAAGTAGCTTTCACACATGTTCATGGTTTTATCTACCAAGCAATGAATGTTGGGTAGTTTTTGTCCCATCCCCAAATGCCTTACTACTCATCTATCTTACCATCGGTTTTTGTTAATGGAGCTCCTCGTGCCCTCATAGCTAAGACTAAAAAGCAACCAGTCACAACGGCAGGGGACGACACTTGTAAAGCTCCTATATTCTTACCTCATGTTTAGGTACCCATGGGAGGGTCGGTGCTTGAGGCTTAAGACCTCCACTTTTTAAGTTATGCCACATCATTTGCCAACTAGGCTCGGCACTAGATAATGTCGATGGTGTGGAGGCCGGGTTTTTAGAACCATCTTTTAGTCTTAGCTAAAGTCGGGTGGGAAGGGGGCATAACTAGGATATCAATGTAGTGGTAATAACAGTTACTTAGCTTATCAGTAAAGCCGCCTTTGAAATATGTCGTAGCCGTGACTGGCACAGCGTGAATGAGTTCATGCCATTTTTTGAATCTTGAATTATTGAATCTAATTATTTTACAACTTGACTTGTTTGAAAAAAAAAACTTCAAAAAATATTACATGCCAAGTACTAAACAAGAATGATGGACCCACCACTTGAAATGTTGTGTTCTTTTTTTGGAACACAAAAGGAGCGTGGTTACTGGGCTAGTTTTTCTGTCAAGTAGGGAAACGATTTCACAACCAAGACCCCAACCACCAAGGACTCCATTTAGGGCCACTTCACACACGAGCCAAGAGCCGTGACCATGGAATTGTTAGGGCTAAAAGAAAGTGTCCAAAGGCCGTCCCAAGTCACCTCCAAAATCATGTCATGTGGGTACGGACCCTCAGTGTAGAGTGAAGTCATATGTGACTGGGCCCTCAACCAAATGCTATTTCAATGGAATTCTATTCACGCGGGTCCTCACACACGATAAAATATTATAAACCAACAGTTGTGAGCATTTGGAGTGCCATGATCTCCTAGTTTTATGTTGGACCTACCTCCAAGAGGTGGTTTTTGAAAATAGCCCAAGTGACCATGAAGCATGATCCATTTGATGCCATGTACGAATCCATACAAACGACTTGAAATCCATCTTGCATTCACATACTCCGTTGGTCCCTCAAGCGTAGTGTGAAGCGACGAACTTGGACTGGCTCCACCTTTCCACCAACGAGAGTGCTTGAAGTGGCAATGGTCATGGGCTATCAGTCTCTTGTATGAAGTGGCCCTTAGTTTTGGGTACCTCTCCACTATCATCCGGTGCTCCGCCTTTTCCACCAACAAGAGTGCTTGAAGTGGCAATGGTCATGGGCTCTCAGTCTCTTGTATGAAGTGGCCCTTAGTTTTGGGCACCTCTCCACTATCATCCGGTGCTCCGCCTTTTCCACCAACAAGAGTGCTTGAAGTGGCAATGGTCATGGGTTCTCAGTCTCTTGTATGAAGTGGCCTTTAGTTTTGGGTACCTCTCCACTATCATCCGGTGCTCCGCCTTTTCCACCAACAAGAGTGCTTGAAGTGGCAATGGTCATGGGCTATCAGTCTCTTGTGTGAAGTGGCCCTTAGTTTTGGGTACCTCTCCACTATCATCCGGTGCTCCGCCTTTTCCACCAACAAGAGTGCTTGAAGTGGCAATGGTCATGGGCTATCAGTCTCTTGTGTGAAGTGGCCCTTAGTTTTGGGTACCTCTCCACTATCATCCGGTGCTCCGCCTTTTCCACCAACAAGAGTGCTTGAAGTGGCAATGGTCATGGGCTATCAGTCTCTTGTGTGAAGTGGCCCTTAGTTTTGGGTACCTCTCCACTATCATCCGGTGCTCCGCCTTTTCCACCAATGAGAGTGCTTGAAGTGGCAATGGTCATGGGCTCTCAATCTCTTGTGTGAAGTGGCCCTTAGTTTTGGGTACCTCTCCACTATCATCCGGTGCTCCGCCTTTTCCACCAATGAGAGTGCTTGAAGTGGCAATTCTCATGGGCTCTCAATCTCTTCTGTGAAGTGGCCTTTAGTTTTGGGTACCTCTCCACTATCATCCGGTGCTCCACCTTTTCCACCAACGAGAGTGCTTGAAGTGGCAATTGTCGTGGGCTCTCAGTCTCTTGTGTGAAGTGACCTTAGTTTTGGGTACCTCTCCACTATCATCCGGTGCTCCGCCTTTTCCACCAATGAGAGTGCTTGAAGTGGCAATGGTCATGGGCTCTCAGTCTCTTGTGTGAAGTGGCCCTTAGTTTTGGGTACCTCTCCACTATCATCCGGTGCTCCGCCTTTTCCACCAATGAGAGTGCTTGAAGTGGCAATGGTCGTGGGCTATCAGTCTCTTGTGTGAAGTGGCCCTTAGTTTTGGGTACCTCTCCACTATCATCCGGTGCACCGCCTTTTCCACCAACGAGAGTGCTTGAAGTGGCAATGGTCGTGGGCTCTCAGTCTCTTGTGTGAAGTGGCCCTTAGTTTTGGGTACCTCTCCACTATCATCCGGTGCTCCGCCTTTTCCACCAATGAGAGTGCTTGAAGTGGCGATAGTCATGGGCTCTCAGTCTCTTGTGTGAAGTGGCCCTTAGTTTTGGGTGCCTCTCCACTATCATCCGGTGACCGGTAGTTTAGAATCCTCTCGGACCCACACTTGTAGTGTTGTGGGTGAGGTTGGGTTGTTACAGACAATGGCGATACTTGGTCATGGCTGACATTTAGCCACTTGTTGGTTGACGCTGAAAACATTGCACAATTGAAGGGCCTTTCATAAACTAACACTACCTTATTCTTCATTCTATTCTTTTAATAAGCCCACTTGGCACTGATGACTCCCTCCCCTTGACCCGAGTCTAACTTCCAACTTTAGCAACCTTCTCATCTAATCGAAGTGATGAGGCATTGAGGCACAAACACACTACTACACTACTAGACCATGGCCTTATAATTAAGGTCCACTTGCACTAAGTTACCTTACATAGACGCGGCACGCCCGCCCCCTTTGAAAAACCACCACCACACCCTAGGCGAAAATGCACACGATACTATTGTAGACTACACGTTCCTTTTTAGGGGGGGGGGGGGAATTCGACTTCGGAATTAGCATCATAAGTCCCAAATTAGTTTGTAGGGACTCACTCGAGATGAACGAGTGGTTGGTCGCATGAGTGTTGTGTAATGGTATTATCTTCCACATGTTGCTAGTTATGGTTAGCTAGGACCATACGTTGACTTAGTTTAGAGGTCTTTTTACATCAACGTTCGTTGGCAATTGGTTTCCACTCAAAGAGCGAGTAACTCAAATTATATGTGGGCGATCTTTGTTGGCTGCCAAACTTTGGTCCATTTTAGAGACCACCCCCTCTTCCTACATGACATAGCCCATAAACCACAGACATACAAGGGTATTGTTTTTACTAGACCTCTCCCCTCCCCCTCCCCTTCCTTACGTTGGTAAAAGTGGTAGAGGCCTAGCTTAAAGTGGCTTTCATCTAGCCCTGGCCCATTCATACCACTTATTGAGAGGAGCACACTAGATGGAAATTTATTAGTATGGAAAAACCATTTGAAGCGATATGATGCTAGAGCTTTGTTATGTTTACCAAGATAGAAATTTTATTGTGGATGTCAAAAAAAATGTGATGGTTTTCTTTGCGAAAAATGTTGATATTGGTAAAGCAATATGAAACATGTACCTTGGAATCTTAACCCACACAAGTATAGTGGGCTAATAAGGGCATGGACGACTTTAAGAGTTCTTCATTAAAGATAGGTCCAAAGAGCAACCAACTCCTAGGTTGATATTTCTTAATTGAACCTACATTGATTTTAATGGGTGTTGTGAGGTGTGGTGTTTAATTTTTGCTAAAGTGGGTTCCTAAGGGAAACATGTGTGTAAACGAAGTTACAATGAACTAGAAAATCTAAGGGACATGTGAATCATATGACTATGAGCTTGAGATTTAGGAAAGAAAGATTGGAAGCGGTCATAGTTTGATAGGAAAGGATACGTCCTCCTGTTACAACACATGGTACTTATATGGTATAAGTAGGGGATATTTTCTCCTTGTAAGGAGGACGATTTTTTTGTTTTAATTGTTGAACCTATGTCGAAATTGCTTAATTGGCATATGAAGTTCTAAGGATTTTGATTGTTGGGTGCGAGATTCACCTTTGGATTTACTTTGACCATTGTTTGAGATAATTTAAGGTCAGCCAAGTTTTGATGTTGATTCATTTGTTTCCTCGTATTTCCTTTGTAAGCGATGGATAGTAGTGTGGAAGATTCTAGAGTAGGTTGGTAATTCTTGATTGAATCAACTTTGGAGATTTGTCAGGTTTTGGAAATGTGTAGTGGAATCAATCCACACTATGTGATGGGTTTAACTCAACGAGGAGATTTCCCCATAGTGTGGGTGAATTGTAGACCAAATAAAATTATAGGTTATGAGTTGTTATATTGGGTGGAAAATAAGCATAATCAAGTATAAATTATACATAGAAATGCAATTGTTTTTCAAGTATAGTTTCACATAGAAAATCGCCATAGAGTTTTGCCTTGTTGTCATACGTTGGAAGAATGAACAATAGTGAATTGGAGAAGTCAATTGACAAGGTTTGTCGAATTTGGGGGGGTAAGCTTCACTAAAAATCATAGGACTCGGTTTTTACTCCTCAATCAATAGTATGTAAGAGATGTATGTAAACTTGGATGGAAAATTCAAATAAGTCCATGCCTAGGATGTATGTGATATGCGAGTAAACTGGCATAAATCAAAAGAAAGGTTAATTCAATTGTTAATGCATTTGAGAGTAACTCGGGTAGATTGGTTTACAAGTTGTTGGACAAGCTACAAGGATAAAATGGCGTTACATGAGACTTCATTTACAAGACAAAAACTCTTATGCAATAAAAAAATAAAAAATCCATAGATTGTTAATATGGTGAATTAGATATCTATTGTCTACCCTTCCTAAGTGCACTCTCATTAGCATGAAGGAATTGGGAATATTGTGTAGTGGATTTTACAAATAGAAAAATGAGGTGGGTGCCGATGTAGCATTCAATATTTACTCCCTTATGGTTCAAGTGAAGAGGCTACCTATAGATGGAAAGGGGATTGAAAAGTCAACAGTGTGACCTTTGTTGCTCTAGTCATAATTATTACCTTCTTATGGCGAATTGTTCTTATCCACTTCAACGTGGAATAGTATAACCCATCCGGTTATACATTTGGGAGTTAAATTCATGTTGGTTGCAGCGGAGTTGCAACTTAAAGAATCCACGTAAGTATTAAATGAGGAGGACTAAGTTGCATTTATCTCATGTTGGAGTTAAGTGTAATTAAGTAAACTCAAGGCATCAAACTATGGATTCCTAACTTGAACAGTGGCATGGCTTATTGACTTTGGTTGTAGATAACTATCACTTATGATTGGAGTTAAGGTCAAAAGATCATAGTTCAATAATCTAATTAAAATACAAGATTGATAAAGGAGGAAAGAAAACCTTCGAAGGGTGACTAAATTGCATTTTCAAATGAAATTAAGAATGCTAATTAAATCGAGACAATTGAATACACCAAAGTACTTTCGGCTTTGATAAAAGAAACAAAATGGGTTACTACATGTAACACTATTGACTATGGGTGCGTCAATGCTTGCACAATGCACAAGGTCCAAGCAAAATGAACTCATTGCCATACTATTACCTGGGTAAATTGTGTGAGAATGAGAGATTGTCACCAAATGCATGTATTATGGTTGAGAGGCTTGTGAACTGTTATGTGTATGTGTATGAATTGTTTACTCAAAATACTAAATGATTTGAAATGAACCTAACATTGTCTTAATAAAACTTATATGAGATAACTAGACTATACAAAGATTACTTTTTAAGTCTTCCGTAAGTGTTTCCATAGGTATTGTCGTATCCAAAATCTAAACCACGTGAAGGCATGAGTGTTATTAGCTTCTGTAGAGGTTAGATACCTCGTATATCATTTACTTATCTACAACAACAACAACAACAACAATAATAATAATAAGGAACACTAGTGCTTTTTAAACCAATATGCTTAGTCCTTTCACCCTTTCCAAGTCATGTTTGTGTGACCATTGGGGGGGGGGGTGGGGGAGGGGATATAGTACCTATTTTTTGGGATTGGTCAAGTAGGACTGGGGATTGTCTCTTTTTGAGTTTTTTATTGTTCAAGATAATGTATCCAATGGAGATTTGTGAGAGAGTATCCATGAGTTTGTGAATTTATTTGGGTAGGGATTTTGACGTATGTGAGGCTTTTGGTGGTTGGGGTGTGAATGGTTCCATGAATTCTAGTTATGATCATGGGTGGGAGGACTTGCCACCCTTGTTGGGTGAGTAGTGGGAGGAGTACGGTGTATTTGTCAAGTCTTCTTGTTGTGACTTCCAAGGGAAATCAATTGTTGCAATATTTGAATTCATGCATGCACAATAGATCTAATTCAAGTGATTGCTTATTCCAATTGAAGCCTTAACTTGAACATGCAGGCATGCGTTTATGATGAAGGGTTTACCGAACTCTTATCAATAGCTTATTGGTAAACAATTGTTTGTTGGACAAGTGCCATCTACACTCCCAAGGTACATGTCCAATGAATGGAAAAATGAAGCAATGCTAATGCGGGATCACTTTCCCGCCAAATTTTAGCAGTACCAACTTCCCACTGCAAAAAAACAATAGTCTTAAATTGAGAAACCAATCTTCAAGCGTGGGCCCAATCTTGAGGGTTGTTTTTAACCTCAAGTTTCTTGGACATGAACCCCGACCCGGACCCGGACCCACCCAACCGCACAATAACGGAGTTGGCTACTACACTTTCGTGGTAGTACTCAACAACCCTAGTTACGAGTTATAAGGGCTAGACATGACCGGCCCAAATGTTGTGAGGACAAATCCCCACCTTGACTTAATGTCATGTGTACAACACGGGGAGGTCACTCCATTGTCAAGTTGAAAACCACGTGTGAACAAAAAAAATATACTTTCTCTAAGTTGCATTAACAAAATGGGTCAAACTTTTATCAAAAAACATTTATGAGTACATATACATGGTATCTATTACATAATAAAAATTGATAACCAAAATTGATAATTTGTTTTTTCTAGAAAATATACCGTTTCTAACTATAATGACGCAAAATTGAACTAAAAAAATTACTAGAAAAAATAGAGATGACTAAAAATTTCAAAAAATATATACAAAAGATATTATCAATGGATATGTATATATAGAAAAATATCATAATTTAAAAAATTATCTATGGCATATAATATAGGGGTAGCAAACTTTGTTCGCACGTGGTTTTCAACTTGACAATGGAGTGACCTCCCCGTGGTGTACAAAACTAAAAATATTGCAGTATGAGAAAGTTAAAATTTGGTAATATGACAAGTGGGACCAAGATGTCCCACTTAGGATCAAAAATATTCCAACATGTTCATAAAGCAATTCCAAAAGGAATCAACAATTCTATTTCTTTTACAAACTTGCCAATTGATAAAATCGCAACCAAATGTCTCAAAAAGTTATGTTTTTAATGTTGTAGCTGTATTCACGAGGCAAATTTGAACAAACACGTCACCTTCCAAAGTTTGTCATGTTCATGAGGTTGGATTGTATCCATGGGCAAACAATGACACCAATAGGTAATAACTTATGAAAATTCAACAAAGTTTGTACACAAAAGTCCTCCTTTCAAGTGCGAAACCCTCAAAGATGAAAACATCTTCTTCATTTTTGAAGGTTCTCGTCTTCAACCAAAACACCAAACGATCTTAGTTGTGTGCTCACATTTTGAGAATATGATTATGAATAAACATCGTTTGGAAAGCTATCGGGAACATGAACAAGATGGACTTTTCGATTCTCTCGTTTGAATGAAAAGTGAGAATTTGTGATACTCAACAATTTTGGCATAGGCATTCAAAGTAGTAGTACATGAATGATGCATTTGAAGGGATGAAAACAATGAACTACGGATATTTTTGTGCGGTTGTAATCAGGTTTAGGAGCCCTAAGTTAGTTACAACTAGCGTCTTTGGCGTCGCCATAAAGAGGGTAGGCGCGCAAAGGTAGGCATGTTTTCCTTAGATAGATTGAGTGCAAAGAAACAAACAATGGCATTGTCTCCCTCAACATATTTATTACCTTCAAGATTCTTTCTCAAAGATTCAAAGTAATCTTGGAAGGTGTAAAGCAAAGAGAATGGTTGTCGTAAGGGGTGATTCCTAGACTTCAACTTAACATTGGAGTGTTTCTTGAAGCATGAGTGTATTACATTGTTATGGAATTGTATCCACAATTAGAATTAGAAACATTGTGCAAGCATAGTCATGTAGTGTTTACCTTATTATGACATCAATGCATTGTGAGTTTGTGTTGATTGATATTGTGTTGTGTGTGTAAGTGCTACATTGTTGAGTGGAATCAAAATCGCCAAGGACATAGTTGGATAATAATTGTCTGCAACATTTAGTATTGAACTTCCAAATGTTGACAATTGAGAATGACTAGGTAATCTGTGTAACAAAAACCAAAATGAAAATAGAATGAAGAGTGAAATGACACAAAGTTATGAAATATATGTGAGTGCAAATTAAAAAATCAGCTAGATTGGGTAGTTGATTAAGATAATTAGTAAGCAAAAAAAGGAATTAAAGTATAATATGCCAACAATTAGATATTGAGGTCTTTGTGAGGTTAGAATAAAACTCGGGACACAATTTATCTAAGCAAATGATAAAGAAACAATCCATTGATGATGGAGATAGTGTAATACCTTGTGAGAGAGTTACCGTGAATCAATTTGTGAAAGAGACCTCTTGAAGATTGTTGATACATGTGAGAGGTAAAGTAAGAAAGTTAGGATGAATCGTGTGATTAAGCTCATACTTACATTCAAGGAGACAAATATACTTGTTTTTTGTATTTATATGTTGGATGTTAAATGACAAAGTCACTTTACAAACTCAAAGTGATGAGGATAGGTTATATTTATGATTATTGGAGTAATTGTTGGAGAGAGAAGTTCAAAATGTCAAACTATTGTGCATTGTACTAAGAGGACGAACTTTGGCCAATCATGTTCACTTAGGCATGCGTCATCTTAGAATTGAGTAATGTATGAAAGTATCACTTTGTTTGGTAATTTATGATTTGTGAAAGTCACTGAGAATTGTAACCTAATAAACTGTGGTATTGTTGCAATTTAGTGTATTGTTGATGTGGTGAGTTGATGCAAGGCGATCATGATTATAGATTGGCTTTGGCATTAGCTACTTATTGCATGGTTGTAAATTATACTCAAACAATGGATTGAATGTATAAACAATTCGTCTTGCATAGAAAATAAAATAAAATAGACCAACTAATAGAGGAACGGGATGTCATTTGACAATGAGTTGGCCAATGGACACATAGACTATTGTTACATTTAGGATCATTATTACCAGAGACTACATCTCTACTTTAGAATCACAAAACATAAACATAGAAATCCCATTTAAAGGAGGAGTTAAAATGAGACATTGATTCTAAGATCTCGAGAAAAAATCTCGAGGGAAGGAAGAGTTAGTTTCATGTCAATTGAGTTGTCAAAGTGAAATAACTCATCTTTTGTCTTATTCATGACTTAGGGCCGGTTTACACTACGGTGGAGAAGGCCTCTGGTCGGTCAAGAATGCTTGGCCAAGACATGGTTATATGAGGCAAATGGTGGATGTGCCGGAGAAGAATTAAAGGCAATAAAATATTTTTATTGAGTTGGGCTTCTCCGGAGGAGGAGTTTCTTGTCCGGCCTCTTGAGGCCGGAGAAGCCCAACTCCAAAAAGTGTCGCCATGTAGGCGGCCATGTCATTTTATCATCCATGAGAAAAGTTCACCACCATTGTTTTCTTCACCTAGTGTAAACACCCACCGGTCAAGAGTTGCATTTTCGACCAATCACAATTGAGAAACGCCCTTTTTTTCATGACCGGTGGACTTCTCCACCGTAGTGTAAACCGGCCCTTATATTGTTACAAATTTATGTAAGAAATATGATCAGACTTTGTATCGATTTATATATATATATATAGATGGTGTATAAAACATTCTGAATTTCTAAATAAAGATTGTGTCAAATTGATTGATCAAGATTTGATGAGTTATAGCTTGTTGGGAGGTTTATGAGGATTCAAGCCTACATAGAAGCCTCTTATGATTTGCTTGAGCAACATAAGATCACAACATGAACACCAAAGGACCTTGAACTTTGAGAACTCGCCACATTCGAACAATCGAGCATAATTGGTTGAGTGGTAGCTCATTTGGTTACCGACACTTATTGAGTAGAGTTACCCTTGTACCATAGCAATCTTGACACTAAAGGCCCATCCTCACATGGCTTTATCAAATAACCAAAGTTTTTTCAGAAAACTAGGTAAAGCTCTCTCGGTTATAGCCGAGGCACCCGGCTGTACCAATGCACCTAAAAGAACTTGCTCCGGAGATTTTCAAGTAGATTCTAGTTAAGTAGTTTTCACGCATGTTCGTTGTTTTGTCTACCAAGCAATGAGTCACATCTTGGATAGATTTCGTCCCATCTCCAAATGCTTTACCACTCGTCTATCTTACCATCTGTTTTTGTTAATGAAGCTCCTCGTGTCCTCATAGCTAATAAGACTAAAAGCAACCAATCACAAAGGCAGGAGGCGACACCTTTAAAAGCCCTACAATGTTGCCTCATGTCTAGGTACCAATGGGAGGGTCGGTGCTTCATGCTTATGAAAACCTCCACTTTTAAACCATGCCACGTCCTTTGCCAATTGGGCTTGGATTAGATAGATCCGATGGTGTAGAACGAACTTGTAGGCTAGGTTGAAGTCATGTGGGAAAGGGGCATAAGCGAAAGTGCCACGTGTCACAATAATTCTAATCCAAAACCCTTAGTACTTAGAGTTGGTGTTCCATACACATAAAAATGGGCTTCAACATGCGATATATTATGTTGAACATGCCATTGCTCACTTTGTACATTAACACTACACCGTTGCTTCGTTTGAGCAAGGCTCGAGCACAATTTGGGTATCCAATAAATCCACTTTGTTTGAAAGGCTGGCAAACGGATACGTCATAGGTCTTTGGAGATTTTGAAGAACTTTGCAACACACGCCCCTTGTGTGCTTTATTCTAAGTTAGAAAACAAGCTCACAATCTCGTTGCAATACATGTGGTGGCTTTTTGGGTGGTCCTTGGAGATGACGTCAAGCATGATAATACTGCCTAATCCGAGGGGTATTCAAGTTCATGTACCAAAGGCGTTACAACACCAAATTCCAAAAGCCAAGGGAGGAAGGGAGGAGTGCGATAGAAGAAAGGGGGGACAATGCAAGGATAGAAAAATTCCCATAAAAGAACGACAAGAGGTTATCAAAGGATTGGCTTCATAACATTATTCAGACCCATAACATTGTTTTGTGAGACTGACAATATTCCACATAATATTTTGTGAAATTTTTGTTAGTCCTACAAAACATTGTTATGGATTTGAATAATGTTCTTGTTGTTGGCCTAAACTCAGTTTGAACTTAAGTTGTACTTTCTCCTTGCGTTTTTCAACATAACAACATTTTATAGAGCATCTAAGATGCAACGCGTATGGAGTCACACATGTTTGAGAACATTGTGATTAAAACAAAGATTAGTTGGTCAAAGTCAAATTAGTACGTGCCATATTGTGTGCCTAACCTTGGGGAGTTTGGTTTCATCTCCTACCCAAGACGAATGTTTTATAAATTAAAACCATTATTTGTTGAAACTTAAATGTTATTGGTTACAAGGATAAGGAAAGTCAATACTTGTTACTTTCCACTTGGACAGACCTAATGATGCAAACAAATTTAACTTTCATCAATCACATCTATTTTACAAAAAAATCCCAAAACCACTCATATAGTTCTCCCGGGGTGGTTGTATTTTGGTTCCTCTTCTTGCACTTGAAAATTTCAAATTGTGCCCCCCCCCCCAAAAAAAAAACAAACAAAATCACTCGCATAAACCACCTCATGGATGTGATAATACACTGGAGAAGGAGGGAAATAAAATAAATTAATAAAGATGTATTTATTTGAGCATGTTAAGGTGTGACAAGAACGGTGAAGCGATGCCCACTACCACCACAATGTCTTCCATCCCATATACATAAGTTAGAACCTAGTTCTATGTGCATGGTTGGAATGATTGAGTGTAGTTGAGTAACTAAACTAATAAGGTATAGGGTGCTTAAATCAAAACTATAAGCTATTGCACATACATATGGCTACGTGGTTCATATAAACAAAATAGTAGCCTTTGGATTGAACAGAGGCGTAAAGAAAGAAAAAATTAGCCTCAATTAATATTCAAAGTCAAAGCCGCTAGCTTCCTTAAACCAATCCCCAGGTCCCATGTGTGATGACCTTGCATATGATGAGGAGTCCCCCCCCCCCCCACCTTTTCGTTGCTTAGAACCAACACAAGATTGCCTAGAAGCAACACAACATGGTTGGGTACTAGACGCAAGCTAGATTAAAGCGTGACTAGTAATGGTGCACAGAGCCACGTGGCCACCTCTTGATCCCCACCTAATTCACTTGCAAAACCACCATCTTACAACTTGGGTACCGACCTCCTTTATGCCTAGAATTGACCCCCTTCGTGCCCATAATCGACCCCCTTTGTGCTTTGTGGGCCTTACCTCCTTGGCTTTGTGAATAGAGTAGAGGCATCCATAATCAATCACTTAAGAGATGCTCCACTGGATTTGGAGAAGTATAAGGAGGTGCACAAATTTATTGTGTAGGAAGAAAGAAATGAGAAGATTGCAATTTTTGGTAGTTTCAATCTCGAATTGAAATTACTGTGAAATTTTGAAACCAAAAGTTGGTCAAACATATTACCAATGTCTAGAGTATGTCATAACCGCTCATTCACCCTCACTCAACACCATGACATGTGTCACGATACTATTGGTTCCGATCTTATTGAAATGAATTGCCAACTTGATCAAAAGTCCAATACCTTATAGATTGCTGATGGGGTCCCAATCAAGAATAGGTGCCTCTACTATAGAATAGCTAGAACCGTCCCGTCCCCCACCCTAGTAAATATTACAGCTAGAACAAGCACTAACATACCAACCTAATATGGAGTGGAGACCGTTACCTACCCTATACGGTGTCAACAGAGGCCAGTAGGAGATGGCGCCACTAATGACACCTAAAACTGCGACTTCGTGGACCCATGCACTCCCACACCATGGGAAACAAGTCAAGGTAATAAAACGTTGGCAATTGGGAGGCGTTTATAGGTTTCGGTTTTACAAGTTGGGTGTTAGTTTAGCACCCTCTACGTTGCTTATTTATTTGTTTAGCTCCGACAAGAGCAGCCTTGAGTGTGGACCAACTAACTAAACCTTGAGAACTGTTTCGACTTTGAATGGGGACTTAACATAGAACCACTTGCGGAAGGCTAACTATAGCTTCCTAGAGCCACTTGCCGAAGATTGCTTTGGCATGCACAAGTACTTGTATCTCTTATAGGGAATATAAATATCTGCCCGGGCCCGACACTACTTTGAGCTCCCCCCCCCCACCACCACACTTACCGAAGTCGGAAGGTATATATAGTAAAAACTTTATATCCATAGATTTGTAGTTCATTCATCTCACGTAGCTCCTTCTACCCTAATACGGGGCCTTTGATGTTGATTACGGGGTCAAGTCATCTAGAAAATAACGGAAATCACATGCTATAATGTAATTGACTGCGTTTTCACTTTGGGTAATGTTTATGGGGAGTTTGACTCACAGAGGTGCTAAGTGTCTAGCCCTCGTCCGTGATTTGATGAGACCATCTTGCTGACATTGTTATTGCCAAGGTGTTTATGGTCGTCGTGCAAGATGGTTCCATATCCGGTGGAGCTGCCTACACTAGGGTACACTTGCACCACCTAGTTAAGGAACACCGTACAAGTACTTGACCTGCGATTAGAAGGAGACAATTAGACAAATCGAAATTGAAGCCATAGCCACTTTCCTCGTAGTTTGTTGGAACTCAATCCCTCCTACCCATAATGTTCTTCGTTAGAGGTGTCCTGAAAGTCCCTCAAAGTGCGACAAGAACGTGGGTTAAGAGCTCCTTAGTTCGTCACACATTGAAGGCCATTTTTGGAAGTTGGATGAAACGTTAGGGACTTCCTATTTTCATCTTTCAAACTTTGAGAGAGTTTTAAGATCTAAAATAGGATATGCGCATGGGATCGGCTACCCTAATTCCCAGACCGGCTTGTGCAAGGCTAGGTTGGCATGCTCGTCCTAGTAGGACATGTTCGAAAGCCGGTTTATAAAATTCCAACACCACTCCTTTGTTGTGTGTGGTAATTTCAACATTAAGAAAACATGGGTGACTTTTTGTCGATTCTCATAAACTTAAGGTTCGGGACTAAACCCATGGTTTCATCTCCTTTACTTTACAAATAACTCATATGTTTCACAATGTCTAACAAATTGCAATCTTTTTCATTATTGGCCATGTCTCGAATAACAATTAAATTAATAACGTAAGGTTGTAACCGACGCAAACCGTAACAATGCTTCATCTTCAAGTAGTTTTAATCTTTTTAAATTTCAATGGCGAAAATGCACTTAAAATTGAGAATTAGTGGGAGCTCAAAAAATAACACGTCTTTCAAAGGTGTCTCACACCAAATCTCCCCCCAAGGGCTCGTGCAAATACTCTCACTACCTACAAGGTTGGCCATGTCATTAGCGTAGACCAGAATTTAGTTATAGGAGTTCGACATGCTTAAAAAATCATAGGTGATAAGAAATTATCATAACCTTATTCTATTTGTATTACACCGAGAATGTGTTGACAAATTTAAATGCACAATGAATTTCAAAAGCAAAGTTCAAGAAAAATGCATTGGAATCTAGAATGTGCTAAAGTAGCTCCTACTTTTGAATGATATTGCAATTTCTTTGTCCGAGTTTAGGGTTTTACTACATTATATAGTCTCCCCCCCCCCCACAGCCCGAAATACAGATTATCATCATAGACAATGGCACAAAGGAAATTTGGCGAACTTTAGGGCCACCTCACACACGAGACTGAGGGCCCATGACCATTACACTTCAAGCACTCTCATTGATGGAAAAGGCGGAGCCGGTCCAAGTTCGCTTCACACTACGCTTGAAGGACCGACGGAGTATGTGAATGCAAGATACATGTAAAGTCTACACAGATTCCTACATGGCGTCAAATGGATCATGTTTCATGGTCATGTGGACTATATCCAAAACCCACCTCTTGGAGGTAGGTCTAACACAAAACCAGGAGACCACAACATTCCAGACGTTCACAACCGTTGATTTATTCTATTTTATCATGTGTGAGGACTTGTATGAATACAAATTCATTGAAAGAGCAATTGGCTGAGGGCCCAGTCACATATGGCTTCACACTACAGTTGAGGGTCCGTGACCACACTACATGATTTTGAAGGTGTCTTGGGACGGCCTTTGGACACTTCCTTTTGGGCTCTCACAATTTCATGGTCACGGCTCTTGGCTTGTGTGTGAAGTGGCCCTTGGGAGGGGGGGGGGGGGGCAACAACATTACTAGTGGAAGTAGGTCATTTAGTTGGGCTCGGCATATATGAGGCTTATATTGCTAGACAAATCCGGCAATCATATGCAAATATCCATGGTGGGTGAGGTTGCACACGAGTAGCCAATCCATGAACTAAATAAATTTGGAGATTTCAAGCTCCCAATATTTGGCATTGGTTGCACACTTTGTGGTGAAGTCCGACAATAACTTCCCGACTAAGAGACATTGTTTACTCCTACGTTGTTGATAGTTTTTAAAAACATAATAGAGCGAGTGTTACGGGATGAATGAAGGTTTATTATCCATTCCCACGGCCTTTATAAATGACGGTAGGATTGACCAATCACCTTTGTAGTTTATCGGTTACATTCAACTCCTTTGTAGAGCCTACCCTATAAATCGCACCGACTCTATAAATCGGCTTGGACTTTCATCCAAGGACTACATCTCAATGTATCCATCTTTCAAGAAAAGAACATGACTAGTTTGTTTGACGTGTATCTCACATTCTTCGATCCTCATCAAGGTTGGCTCCCAACCAAGATGAATTGTGTTTTGCCTTTTGAAAAGGAAAAAAGAAACTTCTACTTTGATGGGGATCCTAGTTCGTAAAGATACCCGTTCCCAACATCGGGAAACGCTCCATGGAAGATCGGGATTCCCACCTCTTGTGTGATGCACGACATTGGTTTCTCCGTAGCTTACCGCTCTCGACATTATTGACAAGGCTCATAAAAACAACCACACGAATGCGGGTAACTAAGGGCGGGTTTAGACTTGGAGTCAGGGCTAAAAAAATGGGTTGGGGTGCAAGAAATCCACTCCTCTCATTGGTAGAGAGGCTGGGACTCGCCTCTTCAAGTTTACACCATGAGTTGGGGCCAATTAACAAATAAATTATTTTATTCATCATGACAATGGCCTCAAGCCTTGGAAAAGAGAGCTCCCAACCTTGTGGACTGTTTCCCTCTAGTTGAGGCCATTGTCAGAGCTTTTATTTGCTTGTAGTAGTTTATTCTTTGAGCATTGAATAGGAGGGGAGAAATTCTAAATTTATTATACTTTAATCATTATCCATCAATCAATCGATGACCCTCTCATAATTGCAGCCTCCAAATGGCCCCAACCCCATCTAAATAGGTTTACATATGAAAGCAATGAATGGAGTTAGGTTACTTTCTTATTAATGGCCTTGGGGGCCCATTTGCATGCCACATGGGACATATTGGCCTTCGTTCACCATGGCCCTGGCCCCAAGTCTAAACAAGCCCTAAATGAGAAGCGGTATGTGATGGCAACTTCGAGGTTGAGTTGATTGAAGACCACGAGAGTAAATGTGGCGCGTGATCGTGTTATCGTGGTCCTCGATCAAAATCGGAGGTTCCAAGGTGGATCAAATGTTTTCAACCAACGATGTGGGAACTTAACTTGGGTCTTACCCACATGGGAGTTCGATACGTCTGTGTTTGTTCAAGGTTCTCATTGTTGAAAAGAAAAGACCTACATGAAGATCTAACAATATCATAATCCACGGCTATCAAACAACCAAATTAATCACAAATTATCCAACTATTCTCGGAGAGCCCTGGGCATGTCAAATTCCCAAACGACCCAGGTCTTGGAATTCAAATATGCACAATACACGGATAACCAACGAAAATATATTTCTTTTGACCCCTTGCACACTTATGCCCACTCCCTAGTTGAGACATGTGGCCACACCTACTTTCCAGATGTCCATCCTCGAAAAGGGGATGCGTATAACACCTTACAACATAGTCGTCCCTCTAATCACCGAAACATCACAAGCCAACAAACATACAAGATTTTACACACTCACAAACACCGGAACGTACAATAACCAACCACCCAACCCAACAATCCTAAACTAGCTGCTCGTATACTTTGTGAAAGTAGAAGGTATTAACTCAACTATAATACTAAACATACTAGAAATAAAATAACAAAATCTAGTTCCATTTTAAGAATGACAAAGACCCTTTTCAATGGCAAGTCACAAAAATCATAACCTCAGTGCTAATGAGGGTTTTATAATATTTTTGACTTCCAAGCTATTTACATACTTTAATGGCGGTTTCACTTTGAAAATGAAATCCCAGTCAATTGCTTATTAACTCAATGGAAGTGAACATGTATATTGGATTTTGGACCTTGAAGGTGAAGTGCACTCAATATGGGATTTGTGGATTAGTGCCCTTCAAGAATGCAAGGGCAATGGTTTTTTCAAAGTCAGGCGGGCGGGCAACCCTTTTCGGTCGGGTCCATAAAATATGGAATTTCAGGGCCGGGCAGCTGCCCCTGCCCAAATCTACCTCCCCTATAAGTTAGTGGGGGGAACTTTAACATCCCCCGTGAGGATTACACAATGGACATCCGTATATTATTCCAAAACTTTTTATTGGAATATATATTGACTACGAAATTGGAATTACAAATCGAAGTCTAGTCCCACAAAACTACACGATTCTTTTGAATTAGTGTGTCATGAAAATTGGACATGTGTGATGATTATGAGTGTGTCTTGTTGTGTAGCTCCAGGTGTCATATGACATTCTCTGTAGGTGCCACCTAGTGATTGCAAGACAATCAATGTAGGTTGATGCCTAATAAGGTGGGCGGCACTAACTCAACACTAGTTGCTATAGACACCATACCTAATATATTTGCTACCATGTGATTGTACTAATTCCAACACACACAAATTATCTAGTAAAATTGCAAGTAAGATTTTGTTGCTATTTTTTACCACTCTTGATGGAAACTATATTATGGGCGCTATGAAGAGAGTCCACTTCTCACTTAAGAAGAAGACGATTGTCCTAAATATTCGTGCTAATCAAACACCCATGTCAAAATTTACACTAAATATGAAATTGTGATTTTTTTGGGGGCACAAATTGAGAATTCACGAAATTGTGATATGTGCACAATCTAGTCCACCTACTTATAAGGTATGTGGGCCTTATGTGGTCATTGTTTATGATTGAACACCTATGTTCCAGTGGTACCTAAATGACAAGGCTATGGTTAAGGAAAGACATAAAAAGAATATATGGTGCAATTCAAATTGGAGTATGTGTTCCAAGTCTATAAAAAATTCTAAATCTCGTAACACATACAATTGAAAGGGAGAATGTAATCACTTGAATCGAAGTATAATGTTCGCTTTGATTTTATTAAAGCTTTGGATCGAGTAACTTCGGAGCGAGGGACTTATCATATACAAGTGTATGAAATAGCATGTAGCCTGAACTTTACATTTTTCAATTGACTTGACACCATAAATAGGTTTAATGACCTCAAATTAACGTCCGTGGGATTATTTGACATGAATATGCAACAAACATGTAAAGGACGAAGTTTATATGTTGGATGGATGAGAGGTACGCCCACTTACACTATATCTCTCTCTCTCTCTAACCTTGCCTTTGACAAGTGAAAATGGTGATCGTTGTGAGTCAAAATTGAAAGAGTTTCCAATTTGATCCACTTTGCCAACATTGTCGGTGGGATTGAAAATGCCCAAAATAGGGCCACTTATCTCATGGTCATTGTGGCCCACGCCTTTAAAAATTGGTTGTCACATCCAAATCGAACTTTAGCACATGATTCATGTGCATTTTTTGGGTGGAGAGCCGCAAGGAACAACACAATATTCATCCGAAGTAAGGACTTAATGATGCAAGTGCTAATGCTTGGAGTGAGAAAGTTGAAGTTACCTTGCAACCGGAGTGGGCTTAGATTAGGCTCAAAGACCGCATAATGTTCAAAGTTGGTTTGGTTTCCTAACACCTATTGAAGGGTAATATTGTAGTTTTCTAGCAATTTGGGCACCTTTTCGCCTTATAATTAATTAAAGAGAAAAAGTAAGTTAGGTAACCTAGAAAATAATAGTCTAACACTAGGCAGATTCAAGATGTAATTAAAAACAAGTTAGACATTCATCCAAGTCATTTCTAAAATTCATGAATGGTTTTCCTGATTTCATATATGGTGGCTACGATTAACCCATACATTTTCCTAAACCAATATCCCTTATCCTAAAGTTTGTCTTTTGCTTGTATGCCAAGGTTGAATGCCGCATGAAGACATTGTTGAAGTTATTTGATGCTACTTTGTTGGGTTCCAACGAATGTCACTTGCATTATTATGATTGTAGGCACTCTTTGAATGCTATTTCATTTTTTTTTTCTTTTAGACACTTGACGAAATTAATTTCCCATTAATTTTGGCAACTTTAAAATTAATTATTTTTTGCCCAAACATGTACCCACATGGGTTGGTTGTTGATTCATCCCAAGTTTAAGTTCACTACAATAGACTAATGCAAGGTCTCTATTAAAATTTAGGGGTTGCTTTTCAAGAATATAAAAAAAACCTCGCTTTGCACTTAATCAAAGTTGTACCTTTCTCTCTTTGCCAATAGGTGTTATTAACATTCACCCCTCCAAAATCAAGCAATTTCATTGGTTGAGAACAAGGATTTAGACCCCAAGGAGTTTAAAGTGAGATTATTGCAAGTTTTTGTTTGACTTATTTTTCTCGTTCTCCGTCTTTTATTGAACACGTTTACATCTTCAAGTTTGTTTTGCATTAGCAAAATCTATGATGCTACATGTTAAAACAACAAATATTGAGAATCAAACCTTCGATGACTTGGTCATGGTTATTGGAAGTGCGTGTTTGTTGATTTCTTGAATGAGTAGGTAGGTCCTCCCATATTGATTGCGGAGTAGTTAGTAAAATTTGAAGACATAGTCCAATCTTTTTAAACTTGTTTGGTTATTATTAGTATTCTCATTATACTTGCACTTTGTTTCTCTCTTGACCACACACCGACCTCTTAGGCATCTTTTTAAGAAAAATAATTGAATAACACTTGACCTTATTTTGCGACCCCATCCCAACACCACCACATACCATTATGTGGATGAATGGTGACTTGGATTCGAATGCAATTGAAAAATGAATGAAACCAACATAACATTATTTCAGTTGTTATAACTTGTTCCATTCTAGTAATATTCAATGATAATGCTGCACTTAAATCTCACTTGTTTTCCAAGCTAAATCTTCTTATTGACAAGAATATGTAAGGTATATTTCTAGCACCTTACATGACATACTCCTGACCCACCCAACCTGGTCACTCATGTGAACAATGTTATGAAGAAAAATTGTAACATTCAACATATCTTAAAGATGCAATGAACCTCACAGGCACCTTTTTTAGGTTCATCGCAAAGTGCATGTGCGCATGCGAGCGCACCTTTCATCCACCCAACACAAAAAGCCATGAAAAAACAACAATCCAAATATTTACTTTTCTAAAGGTCGATTCAACTGAGAAGGTAGTTTCAATGACCCGAACTAATCTAGTCCAACTCATCTGAGATGAATCGACCACAAACCTATAGGGGGTTGTATGTTCCTTATGTTGGATGGACGAGAAGCACGTTTTTGTATGTGATAATTCCCCCTCTCTCCCTTTTTCTAACATAGACTAGTTTTCTTGCAAAAATATCGTAGACGTTGTCCAATTCCTTAAAAGTGATTATTATTATTGGTTTGTTTGTGTGGACACAATTTGAAAATTCAACTGCAAGAACGGAAGCAAAATACAACCACCTCAAGAGAAAAACTGAAACGAGTTTTGCGACATAACATTATTCAGATCCATACTGGTGTTTTGTGCGACTGACAATATTCCACAAAATATTCCTCACATGCAAACTAAACATGAGAAATATTCCATGGAATATTGTCAGTCGCACAAAACACCAGTATGGATCTGAATAGTGTCATGGAAGTGTGAAATGAGGAACATTTATGCAAAATTGAATTGTTTTGTTTTTGCCGTTTTGTAACACGAGGCTTTTTTTTTGGGGGGGGGGGGTGTTTCCCAAAGTGTGTAGTCAAACGAAAGTTCTTGGAAGGTTGGCACCGGAGTCTTTTTGATTGGGAAAAGGGTATGTTGGGCCTTTGGATTCAAGAGTGTGTGTGTGTGTGGGGGGGGGGGGGTGAATTCCACCGACCTTTGCACTTTTGAGGTGCCTAGCTACCTACCCTCCCTCCCCACCCCCGTGGCAAGTCCCAAAATGGAAGGACCGACTTCATGGTGCCTCTTAATTATTGGGCAATGGCCACCGGTCGGTTGCTTGGAGTCACCGTTGACGGGGTCAACGGCTAAATAAGCAAGCAAGCAAGGAATGCTCGAAAAACATTCTCCCTATCTAGCTACTAGCTCATACGCACGAGTTACTTGGCATAAACGCAACAACACTCGGTTTCTCGAATTTGGAGATTTTTTTCTTTTCTTTTCTTTTCTTTTCTTTCTCCTTCAAAATTCCGGGAGGCACATCTTTTGAGAAACCCGCACTCCGATGCACTTCACCTCTTTGGTATTGGCCCCCATGTGCATTCCAATGAATTTGTCTCTCGCATACCACCTTGAAATGTCGAGGGACATTTGAGCCCATTACATTCATTGTTTTTTATGTGATTCTATGATTCGCCCCTTTTACATGGGAAGCCAACTTTCAATTTTAGAATGAGGACGTGGGAAGATAGAAAATTCTCCTCATTTCAACAGTGTTTGAGAAGATCCGATGGTCACAAATGTTAGAGTTTTGGATAACGACATCTAGTGAACTATATAAATAAAAGAAAATGGACGGTGGGATGGATGTATGCCCTAGGTTAAGACATATGACAATGTGCAAACTCAAATTACATACATGAGAAGATTCAAAACTTCAAATTGGGAGTACGTATGTCAATTCTGTAGGTGATCAAAGTTCGTTGATTGGATGATGGGTGTCTCTTTTATTGAGCCTCGATGCCACTTTTTTGAGCAAACTTGGTTTGGGGTGTCCCCCCCCCCCTTTCCTTCCCCTGTTGCCCCCCGACTTGCTAAAGATGGGTTGATTCTTACGACATGGACCATCATGGGCAAGAAAACTTGCCTTCTCGCTGAAGCCTTCTAATGGCCATTTCAGAACGTCAAATGCATTTCGGAGCACTGTCATACCCCTTGTACAAAACTTAACGGGAGTCGCACATGCCTATAGTGAGGCACAAAAAGAATCTCCGTGCCATGCAAGGGGCCTAGAATGACTAGATGAGGCGGTGATCCATGGTACGTTTTATCTTCTTCCCAAGGGTGACCCATGATGTCAACAGGGACAATTAATGGCTGACCATTCAACATGGCTAAGGCCCTCGCAAGACATTCGAGACAAGAGAGATGAAAATGTCTTGTTGTTAATTTCATTGTGAGTCAATTTTAACAACTCATTAGAGAAATAACCTAATTGAATTGATTTTATCCCTTACGTGACATTTTGCAATTATAAAATATGTTGAAAATATAATGTCTATATGGTAAACACATTGCCATGGACAAAGACATTTTGGAAGTTCAATTTCCAACCACCATTTCTACACATTTTTCCTTTTCCCCCCATATCTTTCAAATTATGTTTTGCTAGGTTAGTTTGAGCCTTGAGACAAATACAATTATTCATACATTATCCCTATGAATATGAAATAAAATAAAATACACATCAAAACCATCTCGTTAATTTGAACGTGGATGTGCCTATAAATGCAACACTTTGAGAGTCTTATTTGTGATACTTATCAAAATAGGTGGTGTGGGCCCCATAAAAATGGAGTTGACTTTTTTTTGTTGGGTGACCTTTTTATAAATGTTTAGACACAAAATGTTACACATATTTATGCAATGCCAATATGTTAAATTTAGATTATCATGTACGGATGTGTTTTGTAAGTGCTTATATTTTTGTGTGAACGACATTTGAGCATTGAAAGTCACTCATCGTAAGTCATTTTATCTTCAAGAAACACCTGGTGACCATTAAAGATTATCCTAATGCACCCATGCGAGGCTCGTCGCCACTTGAATATGTGGACCTTGTTCCATTTTGGAATTTTGGAATGACATGCAAATGGAACCTTAGGGCCACTTCACACACGAGACTGAGAGCCCATGACCATGACACTTCAAGCACTCTCATTGGTGGAAAAGGCAGAGTCGGTCCAAGTTCGCTTCGCACTACACTTGAGGGACCAACAGAGTATATAAGTGAATGTAAGATGGATGTGAAGCCTACATGGATTCCTACATGGCGTCGAATGGATTATGTTTCATGGTCACTTGGACTATTTACCAAAAACCACCTCTTGGAGGTAGGCCTAACACAAAACCAAGAGACCATGGCACTCCGAACGCTCACAACCGTTGGTTTATTCTATTTTATCATGTGTGAAGACATGCATGAATAAAAATTCATTGAAATAACATTTGATTGAGGGCCCGGTCACATATGACTTCACACTACACTTGAGGGTCCGTGACCACATTACATGATTTTGGAGGTGTCTTGGGACGGCCTTTGGACACTCTCTATTTGGCTCTCACAATTTCATGGTCACGGCTCTTGGCTTGTGTGAGAAGTGGCCCTTGTACCAAATCTGCAACTACTATTGAATGAATTTGTGACATAGATTGAAGGCATGGGTTGATTGGTGTCAGGCCGTGTTTTAGAAACTATTGTCCCACTACCGTACAGTCTAACCTTGATAATGTCACCCTTGTTAATAGAACACCTTGACATTGTCACCTAAAAGTTTGAAACCGATTTTCATAGTGTAAAACTCCCTCGTTATTATCCCTATCACCCTTGGTAATGTCACTATTTTTTTCCAAAATCCGTAGTGTAAATGTGATAATACCAAGTATGGATGGATTGTATGTGATGGTTGGATGGCATGAATTAGATGATCAAACCATTAGAAATTGTTGGAGAAAGTCCGCCATATTGCCTACATAGTGGAATGCAGATATCAACAATTTTGATGAACATATGAAGTCCAAAATGGAGGAAACAACTTTGGAATTGGGCAATCTCATCGCCGCATTGAATTTGGGTTTGGATGTCGAAGGCAAGCATGTAGAAAAGCTTTGTCCTTTGGAGTACATAAACATGGAAGGTGCAGATGATTTTGAGGTGAAATATTCTACTGAGGAGCTTGTGCAATTAGTGCAAGATGGCGAACAAGTTCTTGATTCCATGGAAGTAGACCCATTGATTGTTGATAGCAGTGATGATGAGTCTAAAGTAGTGAAGCTAAGCGATGCACAAAAATATGCTAAAGATGTTTTGAATTTTATGGCTAGCCAAGGTTCTCATATTTTCAACACGCTGGAGTTGTTAGGAATGGAAAAAATCCATGACAAACTCATTAGAATTGGTGTTGCATATTTAACATCAACAACACAATGTGACATTAGAAGCTTCTTTGTCTCTAGTGAGAGGTCTTTACCTGATCTCAATGACACATTATGATGTGCTCTTGTTGTTATTCACAATTTTAAATTAGATTTTACATTCAAAAACATTGAAGTCTCGTATTTGTTATTTTCTTTTTTACATTGTAATTTTATTTTGATTTTCTACCTATTTTTTGATAATACCACATTATGCACAAATCTTCAAAATGTGACATTATCAAATATGTCACACCTTGTTTATATCACTCTTTTTGGTGAAACGGATGGTGTGACATTATCAAGGTTAGACTGTACACCATTAAGAAATCCATTGAATTGTCGCTATGAACCATTCACCCTTTGATATCTCACTTTGAAGATGGTCGCTTTCCACTTGCTCAAACCATTCGATCGCTCGAAGATTGGTTGAGCTCTCCATAGTTGAGCTATGGATGCAACCTAGATCTAGTATAAACTCTTCACTATATTCATTAATTGGAGACTTTTTCATGATTTGGAGACTAATCAAGGACTTCAAGTCTGATATTGTGTTTAGCACATGTTTTGATTATGATATAGATACTTCTTATATTTAGAAACATATATACTCCTCATGCATGAATATGTAGAAAGTTCATTACCAATGTTCCCCACGTTCACAATATTGCATCCCAAACTATGAGTAAAGTTTCTTTTGAGACTTTCCAAAGTCTTAAATTAACGTATATAATGATACTCATGAAAATTATAAGTTCAAGCTCCCAACTCAACTCAACTCAACCTCTACACTAAACACCTAATTTAGTGTGGCTTGCATTATTCATCGTCGACAAATATTTTTGCACTTATTGAGTGATAACTAAGGTAGACATGCCTAATTCAATTTTTGATCTCAATTGAATACCCATGTTTGAGTGGTATGTGGTTAGGTGTGGTTCCAAGGACGGATACCAAAAATATATGTGTTTGAAAGAGTTTGGACTACATACTAAAAATATGATAACATTCTAGGTTCATTAGACAACATAATTGGGGGGGGGGGGGACCTATATGACCATCTAATGAATATGAGAGTCTTCGATTTGATAATGAATAAGATAGTGGTATGAGCATAATGCATTGTGGGGAAAGTGGTTACAACCTCGATTTGGTTTTGTGAACCATCTCGTGCTAATCGCGTGTTTGAAATCCCAGGAGAACTGAACTAGTCAACATAAGTAATATTGAGGACCCATATACCTTAGAGAGGGTGTCACCTAACACTCGGTGCTGCATGATGAATCATGAAGACCACTTCAATATGATATGGCACATCAATTTTAATGTCACGTTATATGAAACTTTACTAGTGTAGTGTACATGATCCCTTTTTGATTGTAGAAGCCATGGAGTAAAAGCAAGACAACCTTGGATTTGCACCACATGTAGATGCCAATGCCTTGCCTGACTTGAACCCTACATCCTATTTATCACCACCACCTTCCCACAAAAACCACCAACTATAATACCAAACTCTAGCATACAATTCATTAACTTCATATTCCACCCACCATTGCAATTCAACTCAAAAAAAGTCCAATACCAAATAATGATCATCCCTCTAGTAGACGTTGAATGGTGTGTGACACTCATTGTCCTCATAATAGGCATCATAGGGGGCATCCACATGGACAACATCACCGATTTTTCGAATAGATTTCCCAAGTGCCCATGCAAGAAGTCCACTCGATAGCCATAAAACATCTCACCTTATTCATGCTCAACAAAAGAAAACTTGAAAACCACCAAGAGCCAATACTTCCCACCTAAACAAGCACCAAAACCCCCATAGTCAACACCGAAACCTCCAAGATGAATTCCACAACATGATGCCCCAATCTACTCAATTAGCTCATATAAAGGGATAGACAACTCCTTGGAGTCACCCTCAAGAATTTGACCCTACAGAGGTTGAAACAAGTATAGACACCTTGTCCTCATACATCCCACTCTTGAGATACACGTTATTCCTCTACAAAACCTCATATACCCCCCCCCCCCCCCAAACAGACATGCAATCCTCCCCCCCCACGGTCCATAGTTACTAATAGGGCATTTGTCCCATAGCCCTGCTCAATAAACCCGTTTTGAGGTCACATACAAGTGTGTGGCTATGATCAAAGGTGAAGCGTCCCGGGCATCGGGTCATTTGACAATATGAACGGACACTTCATTCACGCCGGCCCCTTTAAATAGGGACCGGAGTTTCTATCTATCTATCTGAAGCGTCCCTGATTCACCCCAACACAACACTGCTATAACTATTTATCAAGAATGTAATATTTTACCAAGCAAACTCTTTTATGTTGTATAATGTCCGAACACCCTATTCAACTTTTGCCAATAAATATTAGAATCATGAATAAGAAGTTTCAAATAGTACTATTTGCAGTTTGTAATTCCAAATAGTAAGTGATACTAAATACCATAAACGGTGTAGAGGTTGGTGTCAATGAATGGGAGGCATCCGATTGCTAGTTACATATGTATTGGTTGAGTTTTAGAAGTAACTGCTTCAAATTGAAGACTTTAGAAAAGTGATTGATCAATTTAGAAGAATTTATAGAATATTCCTCAATTCAATGAAGAAAAGCTGAAAGATGTCAACATGTGACCGGTTGATGTTGGAAACTCTAGGATCTTGATCGATTATGCCCAAAAATCTTCCTGGACACTGGTTGGCGTTGTCTCTCTCTCTCTGCAAGACAATTAAGTTAGTGTGGGTTCATAATAAATATTGAGGCCACACTAAATGAGATATTTAAGTTAGTGTGGCCAGATTCCCGCTGTCCTTCCGGGTAAATGCGGCGCTCAAAGCTTGAAGAGCAAGCTTCTCTCCTTTGAAACAATTCTTACACACCGAGCAATTCTTGCATTCGTAGGCTGATTGGCGTAGCATTCATCTCCTTCATTCCGACAACAAATTGACACAGAATTCAATGCTCCAGATGTAAGCATAGATATTCAGTAATGTTTATCAGAAATTTCCTTAGATTCATTCTGAGGGTTTTGCACCCACCCACACGCATGTAAGTTAATATCGAGTAAGTTAGCCTTTCGATCCAAAGTGCAAGAAGAAACTGTGGTTTGCAAGCTTGAGTTTGAATGGGTGAACATCCTGGCTGCAAATTTCCAGCAAAGTCAAGTGAACTGATTACCTCTGAACTTAAGCATGAAAGCATGGCATGGGGTTTTGATACATGTGGGATGGAGAATATCTCCTAAAACATGTAGAATTCCTGTACAGGAGATTCGAACTCGGGACAGCCACTTCTCGATTCGGAGCAGCATTGTTGAAACACATGTGTTTGCCAATTGGGCTTTTGGTTTAGGTTTGGAGGAGTTAGTGCAGCTGAGTTTGATGCTGCCATTGCAATTTCGCAAATTCATGGCTCACATAAGAGTGGCAGGAGTGAAATATGGGTGAGCTGAATGCAAGGGACAGGGATGCCAAATGTGAGCAATGTTGTGAAGAGGGAGGGTTAATGCATCCGAGATCAGAAATTTTGTTTGGTTTTTGGTGGAGGTGTTGAAGAGTGGTTGTTGTGGTCTGGAAATAGAGTACTTTGATGTCATGGATGTCATTAGGTAATCAAGGCATGTGGCATGAAAGGACGATTGAATTAGGAGGCTCAGAAAAAAAGATGTAGGAAGATGTGAGGCGCAAGGATTGGGTTTGAGATGTTGAGGGGACATGCGACCTTAATTCATCTGGTGGGCAAAAGGCGTAAGCTACACCCTTCTGTTTTTTCTTTTGGTGCTGACGAGGATGTGGGCAATGCAAATGTAAGTACTGCCACATTTCCTCTCCTTGACGTCATTCTTTGGAATTGAGAGTTTACTAAATTTAAACGTACATGTACTCTCAACTTAGCTTGTTTAGCTGAGGATTTGGGGTTAGATCCAAGAGTTTTGTTTCTGCTCATATTTCTGGAAAGGGGTTGAGTTGGTGTGCTTAATGTCGTAGGGGCGTGGGTGTTCTTCCCTTCATGCTAACATTTTGCAGATTACCAATTTTCACATAAAAATCCATGTAAAGACAGCTTAGCTTGTTTTTGCTGAGGATTTGGGGTTAGATTCAAGAGTTCTTTTATGCTTCTATTTCTGGAATGGGGCGGAGTTGGTGTGCTTGATGTCTTAGGGGGATGGTGTGTTCTTCCATAACTTCACGCTGACAATTTCTTCTCTCATATCTGATAATGGTGCAGGATGGATTGCCACTGGGGTCAGTGGATGCTACTGATGCTGAAAGAGGCACAGAGGCAGGTGGACATGGAGAAGAGAAGGAATCTGGCCTCAAGAATTCCTCTCCGGAGTGGGTGTCTTGCCCTGTTTGCGGTAAGAGCATCAGAGGGAGCAACTCCTGCATCAATGACCACATAGGTAAGCAACTCTCTAAACTCAACCAAGAATAGGCATTGACTGAGTTTGTGTGCATTGCCCCTATTTCAAGTAGACAGCAACTTATTTCCAAGGAGTGGCTTCTCTCTGTTGAGGATGGGTGTGCTACATGTTATCAAATACAAGTGCATCTCATTGCGTGTACTTGTAAATCTGTGCATCAATGTGTCCACCTCATTTTGTGTACTTGTAAATCTTGCTGTATCCGACTTCAGTGAAATTATCTTCCAATGCTTGTGCAACGGACTAGACAAACTATGTGTGCTTTGTGACATATATAGTAGAATTGTATAGTCCAGCCCATGACGAAAAAGTATGTAGCTGGGCATATATAATGTAGAAATTGCCACTTGAGTGATATCTTTACTACTTGATCATTAGTTTATTGCAACAACTTAGAGACAAGGGTTTTTGGCACACTTCTCTGTCCTTGATCTTGTAAGATGATCCATGTGAGACTGGAAGTGTCTCTTTTATTACATGAATAAAGTATCACATTCTTGTGGCACAACCTGTTTATCGTGTATCATTTGAGGAGTGATGCCACACAGTTTGTTTATTCGTCTGCGTTCACTTCTTACACAGACAAGGAAAGTGGCTTCCGAAAGGGATTTCTTTCTGTGTTGGTCTGGTATCGTCTTTTATTGACACCATTCGGATATCTATATTGCGGATTTCACATTTCTTGATACCAGTAGGGTATGGATATTGCATGGTATTTTTGTTTCAATACCATTCGGGTCTATAACCATGCAAGAACCTTCATACCTTGGTAAAATTGCCCTGGTATCAATATGGTTTGGAACGGTGTTGATCCAACTAATAACTTGGATATACAAAGATACTGTCACCTTGACATACCCATGAAATATCAATATTTGACTCGTGTGACAATTTTGATACTTGTGGGTAGGGTCTTGAATACCATTATTGATGTTGATTATTGATACCCATTCATTCACCTATGTACTAGTCCAACATTGGTTCCATTTTTGTGTTGATGATGGGTGTTCCATATGGTTCTCAAATGCAAGTGCATTGGCATATAGGTTCTCGATGTGTCCATCTACCTCATTTGTGTACTTGTAAATCCTTTCTGCGTATGACTCTACTAAAATGTCTCCTAAGCTGCTTCCAATTGCTTGTGGAACAGACATGTGCCTTGTGAAAGGGAGGAGGCGGAAGAGCACACAGCTGACATTGTTCAGTTCGATGCAGCGCATCACCAAGCCCCTCATGCCAGATGTCCTGGGCATTGACAAGGAGTTGACTGGCAAAAGGAAGCTTGGAGTTCATGATCCCGGTGTAGTGTCATCATTGAAACCCAAAGTATCTTATTTATCTGGCACAAGTAAAGACAGCAGTTTCCAAAGTGATCTACTTATGAGTACTCAAATATGTGAATATCAGAAAACGGATCGTTGTGTGAGTTCTGTTGTGGTTAATGGCAGTACCTATGTTGGTAGCTCAAAGTCTGTAAAAGAGGAGATCAACATGTATGGAGAATCTGAGACTGTCTGTCTTAATGGGATGAGCATGGCAAAAAGGGAGGATGTTACCTGGTGTTCATATGGTTATGAAGGCAGGGACATACAAGGCCATATAAAGGAAGAGACTACTAGTGACAAGGCTTTGGGACCATATAAAGCAATGGTCAAACTGGAAGATGGAGGGAACAGCTCCAATGATATTAAATTGGAATTCCACGTGGATTGTGTAGAAACTTCGCAAGATAATGTTGTGCTGACAACTGAGATAGTTTGCATTTGCAACTGCCACTTTGCCACTGCTAGGTCAAGGTGCGTGGATAAACAGCAAGTGACACAAAATGCATGTGGCTGGGAGGACAGCAAGGAAGTGAATGTTCATGAAGCAGCTAGTCAGTCGAGCAATCCTGTTAATGGTTTAGATAGGGTGATGGTACCAGAGGTGGTTGGTGTGGTTGACACTTTTATCGTAGGCAGAAAGTTTAATCTGGAAGGAGTCTGCAAGGATGAGATGGAGGTTACTTTCGTCAGGGATCCCGAGAACCCTAAAGACGCCAATGCTATAAAGGTCTGCTCCAAATTGCATGACTCCATTGATACATCACCAATGGGTGGTGTATAATGTAGTATTTATACTAAAATATATCTATTAATCTAGTATCCTGTTACTCAACTGAAAGTGGGCTGTTGGGGTGTATAGGTCCTCACAATGGACAGGGTAACATTGGGCCATCTTCCAAGGCAGGTGGCTCTCGCCCTGTCCCCTCTTCTAGACAAGAAATTAGTGGATTTAAAGGTATTATGCCTACCCCATGGATTCTAGGTATTGAGAGAGTCACTTTTGTGATCCCTCTTGTAATGTACTGAGCTCTTAAAGAACCAAGGGGCTCATTATACAGCCATATACATAATTTCTACAAGCCTGACCAAGTCCAACAATCGTTATGTCTAAACTTATGGGTTGGAAACTTCATTTTATACATTATTTTACGTCAAGGAGAAAATAGAAACATACCCACAGGTGATATTGATGATCAAATTATGAAGTGTGTATTTGCGTCCCACGGCATTTATGCTGTGTATTTTAACCCAAATCTTTACTAAAATTAAGGTATCCAACCGGTTGGAAATGTGCCCTAGCAGAATGATTCCAGATAGGGTAACTTTTGGCAGAATTGGTTAAAAATGGAGGTATGTAGCTCAAATACACGTTTTTGTAATTGGAGGAGCCCAGACTGGGCCTCTTATACGCCTAGGGGTTAATGAGGAGGGTTCTGGTTTCATAATTCCTCAACTGATGAACACGTTGTGGAAATCAGGGTTCTATATTACTTGTTCCTGAAGATATCTTTGAAGCAGTCCCTATCAAACTGATCTGCGAAAGCAAGAACTATGATGACATGGACAAAGAGACTCTTACGAAGGGATGGCATGATGTCAGGGAAGCCACTCTGGTCCCTCTATCGAGACAGTCTAGTGCAGTCAAGTATGAAGCCAATTTCCTCTGTTTACTTCAGACGGTCCTGGATCAAGACAGTAACTTGTTCAGTGACGGCGAACAAGCTTTCTTGAGTACGTCTGCATCCCTCTGTCTAGTGGATAAATGTCAAATTCCTCTGATATTACTGTGTTTAAGCATCTAGAAGTTCAAGGTGCGTCTACACACAACCACCTATTTTGGTGGTTGGTGCTTGTAATTTACTCTCTTTAACTCTACTAATGAGGGATAAGGAGGGATAAGGTGCCAACCACAACCTTAACATCTGTGGTGGTAGTGTGTAAATACACCTTCAGTTATTCAATATTCTCATGCAGTGGAATTGGTTCTATTAATGGAATCAACTTTGAGATATGTAGTAGCTAACGGGGTTGGATGCATGCAGGTTGCTTCCAAGCATTGTCAGGTGATGCTCAACGGTTCTTTATTCACTTGTATCAGCGCAAAGGTGATTATCTAATTTTTATCCTCTATTTTCTCACCATAGGCTCCTTTGTCGGCGAGAATGTAGTGCCTAGGTTGTCGCATGTAATTGCCTAGCCTTGTAGTTGATTTCTCCTCAAATTGTAACATCACTGTGGATGGCAGGTCCTTGGTTTCGTATGAAAAGTCTGAATTATACTGATGTTGCTGATGTGGAGCTTGCTTCTGCGGAGCTTATTGGTAAGTCACAGCTATTAGCATTTCTGCAGCAAGTTTGTCTAAATACTTGGCTTGAATTCTGGTGTAACAGTACATTAGTTATTTTGCTCTGAGTGATGCTCTAACTTTCACCTTTCATTGCAGCTGCTGGTTACATGATTGCCTGTCAGGACGCTGCAGATATCTCTGATGCTGATTTAAAGGAGGTTGTGAATGTTTTAAATGTATTTGAGCTAAGACAAATTTTGTACTCTGCACAGCTGAAGGTGAGATTGAGTGTCAGATGAAATGGGGATTTATGAATCTGTTGTCTTGTGTATACTCCATTTCTGATGTCTCTGATGATGAGGTCACTATGATTGTGATTGGTCATAATCTTCACATAAGGCTCTTCAATTTATGCCATTTTTTGACAAATTATCAAGTACAGAGTTCATTAAAGCTGTAAGGTGTCAGATCATATATACAATCCTCATCAGCACTCATCTCATTTAAATTGAATATTCAATGTTGGTGTCTCTCTGAGTCCCTTGTACTAAATATCATATTACTCAACAGCTTTAGTTTCTTGAAAGCTTAGATGGAGTAGATTGGCAATGGGATCAGTCTATAAGTTCAATTCTGAATTTGCAGAAGAAGAACGAGGCCGCAGCTGCAAGAAAGGATGAACTCCTAGACTGGGTCATTGCGGGTGCTCTTGAGAACCACCAGATTTCTGCTCTTGGAAGTTGTAGGTAGAGACTTTTCTAGGACCTCATTGACTATATTGGCCATGTTTTTCACTTCAATATCATCTGATAGAGCAAACGCTACTGTGATGACCTGTGTTCTTTCATTCAAGTTGCACTATGATTTTTATGGTACCCCTCAGATATTATTATTGCTGAAATTGACCATTTCAACACAGTGGTTCTGTTGTGAAGGAGATGCTATTGGAGGCAGCAGGATCTTGTGTAAGGATCTCGGACGATGCACTATTTTTTTTCTGGAGGGTGCAGGTATCATCGTAAACTTCCCGAGGCAAAATTATAATGTAGAAACAAAAAAATGTTGATTAACAATGATAATCATTCATACATTATGATCTTGTGATTTTCTTATTTTCTGCTAATACGAGTCACACTTTGCTACTACCAAGCAAATCGTGACATAGAAATAATACATTGATTATAAGGATTTTCCAGTATACACATATAGGTATAATTTTTACGCAATAATTACATAGTGCACCACACTTTCGGAAATCTGTCAAGCAGTAGCACGACTTGAATAGCGAGTGCTAAGAAAGCCATTGGAGATGTAAACATTTGAATAGTAAAAAGTTCAGGAAAGATAGGCACGAGTACAAATGCTACTTATAGTTGGGAATGTTCCAGAGGAGGAACTGATCCTCCAAGAAAATCATAAAGTATCGATTTTCTTGAAGGTATACTGTGGGTCAGACAGTCAGCAAGATTACGTTAGAATAGATATGAGCTCGGCAGACTAAAAATCACAAATATGTATGTGAAACTGGATTTAGACGGTCTCTGATTATGTAACTAAATTGTGCATCTACTCATCTGCATTTATCTGTATTGCGTGTGACAGAGGCTCTTCTTCCTCAATGGAGATCAAGAATTATCATCCTTTTTGCTTGTGAACATGGGCATTGTGAAGTACCCTCAATATCAGTGCAATCGACAAACACCAGTGTTCCCTTCGCGTGAGGCTTTACTTGAATACGAAAAGGTGATACTACACGTCTTCTATGTATTAACATTTTGTTGACATGATCAAGTGAATCATTTGTGCAATCATAGTGTATTGGCAAACAATGTGTGAAGGAAGTCAATATTTGAAAAGTACACCATATCCTCCTTTCCTTCAACTAACCATAAATCATATTATCTATGTTTTGTAATTGCAGGCACTGGAAGTTGCTCAAGGTTTAGATATGGCTTTGGAAGTCAATAACTTGCCTTTGGTGATGGGTTTCTTAGGAAGGGCACGCTCTTTCTTGCGTACAGAGCATAGTAAGAAAGGAAAAGGTGATATGTTAGCAAGTGAGGTCATTGGAGGATCCTCTACGTTTCGTTACCGTTTCACAGCTGCACGAGTTTATTCAACAATTTGTACTGTGGGTGTTTCAATTCTGGAACGAGAGCAGAGGTTTCTTTTCATGTCCTCTTAATGGGTTTATTTTTGTTGACAATGATCTGATATTCTATATATAATTTTCTTATTTCAACTGAATCTGAAATGTCATTTCTGTGTCTAAATTAAAATCTGGTTGTTATTTGATGAGTTTGATCTCCCAGAGCATTCTTAAGCATGTGTAAGGACATTTCAAAAATAAGGTATTAAGACTCGAGGTTCTTGAGTACATGCATGAATTCTGAGCTCTCATAAGTTCAGACGTCATTGTTTCATCTTCAGATACTAAGGCTTTTTCCATCTATCAAGATTCAACTGAAGAGGCGCATCCCCAATGGAATCATTCTTAGATAATCCGGATTACCTAAGAATGATTTTGCATTGCTACCCGAATAGGATACTAAGAATGTTACTCCTGAGAAACCTGAAATAACTCCTGAGAAGCCTTTTCTGAATGATTTGATTCCATGACAATTCAACGTAATAATTTTGGTGCTGGGATTGGAAGGTATGGAGAGGCAGTGGAGTTGCTGAAGGAGCTCCTATCTGTGCGGCTACAATCAGGTCGGCGAGGCTACTGGACAGTGCGGTTAGCAATGGATTTGGACCATCTTGGCCGCAAAGAGGAAAGCCTTCAAGTGGCAGAAAAGGGCATCGATGATCCTCAGATACGAGGTGGTGATCGTGTTGCTTTGCAGCGGCGAGTTGTTCGGCTAAGTAAGCCTCCTCGGAGGTGGCGGAAGCCACCATATGCAGAGGCACTGGAGATAAAAATTGAAGAGGTGAGCAATTTTTAAGTTCGTTTATACTGTATTAGAGTTATCCATTTTGTCTCAATGGGGCTTTCTGTGTAGAGTTGGTGCCCTATGATTTTCCATTGCTTGTGTTGCATACCATATCAAAAACGCCCCTTCAGATAAATGCACCTGGCATCTTGAATCACTTCTTGCTAATACTGTCTTTTAATTGTACAGGTGATACTCTTTGTTCTCTCAACTGATTTTCTGACCATCTTCAATTGCAAGTATATCATCTGTTCAAACTTGCAATGAATTTGTGTGGAACCTTGATGTGCTGAGGTAAACAGAGAACTTAATTACATGATTATGCAGGTTCAAATCAGAGGTCGACCATTGAACTGTGAACCAGGAGTTAGGAGCCGATTTTATGGGTATGATGGGCACCAATGCGGGGTGGAGGAATTAGCCTTGCAATACTATGCCAGCGAGGACGGAGGTGAATGGCAGGGAATGCATTCAGAAGGAGGCGTTTGGATGACCTTGTTTGGTCTCCTGATGTGGGAGATTTTGTTTGCAGATGTACCTGATGTCTTTCAAACTCCCTTTCAGGTATCTTATTTTTCTCTTTCTCAAGTTTCTTATGTGTCTTAAGGGAGACGGTGCTAAAATCTTTGCTATAAGCGCTTAGTATATCTACTAGTAGTATCTTCTTTTTGGATATATCTTGGTAGCACCAAAATATTTCTTAGTTGAATTCCATATGCAAAAGTTATAAGGGATCAAAGTTGTCTTAGTAGATGACTTGAGAGCAACTTGAGAGCCTGATGTTTGCAAAATCAATATGTACTTGAAGTGCAAGATTTGAGGGTGTTGGTTTTAGCATGCTCCACCTTAGTTGTTGGGTAGGAACACCAAAAAGACATCATGTGTTCAAAAGAGGTTGGATAATGTGCTCAAAATGTATTAGATATTATAGGTGTAAAAGCTAACATAATATTGGGGGGGGACGTATATGATCATTCAAGATGAGAGAAAATCTTCACTCTGATAATTAATTAAACATTCATTTCCAAGAAAATTGACTACAGCCTCTACTTACATTTACTAATCATCTCATACTAGGTAGCTGCTTGTTCAGTACAGGACAGGGTGCAGAACAAAAGTGTCCCTTTCAGGCCCACTTACCTTAGAAGCATAAGTAGTGAAACCTTTCACCTCATCAACTTCAATGGATTTTTATCAATGAGATTAGGGAATCTCTGGAGATGCCCATTTAGAAGAAATGATTTTTGGTGGATACCAAACTGAGGATGACGCTTGATATTAAATTTATTGTTTCATAATAGAATCTCAGTCAATCTTATGAAAGTATGACTAGCGAAACTGAGTAATGCATGTAAGTAGCACAAATTTTCTACTGAGAAACTCGTATGAACCTGGATTAAGATTCACGGCAATGTCGGATCTTGTTTTCAATACAGAATTTTCTGACTGCAAGTAGGGTGTACATGTTACCAAATGTTCTGGTAATTTGTAATAAAAGATCAGATAAGATATGATTCAATTCAAAATCCTATAAATTGATTTTCTCAATGTTACGTGCAAGTTTCAAATGCATCAATGTCATTGTCTATACGCAAACCACTGGAACTTCCCACATTTGATCGTCTCCTTTCTTGACAAATATGCGGGGTCCTCTAGGGTTTAGGGCATTTCTGTGATAATTTGAGGCGTGGACTAAAACAAGATGTTGGGAAATTAATTGCAGACAGCACCACTTGATCTTGACACACAGTCATTCTACACAACACGGCAACCCATTATTGAAGTGCGCCTTCAAGCAATTTGTCAAGGCGAGGCCACAAACCTGCTTGCTGAAAATTGGACTAAATATCACGGCACCTATTGCCGTGGACTGAATTGGGATAAATATTCCCTGGAAATTCTTCAGACCATTGCCGCATGTATCGGAGGACCCGGTTTATCAGCTGTATGTCGGCTCCTTGCCCAAGATCATGCTGGGTACACTGCAGGAATGCCCGATCTTCTCTTGTGGCGAACTTTTAAGTGAGTTTCTCTATCACAAGATTTGTTGTGTCCTTAACATAGAGGGTGCTAAAATTGTCACTTCAAGCATATATACTATGGTATGAATTGATGAAATTTCAGATGTTTCTTGTTAGCAAATGAAAGGGGTTCCCAACCCACCAAAGTGTCCCTTCCTTGAATTCTGTATGCAAAAGTCTCATTGGTAGATTTTTCAAGTATCATCAAGGTTGCCTAATGTTAAGGTGCTGGACATTCTCATAATCAGTATGTACTTCTTGTGCAAGATTTTGGTGTTGCTTTTAGCACCCTCTAATTTACCCTAAACAACCTACAATTTGAACTCTCCAGAGCTAATTGGTTTTTCTTAGAAAATGTTTCATACTGGGGTACTTGAAACAAGAGCTGGGAATAGCTTTAATCATTTACACTTATACTTGAGGGCCCTTGACCATTGAAATCTCATATCTCTTACTGGTAGAGAATCCTGTGACTGTTTGGCTTCTCACATTAGAGCTTGAGGGCCTACGGGACCAATGAACAAACCTACATGGAGTTCTGCATGGCATGATGCAATAGAAAATGTTCAATGGTCTTCCAGATTTTGCGATAATGGGCCGGTCTAACACAAAAACCGGGGGACCAGGCCATTCAAAATCTTGCAATCCTTGATTTATCATAACTCATCCAGACCAATTTGAGATGAACCGGCCCACATGAATAGGATGGTAATGAATTACACTACACTACACTTGAAAGCCTGTGACCACACAAAATTCATTCTCAAGTTTAAATGGTATAGCCTTTGGATGAGTTTCAAGAACCATCACAATTTTATGGTCACCTCCCTTCAGTGGAGTGTAAAGATGATTACGATCACAAACATTTATGAGATTGATCATAATATTACTGGAAACAGAAGGTGCATAACAAGTTATGCATCAGAGTGGAGACCACTGTTACACCTATTACTGTGAATTGAAAAATAGTGTGGATAAAAAATACCATGACCCACTGTATTCAATGTGTGGGTTGAAAAGGAGAGTGGCTCATAATTTAGTAAACTGTCAATACTCAAATATTAAATGATAAGTTGTTAACATGTTATATTTTGGGTATAAATATCATATCAAATTGATGCTAAATTTTTCAACCCACAATAATTCATGTAAAAAACATTGAGTACAAAGGTATTGCAGGCCCACGAATAGTGAGGGTCAAGTAAACTTTGCATTGACCAAAACTATCGTGGGCCACAGCAATAGGTGTACATATCTGATATTTCTAACCAGAAGCAACGTTGTCAGAGTTCCAGAGAGAATCTGCAGTATTTCACAGCGTTGGTGATTATGTTTCAGGACACAGGCTTCATCAAAAACTCGTTCCAACACAAATTGCTTAAAATGTTCCTGTGGTGAGAGTGATGCTGCAATCGAGGAAAGAGGTATGGAGAGATATATTTTACAAGGACAAGCCAAGCTTGTGGAAGTGAAAGGTCCTCGAGATCGGTTATCAGAGCAGCAGCGGGCTTGGATTGTTATCCTCCTCGATGCTGGATTGTCTGTCGAGGTGTGCAAAGTTCTTGAAAATCTAGACAGGTCTTAACCATAGGAGTTGTTTCGTTAGGTGCCTTTTTGATGACCGCATGTGTCTGCAATTGATTGGATATCTAGTCATGTAGGAAAGACGACTCCGATGTTGCCACCGGCATGAATCATGGGGATGCTTTCTTTTCGTGTTGGTCTTAGTCTATATGTAATCCCACAATTGGCATTATGAGAATTAGAGGGTCCCCAAAGACTAGTGCATCTTTTCGAAGATGAACACCTTGAACGGGTGCAAGCAAGCCAGTTCCCACATGGTTGGTTCAAGATATCTGGTTCCCTGGATACCCCCACTATGATTGGGTGGATCATAGGTGGTAGGGTTCATTGGAAAGCTAGTGTTAGGAAGGTCACCCATTTGAGTACTAGTCGGGCCTTAGGTGGCTCAACCTTGGAGTTCCCATGGGATCTGGGTTAAGGCCTTAGATGAGGTCTTTCATTGACAAATTGGCACAACTGGGAAAGCTATTGATATTCCAATAGTAGGAATCCCAATATATTAAAATATACACATGGCATATTGTTGTCATCGTTCAATTTTGCAACTATTTGTTTTCGTCACATCTTTTACACCCATAGGTGATTAGGTTGCTTTCATGACTAGGTTGCTTTCATGACTAGGTTCCCTCTTCAGCCATCCAAATTACCTTGGGTCAAAATCAAATCACAAAACTCATAACTTTGTTTATTTCATTATGTATTGAATTAGTGTGGTAATAAATACAATATTCAAATTAGTGTGGACATCTTGATAAATTAACGTGGGGCAACCTAATTGCAAGTATTGGTGTAGCTTGTTTGGATATCTCATTTGTTCCATCTTGTTTTGTGATAGAAGAGAAATTATACTTTAATTTTCACCATTTTTCAGCCCAATACTTATGGTATGTTACGGATGATAACAATTGTGCACACATCAGTGTCAATTTGGGGTGGACAAAATTATCAAATACGAGTGCACCTTTCATCCATCCAACACAAAAACTTGACTCCTACCGCATCATCATAGCTAATTCGTGCATAAATATTAACTTAAAATCCCTCGTAAAATACCAGAATGTATGAGCCTAGTCAAATAAATAAGTGAAAAATATATTAGAAAATATTATTAGTATTATTACTCCTCTCAGTTCCAACCACATTAACGCGCCATGGGAGGGTGCATGCTAACGCGTTCATGGCTCGGTGTCCTGCCTACAAGCTCCATAAGGTTACTTAAGTCACGGGACAAAAAACACCGAATAGTTCTCGATCCATACCCATAAAATGCCTTGTTGGCAAGCTGAGCGCGGACGTGGGGTTGGTGAATGTGGAGGTGTAATTGGTGAGCTGAGGTGGGCCTGGTGAGGGCAGAGGAGGTTACTCGATGGTGGGATAAGGGCCTTATGCAGAGTCCCAGAGGCTTATATATAGGGAGGCGGCTCTACCAACTGAACTTGGCCACTGCGGATCAAAATTGATCCGAATGCGGGAGGAGGGCATGTTGCTTGATGGGCCTTCGTGGCCTGGTCGTGGCTAGCCTTTTATTGTACGAGGGAACACTTAGGTTGAAATGCGAGGTAAGTGCATCAATTGATATCGATGTGTAGGTCGTGGATCGGGGGGAGCATCACATTTTTCCCGTCAATGAGAGTTTTATATAGGGTTGCGTGGGACTAGCTTGGCAAATGATAACCGTCGAATGTTTTAGAAGATTTAAACCTCTCAATCCGGATTCAATCTCAGATTAAGACCGGTTGACACTGCATTGTGGACTGTAGAATGTAGGCCTTGTTAGTCTTTGAGATAATTCGATTCGTTTAAGCGTTGGCAAAAAAACTCCTGTCCTTGAGTGGCTTCGGAAAAACAACTACTTGATCCCAGCTATTAGGAGAATGACAAAATTACTTGATGGTGGGGTAGGGCTTCTACATGGACTCTCAAAGGCTTATATATGGGGAGACGACTTTGTCGACCGACCCTACCTACAACATAACCAAAATCAATCTTAGTGCGAGGCAAGAGCTTGTGCTTCATGGTTATTGTAATTTTTAAAGAGTTGAAGATGTGTTCAATATAACTTGATGAGACTGAAAGTACAAGATCAATGTCTTGAATTTGTATACTTAGCAAAAATTGTGTAACAATCAATTCAATCAACTCAATTTTACTGCAAGATAAATATTTTATGTAATCATAACTTTGAACATTTCTGAATCAAAGTAGTTGCAACATTCAACATTCGTTGCATTGTGTTACATGCATAAATACCCTCTTCAATTGTCTTGAATAATGGTCTTTTTATGTTGTCCAACATAGTTTGTTTCTATTTTTATTTATTAAACATACGTACAAGTCCAGTCTGCTCTTAACCATTGAGGATCATAGTAATCCGACTTGAAACATTTCATCCCATGCAATATAAAGACCATTTCATTTGACTATGTGAAGCTTTAGTTTGCTCATTTTGAAGTCCGTATGTACATCTTCATATGCCTTAAGGTTGCTTTGTTAAAGCCTCTATAGTATATTCGTTAAATGCTTTTTGAAATGGATGTTTGAATGGTCGTTTAAGAATAAAATCTGCAGATTGATAGATACTTGTAAAATTTGTTGGAATGTAGAGAATGTGAATTTTAGGGTGATGATTCTTCATCCACTTTTGAAATTTCTTACTAATGAAAACACTCCAATAATTGATATGTCAAATCATTTCTTGCATTGCTATAAGGTTCAATAGTTTCACTTGTGAGTCTTTGTACGCTAGGAATATCTTCTTCACAAATTCTTTCCATGTGTCCAATGTAGACCAATGATTATGGCTGAAAATCAAATTCAATCTTGCATGTTGACAATCATATCTTCCTCCTTCTAACTTCAGTATAGTTCTATTAATTGTTCCTTGAAAAGTTGCCTAGAAAGAGAGGTATTTTTCACTGGCTGTAGAAGATACAGTTATAGTAATTTGTTGTTTGTTATATTGTCCATGTCTCTTAATATGATTAATACCCTTTGTTTCTCATGTTTTACTACTACTTGTAAGAACAAAATGTATCATGGTTTGGTCAGTATTCACAACTAATTCTGGAGGAATGTTGTGAACACTCACCAAATATGCACAACTTTGAGCCATAGCCTTCTCTTGTTCTTCATAATTTTTTGGTAGTTTTCTTGTTGCATTGGTTGTTGTTCGGTAACCCCAGTTCAATTCACTTTTCACAAAGTTCTTAGTCCTAGTATAGGAAACACTAAATGAGATCTTGTGTGTGTCTTCTAAGAGTTTTGGGGTTTTTTCCTGGATTATGGCCTTTATTAGTGGTTGAATGCAAACTACATATAGATGTTGGTACGCCTTCTTTGATTCCGAAGAATGACACAAATTTCATTCTTAAAAAATGGATGAAATTCCAAGATTGGGTATTGTTGTGCAGTTTTGGCAAAGTAAGTGTCAAAATCGACACAATGTTTATAGGTCTCCTTCAAATCCCCATTCGGATGAAACCATTCCCGCATAGAGTTCTTAGATAAATTGTTATAAACATAGGAAATATCTTCTAGTTTTTTTATAAGCTGACCTCAAAAAGCTTCACGACTCTGTGATATTACGATGTTGTTTGACAACCTTGTAAATATGAGGCCAAGGAGTAGGGGTAAACCAATTACAATTGTTGTGCGGGGCACTTTGCAGCGTGAGAGGTAGCAAGAGCATGGGAGGAGCCATGATGGTATGGTGTTTTCTGGTGTTTTTTCGTTGATCTTTCCCGCGTTTATGAGTGTGAAGCATCTTATGGTAGGGTGTGCTAGTAGTGTGTTGGCTAATGCGTGGATTGCTTTGTTATGTCGGCTAGTGCGGAGGTTGTTTAGGTACTTATTTGTGCAACATGAAAGGAGGTATAGGTAATTGTCGTTTTGTTTGAGTGGACATAGGTTATTGAGTGAAAGATATAGGAATGTGAGCTAGACATGAGCATTCACACATTGAAGCTCGCGTTGGAGTATAACATCCCGATTTATGTGCAGGAGGACATTCTTTCCTTCCAAAGACACTTGGGATATGAGATCATTTGAGGCGCAATTTTGACATGCTCGTGGATATGCAATGTCAAATTGCGGTGGTAGAGGGCTGATTCTTGGACACCATATTTTGGGATTCCGGTGCACTGAGTTGCCTTGTTGACAAAGTTATTGATGGGAATAGTTAGATTAACTTAGTCATCAATTTTGTCATAAACAAATGATGATGTGATGAAACGATGTTGCTTTATGTGATAAAATCTCACTTATGTTAAGGTATGTATATGTGGTCACCTGTCTTAATTGGACACCTAAAATTGAGTAGTAATGACAAGGCTAGTATTTGTGTATGAACACCAAAGACATAATGAGTTCTTAAGTTGCATATATTATAGGCTAGAAATCTTTCCACTACACACCAACCTCAATTCAGTAGAAATATTGGAACCTACAATCTGAGCCTCTAATGTTAAATATTTTGATTTGGTAGGTAGCATGCCCTAATGCACAAAATATAGACAGTATTCACTAGTTTACACACTTGGAAGGGCCTTGTGTGTGATCATTTGAAGAGAAAGAGAGGATTTTCACTTTGACATGTTATAACTTTTGTGTCTCAAACCCGATTATGAAATCTGAAATGATAGTCTTTGTGATTCATAATCGCTAACCAAGAGAGACAATTTCAAATCCAATTCAATGGCCCAAATTGTTGTGGAGTTGGAAGTGCCGACAATAAGCCCACAATTTTTAATTTCCCAAAGTGTTGTCAACAATCAATGTTTTTCCAAAGAACGAACATATATAGATTATAGGCATTGTTCACTAGTCAACACAGCTGGAAGAGCATGCATGATCGTCTGAAGTGAAAGAGAGAATATTCACTTTGACATGTTATAAAATTTGCACCTCAAAGCCAATTAAGAAGTTTGAAATGATAAAATCTTTGTTATTCACAATATCTAAATGAATGAGACAATTTTGGATCCAATACTACAATCAAGATTGGTTTGGAGTTGGGGTGTCGGCAATAGCACCACATGCTTTGAATTTCCAACAATTCTTCTGCAAAGAGTAGTATTATAATATATGTAGAAATAAAAGAATGTTGAATGTTGATTCGGAGGATTAAACTATATGTATTATAATTGTTAACCTCATATGTACGTTGTGAATTGTTGAGCCACAATACCGATTGCGGCTCCAGCAAAACCTAATAACACCCCTACAAATTCACTGCCTGCAGTGAAGCCCAAGATTGTCACCTGCAAGAATTGCCCACAAATCACTAGATGAGTAAATCATGTTGTCTTCATAAACATTCAAGGGCGTGAAAAAAATAAACATAGAAGGTGCAATTAATTTTGAAACTAGGAAAAGCCACAAGGGGTCTTTGGGGACAAGAAAATGAAATTTGTTGTTGATAATTTCATCTCCAATCATTTGTTGGAGAGGCGATCCTTCTCAAAATCTTTTTATACATCTCTTGAATTGAAGACATAAGTTGAAATTAGGGTACAAATATGGTCCAGTATGTGAAAGAATATAACATACATGCACTTTTATGCAAATTTGAAGTTTTTTCAGACCGTTAGATCTACAAAAAATTGCATATTTTCATTTTTTGGTGTATGTTGTACATTAGTTAGTTTTAAGCCTTGGAACACAATCTAAATGAATAATTTTTTGCTATAGATTGTTTATGAATATTGTTCAAAGTCTCGTACATGGATTTAAGTTGAATTGTAATAACATTTGTATGGATGTCATCTTTAACTTATTTGTCTGCTTTGTCTGTAGGACAAAGACTATGCATCAACTTCTTCGTTTCAAGAGCAAATTTCCTAACCACTTTGCATTCACACTTGGACGTTACTTGTTCTTGTTATTTTTGGTCCACTTTATTTAATGTGGACTCTCTCTCTCTCTCTCTCTCTCTACATATAATTGCTCCCTAAAATGCATTGAAAGAAATCTAGTTAACTATAGTTATTTCAGCAGTTCTTGATTATTCATTTTAAAAAATTTGAGTGATAAATGAATAGCTTGAATCTTTGACCCGCATTTGAGAAGAAGGTGCCCAAAATCCAAGAAAGGTTTGGTATAGTGAATAACCATGGATTGGGATGAGCAAAGTGGACAACTACAATTGTAGTCTTTCATAGTAAAGGACAGAGCCTCACGGTTCTACCGTTTTCTTGTCACAATGTATAAAGCATTTGAGCATTGAAAGTCCTTCATTTTAACTCATCCCAATTCTTTCCAAAATACCCTTTGGCCTTTAAGCGGAACTCAAGTGCATGAATGTCGCACCTTAGTGATGGTATTGTCCCACATCAAGCACTCGGAGATTGTTTGCATCACTTCAAGAGCAAATTTGGGTGCTTCCAATACCTTGTCGGGCAAAGAAGACTTTTTAATTCGCCGAAACAACTCCATCTGGATTCAACATACAAACTTGTCACAACTTTTCTTGTCCAATTTTCATATGCTCCATGATCAAGCCAAATTATTGAGAACCAAGTTCACACCTACTAAACTCTTGCAGCACTTACCATCTCAAATTTCGTTGACATGTCATGTTTTCATTGGACAAAAGCATGACAAATATAGATCATAGCAAGGGATTCTCAGGACATGGTGAATGCTACGTTGGATATCGTACACGTGTCACTCCGCTACAGGTTGTTGTAGGACTCCTCATGTATAACATCTGATACATAATATTCTAGAGAGGACTACACTTCCTATTTACTGTCTTTTTGTGCAAAAGGAAGAGTGCTTGGGTTATGTGGAAAAATTCCAAACATTATTCACACCTTCCATGGATTGCTGGCTTTTTTAAAGCTAATAGACCAGGCTTCCAAGTTCACATAGAGTCTTAGCTAATGGAGTAATCCATAAAGTCCCTCAAAGAGGGACGGAACTATAGGTTTGATCCTTCTTTGAAATTTTTTTTTATTAAAAGCTCATTAGATCATCGTATATTGGAGCCTATTTTGAAATTTGGGTGAAACTTTTGGGACATGAACCCCTAAACCCCAAACCCTAAACCCTAAAACCCTAAACCTTCTACCCGCCTCTCAAACTTTGAGAGAATTTTAGTATCTAATATTGGGACCTACCGTCCTAAATTCCATATCGACCTATGCAAAGTTGGCTTGACACACTCATCCTAGTAGGCCAAGTTAGAGAGCTGATTTTTAATAGCTTGAAACCACTTTTTGTGTGTAGTAATTTAAGCATTGAAAAAACTTGGATGACTTTGTGTTAATTCTCATAAACTCAAGGTTTGGTACTAAACCCATGGTTTCATCTCCTTTACTTTACAAATAACTCTAATAGGTCCCCATCTAGTACCCATATCAAACAATTGATAATAAATAAATCAAGTGTATGGGTCCTAGGTAGTAGTATCTCATGCTAATCCTATGAATTTTATATGCACCTTTCCAAGGAAATCATGTTACGCTTTGTTGGACTCGGAGGCTTGTAAAGCTCCCACTAGTCCCACTAGACCAACTCCGATTGCAACAAAGGTTGGACGCTTAGTTGGATGCTTTGTTGGACTTGTAATCGTTGAGTGTGAATACATCATAAACCTCTAAATTCATATATTGGTTCAAACCCAAGTAGACATGCCTAATTTGGTTACTTATTTTAATCGGACACCTATATTTGAGTGGTGTGTTGTTAGGTGAGGCTTCAAGAACGTATATAAAAAAGATGTCTTTCTAAGAGATTGGACTATGTACTCAACACAGTATGATGACTTTTTCTATGTTCAATAGTCAACATAATTGAAGGGATCTATATGACCATATGATAAGCACAGAAATCTTCACTTTTATAAGGAATAAGACATTCATATGAGCTCCAAAAATGATGAGGACAGTGGTTCAATCTCAATTTGGATTTGCAAACCATCTCGTATTGGTTGCACGTTTCATATCCTAGGAGAAGTAGGCTAGGCAGGAAAAGTAACAATTTAAGACCCATCACCTTACAACATGGGCCCATTGCCCATCAAACATAGAGTAGTATTTTTACGATTTTGATTTCTATTTAATATAGTTACAAGACGTAACAAGGTTGACATATGAGTGGAAGCGATTTGCAATGGATTATTGGCTAACTATTGAGTTAGCAATGAAGGGTATGTATCAACACTAATTCAACATTAAATGATGGTCACTTCCATTTTGAGATGTTACCTTCTTGGAGACGAGAGTGGCGCCATGCCCAAGGTGCATGCCATTAGTTTCTCCACCTGGGAAGACTATTAGGGCCAACAATCCCATAAATACAATCAGGTCGTAGATCACCACCCCCCTGGACCAAGAACAATGTCCACTTAATTAATATGAAAGTCGAGACATTGAACAAAAAGAGTCAACAACTTTAAACAACCAGTATGTAGAATCACCATGGCATCCTTAAAATGCAAGCAACGAGTGCTTAATGTTGAGTCACTAATGATACAAACCCTTCAAGACTCAATACTTTTCATTGCTAACTCAACATTTAGCTAATGATTCATTCCACAATGACTCGCCTCATGAATCAACCATTCTAAGTCTTGCAACTAGAAAATATAGATTTAAATTCCAATCTCACATTTGGTAGGCATTTCGTCAATGCCTACCAATTTATACAAAGGTTAAGACATTGAACAAAACGAGTCAGCAAGTTAAAAAACCAACAAGCAAAACTATCATTGGATCTTAAATTGCAAGCAACCGGTGTTTAATATCAAGTTAGTTTTGACACGTACCCTTCATGGTTCAAAATGTTTTCACTGCTAACTCAACATTGAGCTGATGATTCATTCAACAGTGATTTATCTCATAATTCAACCTTTCTAAGTCTACAACTAGCAAATTTAGAAATAAAATATTAATATGGCAATCCTATGTTTGGTAGGCATATAGTCAATGCAGTTTTGATGTGATTGAATCAATGTCAAATAAATGCTGAGGATATATGAATAATGAGGTTTGTGATGAAAAACTCTTACAAGATGTATGATGTGAACCGTGTGCCGTTTGTGAAGAGCATAATGATAAGGAACACCATCAACACTCCGCAGTATACAGTAAAGTAAGAGGCATAGTACTGCCAAAGGAAATAATCACCACATTGCAAATGAGAAGGAATGTTAGGAGTTCACTTTCCTTATAAAGGAGACATAGTCACTTTCCTTATAATTTTTGGAGCTCGTACAGATATCCTATTCATTGTCCAAGTGATGATTCTCCAACTTATTAAATGATCATAGAAGTCCCTCAATTATGTTGTTATTGCATCTAAGGTGGTTAATACATTTTGAGCATGTAGTCCAATCTTTGTTTGACACATGTTTTTGGGTGTCCGTTCTTAGATCCACATGGCCCAACCCATTCATCACTCAAATAAAGGTGTTTTTTTAAGATAAGGCACCGCATTAGGAACATCTACATTAGATACCAAACACATTCTACTTCAATTATTCTTCACATGAAATATATGCAAATAACCAAGGTATGTGGGTCTTATGTGGTCACTACTCACTTCGACACCGATAAACAAGTGGTAAGTTATATGACAAGGATTAAAGTTTAAATGGACACTAAAAGGAACATGTTATGATGAGATTCAACTATATGCTCAAATATAGACACCGTTCTAGGTTCAATTATTAACAAATTGGGAGGGCTTATGCAACTACTTAAGAGAAAGAGAATCCGCAATGTGACCTCCTATAAGTTTTGCATCTCAACTCGGATTCTAAAACTTGGAAATGACAATTTGCATGATTCGCAACTCGATCCAACAAAGGCTAAAATTGTTTGTGGAGTTTCATTTGCCCACAAGGGATTTTTTACCTTCACACGCCGGGAAAAACCAAGGCCAAAATCTTGGACCAACAGCCTCATTTTATACCATCCAACAATGGAGGAGGCTTGCGAATAGTTTACAGCCACTCCGAGATGGTAATCTGATTTTTTCCGCAACCGAAGCCGGTCTTGCTCCAAAGCATGATCAACATGGGTTTCCTCCATGTCGCTACCAGATGAGAAGGCACTCCCAAAGGTCCCATCCTTCAGCAATGTATTTAAAAGGCGAGCGGAAAAATACCGCCTGCGGTAATCTGCAACTCCTGCTAGCATAAATAATACACTACTTGTCCTGCAACAACATCACTTAGCCAAGTCAACAATAGTCCAGCTAATAATTTAGGTAATTGGACATGTTTTCAACAATTTGGATTGGTTTGGTTTGGTTATCTCATTTCTATGGGCAGATCGGTTGATGCACTTTCTGTGTATCTAAATTTCATTATAGAAGTGTGAATTCACAATGTTATTTTGTATGCTATGATATTAAAATATAATCAAAAAATCAATTTAATATATTGTGATGTTATAACTATATATCAAGTAATGAATAGTGAAAATCTAATTATAAAAACATACATTTATAGGCACATCTTATTTGAATGATACACTCATTGTTCTGCAACAGCATGACTTAGCCAAGTCAACAGTAGTCCAACAGCTCGATTTGAGTTAAAATCGGACATATTTCAACAATCTCGACTGTTTGGTTACCTCATTTTATCGGCAGATCCATCTATACACTTTTAGTGCATCAAAATTTCACTAGACATATGTGAAACCTCAGTGTTTATTTCAGTGTTTGGATCCTGAGAGATGATCAAAAACATCAATGTAATATTTTCTGGTGCTACATCTATATAATCAATTCATGAATGATGAAAATGTAATTACAATATTTATTATGATATTATCATAAGTATCTCTGCATATTCTATCAGAGGATCCTCTGATACAAATCTGGACTAGGCACTCTGACTAGCATAGGAGGTTCCCTGTGACATATTACACATCAAATGCTCAAGCTGAAAACTCAAAAAGCACGTTCTTAGCAGTCAAAAATACTTTGGATTGTGCACTGGAATATGATGACATGGATGAATTGCTTACATGGCCTTGAGATTGAGGAGGATGCTACTCAGAGAAACAACATAAACATACCAAGCATCACCTCCCCAAACAGACGGCTGACCTGCAAACTAGTCATCAACACCAAAATATTCAATGGCTTGCTCTGGATGAACAGCACCAATATGAAACTAGGAGAAAATGTTTCCCTTTTTCTTCTGAAATTGATTTCCAAAGGCATATCTAGTCTTATCGGAGTCAAGTTTTCATCTGCGGTAGGTGGGTCTTAATTGGTTGCTTTTTCCAAACAGCCCAGTTCTGCTAGGATATGGAACATGCAATTAGTGTGAGATGGTTAGCAAATCCAAATTGAGCCGTAGCCACTTTCCTCATGATTTTTGGAGTTCTTATGAGTATATTATTCATTATCAAAGTGAAGAATCTCATGCTCATTAAATGGTCACAAAGGTCCCCCAATTATGTTGAATATTGAGCCTAGAATGAATCTCATATTTTGAGCACGTAGTCCAATCTCTTTTAAACACACATCTTTTTGGAATCCATATTTGGAGACACACCTTACCACATACCACTCAAATATAGATGTCTGATTAAAGAAAGTATCCAAATTAGGCACGTCTACCATATATCACATCGTCACAAACCTGCAATAGCACGGATGGCAAATGGAATGCCAGTGTGTAGAATGGCTACACACGCTGCTGTGAACCAGGTGCTGACATCATTCTTTAACACCCGGTGCCCCAATTTCTTCTTCCTGCAAGCAGTGTCAGAAAACTTCCTCAGACAAACCAACAATCAATTAAGAATGCTCAAAATATAGAGTTTTACTTCAGTCTTGAGCACCTTCACAACAAACTAAGGGTCACTTTACACTAGAGCTTGAGAGACTCTGACCATTAAAATCTACAATCTCTCATTAGTGGAAAAGGCTGAGACTATACCACTTCACTTTAGTTTGAACTGATGAATAAACTTACTTGGAGACCTACATGGCATGAAATTAGTGAGTTTTCATCATCTACCGGATTTTGCGTCAAGCCCACCTCAAAGAGGTCTAACACAAACCCGGGACACCAGAATACTTCGAAAGCTCATCACAACCCTTCATATGTCATAACTTGTTGTGTGGAAGGATCCACACGAATAGAATAGTAATGAAATAGCATCTGGTTGAGAGCGAAGTCACAGGTGTCTTTACACTACATTTGAAGGCCCATGGCCGCACAAAATTCAATTTCAATTTTCCACAGGTCAACCCTTGGCGACAAATTTCAAAGCCCCTCACAATTTCATGGTCATGGCCCTTGGCCATAGCATAAAGTGGCCCTAAGGACCCAGCACTCCGTTAAGGTATTTGGTATCACTTGTGTAATAGTGTCAATTACCCTATTGCGAGGCTTATTCTAGGTTACACTAATGGCCAACAATTGGACCATTAGTGTAACTTCATGACACTTGGCATAGTGTGCTTACTAATATCTTGGCATTAGTATGCTCAAATGATATTATGAAGTCTACGCCTAGGTTACACATGGTCAACAAGTTGACCATAAGTTTGAACACATGACACTAATTTCTTCCTCTTGCATACTAAAACATAAAACTATCATCTCAAGCACTCCAATGTGCTACACTAAATATCATACTGTGAATAGTTATGCACTTCAAAAAGTGACGTATGTCAATAGTAGCGTCATGCGACAATTATGGTCGAGGCCTCTAAGCATGTAGTTTAGACCGTTTGCCAATATTGTACGTGACAATAAATACCTAAACAGTGTAGTGTATTGCAAGCTAGATATTGTGATTGTTGAGTCTTATCCCACAAATCCAAGTTTCTATTCTATTTTGCAAACAAAAACGCATAGGGTGAAATATTAATCAAAGAATGAGTTGGTGGGGGACGCAGGCACGTACGAGAGAAGGTAGCCTGAGTGCTGGATGAGATGAGCTGCCAACATAAGTATGGGTAGATCCACCTCATCAGTTTTACTTGTTTCAGCATCTTTGCTAGAACCTAGGTTATAATTCTCATGATATGACAACCCATTTGTCGCTTCATCGGAACCTGATAATTCGTGCTCCAACTTGTTGGGTGTTGTCTCACCACTATCTGGCAAGTTGCAGTTTGGGTCCGACTCGATCCGGCAGATACACAACTCTATCCATCGGTCTTCGAGCTCTTCTTCCATACAGAAATTCTTCACGCAATATGCACAATTATTTGTCGGCATACTATTGACCTTTGATTGGTTCCGGGACTTGTGGCACCCTATTCTCCCTCTTCGCAGAAATCTTGAGCCCACCTTTTACAACAGAAACAAACATGTGTGAAGAATTAACCAAAATGCCACAAGGAAATTCAACAAAAATATAAGAAGTGAGATAGATTAGTTTAGCAACCACTGTACCAGAGGGAGTTAAAAAAGTGTTGTGTATTAGACCATAACCTACTCAACTAAAGGTATGACAAAGTGTCACTAGGCATCGCTACCTTCATAAAGCTCAAATACCAACTTGACCCCAAGCATTGCATAAATCAAATCTCACAATTCAAAGCCTTTGGCAACCCAGCTAGTAAATCTGACCATGAGATTTCTTGAAGTTATCCTTAGAGTCTTTCAAACACTCAAGTTTTGGTAGGGAGTTTTGCCCCACTTTTGACATTTCATAATGTTTAAGGAGGGTTCAAGTGGTGTCAGTACCTCCAATTTTGGTGAAGGGAAGGGAAGTGTTTGACACTAGATCAGATGTTTGGCATGCTCAAAGAAGGAAGTCAGATAGTCCTTCCCATGTGAAACATACATTAATTATTCTTCCTCAAACTTCAATAATCAGAATTAAGACCAAGGTATGATCTCGATCATTGATCTCATGTAAGACTTTGAGAAGCCCATGCCTCTTAAATCACAAACAATATTCTCAGGTACTGAATTCTTGACAATTCTTGATTGTGTACAGAGTGCACAAACCTAAATGGATTGTAATATTTGGAGACTTAACTGGTAAGAGAGGAATTCTTACTTTTTCATGATTGAGTTGATGCATGATTTCCTGCACAGTGTGTCTGGAGGCCCCAGGCACGACGCGCAGGGCAGCAGTACAATTCACCATGTTCTTCCGAATCGCAGCCAACAGCAATTGGCGCTTCAGTACGCGAAGAGGGATGGGATTCAACCACGCGATAAAAAGCTAGCACCAAAAGTTGAGAGCTAAAAATTAGGGTTTCAACAATACCACCACTAGAAAGGAAAGTATGAATATGGGTCTCAAACTCTAAACCCTAAACCCAAAACCCTTAAACCATGTTGAATCTACTTCTCATGTGGATTAGAGTGGTCCACACTTGCATTAAGGTATGTGGATGTTATTCGGTGAGTTTTACAAGTTCTCCAACCTCTACTGATTAGATTTACCCATCAAAACTTGAGTTGCATTAGCAATTCTACAATGAAGCATCAACAAAAATGGGTTGAAAATTGGACCTCCCTGATTCAGTTATGGTGCTTGGAAGTGCATCTTTGTTGATTTCTTAACTGAAAACATAGGTCCTCCCAATTGTGTTTGCTACTGAGTGTAGAGTTTATTAAAATTTGAAGACATAGTCCAATTTCCTTTAAACATGTGTCTTTATGGTGTTTGTTCTTTGACCCTCACCAAATCACACACCAATCAAATATAGGTGTCCAATTAAGAAATGTAACCGAATAACACCCGTATATCTTAGAGTGCTGAATTCAGGACAAAGATTGCAGAAATTGTGATACCCTGGTACATAAGTACAGCTTCAATTAAGGTGCAGTCAATGACTGGCTCAATTGCAAGAGCAAGAGGTTAAGTGGGAGAGAAAAAGAGCAGTACTGTGCGTTCATCTAAGGCCTCATGTGACCACACTTTTTTGCGCATCTCCGCCATATCTGACTTTGTGTAGAATCCATACTTGGTTGCAATGACCTGCTTGCAAGCACAGAGATCCAGTATTACAGATATTCTTCAGAATCAGATTAATTTGATAGTATGTATGTGAACGCATATGGTGGACAATAGGTATACATTGGTGGGCCTTGAGATCATTGTTAAGAAATAAGAGTAAAAGTTCCCTTCCCACTAGAGCTCGAACTTGCAATTTCAGGAGTTGGCAAGCTTCCACCTAAAGCTCAAACTATTGACAGCTTGACCAATCTACAAGCTCTCAGTAGGTTCAGCAAGTGTAAAGTGGTCATGCCCAAAGTGAATATCTAGGGGGGAATGGCACTAAGACAATCAGCCAAAGAATGCTTGAAAGCACATTGCTTGGGGTTTACAAAATGAGAGCTCGAGCTTTCAACTTTCCTACGCTACCTCATGATAGTGGTAGCTTAGGATTTTGACCAAGAGCTTGTTGGAGTCATTCCGCATGGAATCCATCAGGGTTTACATCATTTAAGCCTTGTAAACCCGTTGAAAAGTTCAAGAGTAAAGCAGACACAACCTCTCTGCAAGCCATAGAAGCCACTAAACTAGATGTGCCTAATTCAGTACCTCATCTTCAAAAGACACCTATATTTGAGTGGTGAATGGTAGGGCGTGGATCTAAGAGTGGACACCAAAAAGACATGTGTTGAAAAGAGATTAAACTCCATGCTCAAAATTTATTAACCATTCTAGACGCAATAGTCCACATAATCAGGGGGACCTATATGATCATCTAATAGCTCAGAGAGAATTTTACTTTGACAATGAATAGGATATTCATACAAGCTCTGAAAATTATGAGCAGTGGCTACAGGCACAATTTTGGATTTGCTAATCATCTCACACTAATTGCATGTTTCATATCCTATGAGAAGTGGGTGCAGGGAGAAAAGTGTCTCTCTAAGACCCGCTTACCTTATTTCATGGAGAAACAGATCAGCCACAAAAGCGCAGAGATGGTTATCTTGGACATGAGCAATTCGTGCACATGCAGGGCCAATCCAAGATGTACAAGTCCAGAAACAAAAATTGCAGAGTTGCAGAGTATTTAATGTCCTACTTTTATTATCACAGGCTTATGGTGCTTACCATGTGGCGCATGATGGTGAAAACATTTGTGATGACAATATCAGGGCTGATGAAGAGAAATGTGAGTACATTCATGGCATAAACTGCACCAAAATTTAGGTCACTGTTAGTCACCCATTTGCTGAGCAGATCAGCAAGGTCTCATATGGAAGTGATGAAAATGTGAATGAGGCCAACTCTTCTTAAGGTATGCGGGTGTTATTCGGTTGCTTTTCTTCATTGGACACCTATGTTTGATTGGTGTGTGGTTTGGTGATAATCAAATAACAAACACCATAAAGACACATGTTTAAAAGAGATTGAACTATATCTTCAAATTTTAATAACAACTCTACACTCAGTGGTGAACAACAATTGGAGAACATGAAAAACAAACCGAATAACACCCACATACCTTTAGAAGGTAGGGATATAACTTACAACTGATTGAACACACCCACTCGTGAATTGCCAGTCGAGATCCCCAGTACTGCCTGTTTATGATTCCTGCAGTGCCGCCTTCAAAGTAGTAGAGCAATGGCAAGGACAGTGGAAAGAGTACATTGTATAGCAACTCCTTGTAAAATGTCATCCTGTAATCAAAGGTCCCCCCTTTTCACCCACATTAAATACCTCTCAGCTCCAGAGTTGCTAGGTCTACCACAAGATTTAATTTGCTGAAACCCTAAACCCTTAACCTCAAATCCCTTGCACCTTACACCAGGTCTTCTAAAAAGATCCAGACAAGATGACAGAACCAACATTGTAAGAAGATCCAGACAGGAAGACAAAAATCTTAGAGCAACATCAGGACCCAACATTGAAGGAACCAAAGTTGGTTTGTAGGTTCAAAACTGGTACTTTCATAACAACTGAGTTGGCAATTGTTACTTACTTCATTGCTTGATTCTATTTTATCACAGTTCCGTGTCCATTGGTTTCTTTTCCTTAATCCATTTCTATGGTTGTCTTCCTCTAATCATCTTTCTTGTATCCTCTTGAATGCTCTTCATCACTTGATTTGATTCAGATCAGAAGGCCCTAAAGATTGGGTGGGAATACCTTTCTCATCTGGGCATGAGCTGTTAAAATCAGTCTCTGAACTTCGGTACATATAACTCTTGATTAGAATCTACAATTAACTTTGGTACATAAATTTAGTTAGCTGAATCTACCAAATCTTCAAAAGCAGGACTCCCACCAACATTGGATGTACCAATGAGAATCTACAACTCAACAGATGAAATGATCAGGATTACAGCAGTCCAAGATTCAAATCCAACCCGATCAACCAAAGGTGGAGGTGAGCTCATTGCTTCTAAAAACAAAATAAGGCACCAAGGTTCGATTATATAATTAGGTCCGTGGATACATTCAGCTTCGATGGAAGAGAATATTGATCCGGACATAACTAAACCTTCAATTAGTTGTGGTAGAGACTGTTACAGGTTTCAGGGTTAATCTTTGAAAAATTGGCGTACATTTCAAAACAAGAACTGCTTTGAAAAGGCTGCCAGCGCACTTAACTTGGATAATTTGTAATTGTGGAAGAAGTTCTTAGAACTCACCATTGAAATTCGACAGCGGCCTCCTCTTCGAGCCTCCGAAGAAACCCCCTCCTCTGAAATTGTTGACACAGACATGGCTGCTGCTTAATCCCTCCACCATCAGAATGCCCCGAAGATTCCTTATCCTTACCACTAACCGAGTCATCTTCTTCGACATCCTCACCTACTTCTACACCAAACCCCTTCTCTAATCCTCCACATGCTTCCACGTCTATCGTCATCCCTCAATCAACCTTCCACTTCGGCCGCCGAAGACTTCACACCAAAATCCTGTCATCCACAAACAAAACAAAACTAATAAATCATCTTCTCTCTGAATGATGATTTTTTCCTTCGAATTGGTTGTTCATGGACAAGTTGTGGAGCTTGGCCAGGATTAGGGAATTCCTGTGAAATGATACCGATCTTCATTGGGCTAAGTTAGCATGGCTTTGAGAGTCAACAACTGATTGATCTCTCTGCTACTTCAGCTACATTCAAAGTTGTTAGTTGTAATCTTTGTGATTTCAGTTGTGTGACTTCGGCTGACCACATCTGTGATCTCACATTGGCGCAATCTCACTTTAAATTGCAAAGGTTGATGACTCGAATCTTAGCGGGTCTTGTGATTCACGTGTCAAAAACGCTTAAGGGGCGGGCGCTTTATATAGAATGATGGGGTGCAAGGGGGAGGGTCCAACCAAATGGAGCAATCCTATTGGCCAAGAGATGTACCGAATGCCATTGAGGTAGATTAGGCTAATGTGGACATCTCCAATTCTATGGAATCACCCAGCCGATGGATTCGAGCATTAGAAGCTTGAGCACGTTAGCAATTATGAATCAGAACCAAAGAATTTGAAATCGGAGTTGAGGAAGGTGTTGATCTAGGCTCTGGAACGAAAAAGTCTCTACTACTCAATGTGGTGTTGTAGGGGGGAACTCTTTTATCAGTCAATGTTGTGTAAGTGGACAACATCATTAGTAGATCCTACATGGGTCATTTGTCAATGAAAACCAAGTTCAATGCCAATATTGGATGTGTAATGTCTCTAAAGTGGTCACATGTAACAAAAAATGTTGTTGAATTGTTTTTTCATTATAGAATGCCCACAATACAATTTCGTTGGCAGCTCACAACTACATGCCGCTTCCTAATTTGCCCACATTGGGCACAAATATCAAGCATGTCATAGCTTGGTGGATGGTGCTCCTCATTATGGAGGATGATGGGTGTAGTTTGACTTTTGCAAAGGTGACTAAACCCAAATATTATCAAGGCGGCAACTAAATCACCATGTGTTTCTCACCCACCAAATTAAAGCAACTATAGCACCCATCAGGAGCCAAAAATAAGCACCCGATTAAGGAAGCTAATCAAATTAACCTCATCTACCTTAGGTGAGTGTCCAAGACTGAGAGGAGGCAAAGCGAGGTGCCTCCTACATGACATCTTTTTTAAGGGAATCACTAATGGTTTGAACTTAAGGAATGGAACTCAAAGGAGAGTTCATGTTTTGGAGAATCGTTTTGGAAGGTGGGGTCCAATTTAAGGGTCCAATTTGCCTCAAGTTGCTTCAAATTGGTCTTTGTGTTCTTAGATTGTGGACCCCCATCTAAAGTGCCCTTAAGTAAAGTTATCATGCAAATGTTGATCCAAAGGAGTTTGTAAGTCAAGGTAGGGCAATGGGTCTTGAAGGGGCATTTTTTTTCCCTCTCTTTACTCACTTCTTGTAGGATATGAAACATTTAATCAAGGTAGATGGGTGTTTAATGGTTACTTTTTTCCAACTATCCAACTTCTTGCAGGATCTAAAACACACAATCAACACAAGATGAATAGCAAATCCCAAGTGAGGTTGTAGCTACATTCCTCATGATTATCATAGCTCGTATGGATATTTTATTCATTATCAAGGTGAACATTCTAGTACTTATATGGTCATATAGCTCCCCCGTGAGCTCCCCCAATAATGTTAACCATTCAACCTAGAATGCTTATCATATTTGAGCACACATTCCCATCTCGTTTGATACATGTCCATCTTGTATCCATTCTTAAAGCCACACCAAACCACATATCATTCAAAAAGTATGTGTCCTAATGAGAAAAATACCCTAAAAAGGCTTGGCTGCCTTAATGGGAGATGAGTACCAATCCAAATTGTGCATGTTCATCCCTCATAATTTTTGGAGCTAGTATGAAAATCCCATCGATTGTCAAAGTGAAGATTCTATGAATCGTTAAATGTTTACATGAGTCCCCTCAATTATGTTAATTATTTCGTCCATAATAGTTAACAAACCTTGAGCACAAAGTCCAATCTCTTTTCATCACACGCCTTTGTGGTGTTTGTCCTTAGATTCACACCCAACTGACCACGGGTAGATCACTCTAAGGCATTTTTGTGCACCACGTGCGGCTGGGGGTTTTTTTGTTTTGGGGCTATTTACCTTCAAGGGCTGAATTAAAGCCTCCCTATAATTACTTAAATTTCAAAAATGGCCCATTTGTTTGCACCCTTCCATTACTTATATTGTCCAAGTCACTGCAATTTTTTGTACTCTATGTTCCTTTTATGTAATTTTGGACAGACGGAAATCCCAATTATCATCCATCCCCGTGAGTCCTAAACCCATTTACATATCATACTAAACATACCTTCTAGGATCCTTACCTTCAGCCCCTATATTAAATTTACAAAAAAATAATGGCCCACGTTTTATGTCCATCTAACTTACTTATAATGGGATTGTCTACATTTAATGGCCCCTTCATTATTTGGAATTCCTTTATAATTTTTATTTCAAATGATTTGAATCCTCTCTATATTATGCCGCACGTCGTTTTTAAAATGCACTAAGTGATCTACCCGTGCAACTGACACCACTCAACTTAATACGTGTGTATGTTGAAGGTCATAAACCGAAATAGGCACATCTAACTTACTTTATGTGACTTCACAACTTTGTTCTTCATCAACTTTCAAGTTTGTAGCAATCATGTAAGCTTGGAGAACCATTCCCATCCTTGCACACATTGGTACTAGAGCCTAATTTAATGTGCACTAAGGTAAGTGAGTCTTAAACAAGCATTTTTCACTATGCACCCACTTCTTGTAAGATATGAAACACACAATTAGTGTTAAATCACTAGCAAACCCAAATCATGCATGTAGATATTGTCCTTGTCATTTTTGGAGCTCATATGAATATCTTACTCATTGGCAAAGTGAAGATCCTCCTTCTCATTAACGTGATCATTAAGGTCTCTCTGATTATGTTGATCATTGAACCCATAATGAATAAGATGTTATGAGCATGCAATCCAATCTCATTTAAACACGTGTCTTTTTGGTCTCCAATCTTAGATCCACACCAATAACCACTCGCCACTCAAATATAGGTGTTTGATTAAGAAAAAGTAGCCAAGTAAGCCAACGTACCTCAATTAGAGTGGATTGCATTCAATGCATGGCAAGATGGAAGTATGGCCTAGATATGTGGGCCTTGTGTCATTTGTCCTTAAATGGGTAGAAGAATAGGGGTTCAACTAACGAGAGGAAAGGGCAATGAGGGAGGGGTACATGAGCTAGGAACAATAGGTTTAGAAGGTATAGACCTACATGTTAGGTTATGTGCACATTCCTTGGACAATCATGGTGACCATTGAAACTAATTTGAAATATGCATAACCTCTTTCCTATTCTTTAAACTACAAATTTGATATAGTGCAGATGCGCTAACTAACGTGGAATGCTTGCTAAGGTGGAAGCACCTATAATGGACACTTTGAGTACTTAAGACCCTAAGTTAATGTACTTGAAACAATTCCTGAAAGAATACTTCATAAGGTTCTTGCAATCAAGTACACAAAGTTTTGTGTCGTGTGATGTAGGTATGATTATGCAATTCAAAATTTCTTTGTAATTTTAATTGGTTATGAAGCTTCCCGTCCCCCCAATTTCACCCACAAACAAACAATGTAGACAGTGTTGAGTGTTGACTTTTTGTTAAACCAATGAGTTGCATATTTCACATGTTACAATTATACATGTTATATTCACTCTATATTTAGTATGTGGTTGCCTACTTTGGTTAAAACATAAGCGTCAAACTTTGTTCTTAGAACGGAATTGAATGCTTCTACAATATACCATGTGCCCCCTCCTAGTTCACTACATTATTTAAGGTACTTAGTGTCACTTACCCTATTTTGAGACATATGATAGGTTACACTAACAATCAACAACTTTATCATTAGTGTCACCTTATGACACCTGGCATTCAAGTGTGCTTATTAATATCTTGGCATGAGTATGTTCAATAATGTTATGAGTTTTATGCTTCTGTTACACAATGGTCTACAAGTTGACTAAAAGTTTACACAACTGACACTTGACATTAGTATGCTAAAACATAATCTTCCTCTTGCATACTAAAATATAAACACGTGATAATTGCCATTAGTATATTCAATAATACATTCACCTTGCATATTAATACGCAAAACTATCATCTCAGGTATCCCAATGTGCTACGCTAAATGTCATAATGTAGATATTTTTTTCACTTATGTTGATGAAGAGGAACATATTGGCATTAAGCATGCATGACACTTTAAGACCCCTCGGCATCTAGTTTAGGCCCTCCCGTAAATAGTGTATGCGACATCAAATCCCATAAACGGTGTGAAATGAAGTAGTTAGTACAACAAACAATGCAACCCGCACCAAGATTGAAAACATGGTGTAGTTGGAATTGGAAAGAGTGATGTACTTGACCAACATTGGCTTTGTGATGGAAGACCTCATACGCAACAATATGGAAGGAGAGATTGTACCATCCAAGCACTATATGAATGGAAAGTACATTGATGTACTATCACGGTCTATCACGATGCATGCATACTATTGTCAATTATCTATTCCACAAAATAATAGCTTTACAATAAACTCTTTGTTTATGTTGTAACAACCTTAAGGTCATTAAGTGTACGGATCTATTTATCTTGCACCAAATGTGACATTGTCCTCAATGGATGGTAAGTACACAAATATCGTCTATTAGTGTCACTAGGTGGTATGTGTTTGTTTGTTAGTTTAAGTAATAAAACTATTCCCCCCGCGGAGGACAACAACAACATGTGACATGCAATTGATCACACTCTTTTCTTGGAATGTGTAGTAGATTTCACAATTGCCACTCAAATGCTATATTTACCAAGATGGTGACACTACACTGAAGAGTGTCTTTAGTGTCATGAATTCTATTTGCCTTGCTCAGTACTAAGGGTCGCTTCACTCCACGGCATGTCCAAGTCGAGAGGCCGTGGGATTAAATGGCCAAACTTTGTTGAGAGTCCAAAGAAATGGGCTGAAAATAATAGCCAATCAAGTATAGGAATTGAAGCCTTTGGCCAAGCAAAGTGTGAAGCCTCCAAAGGTCAAGCCCAAAGTCCAGAGGAAGAAGGAGCATCCCACTTTATTCCCTGCCCAAAACTACCCCTCCAATCTAACAACCAAGATCTTGTCAACTTTTGATTTTGTTATGAAAAAAAAGAACCGACGGCCTCTTGATCATAGTTTGGGTTTTCATTCTTGTCCGACCCAAACTTCCTTCGAGAGTCCGTCGCCTTGGTAAAAAAATACTGCCATGTAGGCATTTTAAATCGTGACGGCTTGTGAACTTTGGCCTCTAGTGTGAAGGGTCGAGAGCCCGAATTCTTAGTTTCTTGCAATCTGATTGGTGGAAATCAACAACCTCTCGACCTTTGACCATAGTGTGAAGCGGCCCTAATTGTAAACCACATGTGTAGTGCCACCAACACTAAATGTAAACCTAACCTTATCTGTCATTCTTTGTAAAACAAAATTGGATGTTTTAGAATTACAATGTTGCGTTTATTGTCATTTATTAAGTGATTTATGATCCAAATTTCAATCATTCACGACAATAATTCATTACAACCATGGTAGGATGCAAAATGTATCAAAAGTGGAAGAAAAAAAAGTAAATTGGGATATTTGTAAACTTCTTCATAAGAAATGCCATTAGAAAAGGTACCACAATGACGTTAAATACAATGTCTAGCCTAGTTGTGGCTTGATAACAATACATGATGTTGGGTAGCAAGTGAGGACTTGGGAATAACCTAAAAGTACATCCACCGAAAGACTCCAAAGTCTCAAATTCTAGATTACACTCTTCCCTATTTGACCCTTGTGTTGGCAGTTTATCTTTATTTCTATGGACAAGCGTTTACTAGGTATACAAACTACGCATGGTTTTAGTGTGGCCCACATGTATCATCATTGACCCATGTTAATTTCATGGGTGGCATTTCGGCACTTGTAGAATGTGGTAGAGGACACTTAGTGCTACGTAGTAAGTCACGAAGACACTCTAAAGAACACGACACATCAATTGAATGTCACATGTATAATGCAACATTACCTATACAACATGGTATGTAATACTAACATTATTTTCAATGATTTTAGTAGAGGCACCTCATGTACATAATTGACTTTAATGATATCATATCGAGTACTTAAAAGTTGTCTTGTTTTTGTTATTGTGTGGACCAACCATTAGTTAGAGCGCTAATGCTAGGTCTAGCTACCTACTCGTTAACTTCCACAAAACCAACTTTCACCCGGTGATGCAATCAAAGGTTGTTGATAAACACTTAAATGTGTTATGTAACTTGCAATCAAATTACATTTTATTTGAATCATGTATCCAAACGTTTTATTGGCTAAGGGCAAGGCCAATGAAACATGGACATGCATGTGGGAAATACATTACAACATTGACGATATATAGCTTGTAATGTTTAGGTAGTGCAATTGACGATGTCTTTTCCTCCCCCCTTGCATTTTTATGTTTTTTTTATGCAAAGTGGGCTTGGTTTGCAAGTTGCAACCTTGAATTCGAGTGACAATTGCTTTATTTTAGGCAACATCTTTTTTATTAGGCAACATCTGCTTTCTTTTTGCCAACATGCACATGCATCGTTGACCTTGTTTAAAGGTATGAATGATCGATGTCCCTAAACCGTCACAAGAGCTTGACATTCTAGTGGTGGACAACCGAATAGGTAGTGCATTCTCAACTTGTATAGTTGAATTGTCTTTGTCAGCAATAAGATAAGCTACCCTAAAAGCAAGTGATGTGTGGTTGAGTGTGGGTTCAAGGACGGCCAGATAATGACATTTTTTATAAAAAAAAAACTGGACTAAATGCTAAAAAACCATAAGCTATTCTAGGTTGGGAAACCAACCTTGGGGGGGGGGGGTTGTGGGGCATATATGGACATCCAATGTGGTATTCATATGAACCACACAAACTATGGACTACACTAAATGTTGTATTTTTTGTCATATTGTATTTGATGTCATGGTAGTAAGTTTTTTTGATGACGCTTCTCATGAACAAGTTTACAAATAATGTCACAAATGATTGAATTTTGGATGAAATCCATGCCGTTTATTGGAACAAAGTTTGGTATATTATGCATCCTAACATTCTTGTAATGTAATATTGTCACAGATGTTTGGATTTTGGATGAAGAATCACTTAGTAAGTGACAATAAATTGCAACATTGTAAATCTATAAAACCCAACTACTCTTTTTTCTAATTCTTTTTTTTACGAGGATTGACAAATGATGTAAGGTTTCCACTTAGTGTTGGTGACACTACATGGGCAGTTTACAATTAGGATCGACCAAGACAAATAGAATTGGTGGCACTAAATACAACATTTATTGCAATTTTGACCGATGTTTTTGCAAAGTAGAATAGTGAAATTCGTGACGATTTGTTTTGTGAGAACAAGTTACCATCTTCTCCTGTAAGCTGCTGTGAGAATGCTTGAGGGAAACGGCTAAACCCTTGGATTAATTACACTTATTTACTAATCATCTTGTACTAATCATGTGTCCTAATAGTCCATGAGGAGTGGGCCCATAATAATAAACAGTGACCATTCACCTACTGTAATGTACGTAATTAGAGTGCAAGATTTTAGGGTTTATGGGTTTCGGAGGTGGTCGTGGTTCTAGCATGCTCGACTACTTATTAGATTAACTTACTTCCTGCGCTTTAGGAGTGGCGTTGTGTTCGAGCGACGCGTGCTCCAAAGTGCAAGCATCGGTCGGCAGCTCGGCTACTTCGTCATTATTGGCTTTTCTGTGTTCTGACGATTCCGATGATTTTCAAGCTTAAGCGGAGTCTTCGTTGACAGAAAGAAAAGGAAGGAAAGAAAACCTCTCCTCTCCTCTTCCCCGCAGAAGAGCAACTCACTAATAATTAAGACTACCTACTCAAGAATATTGTAAATTTGGTGCTGCTGGGGAGTCACTGGAAAGTTCTGTCGTTGTAAGTAAGAAAGTTCCACGATTGTCAACTGACTCCACGCTCCACACTTCCTTCAAGCTTTGCAGGCTTAAGAAGTCCTCGCATGTCTCAGGCAGGCAACAGGCAGGTGGGAATGAAAGGAGGAGAAACACCAGCATAAGCATTCGCTCGAAGGATCTCCCTGCCCTGTTCCAATTTAGTAAGGTTTTTGATGCGTTTGAAGATTTCTACTAGGGAATTTTGGAGCCCGGAAACGCACATTTTGGTCGCAAATTGGCCTACACACGAAGACCTTGAGCGTAATGCACGAGTTTTGATTTCGGAGTTCACGAGCTTAGGGTGTGTGTGATCGCAGCAATAAATAGTGGAGTAATAGGGGGTTTAAAGTTGGAACTCTGAGTTTCTTGAAGGCGCAGTACGAAAGAGCTGAGAGAATTGTAAGTTCGCCGTTAGGGAAATTAATAAAGATATAAATAGTTGTGATTAGGAGGGGAGGGAAGGTTTTGGTCATGGCGGAGCCGGAGAGCCTATCACCGTTGCCACAGCCGGGGTCATCTGACCAGCAGCAGATTGCAAGTGCGAGTATCCTGTTGCAGATTGTGATGCTAGGTGTGGCATTTGTCTTAGGACATCTGTTGCGGCGACATAAGATTTACTACATCAACGAAGCGAGTGCTTCCCTCCTCCTCGGTCAGTCTTCCTCTATTTTTGTCCCTCAAGAGGTCAAAAGTTGAATGTTGTGTTAGTTCAGCAACATAAAAGAGAGAATTCTCGGTAATGTTTTTGTTTGTGAGTGAAATGTGAGGTGCTGCGTTGATGGTCAAAGAAAAGGAGACGCTATGTCATTGATGTGCACCTGTGTTTGAATGGTGGCTGTGGTTGGAGACGATCTTCCTCATCCTCTATGCACAATCAAGTCATTCCTGGTCATTTAGAGTAGCGCTTATATCTCATCGAGTTTAGGTCCCTCATAATGTCTAAAGAATAGCATCTTGGTTAGGGCTATGCATGAAATTTTGACAACTAACTCTGAAGAGAGGCTTACGAGTTGGTGTATATGGCACGATTGTGTTATCTGGTGCACAAGTACCTGTGCATTCATGTGAGGAACATGGAATGCTGCTCAGTGGATTTCAGAGGTAGGGGGTCCCTTTTTTTGTGTGAATTTAGGCGACACCGCATCACACTCAGCCTTAGCGAAGCTTGACCTAGATTCCTGGGCTCATCTGTTGTCGCATTGACTTTTTTATATGTTTTACTAAGGAACATGCTAGAAACAATTGATGCAGAATGGGACTTAGTGGTTTGTAGGGAAAGATGTGTTGCTAATGAGCATCATCGGTGGAGTGCCCTGGATTTTGTTGTCTTTGAAGTGCACGAGGTTGAAAGGCACGGAGATAAATCCTTGAAAGTTTGTCTAAGTGGCACAAATCGATGACCAGAACCGGAGTCAAGCGTATTTGTTTACCTACTATGCATGTCCTCTGTCATTCATTTGTGCTTAACAGAGCACATTGCAATCAAATAACACTTGTGCAAATGGATGACAGAGCACATTCTAATCAATTAAGCACGTTTGTCCATGTTCTCCTATGCATGTGCTCTGCCATCCATTTGTCAATCAATTTCAGTACTGTAGAAAAACAGAAGTGAATAAGAACCTTGTCAATATTTCGGGAATGGATTATTCAGAAAGAAAATTTCCAGTGTCTTGATCATATTGAGAACTATTTCATAGCGTCGTACATGTCTTGAACTGGTACATTTCAAAGTAGCAGTTAGTCTATTTTAACCACCTGCTAATATGGAAAGATTTGAGCAAGTAAGGAAGTTGTGTTCGCCTTTAAGTCAGTCATAGACTAGTTACTCAAACCTAGGGCTCATAGACTAGTCTATCTGGAATCTTTAACTAGTTCCAATCTTATTGAATGGCATCCAACTTTCACAGCCCAATCTAAATGAATGGCATCTAGAAGCTGAAAATGGTGACACATGATAAATGCACACGGTTGTGCAAAGTGGAAGACTCCTATATTCGTTTTGGTCAAGCTTGCTCCTTGCCTTTCCTCCCCGCACATTTCTTTTTCCTGGTCTTTGCTCCAGCTCTCTTCATAGCTCATGGTTAGGTGAATCATGCCTCTTGATAAAACTCCATGCTGAAAAGCATTAATTGAATCACAGATTCATGAGAGATTAAATCATGACACTCTCAGACTTAATTTAAGGGCTCGGGGCAAATTAGGTTTTGTGAAGGAATTACTTACCACATTGTCATGAAATCCTGTGAATTGTCATGATGTGCTTAACGGCTTAGGGCGCATTAATCTAACATTACGTTTTTGAGGCTTTGTTTATTTGCTTGCTTGTGTGTATGTTTGTGGCACAGTTGAGCTTTCTTTAATTATGGGCCCTTAGGGGGCATTCTTGGTAATATTGGAAAGCATTCGAGGTTGTCAGAGTTTTTTCCTTACAAAATAAGAATTTCCCTACTAATTTTGAGATTGAATGCAAGAGAGATGTTGAGATTCATGTGATTTCTATCTTGGAGTACCAATTTGGAATAGAGTATGTCAAAGATTCTGAATTTGGTTGTCAAATGGGCATGATAACAGAGGCATACTAGTCAAATCAGAAGATGATCAGAGTATGCTTGAAAACAAATCTGGAACTTACTAGGTCGCAGTGATTGTCTAATCCAACAGATAAAAGGATCAGACCAACATATTCACACTGTCTTGAGTTAAAAGATCAAATTTGTATGTATTTCTTCTAATCAGAGTTGGTGCAAATACTTTTGTGCGGCCTGAAGTAGTTACTGGTGGTGATTGAAAATGAATAAGAGAGTGATGTTAAATTGGGAATATGTCCTAATGCTTCTGTGTCACTTCCGCCTCTTTGAGTTGTAGCCAACATTATGGCTGATTGCTTTTTGCTGTCTCTTGGATTGAAAGAAAAAGTAAATTCGAATCTGCTGTAATGACATTCTTTTATATGCACTACCATGTGTTGTACACTTGATTAGATGGTCATTATCGATGGTGAAATTTTGTTACTTCATTACTATTTATGATGTGGAAACTGGTTGTGACGAAGATTGGAATTCCACACCTTTTCTAGGTGTTAGTGAAGTTCTTCAGCATGGACCTTATTTATCCTGTGACAACTGATTGACAAATTGTAGAGTTTGTTTTCAGGGCTCTTTGTTGGGTTTGGCGCAAATATTTCAAATACCGAAGCACATTTCAGGTATTGTGTTGTCATTCTTCTTGGTTTTTCTGGAATCTGGAATTTGTGAACACTTATACTAAACACTTATAGTTGATGAAGAGTAAACATTTGTTACACTGTGTAGTTGCAGTAAGATTTGAAGACTGCATTTAGTAATTTGGAATTCCCTTTAAGGCTGACTCTTGAATCAGAAAAGTTATGCATGAAGAACAACCTGTAGAGTTAGTCTGTTCTGGTTGCTCTTTCTGTCAATTCCAAAGAAATGTACTTGGATCAAAACATACTAATGATCTGGTATATGTTGCAGGCAGTGGTTCAATTTTCGCGAGGAGTTCTTCTTGCTATTTCTGCTTCCACCAATTATCTTATATCCTTTGCAACATCACCTGCTTGATTTGTTTTTGAGCAATATCTCCACACTTACCACTGGAGGTGGTCCTTTGGGGCCCAATTCTTTCTAGTAGACAATGTTTCTATGTTATGCGTTGTTGTGTGTATCCTTTTTTTTAACATCACTATTGTTTAACTCTCACCTTATGTTTATGTTGTTGCATAAATACATTACTGTTATCCTTGACTCTGAAGACCTTACCCAATCCGGCTTCAGCCTCCAACCTGTACGATTCTTTATCAGCAACAACAGCTCATTAAGATTATTCTGATGCAGTAGAATAAATCTGCTCATTAAAGTTGGGTGTTGCAGGAGTCATGCAAAATGTGCATCCCTTGTATCATCTATGAATTGTGCGGATACTTACCAATTCTGGCTGTCTTTTCAGAAACCATTTTTTTCCAACTTTGGAGCTATTTGCATGTTTGCAATCTTGGGAACCTTTATCACATCCATTCTCACAGGAATCTTAGTGTATGCACAACCTACCTCCTCGTTAACTATGTATTGATCAATATATGTGTGGTAACCTGATTCAACAACTCAAAATGAACAAAGTGTTGATATGGACATGTATTTATGTGCATAGAGCTTTTGTGTATATTTTATTCTGATCTTTCTATATGTCTTACTTGTCTCTGACGTGAGAAATTCTTGGCCAGGTATTTGGGTGGGTTGTTTTTTCTGATGTACAGGTTACCGTTTCATGAAAGTCTCATGTATGGTGCCCTCATCTCAGCTACAGATCCTGTTTCAGTGTTAGCCATCTTCCAGGTAATATTCTGCTATTCCACTTATGTATTTGCAGAGTGGTGTTGTTTATTTATCACTTCTGTGAGTATGACATCTGCACAAAGGGGGCCAGCCATCTTCACACACTGTTGGGCTGTAACTCAGCCAGAGAAAATTGGTGACAGCTGTACATGCACATCTTTTGATTGGATATGTTGGTGTTACATCAGTTTATTATATTGCCATGCTTATGGGGTGGATTTCATCTATTAAGGGGCCTTCCCTTGAATTTCATTCTTATCTTTTGCCTTGACTAGCTGGATTCAGGAGGGTTCCTACTAATTCGATGCTTGTTTCCAGGAACTTGGAACAGATGTAAATCTATATGCCCTGGTGTTTGGCGAGTCAGTTTTAAATGATGCTGTAAGCTCATGCTTCTTGATTTTTTTTTTTGATAAGAACCTTGTTATAACTGTCCCACTTAATTTACCTACACAAGAATATTGCGTCTGGTCTGGTCAGGATGGCATGGGTTGGGTCAGGGACCAAAGAATTTTGACACACATTGTGGTTTCTCTTTGACTTGCTAAACTGATGTATAGTAAAATCAGATTATGTACACTACAAAATTTAGTTAATTGGACTTTTCTTTTGAAGTTACATTGTTTAGGTGCATGATCACATGGAAATTGTGGAACGTCAGGATTTAGACTGGGACACTATTTCTGGTTCATTTGGAGGCAAATATATATATTATGGAGTAGTATCTATTGAGTTTGTCTTTTCTTCTGTGTCAGTTGTATTATGGAAACTCTCCTGTTTCTTCCATTTTCTATACCTCTTTAATAGCAACCCATGCAACAGGTTTAAGTTCTCAGATAACCTCTTGATTGTAATGATTTGAGTAGTTTTGTTTCTTCATTTTGGAGTTTTAATCTGATCTGTTTTACTTGCTGTGTACCAATCAATATGCTTGCAGGTGGCTATCTCATTATATAGGTACGTTTCTCCGAAGGTCCTTTGTGATCATATTTGCTCCTGGTGTAATAATTCTCACGAGTGTCACAGCAGTATTTTGACAATTTCTGAGCAGAAATGGACAATTTCTGCCCAATGTTTGTGGAATTACTGCTTTAGTTGGTAGCATTGTATCTTTGACTTTGCCAGATCTGATTAGCATCACTTGTCAATCTATTGGGCAGACATTGCATAGGACTTACTGACAATCTACTGACTAATGCAGGACCTTGTTAGCAGTGAAGAACCATCCATCAGCTCCTCACAGTATAGCAAGTGCAATATGGAGCTTTCTGGAGATATTTATTGGCTCACTTTCTTCAGGTTTTGTGTGGACCTGACTAGTGTTCATGTTGGAGACTGACATGTCCATCTGCTTCAAGGTGAACTGTGTGGCAATTCTAAAGTCTTTCACTTGCTTGACTTGATGCAGGAGTGGCTGTGGCATTGATATGTGCTTTAATATCCTCCTCATTTATTTTAAAGAAAAAAATGCCTTTCACCATCTTTCCAGTTCTGGATTTATAGATATTACTGATATCATGGAATTCTAGAGATGGCTGCAAGCAACTCTGGTCTTTCTCGCTCAATGAAGTTCTGAGCTGTGGGTGCTATTAGCCCCTTCTGTGATATACAGTCAGTGAGAGTACATACTTCAAGCCTATGCTATATATTCAGCTCTTATCTATGATAGGAATTTATGCTCATTGAGAAATATTTGTTAATGCCATTTTGTTGATCAGGTTGTTTGTGGATGGAGGTCTAAATAGTACAAAGAAATGTGACTTGTAATTGCGAGGTTCATTATCTCCTAACTGTTAGTCTACGTTGAAGTCAGACATGTCAGGGTCAGTCAAATGGATGTCATATCTTCAGTGTTAATTTTCTTGCAGTTTTTTTGTTGGTTTGGCCTGTCCATGCACTTTTGGTTGTGGTGCTTACAAAATTTTAGTGTATCAAGATTCTGAGGGATCCTTGACTAAGCGAACATTTTCAAGTATGCGGGACTAGGTATTTATGGGTGAGCCCTGAAACTTTAACATCAATCAGGAAACAATGCAGATCATGATTTGATTAAAACTTGCAAAATGCAGGGACTCGTTCATCCTGTTTTTTCATCACACATCAAGTATTACTTGTATGTTGATCCTTGTATATTCGTTCTGATCATTTGAGTTTATGGTTGCAGGTTACAGAATTTGGAGTGCTGCCTTGTGGTGCTTTTTCCATATTTCTCGTGAGTGATATTAACCATTTTTGTTAGGCTGAGAGTTAGTTCTTGCCATGTAACTCTTTCTGGAGTTTTGGGACCTAAGTATGTCTAATTTTTGGTTATTTGGTCTCATATCAGTTTAGCAAATATGTAAGTGTTTCCATAAAATTAGGATTAAGCTTCAAAAGCCTTTGTGGAAATTGTGTGGGGTTGACATTCATGATTGATTTTCAGGTACATGCTGGCAGAGGGTCTCGGCTTATCAGGGATTGTGGCTATACTCTTTTGTGGGATTGTGAGTACCTATATACCGGTTTTGCATGTCTAACATGTTGTGTCATGTAATGATACTGTGAATTGAATTAGTTAATCTGATCACGAAGTGTATCTGGAGTCATTTGAAAGTGACTTCCTTATTGACTGGCTTGGGTTTGTCAGTGCTTGCACTAATGTATATATTCTCGCACTTCACCTACTGCTGGAGCGTAAGCAGTTGTATAATTACTCTTCACCTTCACCTCCTATGCCAACATATCTCGCACAAGAGCTTACAAGTCTGAAAAGCACACTTTTGTTCTGGTTAATTACTACGGATTGTTGCTAACAAGGAAATCATGCCCTTTGTTCCCATTGCAGCTGATGAAGCATTACACATTCCCAAATCTCTCAGATGGTGCCCAAGCTTTCACATCTGGATTTTTCCAGCTGATATCATCTCTGGCCGAGACCTTTGTGTACGTTGTTGAGCTTTAAGTCTCCTCATCTGGATTTATTCTATACAAATGTGTTACAGTTTTGTCTTTTATTTGTTGTTTCTAGTATCTGATAGCTTTACATGATTCTAGAAAGAATTAACTGACGTGTCAATCTGGACATGTTGCAGTTTCATATATATGGGTATGGATATTGCCATCAAGTCTCACAGCTGGTCCCATGTTGGATTTATTTTCTTCTCGATTGTGTTTATTGTGGTGGCCAGGTATGTAAGTGTTATGTGATGTTTGGACTGAAATTTGAACTTGTGTCCATCTGTATACTATTCAGAGGCTTATTGGGAATGTAGAGAACTGCCGTTTTAGTCTACTGGTGATGCATCCACTCAAATTTTTAACACTACCATATGACTTGGATGTCTTTTATTCAGGGCTGCAAATGTTTTTCCGTGCGCCCACCTTGTCAACATGTTGCGCCCTGTTCATAAACAGATCCCAATCAACCATCAAAAGGCTCTCTGGTTTAGTGGTAAGTTCATTCATGCAGCTGGAAACAGTTTTGTGGGCTTCAAAACCTTTTGACAAATATTGTGTGCTGCACAAGCTAGCGGCAATGAATGCTCTTCCCTTATTGTCAGTTTGAAGTGTTTTTGGTTGCTACTGGTTAGTAAGTTGCTGCAGTAAATTGGGTACTCTGCTGCTATATATTTTCGGATGCACAGGACGCAGCTCTTTACAAGGTCTATGAGTTTAAAAATGATATTGAACCCATGTCCATGTGTTCCACTAGGATATTCTAAGTTCAGTTTCTGAATTGAGTCCAAAGAGCGATAAACAGTAATGTCAAACTGTGAACCATGTGATTATTTTGACAGTCGAACTTCAGATGCTTGTTGTCAAAATGCTGCCTACTGTGGGAATATTAAAAATTTAGGGAACTTCATATGCAAGCATCACCAGAGTGAAAATTCCTATGAGCAACTTGAAACTTTGACCACACATAGGTAACTATTGACCTATGAAAGTTAACTCTGATCATGAGCTATCACTTCAATTTAAGGCATACAATGGATCGGTTTATGCACAATATCTGTACTCTTTCCAAAAATTTCTATTATTCCTCCTCCAAATAGCTGGTGAAATTGTCTTCCAGAATTCACCCTGTGGACAAATCATAGTCTAAGACAATTGACTTATGTAGGGTGCTATTTTCTTAACTCATGTTTTCAACCGGGAACCAAGCATTGACTTGCAAAGTAGGGCCTTCGGGCTACCACTTGAGTACACCTTAAGCTTTAACATCAGCCCTGAAGTGTGATGTTTGTACCAACGTTGTGTATCCAAGTCAAATCTCACCTGCATGTACTTGTGATCCAACAGTTTGTTTCTTCGAAAAATCATGAGACGTGATTGTAGTGTACACTTTGTTCCCTCTTGTCCACAAACATGTTTCTGCATTTATAGAATATAGTTTGTAGATGATATCTCACTTACGTTTCTGTAGAAGATAGGGGGTTCAGGAGTCCTTTGAAATGAAGCAGGCCATAGAGCCTGCCACATCTTCTAAAAGAAGGAAGTGGGTGTATTTATTCAACGGTCAGCATTATTCGAAGTATCAAATTCTGTCTGAATGTGAAATCAGGCTTGAGAGGAGCTATGGCCTTTGCGCTGGCATTGCAGGCTGTACATGACCTACCAAACAATCATGGTGAAATCATTTTTACAGCAACCACGGCAATTGTTGTCTTGACTGTAAGTCATTTCTCAGTAAAACCTTATCTTTTGGCTGTGAGGTCGAATCACATAGTATTTCTTTTAGGAGAAATTTGTGGATCTCTGGAATCCAGATTAGGGCAGAAAAAGTACCAATTAAGAGCAAATTGAAGGATGAAGAAGTTGGCAGTGTGAAGCAGTTCAACTCCTACTGTGATTTTTCATCCTTTATACTTTTCTTTTTATTACCTAGGTTGAATATTGCATAGGTCTATCCAGGTTCCAGCTTTTTAGAATTAAGAGTGCTTCTAATTTGCAATTGTTCACAGGTTCTTCTCATAGGTGGAACCACATCAACCATGCTGGAAAAATTGGAGGTAGTAGGAGAGGGACCCAGGAACTCTTCAGATTTGGATGTAAGGCTATTACATCCCTAGTCTTCTTCTTAGTTACTACTTTGAACTGGTTTTTTTTAGTTAGAGAAATTTAGTTCTAATCCATAATGGGTTGGAAAATTTGACTTTATTGCATGATGTGAATAAAAAACTGACTTCAAAGGTCATCATTGTATGCAGGGTGATGAAGACGAGATGCAAGGTTTGAGAACCCATGACGATACTGAGAATGGTGAAATGAGTTCTGTGGACTCCATAACAGCGAAGTTTCAGGACTTGCGCAGGAGGTACACCAATATTGTTATCATTTTTTTTTGAATTTGGCAAACGCATGTCTTACTGAGAAGTGACCCTGTTCCTTCCATGGTAGGCCCTTGTTGACAGTGAGGTTCTTCAGACTTGTTTTGTGATGTCTCTCTTTTACATTGGGGATATGCTCTTCCTACATCTATGAGGTTCTTGGCCTCAGACGCCTCTATTTAGAAAAAGAGGTTTAACAAACAATCTGGTTGTGACAGTACTGCAACATTTACTGCTATCGACCAAAACTACTTGAGACCATTTTTCACTAAGGAAGACAAGCATCGGAACTCCACAGATCGTGCATCTAATGGTAAGCCAGCATGAGGTTAATTGGACATCTGTGATACACAAGAACAAGATTTGAGGGTCTTTGAATGTGTATTGTATAAGTCAAAATTGGTTGGGTCTTGCCTTTAGAATGCTATTTAGGATTTTTATTATAGATGTGCTACTCAAATGGATGATCCGGAATACTTGGCAAGTACAAGGAAAAAGGATTCCTTGAGAAGCTTAAGGAACTCGCACTCCATTGTAGTAAATTTAATCCATTGGTCTGAAATTTTAGGGCATTAACCCCTAAGATAGAGGCCCAATCTGGACTCTTCCATGGACACAAATGTGTGTACATAGTTCCGTTTTTAGCAAATCGGGTCAAAAATGACGCTACCTAAAATTAACTCAAGTGCAGTTTTCTAATCAGTTGAATGCTATTAAATATTTGGGTTCAAATGCACGGTTTGGGTATCCTTGGATGCCAATATATACTTAGTATTTTGATCATCAATGTGACGTATGAGTATAATTTTTGTTTTTCTTCTATTATAAGATAGTCTAATTCATCAAGTTTCAAACTTATAAATATATAACAATTTGATTTTGCCACTTAGTGGGGCTTGTAAAACTTGTGTAGACAGGTGCAGCATGCCTTGTGACGTCATCTTGGATGATTGCTTTTTGTAGGGGGCGAGCTAAACTGACATGCATATTGACGTCTGAAGGTGATGCTTGTTTGAGGATCTGAAGGTCTACCAACTATTGAGGTTTGGTCAGAAATGGCTAAACTCCAATAAGGCTTCAATTGAGGCCAAAAAAGACAGTAACGGATTCCAAGAGCTTATTTCAATGTCAAGGTGCACCACAAGCAGTAAGTTCCATTGTGGAAACTGCTTTGGAGTGTATGAGGTGCCACATAACCAGGCACTAGAGGCAGCCATGTGCAGACATTGTATAGAAAATTTAACTGATACATTACTTTGTGCAACAAAGTGCTCCTCTCACCAGTCTTGAATATAGATTGGATAGCCATCAAATGTGGCTAGGAATGAGATAGCAATAGGCGACCCCTCATCCCCAACATACATTCACTTTAGTGAAGAGCATGCATGTTGCACAGGCACTACTGTCAATCTGCAGGATGAACTTGATGTCTAATTTGCGAAGCCTTGATTAATATCACAACCATCAATCACAAGGTTTGCATCGATGTAATTGTGTCTACCTACTTCATCCTGACCATCAGGTGAGACCAAGATTACTGGGTACATAATTTTCAGCATATTTGATGTAGCAATATGGTGATCGCAAAGGCTCAATGACCTATGTTTGGATATGCCATACCGACTTGGAAAGGGTCAATGACCTATCTAAATACTATATGGGGTTTAGGGTTTAGGGCTCCCCATACTAATGACCCCCACTGGAACAAGATCCACATATTTAGGTTGCAATGTGATCATATGTAATATCATTGCACGTTGTTTCTCACAATCTGTGGTTGACCCTTGCATGGAATTCAATGTTGTAAAATATCCTGGCAGTTTTATTCTTGGAACTTGCAAATCTCAAGCCCATATTTCAAAGGCCACAATGGAAGTGGAGTTCATTTAAAGCTCCATATTTTTTTGGTGATACTGCTAATGCTACTGTCTTGTACGTTGATTACCTAGTGGACTTTTTGCATATCCCAGTGGAATTGAATTAATGAATCTGCTCTCTCCAGATGATACATGGTATACCACTGTAAGGGCATCGCCACCCATTCCCCCAACGCCAACGGGGGGAGGGTCTGGATGGCGTGGGCCGGCCACTGTGCCGGGGCAGCTCCCGTGCTCTTTGCCAGCGGGCCCGGGCAGCGGCCCGCCAACCGCACACGTGGCGGACTGTGGAGGGGGGTCACTGACAAGGCCCCCTTCCTTGTGCTTTCCACCATCCTCCACCCCCTTCCCTACACCTTCCTCTCCGCCCCTTCTAATGTCACATTGTTTTAGTGATGTTAAATGTCCAACACCAATTCCCATGAGTTTGTCATGGATTTTTCCCATTCCTAACAAAACCTGAGTGTCGAAAATTTGGGAACCTTGGCTAGCCATAAATTTCAAAACATCTTTAGCATATTTTTAGGCCTCGAGATATGAGAGTCGTGCAACATTTTATAATGTTGTGACTAATGTGATTAATACCTCGGCAGGGTATTAGTCACATTAGTCACATCATTATACAATCGTCTCTAATCTTATTGTATTGTATATGAATTTGCATGTGAAACATTCCTATCATTACCATGACCAAAACCAACACACTCCAACATGTACTAGACCATTTTAACGATTTCTCAATTTGAAATTGAATTTAAAGCGAATAAAAATCAAAAAATCAAAAGAATATGTCACAATATCAAATGACCCTAAAAACTTCCAAAATCCAAACTTCCTTGATGTAGCAACTATACAAAAAATTATCACAAACTTAGGCCTCGAGGTATGAGAGTTGTGCAAGATTTTATAATGTTGTGACTAATGTGACTAATACCTCGGCAGGGTATTAGACACATTAGTCACATTAGTCACATCATTATACAATCATCTCTAATCTTATTGTATTGTATATGAATTTGCATGTGAAACATTCCTATCATTACCATGACCAAAACCAACACACTCCAACATGTACTAGACCATTTTAATGATTTCTCAATTTGAAATTGAATTTAAAGTGAATAAAAAAAATAAAATAAAAACAATATGTCACAATATCAAATGACCATAAAAACTTCCAAAATCCAAACTTCCTTGATGTAGCAACTATATAAAAAATTATCACAAACTTAGGCCTCGAGGTATGAGAGTTGTGCAAGATTTTATAATGTTGTGACTAATGTGTCTAATACCTCGGCAGGGTATTAGACACATTAGTCACATCATTATACAATCATCTCTAATCTTATTGTATTGTATATGAATTTGCATGTGAAACATTCCTATCATTACCATGACCAAAACCAACACACTCCAACATGTACTAGACCATTTTAACGATTTCTCAATTTCAAATTCAATTTAAAGCAAATAAAAAATAAAAAATTCATTACAATATGTCACAATATCAAATGACCGTAAAAATTTGCACAATTGAACCTTCTCTAATGTGGCAACTATACCAAAAATTGTAACAAAGTTAAGCCTCACGGTGTGAGAGTTGTGCAAGATTTTATAACGTTGTGACTAATGTGACTAATACCTCAGTACGGTATTGGTTACATTAGTCACATCATTATATTATTTTATATTATTTTATATAAAATTGCACGCAAAGCATTCTTATCTTGACAATGACAAAAACCAACACATACCTATAGGTGTTTGGCCGTTCTATTATTCTCTTAATTTAAGCTAAATTTGAGGTTATTTAAAAACTACCATGATAGCGTTCAATTATTTAGTAATTGAAATCATTTAAAATATTAAATTAAATAACTATGAGTTACGTTATACTTAACATTTATATATATGATGTTTTTACTTTATGTTCTTTTACTTTAATATATTGCTTTTATATTTAATATACATTTTTATTGGACCTTTTGCTGGCCCCCCTTCCGGTGATCCCATTCCACCACCTTGTTCCCTCCGACCAACCATTGAAAAAACCTCCAACAGTGTCAGACTGAAAAAGTCAAGTTTTGGAGGGTGGAAAAATTGCACACCAAGCTGCCGTCCAAGGCACCTAGGATGGCGTGACCGGCAGTGGGTTTAGGGTTGCCGGGAGGGCGGTGGCGGCTGTACCGGGACCCGCCCCGGCCACCTGCCGTTGGCGTGGCCGTTGGGGGGAACGGTGGAGATGGCCTAAAGGTAGAGCCAACTTGTATTCGATCTCCTCGAGTCTTTGGGAAGCCTCTTGTCAAAACGTCATTGCAAGAAGGGCCAAACTCCCATGCAAGGATCTCTTTTCAAGCATGGATACAGAAAAGTGGTGCAATGGACATATTAATGGACATTTTCCACCTATACAAAATGTTTTTATGGCTAATATGCTATGCCACTCAAATTCAATGTTGGTGTGATGGGTTTGCTTATTATGATATGGTTGGTGTCTAAACAAGAACTTGTAGAAGTCAATTTAGGTAGATGAGGTTAATTCGGTCAGCTTATTTAATCGGACACCTATTTCTAGCTCCTAATAGATGATATATTTTCTTTAATTTGGTGTGAGTAATACATGGTTACCGTGTAATACATGGTTACCGTTTGCCGCCTTGATTATATTTGGTGCTATCTTGCAAGCTATGACATGCTTGATTTTTGTGTCCAAGATGGGCAAATTAGGAGGCGGCATGCGGTTGTGAGGTGTTGACCAACTTGTATTGTGGGCATTCTATAATGAAAAAACAATTTGACAACACTTTATCTCACATGTGACCACTTTAGAGACATGACACATCCAATATTGGCATTAAACTTAGTATTCATTGGCAAATGACCCATGTAGGATTTGCTAATGATGTTTTCCACTTACACAACATTAAATGATAAAAGAGTTTCCCCTATAATACCACATTGGAAAGTAGAGAATCTTTGATTCTAGAGCCTAGATCAACACCTTCCCCAACTTTGATTTTAACGATTTGAAACTTGATCAACAATTGCTAACTTATTCAAGTTTCTCATGCTCAAATCCATCGGTTGGATGATTCCACAGAGTTGGAGGTGTCCACATTAACCTCATCTACCTTAGAGGTAGCTTGAATTTGTGGTGCCCTATAAGAGCATAATCACCCATCATGTAACAAACTCAATAATCAAGGGGGGGGGGGGGGGGGGGGGGGAGATTATTAGTAAGGACTTATGTCTTGTGGCCAACCCCAACTAAAACCTACAGTCGTTTACCATCAACGGAACTGCCAACCTTGGGATTTGTCCATCCAGTGTCCGGGGAGATTTTTGGGCATAATCGGTCCAAATCCTAGTGTTTCCAAGTCCAACCACTTACATGTTGTGATCTTTCAATTTTTTTTCATTAATTTGACGTATATTCCATACATTCTTCTAAAGTGATCAGTAAAGTTCCTAAAGTTTTGAACTTCAACCGGTTATTTCTCAAACTTAACTGGTTCATCTGTAAATAACAGTTGGTTCTCCCCATTCATTACGTCCATCATAACATTTTAGTCTACTTGACTATCAAACTGCCCGAATTTGGCTTGCCCATTTGCTTGAGACATACAAAATTTCGAAGGCACCCACCCAAAATTCAAGGTATCCAACATTCTATAGCTAGCTGTGAGCATTGAAGCAATCAAACACGTAAAAACACAAATAACTAAGAAATCAAAGTATAAATTGGTAAAAAAATCTAAAAAATATATGTGAACAACAACTGCCTACATAATACTAGAATGGTTGATATGTAAGCGAAAATTCTACAAGAATATCACAAAATATCTCTAAATTACAAAACAAGCTACAACTCATGTCAAATGAGGACACATGATGTTGGCCATGGCAATCTTTTTGAGCTTCAACATATCTCTCTCACCCCAAATTTGAGTATCTTGATTTTTTCCAACGAATAAGTCATTGACCTATATGTGGGGACTTCAATTCTATCTAGGTTAATCCGTTGATACACCTTTGATATACCTAAATTTTATGAGGTCTATGTGAAACCTCAATGATTGCTTGAATGTTATGCAGTTAAAATATGATGGAAAAATCAAATATATGATTTTTGATGTTAGATCTATATACATAAGTGTTGAATAAAATGAAATGAAATTGATCTTGACGTCCATGAAGCCGAAAAGGCTAATTATGGGACTGAAAGTACATCAAGATGGTTTCAAACCAACTAATTTTTTAGAGTGGCAAAGTGCAACAACCTCTGTGAGATAGTGAATAGTAATCAAACATCTATTATACTACTATCATAATCAACTATGCAATTTCTATCGGAGGATCTTACCATAGAATCCTATCATAGGATCCAACATGTCGTAATTTTGGACTTGGACTTCAGTCGTCCAATTTTACTTAAACATCAATGTCCCTTGATTTGGATTCACTAACCATCGTGTGTGCCATATTTATCTTCGGAGCGGTGGGGTAGTCAAAAAAAGTGACCATTCAAGCCCCATCTACCTTAGTAAACCCTAAACCAAACCAATCCAAATTTTGCACCTCCCATGCGAATGGGAAGATGCCAAGCTTGGGGTCCAAGAAACGCACTTTTGCCCACATACCCCCCATCGAATCATTCGGAAATGACTTACCTTGCGTTGTGGCGCAGGCGGATCCAAAGCTTTGCTTGCCAATCACTTCAAGTACCTTGCAAAATTTCTTAATTCTCCGGCGCCGCTGGCTGGCTATTTTAAGAGCGTTGTGATCCTCAATGCTCACGGTAGTATGGGACGCTGCACCAGTAACTTATATTCAATCCTCACCATCCCGGCAGCTTCCGGAAGTTCCGCCACTGTCACAACTTAAATTTATACAAAGTTCATCCTCACTCACTCAGAGCTGCTTCCGTGGAGTAAAATTAACCCGGGGCTTGAGCTTTGAGGCGAGGGTTAACTTGCAACACCGGGTCCCAATGGATTCACCGGATCATTGACTGTCGAGTCCGGGAGTAGAGTACTTTTTTGTATGCAAGTTTTTATTAAATTTGTGATTTGACATTAAGGTGGATGGGTTTTATTTTGCGTTTGGGAATCACATGAGTCGGTGACAGTATTTAAGGCGCTGTGCGAGATTCATTTAGCGTTTCTTGCAAGTTGTTGCCATTTCGTCATTTGATTGTTACGCAGCTCGCCGCCTTTACCTTCAACGTCCAGATCGTTCCTTTTTCTTTTTGTGTGGATATATTACGAGGTGAGTAACTTTCGTCAGTGCCAAACCTCCTGCTCTCTTGAAAGGAAATGAAATGAAATGAATTGCAGGTTTCGACATGTTATCCAAGGGCATTGCATGTTCGATCCAGAGAGATAGTCACGTAGTTGTTGCAAAAAGCAGGCGCAAACTGATTTATTCTTTTGCAAAAATCTTAAAAGCTCGTTGGGGATTTGCGGTTCTTGGAAAGGAGGTACTTGCAAATTCACATACATTTGTTTAGCCGGTGCCTCTGTGATGGGTTTGTGATGTCCTTGGGTTGGGAGGACCTCTATATTTGAGCAATCCAAAAATCTCCTAACCGTTGCAAGCCCGTCACAAATATGTGTTGGAAGTATGTGCTTTTGATGTGAAGTGTAGGGATATATTTACATGCTTCAGGAGACAAGAAGGTGACATCGTCGAAGTAAATTTCAAATAATCATGTTGTTGTTCTGTTCCAGTAATCTGAAGGATCTGGATAAAGAAACTAATTCACGCCTCCTCCTTATGCTTGAAGGCTCCGGCTCACTCATATTCTAGAACAATCTAGAACCAACCCAAAATAATTTGAGTTATAAGGATGAGGAATGTCTCGTGTTTTTTCCACCAGTATCCGAACTCACGTTTCACAATAGCAACAAATTGTTCCAGGAAATTAGCCTCGGTCGGCGCGTTTTATGTAGAAATCGCACACATGATTCGACGAGGAGTTGTTGCTTCTTGAGAAAATCAGCTGATTGAAGGAAAGCTATAGAATGAAGTCTAGCTTCTCAACTCTGCCGAATGACAGCCGAAGTGATGATGGGTTACTTTTGTACGTGCAGAGATCCTCGATAGCAGGGAACAAGCAGACCTAGAGGATCTGGCTGGTGATCCTAGCCCGCTTTACAGAAATCGCTTCTGAAGTTCCAGAAGTTACATGTTCATCTCTAAGTGCAAAACATGAAGCATTGCAAGTGGTTTAGGGGAGACTCGTGGCCACCACAGGCTCATCAGCATTCATAGGCACTGGTTGTAATCTGTTTGCTCCTTTGCAGAAGTCTTTCAGGAAAATAGCCTCCATCGGCCGTTGCGTTTTATGTAGGGACATGAGATTCGTTGATGAGTTGTTGCAAGCCTCTTGACGAATCAGAAAGGTGATTAATATATAAACTAAATGAATAACTGAATAGAGAGCTTCTGACTCATGTCGATTGATCGATTGACATGGGTTTTGTGCGTCCAGAGAATATCATCCTCGATCGATCAAACGCTGCTGAATTGGATACAATGGCGGTGGAATTAGTCAAAGGCGATCCTCCCCAGACCATTTTGGTGATCGGAGGGGGCTTGGGCGGGCTAGCCTTCGCCCAGATTCTGCGACACTCACCCGCGTCGCACAAGTACAAAGTCCTCATCTTCGAGCGCGACGCGGCCGCCACCGCCCGCGAGCAAGGCTACCAGATCGGGATCAACAACTCCGGGGCCTCCTGCCTCTCCTCGATCCCCCACGTCGCGGAGCTCCTCGCCAGAACAAAGCACAAACCGATTGCGTTCGCCCTCGTGGACACCAACCTCACCGTCATGATGTCGATGAAACAAGGCCCTCTCGCAACTAGCCCCGAGGGCTTCGCAGGCTTGATCAACCGTCGCAAGGTATGAAGGGATACTAAAGTGTCCACGGACATGAGAATACCCTTCAAGTGTGGTGACACAGTCATGATATCATTCTATGTTCGCATGATTCATGTCACTCTGATTTCGGTTTCTTGATCGAGCTGAATTCTGAATTCTTGGCATTTCTAAACTGAATCGTGGGTCATTGGTAGTGTACTCGTTAGGAAATCGAGGAAGCTTGAGTCAATAAGCAATGCACCAGGCTCGAGTCATTGGGAAGGGTGTGGATAACCAACGAGAGGAGAGTGGACGACGAGCGAGAGTCATTCACCTTCTGCTTATCTAGCCCATAACCGAACCGAGCAGCTTATATATAGAATCTAGGCATTGTGACGGGTTCTGATAACCCTTCTGCTCTTGAATGAGCGACCGGATTGGTATCGGTTTAAAATATATGTCTGAAACTCGTTTTTCAAACTTTGGAATTGTGGGTCATTTTTGTACTAATACTCGTGAATCTCAATTGTTAGGAAATGTACAAAAGACTCAAAATTCGGTGCACCAGTCATTCATTCAATATATGCAGTGCTTTGTGTAATTGCATATGTCTATGTCTTACCTCACCTTCCGGTTTCTTGAACTTCTAAAATTCCTTCCCTTTTAAAATTTCAGAACATTACTCGTGGATGTCAGCTGTTAGGGACTGGAGGAAAGACTCCCAAATCGATGCACCAGTCATTCATCTAACATCTTAAGCGCAGTGGTGCGTCCGCGATGATCCGCGAACGCAACCGGTCTTAGGCGAGCGAGACGGGGCAATTAGTGGCCCGCATTGATTTGATTGGGTAGGGTGTTTTTTTACGGTTGCACGCAGCTCCGTGTCGCTCTGGCGGACGGGGTGAGCGTCGAGTGGGGAAAGAAGTTCGTCAGCTACGAGGAGACGGCCACTGGAGTGACGGCCGTCTTCGAGGACGGGACGCGCGCGACGGGGGAGTTTCTGGTCGGGGCCGACGGGGCGAGGTCGCGGGTGCGAGCCCAGCGGTGTCCCGAGCTCCAGCTGGAGAGCCTCCCGGTGGCGGTGGTGGCGGCGTCGGTGGTGGCGTCTCCCAGCGTGAGAGCCAAGGTGCCGCGAGTGGCGGACCTCGTCGCGAGTTCTTTCATCGTCCGCGCTCTGGCGCCGGGGGGACACACCTTGTTGCTCATGGATTACGAGGGCGACGTGGACGACGAGGGCGAGGAGATTGCGAGTGCGGGAGAGACAGAGACGGCAACGGCGAAGAAGAAGAAGTTCCTGTGGTCCTACTCCTTCCCTGTCAATGCGGCTGCTCCTCCCACCTGGTCTAGTGAGCCCACAGCACTCAAACAGGTACATCTATTCATTCCTTCCACCTGGCTCTCGCATTCGTGCCGCGCACATGAGCGGGGATCAGCCGTTCCGCAAACTCATCCTCGCTCTGTGTAGGACGTCCTCCCTAAGCCGGTCGCCCGCGTCACTGAGGCCCTCTCCTCACTTGACATCAATTAATTTGGACATCAATTAATTTGGACCACAGTTAATGGGGAGCTGCATTCTAGGACCCGTGCCGGACCTTGCATGCCCGCCCGCGTTTGGGACCCGTGCCTGACCATGGGCGCCTGCCACCTAGGATTTTTTCAACCGTTGGATGAATGTTACCAAGTGAGCGGCTCAGATTGTGGGAGCCGCCCACAGGCCCGGCTCCCTAATCCGCACCTCAGTGACGCGGGCCGGCGAGCTAGGGTGGCGAAGCGGACCCTCCGCTGCCCTCGGTCATGCAAATGTTTTAGGGGGCTGCTCCACAAATTGCAGTAATTACACTGTTGGAAGAAAGAAAATTCATTTGCAAAAATTACTGGGAGAAGGTAAGCAAAGAAGACGGTGGAGAGCGGATGCGGGCTGATCCCGCCTGCTTGAGAAGCCAAGGTGCCGTCAGTGTGAACATGCCCCCCTTCGACCAACCGTGGGGGGCCACCTGGAACTATGCCAGGCAGATGGCGGAGCACTCCAGCGCGAGGGCCCAACAAAATGGAGCAATCCTATTGGCCATATTTTTGGAGGGAAACGCACTAGTGATTCGAACCAAGCCTATGAAGTTCAAAGGAGAGTTTTGTTTGGAGGATCATTTTGGGAAGGGAGGGTCTACAAGAGGGTCTGGTTTAGGGCTTTGATTTGCCTCAAATTGCTTCAAATTGGTCCGAAGGCCTTTAGATCAAGAAGAGGCAAAGCGAGGTGTGTCCTCCATGGCATCATTTTGGAGGGAAACACACGAAGTGGTTTGAACCCAAGCCTACGAAACTCAAAGGAGAGTTTTGTTTGAAGGATCATTTTTGGAAGGGAGGGTCCAAAATAGGGTATGGTTTAAGGTTTTAATTAGCCTCAAATCGCTTCAAATTGGTCCCTATGTTTTGGAGCGTGGACTCCATCCAACCCCCCATTCGAGGGTACAACAAATTGAACCCTTAAACAAGACCCTCCTTTCCAAAATGGTTCTCCAAATAAAACACGAGCTCTCCTTTGAGCTTCATTTCTTGGTTCGGATCATTAGTGTTGCCCTCCAACATGATGCCATGTACGAGTCACCTCACTTTGCATCTTCTTGGTCTAAAAGTCTTCGGTCTAATTTACACATCTCGACCAATAGGATTGCTCCATTTTGTTGAACCCTCGCCCTTTGACGCCCACCTTAAGCAACCCAAGCATGCACTTAAAAACAATCAATGACCTCTTCACTAACTGCAAGCATGCACCAAAAACGTATTGAACGTGGGGATGTATTGTACACAAAGGGAGGGAAATATCACTTGTTTCTTGTTAGACTAGCTTGACCACCAATAAAATGTCCCTCAAACAATTGACTCCTGCTTATATGTGGCCATCTTTCTAATGATATAAGACCCCTACAGAATTTTCTTTCACTAGATAGTTAATGGATAATTTTAAGGGGGTCCACTATCAAAAGCAGAGGTGAAACAAGTAAAGGTAACAAAGTCGAGGCGAACTACACTGACTATCCCAATTAGTGCACGTTACTCTTCGGAGTTACGCAAATGCAACAACATCTTACTGGGGAGTTCAATATATTACTAACGCAAGTTCAATAGGTTGTTCGGACATTACCGAACATGAAGCACTTTGCTTTGCACAATATTACATTCTCATCAAATAGTTATAGCACTGTGTAGCTCCGAACAGTACCACGCATTAATTGAGATAATCAGTGTACTGAAAACATTACGCTTGTTACAACAATGCAGTCGATACGAGAACGTAATCCTGAGAAAGTTATTCAAGACTTCAGTCTTCTAGTCAATTACCAAACTCACAAAGTAATGTGTATATGGTGGACCAATTGCTCGTCAGTTGCACGAGTTCGTCCAAGAATTGTCAACCACTTTAATTTGACGATTGAATGCTGTCGAGTGCTTGCCGAAATTTCATTCTCCGAAAGCAGCTCCTGTGAACTGCTGCAAATTTTATTTTTAGAGAGTTTGTCACTCGCCTCTTTTTCCAAGGGCAAGCACTAATGAAGAGATTGGTGGAATTGTGCAACAGGCGGTAGATGCTCAAGCCGCGATTTTGGGCCCCGAGCTTGCAACACTGGTACACGAAACAGCGTGTGAGGGATACGCTGTGTTGCCACGCACTATGACATCCATTGTTCCCACAAAAGAAAACCCGCTGGGTAAAAGCTCGACACGCGTCACTTTGCTTGGGGATGCTGCGCACGCCATGACGACACACCGAGGGATTGGTGCAAACACAGCATTTGCGGATGCCTTCGACCTTGCGAACGCCTTGATGCGCAAAGACAACCCATGGAAGGGTATTGCAGAATACGAACAAACCATGATCAAGCGTGGATTTGAAGCCGTCCGAGCATCCAAACAAATGACTGAGGCGATTCACACAGCCGGGGTGAAAGGTGTCTTTCGAAATATGGTTATCAAAGCAGTTGGGTGGATGATGTGGGCCAAACAATTGCTGCTGGGTTGAGGCAGTGGATGCTTACAATGCTATGTAATGTAAAGGGGTGGCCTCACTGGTACGCCCTGGTGTTGCTGTATAGTGGCAAATGTTGGAGCCATTGAAGTCAATACACTTTGAACTCTTTACAACGCAGTAGGAGGAGGATGTAGACTACTGTATGTGGCACTTGTGGGCACTTCCAGCTCCGGAGTTGAGATGCGAAAGTTACAATAGCTCAAAGTGGAGATAAGGCTCTCCCAATTATGTTGATTGTCAATCGCATTGCAATACATGTCTTTTACATGTCCAATCTTACCAACAAGTCGTGCTACATGCCTCTTAAATTTAGATGTTCAATTCAGAGGAGTGACCCCATATGGCCCGCAGAAGGGCCTAGTTTAATATGACATTGAAATGTTATTTCCTAATCTCTCCAAACCTCGTAAAGCTTAGTCTAACCTTAAACCCTCAACCCTTTTAACCCTATAGGCCAAAGCAAAATCTTCTCAAAATTGCCTAAAGCAGTTCAATCCAATTCAGATGCTTAATAAAGAAAATTGGCACCTCTTGTGGTAGATGTGACTGTACAGATGGAAGCTTTTTAAAATTAGGATTGTGCACACAAAGTTTTAGCCCTAAACCCTAAATCCTAGGTTTTAACCCACAAACGCCGGTGCCTCTATCCACGTGACTGGTCACTACAGAAGCCCTCGTGCACACATTAAAAAAATCACTTACGAGGGCTGCCTTTAGGCCTTGTAAGACCACCTCTCATCACCTTGAGATTCTACATTGCAAGTGGCAATTTGATCAAAGGAGTCCTTCGTTGACAAATTGACTCCTTTTTGCTAATTAGTTGCTGTTTTGAAATTTGAACACCTTGCGTGTATTCTACTATCAAAAGTTAAGACCATACTCTCTGGCAATACTTTAAATGCCATTGTGGGGATTGAGCTGCATTTTGGACCATGGCACATTATATCACCATGTGCAAAGTGGAGCCACATCTACTCAAATAGTATTATACAACGTCCATATTTATGGGCACCTTCAGCCACATACTTATGAATCACCATTCAGAATTTTACATAGTCCAACTATCATGTCGTAACATTGGGTTCTGAAAGGGGCCTGGAAAATATAGAGGAATGCTGAGCTTTGCTCAGAGCTGCTACAAATTGTATTTAGCAATCGCCTGCTCAATATGCACCTAGGCTGTAGACTAGCTTTGTATACAGTCTACTAAATTAATGGTACCCCTGATAAATGTTAACACCACATCATTAGTGTTACAAGTTTCCTTGCTCTGAAGTGTTAACAGATATCAATGGTGCACTGTAATGGATTGGTGGACACATTTGCTTACGGGAGACAGATAGAGAGGCAAAAGCACAATATGGTACAATCCATTCCTCACCAAATTAACACACATGTCCTAAAGTGCATGCATGAAGCACACATCACCTCCAATTATATCGGCATGTGACTTGACCAAAATCTCAAGTCATGTACAACTTCGAAATTTTGCGTTGTATAATAATTTGTTTGGATTGGTCCTAGATTTTGGGAATGGTGCTTATTCGTGTGACTACACCACATCCACTGTTGCATTAAGAGCTTGTGGAATTTCTATGAAAGTCTATTGCAGATATTTATGGGTATATTACTACGCATAGTATGCCAGAGCAAGTATGAAATATGATTCTTAAATGCATGTAATACAGTTATTTTTGCTTCATTGGAGAGATGATAACATTATCTAGTAAGCTTACCCATATGATAAGTAGAACCAAAATCTCCCGAATTGCAATACTTTAAACTTGATTTAAAGAGCTCCAGTGGTGTAAAGTTGTCGCAATTTTGGACCAGCTTACACAAATTAGCTAAAAACTCACACACTGTTCAATATTCGATGTGTTTAAAAACTTGACTTGTATTTGATCATGATTCAGGAAGTCAGTGTTTATACCTATCTATTTGAAGCCCACATTCAGAAGTTTTGTCTGTCAAAATTCCAACTGAGATAGGTCCTTGGTGAGCCCAAGAAAGTAGTAACATTTCAAATGGATATGAATTCCCCAGAGGGTAAGCAAATGGAAGATTTGCCTTTGCCAACGACTAAAGTGGCATGGACCTCCTAAGGTAGACATTCTTATGATTCTTCTAGATTTCTACTCGAGAGAGATAACAATGTATTTTCCTAAAAACTTAAATGGGTCATTGAAATTTTAAAGATGTTCTTGAATACGATCATGACATTTTCACCCCTTTTCACTCCAAGTAGTACATACACCAGAACTTTGATTAAGTAATGCAGAGCTGTGCATATCCTATTGGTTGTGACCTAAGGATGTGAAAATTTCAAACCTGACATCAACGAGGTTGCATACAAAATGGACATAAGATAAACCAATCTGATAACCAATCTGTATTCAGAGAGGAGAGGTTATATTTTTGCCGCAATTCTTTAAAACCATACAAATGGAACACTTTGACCTTCTCCTCATCAAACTATTGAAACTCCACCAATCACTTCTGATTGAAAATGAAGCTCTAGAAAAATAGGCTGAACAAATTACGGGTGGCGTCAATTTCCAATGCTACAAGACTAGGTGAAAAATTTCAGCTATGGTACAATGAAACAAAATTCTTAAATTTAAGAATCTAAAGCATGTGTTGAGGTAACCTGGATACAAGCAAGGTGCACAACTCCTTCAAGTCCTCCAAGCTGAAGACTCCTCCAGCTCTTTGTCTTCTTCCCACCATGTCGATGTCTTGTAACCCCTTCTCAGAAATTCCATCGTACTGCCAACCTCTTCCTGCAAGCCTAGAGAGACGAGCAATTCTTCTTTTGTTTGCCCGAGTGTGAACCTCTCTGCTGCCTCAGCTACACAGGCGTATGATCCATCTGTTTGTTTCAGCATCACCTGCAATTGCAAACAATTGTAACAACGCTCAATCATGTGGTGCCAAAAACTTGGCATTGAGCCATGCACTTTGTGAGATATCTCCTTCTTTGTTTGCTACCCTGTCTTAACTTGATTCATTAGCTCTAGCACGCCTCTCCCATGCCACAAAGGTTTACAAAAAGAAGACATTAAAGAAGGGATCAACATCCTGACAAAAGTGAAGTATTCCCTGGCCACATGGCTCAAGTGCAAACTTGTGATTGCACTAGTGGAAACGAGAAGTCCCTTAAAGTAGGTTGTTGTCTTATATGTGTGCACACAACCACCTTCCATCTCTCAAGTACTCTAAGTGTCATGGTGGCTATCCTACTTAGCGGTTGCCTTCCATTCTCACGCACCTATGTAACCTACTTGAAAGTCATTTTAAATGACGTACTCAAGAGCCATTTTCCGAACTCACTCCAGGCAACTATCCACATGTTGATTCAACTTCATGCGCAAGCGGCCCATCCTACCCATGGTTCACATGGTTACATGAACCAATGGCCAGTAGGTGACTGTTTTTTCTCCATTCCACTGGCCCCATTCTTGAAAAGCCTCACATTGGGCCCCCCTGTGTAGACAACCTGACAACACCTAGTGTTTAAAGACAGGTCAAGAATGCAATGTCAACCTTCTCAACCAATCACCTCGAGAGCCTGGTATTTGAGACTTAATCCCGATCAGAACCATCAAATACATTGAGTTGAGATTCTCAGGGACCTTACAGAATGTAAATTTAACTATTAGGCAGACTTCATCACTCAAATGAGGTCTAGGGAGGGGGCCATCAAAGCTCATCCACATCTGTGCCATGAATCCGTTGGTAACACACTAGCTAATTTTTTTGCGGTGGTGTTAAGTTTTCAGTGTTGACATTTAAAATAAGAAAAATGGGATGCTATTGCTAGCACATTTGCGTGGTCTGATCATGTCATTAGCTTTCTGCGTTCACAGATTCGTTTGAAAGACCATGAGTTCATGCGTATACTTCCAAATCCTCATTCTTAGCATGTATTCTCCCTTGATTATCATCGACCTCAAGCAATTTCTCAATTGATACGACATCCTTGACAATAGTTTTCTACCACAAATTTGCCACGAAACGCTTGGACAACCATCGCATGAACAAAACTGGCGCCCAAGCCATTTCCCGAGAGAACCACAAACCTCCAGGAGCATATGCTTCTCCAGGTATGTCATTTCATGGTACTATTGGCAAGTTTTCTTCCTTTAAAAGTAAGTTTAAATCATTGACCTCACACAATGATCCAGGCCTACAATTTCATCAGTGTGCAGAAATTACCTGCCAAGGTCCAGGATACATCCGAAATAGCGCTCCACTATAATTCAATATAAACGGCGCCACGGACACGCTCTTGGAATAGTCCCTGGTACGAATATAGAACACAGGCAAGAACTGCGCGAGAAATCTGTAATGCAAGTCCTTGGGAGGAAACCCTAGCAGTCCAAGGTCAGCACGCAGAGTATCAGTCTCGAGGTTGAAGATCACAACAGGAGTGTCTTTCCCGAAATGGTTCACATACTCCTCCACCGCAGGAAGCTCAGCCGTGCTACAATTCAACACAATGTAGAGCCCGGGAGTCTCCGAAGACTCGTACTTCCCTTCCACGTCTTCCCCGAAGTCAAAATCAAGAGCGCTCCGTAGTCCTCCCCAGAAGGACTTCCCTGCGCCTCCAGGCACATCTTCCAAGCATCCTATGGAGACGCACCCTGCCATTTCGATAGCGGAGCCGAAGTTTCTCGAAGCTTTTCTTCGTTCTGGTTTGTCGGGGAAGACGAGACGAGAGGTCACCCCCTTGAGCTCGTGGAGCTTGCGAGCTAGGGCTAACGCTAGCTGGATGTTAGCGTCGATGAACTCGTCTGAGGCGCCCTTGTATCCCGAGACTGCGCTTGGCAAGGGCGGGAAGTCAATTTCCATCCTCTTCAGGTTATCGTCCAAGCCATAGCTCAAAGATTTCGCAGCGTCCGCCACCAGAGTGTCATACGAGGCGGGCTTGTACACCGAAATACCAAGCTTAGGGTCGGTTTCGACCTCTGCGCGGACCTCGAAAACGCGACATTCTTGCGACACTCTTCTTCCTGCTCTACTTCCTCGGGAATTGTACAGAGTTGAGACGGGGCGTCCGTGGAGAGATAGCTTGGAAACAGAGAGCTTCAATTCGTGTTGCAGTGAAGACGGAGATGGATTACCTGAATTCTGGGCCAGATTTCGAGTGAGATGGCTCGTCGGAAAGGTTGGAGTATGGGCGAGGCCATCAGTGCTTGATTTGTGACGAATTCGTGGCCCCTCGGCGATTGCGAGAGCGTGAAGGGCCGGTGTCTGGGAAGCGAGCGCCATAGCTGCGCTTGGAGCTGCAGCGGTGCACTGAACTCACTCACCACCACTGACTGCCTTCCATCCCCCCACCCAGTTCACGTTCCCTAATGTTCCCCACTGTTCCCGACTCCTATTCTTTCATCCAAACTCTGTCAAAGTCACCGTTTGTATTTCATCTTATTCACCTTTATTTATTTCACCTTCCTAGCTTTCCAACCCCCTTATATAATATCCCTTAATAAATTTGGAGAAAGAAATATTCTATAGAGGTGCCATGTCATTTGGGAGGATGACTACCATATAGTCTTAAAAAAGACAAGAAATATTGACTTCCTCATCCCTGATTTGGGTGAACCAACCCATACACTCGTTTCTTTTTGGATGCCTAAACCATTGCCTCCAAAGGAACTAGTGTATGGGTTGGTTCCCCCTAGCCCTCATCCCTCCCATCCTTCCTTCCTCTCCTCTTCCGTTGTAATTCTTCTATCCTCCTCGCTTAGCCTTCCTTCCCGTGTCTTCAAACACATTGTGGTCAAGCAAGCTTACAAACTTATTTGGTTCCAAGATTATGACTACGGTGTTTCAAATAGGTTGCCTTAGCGAATATGTTGTCCTCAGGTTGCCTTTTTTATGCATGCAAATTACCTTGGGTTAAAACTACATCACAAGAACTTGTAACTTTGTCTATTCACCCGTATCAATCAGAGTTAAAAAAGAAAAAGCTATCCACATTTTGTTGTTGTGGATATACATACATAAAACAATGTGGATTGTTGATAGATTATTGTGGGCCAATCCTATTGCACATATTGATGTAAGGTAGGCCACCCATTCTTGACTAGTCAAGCAATTTAGCATATTCGTGGTTTAGGTACGATCAAAGACAAAATCCCCCATGTAGAGAAATAAAAATAAGAAGCATTTCATTCTTATTTTGAAAATGTATTCTCACAATATCCAAATTATTATGAATTTTCTAAGTGTATATCCTCTATGACCTATACTCATGATACAAGCTACTTCTCTTTCTAATCACAAAACTAAGAACGCTTCATTCCCGTAAATGATAGAGTACAAACATCCATAACCGATCACTTAAGAGATTTTGTACAAGGTAGTGCAAAATTTTCATGTGTAGGAAGAGAGAAAATCAAGAAGACTGCAAAATTTTCGGTCATTTTATTCATTACATTGAAAGACAATGATTTTTTTAAGCTAACAATTGGCTCAAACATATTACCAATGTCGTGAGTCTGCCATAACCGCTCATTCCTCCTCACTTTAGCACTCAAAACCAAGACATGTGTCACGGCACTGTTGCTTCCAACCTTATCAAAATTCCGGTACCCTAAAGATTGCAGATGGGATCTTGATCGGGAACGACGCCTCTACTTTAATTGTGGCACTCAAATATGCTTGCAATCTAAACCTCTGAACCCAACCCTGAACTTAGCCACATACGTTTTGCCAAGTAGGATTTCGCCAATGCCACGTCAGCATTAAAACCACAAATTGATGTTGTATTAGGTAATCGTTTTATTGGAACCGGTTATCGGTGCAGAACTGGTTTTGTCAAGGTGGCGAGCCCGTGGACGAGCCAGCTTGACAGAACCGGTTCCAATAAAACGATTACCGGACGTAACCGGTTGGCCGCTTTGTTGAGCCGCGCAGGTGACCTAAACAGTGGGTCACCTGTCACCATAACCGATTTAGATGATCATAACTGGCTGGGATGTCGAGGTTATCGTCTGCAAACTTGTGTGCTCAGAGCCAATCGTGTAGTGCCACCTCGGCGAAACAAAGCGGCCAACCGGTTACGTCCGGAGCCAATTCGGTCTCGATATCCGTTTTGGAAATTAGATTGGGTGAGGGCCGCGCGAACGCGAGCCCCCGCTGCCACAAATTATGACGTGTATGCCTCCCGTAGGAAGATACTAGAGTCACCCGGCCCGAAGTGCAATGGGGCAGGCTTCTCTAGGCCATCCACCTTCTGGATCATGGATACACCCCGCCCAGGTAAGTGAAGAGAATGTATTGCATTCGCGCCCTTATACTCTCCGCTCTCCCTCTGCTGCCCAAACCATATGGGATAAATTAAAGATCCCATGTAAGCTACTGTAGCTCCCCTCTCCAGGGGCTCGGCGTTTGGTAATTTACTCTACTACCCAGTCTGCCGCTTGGGTTAACCTGGATTCCTCCGCGACAGAGCCCATCACGTTCCTTGGCTAATGGCTATTGTTACTCCCATGGGTCAACGCACATTGGTGGCGGTGGTTTTGAGTGTTTGTGGCCTTTGTGACAACACGGTAGAGTTACAGAGCTATCCTCTGATTCAAGATGACTTTTGATGAGGAGTTGGTTATTTTGCTTGCAGCGCTTTCTATGTTTGGCGAGTTCCGAGGGCATGCTTGAAGGTGGTGTGGTGGTTTGACTGAAGAACATTCTACGACGGGTTCGTTGAGAGTCAAACTCATTCTGGCATGACAAGAGGTGCTGAGACGAGCTTGGCCTTCAATGAACCGAAATAGGTTGCTCTTCATTCCAATTCACACATCACACGTGGAAAGAAATTATTGATATTGTATGCAAAACGACCAATTGGAAATCATGGGGGACCAACTCCTGATGAGAAGTCTCATTGAATTGAAGGCAAACTCGGGACAATGTCATTGAGCTTGGCGAACTTGAACATCATGTCCACTTAAACTATCCTGAAGGATGCATCTCATTAACTAGGGCGTGAGGAGCTGGCAGGCTCATGTTATATCTCATGAATACGAACGGTTGACCAACAGTCAAAAATCCCAACTACAAATGTTAACACGTTGCACCAAAACTGAAGAGAGCATATGAGGCGTGAGCAGTCAAGTCTTACCATTATCAAAAGCAATGGCATCCAGAAGCTACATTTTCACACTTATCTCAGTGTAATATACTTGTGTATCTTCTTAGAATGATTTTAAGTGTTGCAGATATTTATACATCTTTTTCTTGTCCACGCCAGTCCAACAATAATCAGAAATCAGATCTTTGTATATATCCAAGGTTGGTCTATGGGCGAGTCCTAGTGGGGCCCAGAAATGTGAGCCAACTCTTGCAGACAATTGTCGTGGTTTACATCATTTATACAAGAAGGACATCAAATGCGTTACAGAGCGCACTTCAAACTCCTTGATACATGTTGGGGCCTGAGCTGAATTGTCCACCAATGCACTCACTAACTCAGAATTATGAAATTCATATAGCCAGCTCTTGTCAGCACGTCTCGAGGTCGGTTTGTCATGTGGCAATAGAGGTGAAGGTTGCTCAAGTTAAGAGGTGGTGGGACCTTGATATTAATGAATTATTTGAAGAGAGGGTCAATTTGTTGTTTGTACACTTGTGTTACGACGTCTCTTCTAACCTTCATGGTTGGAGTAAGCATTCCATTCTCAATCTGCACACACACATAACCACATAGACTCGTCAAAAGCTTGTTAGCAGGTGTACATATCAAGGAGCCACTCAATTGTACCATGCAAATTGAAAAGCCCCTTTGGCGTTATATTGAGGGAAATCACTCTCTGATGCATAAAAACACCTCATCACAAGGTGTTGACTTCTACCTCGTGAAAGAGATGAACAATGTGCTCACCTTCTGAAGTCTCCCTTAAACTTCCAAGATATTTTCTATTGATGAACTTCCAGTAAATTACCACATCTATAGCAGGCACTGAAACGAACTATCAAACTCAGCCCCCATTTGATCAAATGTGAGTGATGATATTCTGGGACTGTATGCCGTAACAAGTGATAAATACAGTTGTATGGCCCAAAATTCAAGTATACATTGTCATACAGCAGTACGCTTCTACATGACAAATAGTCTGACCCACTAAAGGTGACAGTAATTGATGAGGCAGACATCCTACTTTAATTTTGTGATATTTAAGAGTGTAGAATGCCACATACCGTAAAAGGCTCATATAACACTGCAAATGTTACAATTGGATGCGAGCAGTTGGCACCGCTGCACAGGCAAAACAAGAAGATGCAATTAAGGAGGAGAAATTGCGTAGTGACTATGCAATGCTTTCCTCCATTATGAAAGTTGGCATTGTGGGAGCCTTTGTAGTTAACCTAGTATATAATGAATTGACGGGACTAACACCACACTGACAATGGAAGGGAGGAGTAGCTCACTAAGTCTTTAACTCTTCTCGTATGCATGCCTGCATATCAGCTTCGGTAGGCTCAGCACTGCTTCCTTTTGACTTTAGACGCTCGTGGGCAGCTGCTTGCAGGTCTTTTTTGTCTGCCACAATCAATGCTGCAAGGCGTCGCTGATCCTACATCCAGCAGAATTACCCAAGTCAAATTTCATTCAAACCTCAACAAATGAAGAAGAATACGTGGGACAAAGAAAATCACCAATCGGGCATATTTAAATGTCAGTGATGTAGCTTGCAAGGTCTGCATTCTAGATTGAACTTTAAGATTTTTCTAATCAAAAGCCCCTGCCCAAACAGACTGTCATCCATACCCTATCTATGGCCACTGGTATCAATGGTCAAGATTCATTAACAAGGTTGGCTCATAAAAAACCGTCCTAGTGCATGCTTGTTAAGACGGCCAAATTGCATGTTTTGGGGTGAATTTCACATAATTAGGTTATAAATTTATCCTGGAAACTCATTCAGAATAATACACTGTGCACAAGCAGCTAGGATGACTTCTAGAAGGTCGAACGGCTTTTCATTGATGGCCAAATGACGGATAGAGGTATACTTGTCCAAGGACGACAATTTGCTGAATGAGGGTGCTTTGGCTCATGGCTTCTTCAATCTCTGTTGGCTCCACATTCTCACCTGCACAATTTTTTGGGAAAACAGGGTGAACATCTCAAAGCACTAGGTATGCACAGAAATCACAGATGATACAAGCGTAGTGATTTTTAAAGGTGACCAAGTCTTGGGACTTCAGTAGGTATAAAGGATCGGCAAGCAAGAGATACATCCAAGCAGATGGCAAATCAAAACAAACTTACAAAAAGATCACCTCAACATGCCAACTAGTATTGTGCAGATATCGTTATTTTCATTGACCAGTGGCTAAGGGTATTGTGAAAGAACTTATAATTTGAACCCTGCACGTCATGGTATTAGAAATCTTCATAAAATGTCTAAAGGTATATAGGTGATACCATGGTATTTTGCAATGGTATCTGTGCAAATATGATGTTGGTATCAATAATGGTTATGAAGGATGTAGTATCAGCTGGGTTGGGTATTTTATACCCGTACATGTACCATTATTGATACCTGGGTTTGAACCTAGATACCCGCACAATATTACTGCTCACTCAAGGACCATATGCATATGTCCGAAACAACAAGATGCCTTATGGTGCAGGAAATAGGAGACCTGTAGAGAGCACAATAGTGTCTTTGGCTCGGCCGTCCAAGACCAAGACCCCACCGCACATCCGTGCTGACCCTATGCCCATTTCAGGTGCTACCCAGCCAAGGTCACCAGTGTCGAGCCAACCATCTTTGTCTATGGTATTCCTTGTGGCCTCCTCATTCTGCATTGGCACAATGCATGAACTTCACATTAACCCCTAAGCATCCAAGAGGCCCAGTCTCTATGCAAAAAAACCTGTAATACATACTCCCATTATAAGGTAATTTTGTCAAAAGCGCCCCTTTCTAAAATCAGCCCATTCTTCAAGTACACTTTTCTAATCGGTTGAATACATTAATGTTGTCAAAGATTTGGGTTCAAATACACAGGCCGAGTGCCCTTGTATGCAAATACCTACTTAGTATTATGATCATCTATGTCACATATGAATATTTTATTCTTTTCTCCTTGACATAAGATGATGTACTGAATAAAGTCTCAAACCCATAAATAATAAAAGTGTGATTTAAAGACTTGGTGAGGCTTGTACGATTGTATATATAGGTCATGCATGAACCCCTTGGTCCTTGAAGGTTGAGCTCCAAGACCTCTTAGATTGCAAAACAAGAGCTTCAGATTGCCTTCTGAGATGTGCAAAGTATGAACATCAAACCACAACCGTCAATCTTGAGGAAGACCTTTGCCCAGCCGGGCTGCCCCAAGTAGTGACCATTTCTCACCTTGTAGTATCCTTTCATAATTTGCGGACCACGGGCTTTAATGAGACCTTTGACTCCGCGACCAAGCATCTCACCCGTCTCAATATCCACCACTTTCACCTCTGTGAGGGGCACAGGTTTACCCACTGATCCCAAAACCTGCAGACACGATAACCTTATTGTTATAGACACCTCTAAAGATTTGGCGTAACAATAATTGAACACATGTGGCTAAGCTATATACAATGTAACAGACAATACGTTTCCACATGCGATTCTATACTACTAGAAAATGCAATTTCGAAATTTAACTGTGGCTAGGAGATTACATTATTCTCGGGTAACCGGCCTGCAAGAACCGGTGATGTCTCTGTCAAACCATATCCGTTGAGCAATGTAATACCAATCACCTGCTCCCAAAAAGTCATAAACAAAGAAACTCCGTTATTCCTATTTCATCATTGTCTAACTATCTTATATGAGCTTTAACTTACCAAAAGTCAACGCAACTGCCATAAGTTGGCCAAAAAGGTACAAGAGTGTGTAATTTATAGTGTACTTTCTACATATACTTTTTTTTATAGTATGCAGAAAGATTCAAGTATACTCTAAAAATTTGTAAAAATATTCTCCATATGACAACTAAATGCCTTCTTGTTTGTTACACACATTTCTAATTTACGTATACATCTACACACTCTTTAACGGAGTTTCTTTCATTTGACTATGGCAGTCCTAAAATCGAAGTATACAACGAGTTCATTCCGTTGCAAACCTCAAAGAATTTGTCCACATGTGGCGGCAGGCTTCCCCCACCACTTATTAGGGCCTTCCGTATCGTGAGCGCCCCACGGATCTTTTTATACACTAGAACATTGGCAAGCAAGTGGAGGGGCAGCAACACAGTTGCTACCAAGGAAGCAGCTATCCATTGTCCAAAAGCCATAAAAATCATCCGTCTCGTCTTTGCACTAGATAAATCCTTACCCTGAAAAACAAGTTGAAGCCCCAATACATTGCTTTCAGAGTCTCCAACATAACTGGGTACAAATGGGATGCATCAGAAGCTTCATATCACAACATTAATATACTGAAACCAGTCAGTGCAATACACCATGAAAGGTTTCTTTAGGGAACAGGGAGAACAAAAGATGTATCACCATTCTGATGGTTTTCGAGGCAGACAAAACACTTCTCCGTTGCAAGAAAAGCAGGGAAAACAAGATGATAATGCTTAAGCTCTACCTCTGCCACACGTTTGGCATCCATATACTTAGTACTGATGCTTATAAGGGCCATAGCCAAAGTCTTCCGTGCACCTTTAGCAGCCGCCAACTGCTTCTGTACTCCACTGCATCCCACATATAAAAGCTTCCAAATCATAACCATAGCAAGCAAAGAAATACAGTTGGCACATTATTTCAAAAGGCAAGATTAATGTTGATCATATACTAATCAATGGTTGTTTTGTTTTTAGTTATTAATATCAGTACTTGATTTCTTACTTATAAAGAAGTTCCAAAACAAGGGGGACAGCCACAAAGTAATCGGGCGGGTACAGCACCAAATCCTCCTGCATCACCAATTTCCATAGTCAGTTGAACTGATTAAAGGACTCACATAAGGTGGGTAATGAAGCAATACATACGAAAGCTTGGTACTACCTGTTCAGTCTAAAATGTTAACAAAAAACAATAGGTGACCTTAGAGGAATCAAAAAATCTTCGAATTGAATAATTAGTAAAGAGGTATTCCTTGGGTGGAAGGGTAAGCAGGGCGAGCTTACCTTCAAAGACTTAACGTTGGTGTAGACATGGTGGACACCACGAGCCAGGTAGAAATACTCACATGAGCGCTCATACATGTGCCATGGCGGAAGGAGAGTCAAAAATCTCTGACCCGGCGTTGGTTGTATCACCGACCACAAGTGCACCACCTGAGGACAAACAATGTCAAGAATAAGGACTAAATTCATAACATTCTTCAGCATGTGTTTGGGTGGAACCCTAAGATGTACATCTTGGAGGTGTCCACAATGGATATCCTGTGGAGATCCTTTTTGCACTTCTCCTTAAGCTCAATCTACAATTTAATCTGCGTTGGCTTCACGTCCTAAGATAGGTAACAATGAGGTGACGACTAATAGGAGCTTGCCTCTAGTCTATGCTCGGCACTCGTTCCTAGGGAACACCTTCCTATTGAGATTTTGTTTTTTGAAAGGCCTGCCTAAAACCAACACGCAGACAAGATTGAGAGTGAAAGAGAGGCAAACAGACCTGGTGGAGGAGGTTGTTATGTGTGAGCATAACTCCTTTGGGTTTGCCTGTTGTACCACTTGTATATACCAAAGTCGCGACATCATCAGGTTGGATGACACTGTACTCTTTTCCTGTCCACAATCAATGTTGTATATGTGAGCAAAAAAATCTACGCCTCGAATTCAACAAACATAAAATGCCAATGGACATGAAATGTATTGTATGGTTGATGGCTCCTACTAGTAGCCACATGGCTGGTGGTGAACTCAAAAGAAAATCAAGTTCGGACTAGTCAATTCCAAGCCATTAAATCATACACTGCAAGTTTCCCAGTAAGCCAGGACCACTTCTGTGAAGGCAGATTTGATTATAAGCAGCTCTCGGTGAGCTTTAAAGAACTTGCTACAATACTAACATCCCGTTGAGTTCCAGAAGATGCTGGGCGGCGAGAATATAACTGTATTTTGAAAGAGGAACCCAAGACATCCGATTTAGTGTGACCCACACCATTTATCATGGACCCACATCGACCCACATCGATCGTCTTGCCAACACTGGATGGCAACTACAGCCGCTGTCATATGACACTTGGTAGTTTATGACAAGTCATGAAGACCACTCTAATGGACATGGCACACCAATTGTGATTCCAGACGTAATCAGATGTTTAGTGTAGAGAAAGGTTGAGCAGACCTGTATTACTCTTAGAACTCTCATTTCCCATTTTGATGAATTCATCAAACGAATGGATGGGAGTGTCTTTCAATAGTGCGCCATTAGTCGAGTCCAACGATGACTTGGAGCCCCAGAGAAGCACCACAAATTTGACCTTGGCACCATCCCGTAGCCGCGGTGCAAGCTTCTTGAAAAGCTCCACATTGTCGACCACCAACGCTACACTGCACCCAAGAGCCAGAAATTACTTGACTTAGGAACCCATGTAAAACATTTTATGATCTGAATCAAGCTACTTCTATTTCTATATCACAACTTGCTAAAGGAAATTATTTCCTTGTACCATACTGCTTTTTCAGATTAGTCGCTTTGCTTACCACCATTGAATCCATTTTCACGCCACAATAACTTTTTCAAATGTTCCAACCAACAATTGTGTGGCATGTGGTACCCTTGCTCATACAGAATAGGTCCTTTGTGTCAAAATTAGTAAGGTATTACAGTACATGTTCCACTCTCGTATTTGCGCTTGCATGCAACACGCTATTCATAGAGAGTTAGAAACCCTGATATCTCTTGAACGCAGAGACCAGACACGGCTAGTAATTTATTCTCAAAATGCTGGTTGAGTGATGTTGAATTCGACAAGGTTAGAACAAACCTGTCCGAGTGGGAGTAGATGTAGAAAAGTTCATCAACTGATGACCTTGACCCTCGCACGGCATTTACAGCTCCCGCAGCCATTATCCCTACCCCAATCAACAGTCCAGTAATCAAATATTGCAACATCTGGGAGCAATAAACTACGTAACATTCTTGAGTGGTGTAGTGGGCGTTCTCCCTAGAGAAGCATCTTGGAGAATATAGACTCGATGAGATTAATTTTGGCGAGGTCATTAAGTTGGATCTTGGTAGATGAGAGAGGGCCTTCTATCAGAAGATAGGCAACAATGAGGTGTCGATTAATGAGAGTTTGCCACTTGACTATGCTTGGCATTCATGATGTAGTCAAGGACCTTGATTCTTGGAGGTTTATTCTAAAAGCCAGAACAGAAATAGAACGTCCTTACACATGCTTAAGAATTACTCCCAAACAACTTGTACACTCGGACAATGACTCCATGTTTGCAAATTATAGGCTGAAATTGCATAATTCACACCTTGGTCAGCGATCAACCACCGGTGCGAATTATCAGCGAAAAGAGCGACAGTCTGATCAGGTTCCGCCCCAGCTGCTCGAAGGGCCTCGGCAAAGTCTAAAATGGATTGTTCCAACTGCACCAGAAAGCACATAGTATCCGTGTAAGTATCGATGTTCAAAAAACACTTACACATAAATCAGGATCCAGTAAACTGAAAGATAAGAATCTAGAGACTCAATAATTAATCCAAACCTTTTAGAATTACAAACTCAATACAAAGCAATCAAAAGGACGCAATAAAACACCAGAATGCAATAGAAAACACATGTGGCAATAGCCAAATGGTGGCAAGCCAGTTGACCAGGGTCACCCACAACAACCTATCTGCATGGGAGAACCCACCTCCCACGACATCCATCCCCACTAACTAAAGTTCATCAGTTTCCGACAATCGATCCTTGTCTTGGAATGTCTGATACTGATCTCCAGAAGTAACATAGAGACTGAAGCAAATTATTGCGTAGAATGTGTACTAAGACCTCAAATTCGACACATAGAAACCAGAAGAGATAAGACAAAACCCTGAAGTAGGAAAAAGCATTAAGCTGCACTAGAAATCACAGAAGCTTAGTGTAAGCCGCACCCACAACCTTGGACTCAACAACTTGGAATTACCTCATCGTATGTCTCATATGAATGGTTAGGTACATATGAGATTCTCATTGCATTTATTCAATGTGGGAGATTGCAACAAATTGGAATAACCTCATATGAATGTCATAAGAATGTACATATAAATTTTCTTCATTGCATTTAATGTAGGGACTGCAGCAGGGTGGATGCTGAACCTGCTTGAAGGTTAGTTGCGTAGGGGGATCATGATGCGGGTCGAGGACAGCAAGGCGTTCTCCATATTTAATGGCTGCAGTTCTCCATATGTCTGGCAACGCCTTCCAGGTTGAAGACCCATCAGCCTTCTCGCCTTCTACTAACAGTGGAGCGCCTTTCCTCGCTACTTCCACGATTTGTTTCGTCTGCTAAAAAACAAGGAGTGGCAGAAAAAGAAGGCCGGTTCATAAGTTAGTCCTCTTCAAAATGGAATAATCTGGATTTGTACGAGTTGATGAGTTACCACTGAAGTACTTTAATTTCCTGACTTGGCGCTCTAATTCTCTCATCATAGTACCCGATTAAAACTACCTCAGTGCAATCACACAGTTCGGATGCCATGGAATGAAACATGAGGAGATTGAGGTTAAAATTCTGATTTGAAATGTCCTTCACCAAATGAGAGTGCAATTTAGAGCTACCCACAAGCATACTCACATCCTACCACGACTCAAGATATTTAGTAGCCATAGAAGTGGCGCCGAAATATGAATGTACACTTGGCGAACCGATACGCAATGCAATCAATTTGAAATACTCGATAATTGGCGCTTGAAAGTTCGTTTTCTCAAATACGAAGTACTATAAAATCAAAGAAAAATAAAATCCAAGGGTTGTGAAAATCATTCCCGAAACTTGAGACAATCTAGCTGCACACTGCACATTACTTTCTAAAGTGATGAACACTCGAGAACGAGTTTCAGTTTCCTTGCAGGCCTTATCCTCGTGATGGTTTTTGAGAGAAATTCAACACCGGTGAGAAAACCTCTTTGAATGCTTTTCTTCTTCGACTCACCTCAAGTGGAGACCTCGCACTCCACAGCCGCATTTGTTGCCTCTGCACTTCTGACTCCCACTCCTTCCTGTTCCATCTCTTCAGAGTCTCCCTGAACTTGGCCTCTTTACAGAACCCGACCTCCCGCATGAATTGGCCAAGGCCCAATGATCCTCCCCCACTTGTGGCCGGATGGTGAAGTGAAACGCACACCATAGCTGATGCCATAGTGGACCAATTGCCAAACCACTCACTCTACTCTCTCCCCCACCACCACCACAACACTCGCACACAATCACCCGAATCTCCCCCTCCTACTAACTAAGAAAATTCAACAAATGCGAGCATCAAACTCAATTTCCCACACTCCACACATCCAAATCTCCCAATACCTCTCAAAACACTCCAGCTCGCACCCGGAGCCTCCTCATCACCCAAATCCACCAAAACCTTCCAAAAAGTCAAGGTCATGCCCAATTGTCAACACGACACAACACAAAATAAAATCCCCCTTAGTAATTACTAAATTCAGAAACTGCGAGCATCAAGCTCAATTCCCCACACCTCCGAAGTTCTCCACGTCCCACATTTCCGGTTCCACGTCACACTTTCAGCTACCTACCCATATCCAAGAATTTCCAAACCTCCAAATTTCCCAAAACCTCTCAAAAAGTCTCAAAAAAAGTCTCACAAATTCACAATTAAAAAACTTCTCAAACCCCTCCAGTTGGCATCCGGGGCCTACTCATCACCCAAATCTCTGTCGCGCCACACCTTGAATCCACCAAAACCCTCCCAGAAAACTCAAGCTCTCATGCCCAATCCACGTCAACCCACCACGAAATATCTGCATTCCAGCCCCTGGCGACATGGAAACTGGCAGTGCGAATTGAGCAAATTAGGTGAATTGAGTGAATTGTGGAAGTTTGGGAGGTGAAAAGTTCGTCACCCCAGTATCGCCGTGTGTGCGGAGGGATCAACCATCCGAGCGATCACATTTAGCAGGATCCCGATGTTGATAGGCTGCCTGGCCACTCCCAGCTGCAAGCGCTTCGCGCCTTCATCCAAATACATCATCCATCACCGTTGCCCGATCATCCATGTACTCGGATGTCCCCCAATTCCCTCCCACCTTGGTGCAGTGAACCGGGCTACATCATCCATCTCTGGATGATTCCTATCGACTTACTGCTTGACCATCCCCACTTGTTCATCTACACACATTCATCCCGGAGGGCCAGACCTTCTCACCTTCACCCGTATTTTCCATCCATCTCCGTTGGCCCATCATCCATGTGGTCGGATGTCCCAACTACCAAGTGTCATTTGCCGGGGCCCTCCCACCCACCTTGGTTGCAAGTCAACCTGGGGACACCATCCATCGCCGAATGATTCTCATTGATGTCCTACTTGATCATCCCCAGTTCTCATCTGTCCACATTCATCCCAAATAGGCAGAGCACTTCGCCCCTTCATCCGTTTCTTTCACCATGCTCATCCATCCCTGTTCATCCGTTGATTCCTACCATTGTTCGTGAGCTCTATAATTGAATGCATGGTATCAATAATGAACATCAATAGTGGTATCAAAAAACCTACCCGTGGGTATCAAAATTGTATCACCAGTCAAATATTGATATGTGATGGGTATGTTTCATCCTTCATCCATATCTTTCACCATGCTCATTCATCCATGTTCATTCATTGATTTCCACCATTGTTAGACACGTCTATAATTGAATGCATGGTATCAATAATGAACATCAAATAGTGATATCAAAAATACCTACCAGTGGGTATCAAAATTGAAGTACTAATCAAATATTGATATGTGGTGGGTATGTGAAAGTGAGAGAATATTCATACACCTTACTAGTTATTATTTGCATCAATACAAATCCAAACCGTATTAATGTTAAGGCGATTTTTTCTCGGTATGAATGTTATTACATGGTATAAGCTTATAGACTTGAATGGTATCGAAACAATATTATCATCAAGTATTAAAAATATATGAAACCCTCACTTCCGGAATGATACATGAATGGTTTTTTTAAAAGACTCTAAAAACCAATGCTAATTTATGCCCCGTCCACACATGTCATCCCCCATGTCCTCGCGAGTCACAACCAGGGCCCACTCTCGACAGATGGTTCTCATCTCCGTCCACGTTCTTATCCAGATGTAATCATCCTAATATGTCGATGAATATCATCCACAAGCACGTTATCATCTACGATAAACCATCCACCTGCAGCTAGGCACTCTCCCACCTTCAATTGATGTTTCATGAATCATTGGTTGGCAGCTCATCCGTCTCTTTGGATGCTTCATCCACCATGTGTCATCCCCCTGGGCCCTTTTATCTTAACGGGATTCCTCCCTTGGTGGATGTCGTTCGTAGATGTTTTGAGTTATAATCTACACTTAATCATCCACGTTGGCTTAGTTGCTTCGTCCCGTATAGGATGTACGTCATCAGGAAGTGATTTATCATCCACCTTCATTCATCCCCGGTGGTCACAATGAGTGCGGTGGCGAGCAAGTAAACTCCCTATTATAGTAAAATCCTTGAGGCAAGCAAAGAGCCTATGGGGTTGCGCCATGTGGAATGCTTGAGAGGTGAGGGATGGAAAGGGTGTCTCATCATCATCATATGATTTATCGTATATATTGTTTGTATGTTTGTGACTCCTTTTCTTTCTTCATTTATTATCGCTTTTGTGTTATTATCGTACCATGCTACGTCAAAATTGGTCTTCTGGACATTATATAACATTGATCACCATTTACTGGAATTAATTCCAGTAAGTACATTTTATAATTAATTAGTCTTAATTACATTAATCACATTTAATTATCTTAAATGCATATGCATATGAATACTTTGTGAAAGTAGACGGTATTAACTTCATTATAATACTTAATATAATAAAAATAATTTTAGTTTCATTTTAGAATGACAAAGACAATTTCAAATTATAAGTCACAAAAATTATAACTTTAAAGTTAATGAGGATTCTGTAATATTTTTGACATCCAAGTTAATTGTGTGCTTTATTATTGATGTTTTCACTTTCAAAATGAAATCCCAATCAATTGCTTATTTATTCAATGAAAGTGATCATATATATTGGATTTTGGACCTTGAAGGTGAAGTGCACTCAATATGGGATTTGTGGATAAGTGGCTTTCAAGAATGCAAGGGCAATGATTTTTTTGAAGTCGGGCAGGTGGGCAATAGTTTTCGGTTGAGGTTACAAAATTTGGATTTCTTTTTGGGTGGTTGCCCCAGCCCGGATCTGATAGCCTTTGAAAGTTCGTGGGCGGAGGGGGTGTTTGATGTCCCCCCTAGAATACACATGTACATGTGATTCTCAAAAGGATGGCCTAAGTGTTAGTGTCGCAGCAAGGTCCCACTACCAACATGGGGTATTTGTAGCACATACTCGGGGGGGGGGGGGGTAGTCATTGGTTGGAGTAGCAATATACGTGCGAACAAATGATAGGGTATTTTAAAAACATGGGGGCTAAAAATTATAAATGGACTTAAGAGTAATATAGGGTATCAAAAATGGCACTGGACATCTTTAAAGTACTATAGGGTATGGAATAATAGGTAATTTGGAATTATAAGTAATGCAAGCCATTTTTCTATTAACCCAAAGTAGAAATTTACATAATGATAGCATGTGAAAAAAAAATTGAAAGTAATACCCCCCTATAAAATAGTGGTTGTTCGCACCTATATCCTTAACTTTTTAACACACTGCCCCCCCCTCCGAGAGCACATATAATAACTATAGTTTCAGTTGCCTTGAACATACATAATAATTTGTAATTGCATTGGACAATAATAGCAAAGTTGGCTGACGGTGATGGACATTGTGTCATACCATTATTCAACAGAGGTGGTGAATTCCATTTTCAAATATAAATGGAGATACTTACAACATTGTAGGTTATAATATTTCTAGTTGATTTATTATTTACATGGATGCACCCTATTTTCATGTGGGATGGTGTGTAATGTGGCTCATAGTATAGGGTTTCCCATGGTGTTTCACATTAAATATCAGCCCACAATTATTCCCATAGTTTAAATTACACATAATATTACTCTTTGAACTTCATCGATTCGTATGTCATATGTGTGATAAACTTGGATTAAACTATTTAAGGTTTGATTAAGCAAGAAATAAGGACTAACCATATTTTGCTATACTTAGCATGTGAGCATATGGTGTTTGGAGTAAGACAATTCCAAATAAAGAAGCGGATTAGACAACCCAAGAAAGAATGATGCACAAGGGCTAGACAACTCCAACTAGGAGTTAGCCACCTCCCTCCATAAGGTTTTTGTGTTGGACTTAGGCAACTCCCATCATATGGATGTTATTCATGGGAGTTAAACAACTCTTAATGAATAAATGAGTCTAGTTGGAACTAGGCAATTCCAACTAGGAGAATGGATGAATGGATCTAGTTGGCATTAAACAAGTCTAACTAGAAGAGTGGATGATTGGATGACGTTGGAATTAAACAATTCTAAATAGAAGAATAGATGAATGCATCAAGCTGGAATTAGACAACTCCAACTGATGGATTGTGATTGAGCCAAAAGATAGAAGATTCCTAGTAGAACCAAAGATAGAGCTATGAATAGAAAACGTTTACTATATGAGAAATAAAAAAAAAGGAAAAGTAGTGATTTGGCATAAAAGGGAGCTCAGGGGAGGACAGAGGATCTTTGGTCTCTCTCCTATGGTTGGGTTGTTCGAGCTCAAACGCAACCACAATCTTGTGGTTAAGTTGCAAAGCTTTTGGAATATACAAAGTTTGGAAGTTCAAAACCTAGTCTTTTAGGTGCATTCTTGAGTGTATTATTGTTGTGGAAAAAAAGGAACATGCCAATATGCACGGGTGCATTGGGCCAAAACAACACGGGCCAAGCTAGAAATTATAAGTAGGAAGATGGAGTAAAGAGGGAAGGGATTAGGGGTCACAATAAGAGGGAGAGGAAAAATCAATCATATACCCCTCATAATTTATATGCACATATGCAACAGGCAAGGACAACATGGGTCCAAGCTAGTAGTAATGTAAAAATTGATATATTTTGTCCCGTAAAGTGTCTTCTTGCCATTCTATGTGTGGCTCACTATGTATTTGATGGTCTTTTCCGACTACAAACTTCCCTTGGACTATGCATGGGTGGACTAGACCAAAACCACAAATTATAATCAGATAAACATGGTCAAGAGAGTAGAGATTGCAATAAGAGGGAGAGAAAAACGACTATACACCCCTCATAATTCATATGCATGGGTACAACACATGTCCCAAGGTAGTATTCAAATAAAAGATGATATCTTTTGTTTCGTAAAGTGTCCTCCTACCATTTTATGTGTGGTTCACAATGTATTCAATGGCCTTTTGACTGACTACGAACTTCTCTTGAAATATGCATGGGTGCACTAGGCCAAAACAACATTGGCCAAAGCTATAAAATATAAGTAGAGAGATGAGGTCAAGAGAGCAGGGGTTGTAACAAGAGGAGGGGGGGGGGAACCAACTATACGCCCCTCATAATTCATATGCACATGTGCAATAGTTTGGGACGGCACGGGTCCCAACGTGGTATTCAAATAGAAGATGATATCTTTGGTTTCATAAAGTGTCCTCCTACCATTTTACGTGTGGCTCACTGTGTATTCAATGGCCTTTGGTTTGACTATGAACTTCTCTTGAAATATGCATGGGTGCACTAGGCCAAAACAACATTGGCCAAGGCTATAAAGTATAAGTAGAAAGACAGGATCAAGAGAGTAGGGTTTGTAATAAGAAGGGGGGGAAAACAACTGTCACCCGCGTCACTGAGGTGCTCTGAATGCCCTCCCATCAACTCGCACGCTATGAAGATCTCGGCCGTCGATTTCAATCTGAGAGATCTAAAGGCTCCTATGTTGCCCCAACTTCTAGCTTCTCTACCCCTCGGGTAGAGCTTGAAAAACTTCACGTTGGATGAAGTCTCCACCTCCATCCACTTATGAATCTAGGATGAAAATTTTCAAACTCAATCCTTCATTAAAAAGACTTATGGAAGAGATAATGCCAATGGGGGGAATCGAACCCTCTCAGAAGCTTCAAAACCCCATACGAATGCTCTCATACAATCGGATGCACAATCAACCCCTTCATCTTGCAAACATTGATTTTCCATCTGCTGAAATTTCATCTGTCGGAAGCTATTTTCGGGCTGCCCGAGAAGTTTCATAGACTGTAGGATGGGGCGTTGTGAATGGATGGCTTGGATGTGGTCTGCCCACAAAACCACACCCTTCATTCATAACGCCTCAATGACATGGACTGCACACCCCTCATGATTCATATGTACATGTGCAACAAGTTGGAACATCACAAACCCCAAAATAGTATTCAAATAAAAGATGATATCTGGTGTTTCGTAAAATGTCTTCTTGCCATTTTATGTGTGGTTCACTGTGTGTTCAATGGTCTTTTGCCTGACTACGTGCTTCTCCTGCAACTCATATGGGATCACACAAACAGTACAAGATGGTTGGCAAATCTAAATCGAGGCCCCGGCCACTTTCCTTGAAGGCTCCAGTGCTCCTCTGAAATATTCTTGTTTGTGATCAGAGACTGAGAGCCCGTGACCAGTACACTTCAAGCACTCTCATTGGTGGAAAAGGTGGAGCCGGTCCAAGTTTGCTACTTCACACTATGCTCGAGGGACCAACGGAGTATGTGAATGCAAGATGGATGTAAAGTCCACATGGATTCCTACATGGCATTGAATGGATCATGTTTCATGGTCACTTGGACTATTTTTCAAAAACCACCTCATGGAGGTAGGCCTATCGCAGAACCGAGAGACCATGGCACTCTGAACGCTCACAACCGTTGATTTATTCTATTTTATCATGTGTGAGGACCCGCATGAAGAGAAATTCGTTGAAGTAGCATTTGGTTGAGGGTCCGGTCACATATGGCTTCGCACTACACTTGAGGGTCCGTGACCACACTACATGATTTTGGAGGTCTGTTGGGACGGCCTCTGGATGCTTTCTTTTGGGCTCTCACAATCTCATGGTCACGGCTCTTGGCTCGTGTGTGAAGTGATCTTGAAGTTATATGTAAAGTAAAGCAAATGAAACCATGGGTTTAAGTCTTGGTTTTAGTCCTAAACCCTAAGTTTATGAGAATCAACACTAAGTCACCCAAGGTTTCTCGATGCTTAGATTCCCATACAAAAGAATGGTGTCAAGCTATTAAACACAAGTTTTCTAGCTTCTCCTACTTGGGTGGTTGGGCTAAGCCATCTTGCATAAGTCTGTCCATGATTTAAGACAACGGGTCTCATGCGCATACCCTATTTTGAGATTCTAGAATTTTCTCAAAGTTTGAGAGGTGAAAAAAGGGGGTCCAACATGTTTCACCCAACCTTTAAAGTAGGCTCCGATACACAACAAGTTAACAAACTATTAATAGCCTCACATGACCATAGTTCTCCTTTAAATATGGATTTTCTTGTTTATGGGAAGCACTCAAGCTGTACACTATGGACTTTTTGACAAACAATTATAAATCACTAGAGCTTTTTAATTGCAACCTCTTTCTTTGGAAAGAGACCATCATGTAGTTGCTTAATAATATTATATAGTGTAAATTATATATTATATATAACTATTAGGGGTAAGACGTCCTTACTACACTAAATATGATATATTAGTGTCATAGGGTATTTTATGTTACTATGGTGGCTTTTTGGATGAGTCTTCTTACGAATTAGTGAACAAATGTTGTCATGGATGGCGGATGAGTTCATCTATTGGCCAAAACCTTCCTTTCTCTTTGTTAGCAACTTATGATGAAATATTGACATGGATGATTAAAAATTTGGATGACAAGTCACTTGGTAATTGATAGCAATTGTAACACTGTAAATGTATAATCCCCCTACAAATAATGGCAAATAATGTTGGGTTCACATTTAGTGTTGGTGACACTACACCAAGGTTTACAATTAGTATTGAGCAAGATAATTAGAATTTCTAAGACTAAATATCACATGTAAGGGTGTTGATTCCAATGCGAAATTTTGCATGAACATCGGTGGTGTTCAATCTAATAAAAGTGAAACATTTTTTGATGTTCATGTAAAAGCAACCTTTGCGCTCACATGAAACCATTCAATTCGACATTTGAACACTCTCTGGTTCTTAGGGAATTCTATGCATATATATGGTTAGAAACATGAGACAATTAACATACTCCAAATGCAAGGTGGCTAGCCTATTGTGGTTTGCACATGTTGGCATGAAAATTTATAGAGGTGCTCAATTATTGAGTTGTTCCCATCTAGTGGATCACCCTCAACTCCCTAACAGGGACATAGAGAGGGACTCTGGATGTTCCAACATTGAAAACATTGTAGGCACTCCAAGGACGTGGACGCTTGTGATTGGTTGTTATTGTCAATAGGTGCAACAACAATAGATGATGGGGAAAGCAACCGCCGACATTGAAATCAACTTGCACTAGGAACATCGTGACGAATTGTAGCACTTGCATATATAAATGCCCTTGGCGACACCCTCCAATTGATGTTCCTCCAACCATCACGCTTGGAGATTAGTGCCCTTGCCATCAACACCCACACCACCGTTCTCACGAAGAGCTTGGTTGATTGCTTCTTCTTCATTGGCATGTTCAATTGCGTTTTGTTGAGGCTTCAAATACCTAATGTTCTTGACTCTTGAAATTGCATCGAAAAACGCATTGGAGATGTCTTCCATGTCAATGTCGTGGGGGTTCATTATAATCTTTCATATTGAGGCCGCCCTCCTCACATCGATACCTGCCAATCTCATTGGAATAACCCAAGTTGGATTCGGGCAAAATTGACCACTTTTGCATATGTAAAATAAAACGTATTGGGAAGAGCTACACCCAAATGTTTTTTCCTACAACAACAAACCCATTGATGAGCTTTTTTTTTGGTGCAAAATATTCGAATGTGAAAGGCTCACACGATTTTTCAATCCCACCTTACCAAACTTTGCATACTCCATTTTGCCTTCATTCATGTCAGGGGCGGACGCATTGTGATGCACAAATTCAAAATGCTCCTCCCCGTTATCTTTCATCCAATACTGGGCCATTCCCATGAACACCTGCTAGCCCTCATCTTGCCACCCCTTGCAAGAAACCACATGACCTGTTGAAGGATTTTCATCTCGCCCCAAATAAACTTTGATTTTTTTGTTCAACACTGGTAGACTACTGAAATTCCCCTTCACCATCATTTGAAAATGTTTGTGCATCAACACTCCACCATGATCCATGGAGCACAACCCCGCCACACATTCTTCCTCAATGAACTTCCTTGAGTTCATTAATTAGAAGTGCAATGTCAACATCCTATTCACCCACCGCAATTGTCATAGAGGCCTCAAAAATACTTCAATGCAGAGTGGGTGCGCTCTTGCCCTTGAGAGATCTCGTTAAAGCCCTCATCCTTGGTGCCATCACAATTGCCTTGTTCACTACAAATAAACTAAATCACATACCACTTTGCCAAACAATGTTGAAGTCTTGGGAGAAGAAGGTCTACGAAGCCCTTGGACATCAAGACACCCCACAACTATTGTTGTGGGTTTGATATTGCCACCTCGCTGCCCTCCCAATGGGGACAAGAACAACCACAACATGACGTTGCCCTCTGCCACCACATGACTGTCCTGCCACTGTTTGCAGGCCTAACCTTCCTCCACCATGTTATTTCCTCATAAGCAAGCTCCCCCTCCCCCTAGCCAATCAAATGTTGGACAAGCAAATTTGTCCCCATCATCAGCCCCCACTAATGCACCCGATCGGGTCTCACTTATTCAACATATAAACGATTGGACTTGAAAACACTAGGATCTCGACTGATTATGCCCAAAAATTTGCCCAAACATTGGGAGAGGGGCATGTTGAGGCTTGGGACTTGACCATGGATGGATGTGGGATGGATGTGGCAGAGAATTTGTCATCCAGAGGGCCGCCATTCTGCATGGAATGGGCCTGGGAAAGGTTCGGTTCGGGCGTTACACTCACTTATCTACATACTCACACTCCACGTCCATCTCTCCTCTCCTCTCCTCTGCTCTCCTCTCGTTCAATCGCAATTGTATGAATGAATCTTTCAACATTTGGCACTGGAAAAATGGACAGTAGCTCAGTCAAGTGATTGATCAGAGGAGCTCAGAGGATTGCTTCAGAGTAGTTTAGTGGCAGTTGCCAAAGCACTTGCTGCTTCTTTCAATCTTGTGGCTGGACTCACATAAGACAGGGTGCGCTGGAGCAGTGAACAATACAATTGAGTCTGTTGGGCAAAGAGATTCACGCTATTTTTCAAAGAATTTTGTGGTTGTTGCCAAAAATTTGGCAGATTCTTGGGCTGTTGGGGATGCTAATTCATGTGTTGGGTTCAGATAACACAGGCTGAGGTGGAACACTAAACACAATACAATCAACTGGGTTGAAGTAGAGCAGAGAGATCCTTGTAGTAGTTGCGGCTTCTTTCAATCTGGGGGGCTTTTGGGGCTACGGGGATAAAATAGGGTGTGGTATCCCAGCTTGATGTAACAGTGCGATTCAGACTATTTTCAGAAATTCTTGTAGTTGTTGTTAAGAATTTTGCGGCTAATTTATATGTTGAGATCACGTAACACAGGTTGAGGTGGAACACTGAACACAACACAATCGATTGGGTTGAATTTGAGCAGAGTGATTCAGCCTTACTGTTGTCAGAGATTTCGTAGTTGCTAATTCATGTGTTGGCCTCACATAACTTAACTCAGGGTATGGTGGAACATCCAACAATACTTAACAATTAGATGTATGAATGGGATTCCGAGTCGTCTTATCTGACATCATTCCTGTACTAGTAGTTCCAACTTCTTTCATCCAAATTTGGCTGCCCTCTTGAGCTCAGATAAGACGGGGTATGAGAGGTTAGGGTGCGGAGCTCCAATTGGGGGGTTAGGTTGGAAGAAATTTACACGAATTGAGGAAGAAGGGACATAGATTGAAGTTGGAAAGAGAAGCATCTTTCTCCCCATCTACGATGACCACATCCGGTGGAATTTCAACGAGATTGTTTTGCAAACCGGAAGGCATTGCCACATCTTGTAGGCCAGTTGTGTGCTTAGGTTCTCATTGCTACTCTACCCGCTTTGACCGCACCCATCCAACTACTACAACTACATCAGCCTCTCCTTCTTGTTGCGTAGTAGCTTCGCTTTCTTCCTCAGTCCGGCGAGTAATCAACACTATTGAACATTCTTTTGTAGAGAGTTCTCCTCGAAATTTGTCTTCGGGGGTTGGCAACCTGCAAGGGCGGGTTGGGGTCTCACATTCTTATTCTTCTAAGGGTCATAATAGTAGGAAATATGTTCGGATGGCTCTGTTTTCATGGGTACCAGAGCCATCTCCAGCGAGTGAGTTGGAGTTCGATGATTCGCCCATCATGGAGGTTTTAGAGAGTGTAGGGGAATTGAACTCCATTGCCGATTTCACACGGTTCCGGGATAATGGAGAGCAGGGTGCGGAATTGCAAACTGCCATCATCACATACAAGAAGCAGTTCCCCTGGTCGCTCTTTCAACGCCAACAGGTCCAAGACAAGACTATTCTCTTTCTCATTTAACTAAACCCTTAACCCTTAACGAGATTATTTACTGAAGGTTCGAGCTCCATCACATATCTTAAGATGATTTTTCATTCATGGGTTTCACAATATATATGTTTTAAAAATTTCTTTCTTGCAAGTATTAGGCGCCAAAATATCTGGGGTCAGTCTCAGGGCATTGAAGGAGACCTAACAGATGTTTGTGCATTGGAAATCATTCACTCAAGGAGAAGAACGTTTTCGTGTTTGAGAGGCATAGCTTTGAGTTAGCTAAGAATCAGTTAATCGTTATTGACACAACCAGGCATTGATCCAGCTCCGTCACGCACCATAAGACTTTCATTCATGGGTTTCACTCAATTTTTTTTCTCAGAAATTATAGGCGCCAAATTTATTTGTTCACAATGGAGGGTTAGGCCAAGGGCAGAGAAGGCGCCCTAACAGATGTTTGCATGATGAAATTACAGTGTGCTTGCTTGCAGACATAGTATAGTGATGTTGTGCATTGGGCTTTCCAACCTGGAGATCATTCACTCAATCAGAAGTATTTTTCGTGTTTGAGAGGAATAGCTTTGGGCCAACAAAGTAGTGACTTATTCATTATTGACACAATCAGAATGCCATTGACAATTCATTTGATCCATGAAGCTCTAAAGATTTAGTGCCTTGCCACTCATAAATTGGTACTTCGAGGTTTGTGGGTTAGAGCACCAAGTGTGTGCATTCCTCCGAAGTTGTTGTGATTAGTTTATGTGAACTCTTGCAACACTGCGAAGTAAAGTTGAAGGATTTACATTGAACCTTGTTTTGACTGAACTCCACGTGTGTATGTTGTACAGGTTGATTTGGTGGCAGCAGTTCATATTGCCGATAGAGAGTAAGTTTGGATCTACCGATTTCTTGGGCATGTGTCAAACAATGTATAGTCATCTCTCACTACTCCGAGCTTACTCAAGGAGATTTTTGCATGAACATAGTTAGTTGGGTGTGGCAAATTCATGAAGTTGAGTTCCGTAACTTGTGACATTGCAACAGGTACTTCTCATCGCTGCAAAAGGAGTTGAGCACATATGATCGTGTCTTATACGAAATGGTGGCAGATAAGGATAAGTTGCAAACAAATAGGCTCGGAAAATTGCGATGGAGACCTCCTAGGAGGCTTCCTGGTCGTCGGGGCAGCCAGGGGTTTAGCATAATTGGCTTCATACAAAGGGTGATGGCTTCTATACTTACATTAGAGTTCCAATTAGAATGCATGGACTACCGACGGGAGAATTGGTATCATGCAGATCTTGACTTTGACACCTTCCAAGTTTTACAGGTAACTACAATCACATGACTTAATCTTCGATGTGCAATCTTCCAGTGTCTTTGTGGTTTTATTAGCTTTGTGAGAGGTTTTTTTGCTTCCGGTTCGTAGCCAATACAAGCATTGTACTCTTGATGCAGAGGGAACGAGGAGAAACATTTCTCTCGTTTGCAAAAGATTTGACGGCCATGTCAAGCAAGGCCATCACAAAGGCTGCTTTTGCACCTAGTCCAAACCTAGACCCTTGGAGGCAGAAGCTTCTTTGGGTTTCTAGGGTGATGCCAATGCCCTTGGTGGGGCTGTTTGTGATTGAGGGAGTTTGTGCACCTTCAGATGCGCCACTGAAGACGGCACCGGAGATGAAGGCCCTTTTGGATTTGGATATAGCGGGGGCTTTCAAAGTGTTTCTGGCTAAGCAGATAACCACCGAGTAAGTTTCAGTTCTTGTAATGCACTTCATATGGCTTCAAGAGATCCACAGTCTATAACATGTCGCTCATTGTGTCCACATTGCAACCTGAATTTAAGAGCTCATATCCAGATAACCTCTTGAATGTTAGCCACTATGATTGCACCTATATATGAAAGCCTGACAAGTGCCGAGGTTTTCACGATATGTCACGTAGTTATCAATGGTAGCCACAGTAGTGGTAGAGGATTAAGAAGAGTCAAGGGGCTCCGTATTTCCTATTCTAACACGTTATTGTGATTTCTTGAACAGCACATGTGATTGTGTGAGCCCACATGTTCTGGAGGCAGAATGAACTGAAAACTCACAAGTGTCTGGAAATAGTCTGGATATAACGTCTGTATTGATATGGTGATTAATGTCAAGTTGGTCTATATGATGTCCTGTGGGTTAATAATCATGATGAAACTGTGGAATGGTTTTGCAGTTTGACAGATAGTACATCATCTTTGGTGGAGAATTCAGTCATTATAGGGGAACGGAATCGAGTAGCCATGGATGAGTTAGAAGCTGCCTTCAAAGAGGGCTGCTCAAAGGTGGCTATCTTCTACGGCAGTGGGCACTTACCTGACATGGACCGCCGTTTGCGGGAACAATTTTGCCTAGTGCCCACAGGAATCAATTGGCGAACCGCCTGGGCAATTAAGGGACGGAAATTCAACCCTGCCGATGATTTTTCTGTCATTTTGAGTGCCTTAGCCAAGGCTTCTGGGTGGCCACTCAACAGATATCAAACATTGGCATTGGTACTTCTTTCAGCAATCTTGGCAGTGGATCTCTGGTTCTGGGAGCTATTTCTGGGTGCATGCAATGAGTATATCGATCAGACGCTCGCCTTCATTGTGGGGCTACTTGACAAAGGCTGGAGTTTATGAAAGGCATCCTAACTCCTGAGACTTGAAACATTACCTTGAGACATTAGCATTTGTTATGCTGTTACTTTGTGCTGGTGAGCATCTCCATTCACAACTTTGTTATTGGGTGCCCTTAAGTGGAACCCTTGGTATTAGCTTTCAAATTCAACCTTACCCTGGTTGATGAAATTTACTTCAATCTATGCACTTTGCAATGCAAGTGATTTCTTTTTTGGACTGTCCCATCTTCCCATGAATTCACAAAGGGGGAGTCAGCTGTGCAACTAGGGCATGATGCACATCACACGGCTTAGAAAGTTTGGTGATGGATTGAGCAAAACACCAACACCAGCTGAGACGCTCTATCTTATTTGGTGATTTGTTTGATCATCAAACCAACAGTCTAAGAGGATGTGGGTTGTGTCCATGTGTTGTGGATCTAATTTTACACTCCATGTTTGGTGTGATCTGTCTCCTAACTCTAGTGTGGGTTACCGGATATGTCAATCACCTGGGCCGCATATGATCCTGAACATCTAGTACCAATGCTTCGCTTTATGAAAATGAGCAAATTGTACAATAATCATGAAGAGGAATCTGGCAGCCCATAGGAACATCTTTTTTTGACAGTACTACAGGTTGAAAGGTGGCAGCGACCTCCAAGCGAAGTGGCTCTTCATTTATGCTTGCTATCATAGGAAAACCAGCGTTTATATCTATCTATCTATCTATCAGTTCTCTGGCTGCTCCAGACTATGTAGCTATCTAGAATCCATTTCTGCCCAGGTGTCAACCCCAGGAGGAACTCTTTGAGCTTCATGAAGTGCAGTGTCCTCACGATTCGGCCACGGGGTAGTTGTGGGGTTGTTAAAACGTTTCGGATCCAATGGCAACAACCCATGAGCAACCAGGTTCCCACATTCTTCTCTAAGTAACTGCAATATGAGCTCCTCATTCTTTAAAACCCACTTGATTCCATACCGGTGCTGACTTAGTCGAATCCCATAGAATAACTTGAACACAAGTTTATCAAGGTGAAGCGGGAAGTCATCGCCTATGTGCAGCTTCTTCTCTCTCTTTAACACATTCTCCGCGGCTGCAATGCATCGAACGAGGTACTCACAGAATTTCTCACATGGCCCTCTCGGGACTGTGACCTCCATCCATTCTGTGATTTTTGTTTCTCGGAATGCGCAGCGATCTTGTGGTGCAACGTGATCCAGCAGTGGGTTCTTGTACCAGTCAGGTGGGTCTGCACACACATTTCCTTTGCCCTCCTGTAGCATAACCACATGGGAAGGTGTAGGGTCGGTCACTTTTACATGACTTCCGAATATGTGGTTTCAGGGGTTTGATCAACGTCGCTTGGGCACGTAAATTGGCAGTCCCGACTCATTTTTGGCCTCCCAGTTAGTCAAGAAACCAAGGTAGATGGGTCTCAAATGGCTACTTTTTTTGACTAGCCCACTTCTCCAAGGATATGAAACATGTGATAAGAACAAGACAATTAGCAAATCCAACTCGAGGCTGTAGTTGCTTTCCTCTAATTTTTGGAGCTCAAATGAAAACTTATTCATTATCAAAGTGAGGATTATCGTGTTCATTAAGTGGTTATATACGTACCCCAATTATGTTAACTATTGAACCCAATATAGTTAAAGCACTGTGAGCACGCACTCCAATCTCTTTCAAACACAAGTCTTTTTGGTGTCCGTTCTATGAGTCACCTAACCACATACCACTCAAATATTGGTGTTGCAATAAGAAGTAACCAAATAAGGGTTGTCTACCTTATACACCATACTCTAGTCAAATAAGCACAGAAGTGATACACTAGGTAGTAGCTAAAATGTAGAGAAATGGGTTTGTACAGTGTTGGACTTGTATCACCTTTTTAGTCCTGTATAATGATGATTTTACCGTTTGTTTCGGATACCAATACATTGTTTATGGTATTTAGTGTCACTTACTATTTGGAGTTACATACCACTAGAACATTTTATTGTTAGTGTAAATTTTCACTAAGTAATGATTTTAATGTTATGCAGTGTCCAGACAACCAATTGGACCTTTGTTGGTAAAGACCTAGATTTATAATAACAAGTTATAGCACAATGTAAGTCCAAATAGTAAGTTTAACTAAAAACCACAACCGGTGTAGTGTATATATATTTGTTTGAGATTTTTTGGTTTAATTATGATACCATTTGGTCTATACACCAAGCACTGAGAACCTTCATACTTAGGTAAAATTACCCTATCATCAATGTGGTATTTGGATGGTATTGATCCAAGTACTAATTTGGGCATACAAAGTTTCTTTTGTCTTGTGATACCCACCAAGTATCAATATATGATTAATATTACAATTTTGATACTGGTCGTATCCATAATGGTATCAAAGAACCTCCCCAACCCGTATTACAATTACAATACCAATCAAATATTGATGCTTGATGCTTGATGCTTGGTGGGTATCACTAGATGAAAGAATCTTTGTATACCTAAATCAGTAATTGGGTTAATACCATCCGAATACCACATTGATACTAGGGTAATTTCCATAGGTATGAAGACTCTTTCTAGCATGGTATATGTAGCTGAATGGTAAACTGTACCCTACGCTACTGGTATCAAAAAGTCGTAAAATCCTCTTCAATTACACATGAGTGGTATAAAAAGATGATACCAAGTTAATGCTGGTTTGCACCTGAACACTCTAATTGCATTTGACATAATGAGGTTCAACACAGAGGCTTTCCAACCTGTAGTACTGAGATTAGGTTAAAACGCTACTATATTTTGAGCCACAACGACATCTTGGTGCTGTCATGTCATACTTTTATTTCAATATATGAGATGGAACACAAATTCCACAATGTGTGCTTCAACTACAATTTCTGTGACATCATTCCACCAAGATCTATGGTGAAAGCTGGCGATGACCTTCATAATAAGGGTACATTTTGAGCATGTCAACAACTCCTGTTATATTGGAATAACTCTACTACCACAGCATGTGGAAACATATTTAACAGCCATATGTGAATGTTCCTAATCTGGCATGAGATGCTTGGCGAAGATTGGCAAGAAAAATGTGCCTATGAATTTCAGTCAAGAACTCACAAGAGGATGAAACTCAAAGTGCATAAAAAAGAAACCTCCTAAACATAAGAAACGCTACGTAGGTGGTCACCAGGGATAAAAAATTCAGTGATGAAGAATAAGCAAATACAATTGATGTCTTCAAGACATCAGATTTATTAGGATTATTCCAATGAAGCCATCGCCGTACTTACTTCCAGTGCTGCCTATTTTATTTTTTAATACGAGTACCTCTTAGGGCAGGGCCAAAGAGATCATCACTTTAATTGCCTTTCAGATCCTCAACAAAATGTAAGGGTGTGCCCTTTCAATGTGGAAGAGCTGTGCCCTTCTAGGCTCAGACCCTCCAGTGTGACTACGTAGATAATAGATTACAATTATCTGAAGCACATGGTATATGCTAAAGTAAGATTCTGGGGCAACTGGTTAACTTAGAGTATCCAACGGTTGAAATTCATGTAGGACCCAGAACACCATACACACAGGAACAGATAGCACTCAAAGCATGGTCTCCCCCAAGATGTAGCCGGGCAGCAGCCTGGCTACTACAAACAAGCTCTTCTAACCCAGGTGTGGCTTTATAATCTATTATCAAGAATGAGCTTGGAATATACATCATTTATTTTGACTGTGAGGGCTTACACCAATCTTACTGAAATGCTTGTGAATACAATCAAAGGTTGAACCATGAATTTCTGATGTATTTGTCTCCCATTGCTAGTAGTCAAAGCCATCAGCATATGTTCTGGTTGCATCAGCCCAGTGAGAGAGCTCTAGAAATTCGCAAAAGGTGAGCAATCCAGGGAAACGTCGACGACAATCAGTAATGTCTGCCTTGTAGCCTTCCTCGGATAGGAATGTAGCTATTCGATAAAGATCTCTGCAAGACCACGAGATCAATTTCATCAGCTGCCGCGAGGGACAACAAAATCTCCCCAAAACCTGGCCTGAAGTTTCCCAACCCCAAACCTCAAGATTTTATATTCTTGAGCACATGTACATTGTTCTTCTACAAGCATCAAGAAGACTAAAGAAGAAACATAGACATATCTCAATACAAATAGCTCAGATTCTTTTGGTTACAGCAAGAGTGTAGTTTTTCATTAATTTTGATCCAGTATATTACAAAGACTCATCACAAGATAAATATAACAACAGCGAAGTTTTTGGATTCAACAGTAGTCAAAGGATACAAGGCACTTGCCTGTTCAAAAACCAGAACAAAAATTTTGGGGGGCTGAAGTGGCTCACTTTCGAGCCTTGAGCTTTAGAGTACGCCTCGCACATTTGCAGTGCTGTAAGCTCATCCCCAGCAAGTTCAAGACTGATGCCACCATACTTTTCTGGCTGCAGTCCACAACTCAGCTGTGTTAAATTGAACCAACAAAATTGAAATTACAAAGTTGGACAAATAAGTAGAAAATAATATTGAAACCTCTAAATGCTTATGGATCCACACTTGAGACAGGATGCCAGAGGAGCAACACCTTCTCTTGCTCTAGTTTGTCGTCTGAAAATTTAAGCCCAACTTCTCAAGAGTAGAATGTTGAGATCAAAATTAGAAGCATATATTCATGTGTGTTCACCAATAAAATGAGAGGATTCTTAGGCAGCCGCTTCCTAATGGGTAAGTTATCACTTAACAGTTGACCAATAAACTCAACCAGTGCTCAGCAAAATGAGTATTTATTAAGTTACCGATACACAACTGAAACAACCTGAAAAGTTAGTGCCATGGAAACACACCTGCTTTAAGGCAATCCCTGCAGCTAGTCCCATGTCTTTAACAGACAAAAGCTGGAGAGGCTTGTTGCCTGGCATGCTGAATGGAAAACTTCCCTGAACAATATTGTTTATAGCTTTATTATATAGCAGATAAGATACTTAACCCTCATTAAACTGAAACTATGAAAACATTCATAATAACCTGCATGACTCTGTTCCACAAGTTCTTGAGAAATACTTTAAGGAGCTACTGTCTTACTTTCAGGATTTGCGGTCTCGTGTAAACCTTCCAGAACTCTTCCATGAACATTGTTGCTTGAAGGTTGGTGGTCGGGATGCCTGAATTCTTGAATATTTTCTCAATATTATGCTTCTGTTCCACCTGCGTAATTCCATGTCCGCCACCACCTACAGAGGATTAACTAAAACCTTAGTTTCTATCATCAATCAATCAATCAATCAGTTCTACAACAAACTTGGTAACCACATGTAAATTGCACATTGGTAAAATATGCACATAGGTTCAAAGTTGGCGATGTCTTTCCTGAGAAATCATTTGTTTTCATATCCATATGGGTAATAGGTACCCACACCCCAAGTTTTCACTCCCTACATGATATTGTATTTAATGCAAATAAGTAGAGAGGCCAGAAGCTGAAAGGATATGCGCAGTTACCAACACCCACAAGAAAGTTGTGCAATTCCTGCAACCTTAAACAAAATCTTGTAGTCTATGCATGTAGAGAGGCCAGAAGCTGAATGGATCTGCACAGTTACCAATACTCAGAGAAAAAATTGAGCGATTCTTACAATCTTGGACAAAAAGTTGTATGTACTCAAGAAGATTTGATTCATACCGGAACTATTATAGACAATATGCTCTACACCAGCAGCGGCAGCCGCCTTAGCGAGTATCTCAGCTCGAACCTCGCCTGCTGGGTCGGCCTTTGCAGCATCTTTACTCGTAGCATGGCAATAGATGGCCCGTACTCCTGAAACCCATCGACTTATCAATTCTTCAACCTCTAGTCATTTGATGCCTGTCCACTACATTACACATTGTACAACTATTTTCTTCTAGTTACAGTCGATGAAATTGATGATAGACGATATAAGACCTTGTTGCAGCTGCACAATTTCAAAGATTAAGCTAACCCCAACAAGCCATTATTGAGAATAAGGTTGTGTGTTTTCAGAGGGAGATCAGCTCCTGGCACCTAAAATGTTGAAAAGAGTTCCAGGTCTAATTCTTGCTGATGTGCTTAAGTATAACCAATTAGAAAATCCATAAAAATTACAAGAAATCTTCCGCTAGTCGGTGGTAGGGTTACATGTCAATGGAGAGAGAGGAAGCATTTCGAAAGAAGACAATTCGGAGAAGCAATGAATTGATCACATATTGCAAATCTATTTTCTAGTGTCAGTCGATGGAATTGATGATAGAGGATACGAGGCCTGGTTGCAACTGCACAGTTTCAAAGGTTGGGGCTAACTCTACAAGCCATGGTTGTGTACTCCTAGGGTAAGGTTGAGTAATTTCAGAAGGAGATCAGCTCCTGGCTCCTACGATGTTGAAAAGAGTTCCAGGTATAATTCTTGCATGTACTGCTGATGTACTGAAGCATAACCAATTCCAAAATCCATAAAGAGTTGCAAGAAGCCTTCCACAGTGTTTACATTGAGATGTGTGAGAGAGAAAGGACTTCGAAAGGAAAATTTCGGAGAATCAGAATTCGGACAAGTGCCTCTCACCTTCCAAAGCCTTGTTCACGGTGCTTGCATCATCCAAATCTCCCGCAACCAGCCGCACGCCTCGTGAGGCCAGACTGCGAGCGGCATCGCTTGTGGGATTGCGCGTCAATACGCAGAGTGTCGAACTCGGAACTCCAGAAGCTAAGAGGCCACTGAGTACCGAACTCCCCGTTCCCCCCGTCACTCCCACCAACAAGACTGTATCATTTTTGGTGGTAATGGTGTTGCCTAATTCCAGTTCTTGTTGCATAGAAGAAGAAGCTGTGATTGCGCTTTGGCTGGCTCTTCGAAACTTAACATGGGGGAAAAAGCGAGAGGCTGAGACAGAAAAATCCGGGTTGCCCAATTTCAAGCAAAACGACTTCACGGGAAATTGAGAGTTCAGACAATTATATTGAGGAGGGTGAGTGATGGGATTGTGAAAGAGGGTCGACGTCGGAATTGCAAGGAGAGAAGCAGCGGATGCCGCCATAGCTGGCTGAAGAATGGAAGCTTTTTCTTCCTATCATTGCTAAGGAACCACCACGTGGTAGGTGTTGCTCGGATTTGGGGGCATGTCAATGCATTAAAACGAGATAAAAATGATTCATTCCTGTGATATTATTGGTTGTAATCAGCTTCGTCATCAGAGGTGGCTGGAATGATGTAGTTCGTCTACTTTAGGACTCAGGAATATTTCAATTCAGTGGAGAGACTTGGATGCTACATTGGGTGTTGTATATTACTCATCCTGGGTCGGTGACCACATTTGAGTTTAAAGATGTGTCTATCATGATTGCATACGGTTTCAGCCAACAAATGCTTTCCATATTGAGTGATGTATCATTCACCATGTTGAATATTTGGTTTTCATCCAGTCCCAGAATCTACAATTGGGTTTCTATCCTTCAGAAATATTCCAGGAAATACATAACAATTCACCTCAACCAAAGACACAGCAAGATCTTCAAAGTTCAGGTCATCTTGAATCTCATGGGCAACAACATATGCTGTGAAAATGTGTGGGACTCAGAAACTTTGGTTGCAACACGTATTTTCTTAAATTGCAATTCGAGGCCATGAGTGGGGAGTTTAAAGGAAAGAATTGTGCACACGAAAGACTTCAAATACCAGCACACGCTCAAGTAAGAACCTCAGACAGCATTATTACGATTCCCTAGAATGGGCTGCTACTGTAGAACTTTGAGATGGTGGAGGACTTCCAGTCTGATTGTCTTCACATCTTTTTATTGTGTGAAGCAGACAAAGCTTACATTGGTATCAACAACTACTGACTCAACGATCGCATGAACCTATTGAAAGAGGCAAAGACGCCCACAGCATTAGCCAAAGCTGATGGTTTCTCTGCAGACTCGCTGTCCCCTCCGCTTAGTAACAGCATCTGACCCAACCGAACAAACAGTTCAGTTAGACCCCATCCAATAGAAAGACTTTCACCCCTCAGAAATTCAAGCCAAAGAATCATGAACACCACATGTGCTTTTTGGGCATTTTAGGGGTTAAGAAGGATTTATTTATGGTTAAATTATGGATCCCCGTGTGTATCACTCTACAAGTATCCTATCCACTCTTGTACGTGATAAAAGTGATGTTGATAGAGAAGAGGCCATCTAAAGCATTTACAGAAGCCAAGATACAAAAACACCTACACAAATTATAGATCCACCAAAATAACAGAAGAGCTTTCCTAATACTGGATACCACATACACAAATTGCTAGCATTTTAGATTCATGGATGAAGAAGTCCTTACATCTAGATCATCCAGAGTGGGTCGACTTGGTTGCTCCTTCGCCAGAATCAGGCGACCAGGATTCTTCACATCTTCTAAGAAGACTTGCCACAATCTGGACACAAAAATCAGATATGTCAGTGGACTGACGATTGACCTGATGATGCACAAATAATAAATTATTATCACTTCAAGGATATTGTGTCATGTACTACTTGAAAGAGTGCATAGATAAGTTAAATAAATGCATCATGAACTTTACATGACACATAATTTCATGATGCATTGAAAGGATGAAAGCAAGAATGAGTGGGTCCTTTCCTCTTCTGCATTGCTCAATAGACCACCACAAAGTGTTCAAATAACAAAGCGTTGTGCAACATACCCAGGGTATTGCCTGAAAATAGTTGCCTCTGGCCTAGGCCGTACAGAGTATACTGTGGTAAACTTGCTGCATTACACCGAAGCATAATTTGAAAGCAAAAAACATCAATGTTACAAGTAAGCTCGTCCCATATCAGAAGTTAATAATCTTGCCAAACAAACATTGCAAAGAAATAAGTTACCAAGAATACTAGTAATTTGTACAGCCTTTAAAATGGCAAAGGAGGGTAGATTATAGCGACATGCTCTGAAATGTGAAGTCCTGAAGGTACAGACTTTGAATTCTGAGCATCTGGAAGAAAGAAAAGTTGCAGATAGCCCTTCTTTGGACCGCTTACAAGGTTGGTATGATAGAAAAGAATGTTGGTGGAAATCATCAATAAAAAAGAGACTGAAGATTCACCTAAGAAGGCGTTCACGCATGCGTCGTACATTGAGACCAACTCCAACATCCCCACTAATAAGGCGTGGATTCAACATAACCATTGCCCTTGCCTATATTCCCAATACCCCAGAATTGCAATTCAGTAACAGAAGGTCCTGATCATTATGAGGACATTATAGGATACTGATCAGATGGAATAATAAACAGTGAAAAAGACTAGAAGAGAATGAACAATTAATGGTAATAAAAAAAGCACAATAAATCATACCGGAGTGTCATCATCACCACCAAGAATGCCAGCAATCTTTTCAACATCTGGTAGACCTTGATGATCGGGTGTCAACAAGACAACCACTTCATCTTCATCTGCAACTGGCCTTCTGTCATTTAAACTGCAATGGCATACTCGATTAATATCAACAGTCAAAAGCTGACATCTAGGAAAAACGACAAATCAATTTCTAATATGAAGACCTGCCAGGATCAAGAACATAGAAAAAATCATGTACCTGCCAAAAAAGAAGGGGGCATCTGTCCACTGGTATTTTACCATAGCTGCAACACCAGCATCTGGGAAAATTGCTTTTACACGCTGTACCATTGCAAATCAATCCCGTCCGATTAGAATGTCCCCTAAACAGAACTTTCTAGAAAAGGCTTATCTCAAACATATCCATCTTGTTGAATCCAGGAAGTAACATAATAATCCTTCAAAGTTCCTTTGAAGCATTATAGACGAGTTAACAATAGATAAGAGTTGCAGTGAGATCAACAAACCTGGTCCCCCAAACTCTCTTGCAAGGTATCCAGGAATAATCTGGCAAGATCCCAAACTCTTTGTTGAGCACCATCCTCATTTAATTCTTCAAAATCAGGTACTAACATCTCAACCTGCCCCAGACCACCGCCCTCCAAAATTTTAGGTATATTTCTTATTATGAACTTGAACTGGCAAAATTATTGGTGGAATAATCATGAATATAGACAATCTTTTAAGTTGCAATATATGGAAGGGAACTCGTGAAACTTTCTATTCTTATCCTTATTACCTCAGATTTTAATACACTGGAGGACATCCATATTTAGCAATGAAGCTCAAGTAGGAGGCTGAAGTAAGATTCTTACTATAGCACGTGTTCCACCAGCATTTAAGAAATTTCCTGCAGACTCACCGGCCTGAATGACGGCCGTCTCTAGGTTTTGCGGCAAGATCCTGTCAATGGAAATTCAGAACATGGTCAAAATCCTGCCACTTCTGACTCAAAGCTTTCTCCTCATTACTGTAGAAATTCATTTTGAACAACAAAGTTATGTCCATGGCAGTAAGGCAACTGCACCTACTGCCAACACCTTGACAATGATCTCCCATGACATCTAAGGGTGCACATCTACTAATGCACATCATCTTCAGGAAGCACTTACATAAGCATTGACAATGATGTCCATTGTTTAATAATACCACACAAAAGGTTTACTACAAACATGAATGTTTCACAGATTTGGTTGCCCAAATGCCTGATTTCATTGGAAACTAACACAACAAAGGACAAATAAATGACCACTTGTAATAAACACACACCAGAATATATACAGTTGCACATAATCTGCATTCAAGTACCTAGCTACAGAAGTAAAATATCAGTGCAAACATACTGATCAGCTGCAACATCCTCCTCCTCTTCCTGCATCTCTTCATCAGCTGTTGCTGGGCTCCCTTCCGCTAATTTCCCATCTGTATTGAATTGTTGGAACTTTGCACAGAGCTTGAATGATGAGGATCCCCGGGAATGAGAAACCCTCATGCCCCCAGAGCTACAACAAGAAAGTCCTTCAGGTGCAAATGATGTAGTTGAGGCCCGAAGATGCAGCAATGGCAGGGGGCTTGCATGTCTACTGGTAGTGGTAGTGGAGAAGAAAGTGCGTGGGGTCACTAGTGTGTCAACCACCATGGCTGATGCCGTGGCCATGGCACCACACACTTCAGAGAAGATTTCTTGTCAGGTCCTTCAAGCAGAGCCGGCTTCGTGCTTTGAAGGTTTAAAAATCTACTCAACCCAACTGCACACAACACAGGAAATTCAGAGCCTGGATTCTTGGAAGAAGCAGACCGATTCCTTGTGTCAATTTGTAAGTATTAAATAATGGGGTAGTGTCCCCTGAAGGAATTTTCGTTAATCCTTGAAAGAAGCGGACCAATATAGGCTTCACCAAATCCTTACCCTGAATGGAACTGTCACAACAGACAGATTCCTTCTCCAATTAAAATCTCATCAGCAGAACCACATGTAAAATGCACAGAAAAACAACCACCCAGCAAATGTTTCTTTTTACACTACAGTTAGCAGCAAATTTTTCTGTAACTTGGTGAAATTCTTTAAAACTACCGACAGCGCAAGGACAGCTCCATAAAGAAAACCGCGCTACTTCGGTCATACATTTCAGCTGTTTAGGAGAGACATTCGGACAAAAAAACCTCAAGCCAACTCGAAGGAAAGGGCAGGTCGAAAGGGATGATGCCACTTGCTGCGGAATCAAGGATATAACCTAAGAAGAAGCTGGGAAATGCTTGGAAATCTCTACATTTTTGCATTCTCACCCACTACAACTGCAGAATCTATTGCAAGATGATTCGCGAGCCTAGCCTAGCCTTCCGTCCCAACCGACCCAAGCAACTCACGGCAGGAACCAATTTAAACGATTCAGCACGACAAGGACAGAGGTAACACACAGCTCCAGCCAGGGTTCAAGAGCCTAAGAAATTCAACTCGACAAGTTGAACTACAAAGTCTGCTCCCAAGAACAGACGACGAGGCACAACGTAGACCAGAACTTACAAATTTTCACAGTAAACACCACAAGTCAAGCGCAACAACCCCTGCAATTCCTTTAAAGAAGACTGCGGCAACCCCAGAGTAAGATGTGGAGGAGTAATGCGAGCTACGCCTCATGCAGAAAATTGGTAGAGCGAACGGAATGACTAACGGTGGCGGCAGGCTGGTTTTCAGATTACGAGAGAAATTGGAAAAAAGAAAAGAAAAAAAGAATGGTAGCTAGAAGCCATAAGAATGGATAAATCAAGACTGCCGGTGCACCGAACTTGACACTTAGCTGTATTTTTTTTGGCTTACAAGGTGAAAATCAATACATTGCGTAGCATTCTAACCTGGAGGTTCCCAAGAATAATCTACGTGCACATAAGCAATTGCATATCCTTCCAGCTTTTACAGCAAGTTCTCGAAATGCATCATAAGCTCAGAACCTCCATTTCCAGCCACAGGAAAAGAAGAACATCACAAGTTTGTGTGCACCGGAGAATTTGGAAATCACCGAGAAGAACGTCAAGAGCGAGGTGGGTATGCCATCGAACAATCCTAAATGCTTACATTAGGGTATAAGCTTACCATGCTTTCACGTGGCGCAGGATTGGTTAACGCGAAAATGGCGAAATGGATGAAAACTGATTTCTGGATAGCGTCAGGTTTTCATCCAAGGGGACTCTTGATTTTGCATACCTCAGTCAGACTACGTTCACAACGAATTGCATCAAGAAGCTGCACAGGATATTACCCTTGCACTGACACTCCTCATCAGCTTGGCATGCGTATCTGCCATACCTTGTTGTTATCTGCCATACCTTGCTCATAATATACATGCCTGCAAGAATTTTTAGTTCCCGTGAAATTTCAGCCGTGTTCGACCTGGAATGAGTGTAAGAACTGCGCAATTCCTCAAACCCATACAAAAAATTGCATCAAGAAGCTGCACAGAAGGTAGCATTTCATACCATCCTGATATCACAAGGTATGGCAGATACGGTTGCAGGAATTTGCGGTTGTCAAGAAGTGGCGCTCGAAACTGGAGCCATTATCATCGACATTATAACAGGTGATTTGCATTTATCTTAATATGCTACAAAGTCGGTCCAAGTGTTCTCTTATAGTGCAGTGTACGGTTACATCTGAGCACTAATCGAAATTCGCTTCACTCCTTGAGAAGTCTACAGTATGGTACAATTTCGGAGTCGGTGGCTGTTAAAATTGGATTCCTATATAGGTATGTCCACCTTTCGTGGTTGCTTATCTTATCTACATTAAGGTTGCAGATACTCCCAGTAACACGGCTTTCAATCTGCGGACGTGCCGCTCAAATCCCTCCTCAAATCGGACAATCTCCTCCTTAGAGCCAAAGGCCGGTTGGGGTCTATCCCCAGAACCGGTAACTATTTTGTCAAGAACCGATTGCCAGCCGTCGTTACTATGCCCTCCTGCATACTCCACAAGCAGACCAAGGGGTGCAACCTCGACGAGGAACCGCACCTTTGCCCTCGTGCTCGGGGAAGCCACTTTCATAAACCTACCTCTCTCCTTGGCATCCTGATCTGGTTGACATCCGGCACCATGCCCCCAGTGTATCGCAAAGCGTACTTCTCTCTCACGTATTGTCAAATTAAGTCATCATATTCCGGGTTGTCGAAGGTAGCCCTCATGATTCCCGGAGAGAGATCCTTTCCCTCTTTGATGGAGGTGATTTATTTCACATTTGACCACTTTCCATCGTCCATCAACAGAAACTTGGTTATCTTATTCTACTTTAAGGTTGCAGATACTCCCAGTAACTCGGCTTTCAATCTAGACGTGCCGCTCAAAGCCTCCTCAAATCGGACAATCTCCTCCTTAGAGCCAAAGGCCGCTTGAGTTCTATCCCCAGTACTGGTAACCAATTTGTCGAGAACCGATTGCCAGCCATCGCTACTATGCCCTCCTGCATTCTCCACAAGCAGACCAAGTGGTGCAACCTCAATAAGCAGCCGCAGCTTCGCCTTTGTAGTCGGAGAAATCACATTCATAAACACGCCCCTCTCCTTGGCAATGATCTGGTTGACATCCGGAACCATGCCACCGGTGTAACGCAAAGTATACCTCTCTCTCACATAGTGTCGAATCAGGTCATCATATTCCGGGTTGTCGAAGGTAGCCCTTAGGTTCCCCGGGGAGAAGAGCTTGCCTTCTTTGATGACGGTGGTTTCTTTCACATGTGACCACTTACCATCTTCCATCAACAGAAACTCATGTGTACCGGGAAAACCCTTAATGGCTATGACATAAGTGGTTCGTGGACCGTAAACCCCCATAGCCGCAGCAACCTGGTCACGGCCCGTGACTCCTGTGAGCTTGTCCCCTGGCCAGACACCGAAAATGGTCCCCACCGTGATATTTGCATCTACAACACTGGAGCCATCCAAAGGATCGAATGCAACACTAAATCCATCTGATGGCCCTCCGGAGTCAACAAGCTCAGCTTCCTCCTCCGAACATGCGAACTTGCACACATGGGAGAAATGCAAGGCTTGCAAGAGAACCTGGTTAGCAAGCATGTCTACCTCAAGCTGTTGGTCACCGAATGTGTTCATGCATGCTGTGGCTCCGTAGGACGCTGTGCGGATCTTGAAGGCTATGGTGCGGATGGCCTCCCCCATACATACCAGCAATCTCCCTAACCTTTCATCATGTGCTGTGGCCTTCGCCAAAAACTCCTCCAAGCTGTCTCCGAGTGCCGCTTCAAACCTTGTGGAGGTTTTAGCAATCCTTCTTGATGTCTGCATGATGCTGCACTTCTTGTGTGTCGATCGCACAACGGCAACGTGACCAGTGTAATTGCCTGCAGGCATGTGAGTGCCATACAATGAGCTCGATGGACAACCCCCTAATGCCAAATTTCGATGGCAAACTCCAGCACGACTTCTCTGCGACGCAAGAACTCTAATTTTGACCTGCGAGGCTAAGCTCAAGGAATTTGCCATGGAGCTGCTCCCAGGTGCGTGTACCACAATTGCCACCATATCTTCTTTATATCCCTGCACTGATCGAAATTTGGCTAAATTTTCCTCCAGGAGCAGAGTTTCAGAGCAGAGAGGAAAGCGACGTTGTTAGCCATCTACACTGAGATTTCCTACATAAGAATTTATATAGCTACAGCTACTGTGACTTGTGCAATGATCTTCGGAGAGGTGAACAGTTAGAGAGGCAGCAATATCCAAGGAAGTTACCCAATTCTCAGTACACCGGAATATTGGGGAGAGGAATGGAATCCGTGGGACTTGATTAATCAATGGTTTGTGCACTGATTTCTTTCGAGTATTTATACTCAATGATACTTCTACTACCTCCAAAAATGAATAAATGAAGCTGCCATGACCAATTGCATGACCTGATTTCGGTGGCATGTCACAGTTATTCCGATGTGCTTTGGTAAGCAGCTGATGCCAAAACAACATGTGGATTTATACGGTCCAAAATACTCGTTGGGATACTGATTCTCCTCGCTCCTTGTGAGGTGCAGGAGTTTGGCACAGGAATCAAAGCTAGCTACCTCACCCATTGCTCATCCCATTTTCAAGCTTCTTGCTGTTCATGCGACTTTCTTGCAAACAGTGTTTGATGTTGTGACTTGATCCTCGGTTACTTACTTATATCCAACAAATTCACCTGTTTTGTATTCCAATAGGTTCTGTGTATCGCATATTGAGCGATGCAGAGTCCTATGAGTTCTACAAATATGTCTAGATGGTATTACTTTGCAAGCACAAATTTTGTTGGAATTCGATGAGTCTGAGGTAGCTCAAACTGAAAGGTCTCAAAGTGACCTTAAGCATTCTAGATGAGTAGATGAACAACCACGTGATTGGTGTTCCAATTTCTTGACCTGAAGCGTCAAGAGACTACAAATGTACCAATTTACATTTCAATTAAGAGGCTTGGGGTGAGAGGAAGATCGTCAACTTATGTGACTTCCTTATCTATGATTGAGTGGAGAGCCTTTCTAAAACTTCTTTGTCTATCTTGATTATCCTGTCTATCACAATTTCTAACAATTTTGCTAACACAAATATGATTTCTTATGGATACAGTTATATCAAAGAAAGAGTAAGTTTGTCATCCATGCACTCATGATAAGTTGTCCTCTTTACATTGTGGCCTCTCCAATCCAAAACCTTTCAAGTGTTGTTTGTTGGGGAAAACAACATTTGACTTGCATTCTAACCTTGCTCACTAGATTCAAAAATCTCTCATAGTTTCCACTTGTGCCATGTAAACCTTCTTCGTTGTTCTGGACAATTTTATTAATGTGTTTGCCTTTTGGCAAACCGGTTAATCCTAACGAGTCATATACAAAGTTATGATGTAGCATGCTTATCATATATGTCAACTCTCAAGCTCTTCACCACGTGCTAATAACTTAGATTGTCTATCTCTAGGTGAAGAAATTTATCATTTGCTTTTAAAGTGATCACCAAGCTTGAGTTCCATAACCAATCGCTCATCCAAGTGGAGGGTACTTCCAACAACTCTCTTGTGCTTTTTCTTGGCATATAGAGGACATTTCATCCATATATTTTAATATACATCCATGAGTAGAATGATTATGTCCCATAATGGGCAAGAGCCAATGAATGTCTTGTTGCTATCGCAACATGTCCACAAGGATTTAGGTTACAAGTATAGAGACTTTTATGTACCTATAAATTCTTCAAATGTCAAAAATTTTGAATCAAAACCATAGTTTGATTTGCTATTTTGGACTACCTTACAAGATTAAGCCCAACTTAAGGCATGTGACCATGATGTGTGGGAACCCTTCATCCACATGAAAAAGTGAAATTGAACTTTGTGTGGTCAATTGTCTCCAAGTGTAGTATAAAGACAAATGTGACAGGTTGTCAACCAAATGCTATTCAGTACCATCCTATTCGTGTGGATCCTTCCACAACATAAATTACAAAATATTCAATGGTTTTAAGACTTTGAAGTCTCATGGTCACCCAATTTTGTGTTACACTTACCTCTTTGCGAGATCTAATAGACCGTGAAACATTATACATTACATGCCATGTAGGACACCGTGTAGATTTTCCACCCATGCAATCCTATTTGGTCTCTTAGGCCCTCAAGCTTTAACCTCTACTGTAGTGTGTAAAGTGAGAAGGATAGTCTCGGCCAATGAGAGATTTTAGGTTTCATTGGTCACGGGCCCTCAAGCTCCAGCGTAAAGTGCCCCTGTAACTTACAAGGCCAGCGTGATACCGACATTGCCGATTTTAGGACGAGAATCCATGACTGAGTTAAGGAACGGTCTTAGGGTGGGTTTTGGCATGGCAAACGTGTCCGTCGGATCCACATCGACGGTCTCGATGGCTGTTGCACGGAATTGCAGTCGTCTTCAAAGCTACGCAGAGTGTAGCGCCCTTGCTTAATCCGTGTGCACTCTTTTCGGATCTCCATCATCGTTCGGACCATTTCCCCCTCGTTAGTAATAATACCTCTGGTGCATGCTCTACGGCCGAGGCCAAACCCATTGCATCGTCGGAAGAGCAGACGCTTCTGCTGTAAGTATTCACCTCGTAAGTTTGGGCCACCTGCTGACATTAATATTGTAAGTGACTCGCTGCACGAATTGGTATCGTTTGTGAGAGATGTTATTTAAGAAGGAAAAATCGCTATGTATCTCCTGTCTTTTATATCGTCGTAGTGTCCTAATTTTCACCACTTGCTGACGTCCAGACTGGCCGCACTTTTCAACTTTATAATCTGAAAGTAGCGACTCCATTCGTCGCCATTACAAGATTTCGGGCTGAGACTCGGTCTGTTCTCACTTTCAACACCCATTTATATATGATCCATACTGCTCATGTATGTAATGATCGCAACGAGGTTCTGCTCATAATTTTTTTCTTGCTTGAGCTCTTCTTACAACTCGTTCCGTACACTCTTAGGTCACCAAATGAAGGAGCAACACTGTTGCAGTCATGTCTACCTTTTCCTTAGTACGATCGACATCTCCGTTGCAATGATATTTTAGCATTTTGGTTATTTTTTTCTCTTACCTCGAATTACAACTGGAATATTGATAGAGTTCGTCGCGAAAAACTCATTCTGAAAATTGCCTGGTGGTCTCTGTAAATTCTGTACAAAGCCAATCCCAAGAACTTTTTTCAGATAAATACGGAACTGATAAGTGAACATGCTGGCTGCCAAAAAATTCTTGAATTGTGACCTGTGTATTCCAGCTCGTGTGCGATTCAGAATAAAATCTTTTGGTGCAAGCGTCTCCGCCCTACTTTGAGTCTTCTGATAGCTTATCCTCTAACAATCAATCTGCAGCAGAGTAGGGTGTTGGATATGTGTCTCAATGTCATCTATTTTTATTCCTCTCTCTGGCGTCGATTGAGCATATTTGGTATCAGGATTTCTTTCAAAAGAGGTTCCAAGGAGTCTACTCTGCAATAGGATCTCATGTACTGAAAGAGGTCTACTTAATGATGTAATAGAATGCTGTTACCTTTTAAACTTTGTCGATTGTGGAAGCAAATGTGACAGTATATACGCAGTACTTTTTTTTCTCACTGTTGATTGATCCGATGTTGCAGAAACTGTGGCTGTTGTGAATCTTCCTAAATTTGGAGGAGAAAGAGGTAAAGAATGTCAGAGAAGACAGTGGAGAAATCAGGTATACTGGAGAGGAAGGCTATCATAAAGAATGCCGACATGACTGAAGACATGCAACAAGATGCCATTGAGTGTGCAACTATGGTATGTATGGTTCCTGGTCTCAAGTGGCTATCTTTTGAATGTTCAAAGTGGAATCCGATAGTTTTCTCTCCTTCTGCTTAGTGCCAACCCATACAGCCTGATGTGAGGTAGAGTTCAACTACTCTGATGAATATACTTAAAACACCATCACTCAAAATGTCTCACATACTGTTTCTTATTTCGTGATTGCATAAGGGCATTCCTCCCAGTTCTTGCTGTGTACTCTACATGCGTGCGCCTGCCCATGATGTTGCAGTTTTCCAGTCTGCTTTGATGTAATACCCTCTCAATTGTCTGCAACACAATCAATGTTTTGTATTTTGAAAAATAAACATTTCTCAGAAAACATCAACTTTGCTTAAATATGTAGTTCTGCTGGTAATTGAGGCACTAAAGGGATCATTAAGAACTGATGATTAGATGTCAGCATCTTTTGTGAAGGTCCTTCTACACTTTCCATTTACCTACGAAGTTTTAATGGTTCGATCCTCAATGTGGGAATTGGTGGACTGGAAAATCTGTACAGGCGCTTGACATGTACAATGTTGAGAAAGATATAGCAGCCTACATCAAAAAGGAGTTTGATAAAAAGTACAACCCAACATGGCACTGCATTGTTGGGCGCAACTTTGGTGAGACTCGGTTCCAGACTTTACTTGTCAGCCTTGTTTGAATATTAAGTCCAGTAGACCTTCCAATCAGAGAGCTGCAAGTGTAAATCCTTTTGTACATACTCTGTTTCACAAGACTTTCACGTGAAGGAATGTGAAAGAGTATCTCTCAATAGAAGAAGATAGCTTGAAACCTACACCCTCCAACATGTGTGATTGTAAAAGTAGGTCAATTTTTTGTGGAGTCATACACTAGACTCGCAGAAATCTGCACAAGAAACTCTGAATCTTTGCTGGAACGTTCGACATTCTTACGAGAATTGCCCTTCTATTACGCTTGGTATGTGTTAAGTTTTGAGGACTATGGCAGGAAGGAATTACTTCCGGGTGAGAGGTTTTGTGTATCTTCTGCAACCACAACTGCACCCAACCTGTTCCTTTGACCTTTTAGTATTGGAGGATCCGTCTCCAACTGCTCTTTCAACTGATTCAACTGAATCCGTTTCTGTACCTGCAGGTTCCTATGTGACACATGAGACGAAGCATTTCCTGTATTTCTACCTGGGCCAGGTGGCCGTGCTCCTTTTCAAGTCTGGCTAGGACTGAGCCTAGCTCTTACGACAGGTTCTTTGATTTACAACCTGGGTACGTGTAAATAAAAGACAACTCTATCTGTGCAACATTCAGCTGGCAACATTGGACAGCGATGTAGGTTTGGATGCACAACATATATTGAGCATTATCACAGGTTTTGCAAGGAATAGCAGACAGTGTGACCTTATGGCATTTGAAGAGTTGCAAAGTTACATAACAGCTACAGGGAGATGTGGGATATCCATTGAAGATGAACATTGCTCTGATGGCTCTGATTATGATGACACTCAATGGTACGAAAGTTAGTTTATCAATCTCAGGAAAAATAGTATACCAGCCCTTGAGTACCTTCAGTCTCTGGTCTACTGTGATTGTAGATTGGAAGTGTGCACAAATCTCTACAGATATTCTCTGGGGTTGAGGACTTTTGCAACTCATAGGATCATGGCGAGGAGATGGGACGAGCCGGAAACAAAATATGAACGCATTCATATGATATTCCAAGAATTATTTTTACCCTGCCGATATGACACATGCTTCGCTTGCAGAGATGTCATTTCAGTGGGCATCTTGACACTAATCGTCCAGAAAGTGAAGTTTACTGGAATGAACGGGTTTCTGTAACAACTCTGACTGCTTGTTCTCGTGAGATTTACGAATACATATTAGCACAATCTGCAGACGACTTTCATCCTCTTCCAATTCAGTAGAAGTCTTGCTCATTGATTTTCATGTCAGCATGGTTTAAGGGGAGGGTTGATAGTCTTAGTACACTTAGTGACGGACTTGGGAAGGCAAGCAAGGGAGATTTATGAATTCGTAAGTTCACGTTGAATGATGATTCGAGATGTAGGAATGGTCAGACTCGCGAACAGATAATCATTCCACACCTTCACTCGTAGAATCGGATCCAGTCTTATGTGGAAATATGTGGAAAAAGATGAATGCCAAGGTTAAATTGACTTTGGTAAAATTGTTTAAATGAAACTCCATAGAAAATTCAATCTTCAACAAAACATCTTGTCATGAGGATGATTGCCTACTCATGTATTCCCTTGATTTCCTGAAATCTTTTCACATGTAAGTCAACGTTTATGTCTGTCGAATCAATCGAAAGTAGTGAATGAGCTGAAGCATATTGAGCAGATGATGTCAAATCTTACCTACGAAACCTACGCTTCTTGACCATCCGCGTTCAGTATTCCACTTTCATCTACTCACCATCAGTTTCAATCCCCGGTGAGATCATGTTGCTACTGGAGCTAGTTCTGCGGCGGCCTAGTTTAGCCAGTTATTGCTCAAACACGAGAATACACTCGTTATTTGAGCAAACTCGCGAGCACCTACTCTTCTGATATTTTATGATTCAGGAATTTCACCATGCATTGGGCACTGACTAAAAAATGTTGCAACTGCCACTGTGACGATCCTCCAATCAAAGTACCGAAGAAAACGAGAGACCGCAATGTCATTTATTCTCTCTCTCCCGAGGTGCAGCACTACATTTTGCTGGCTTTCAAGGTTATCCGTGGAACTTTGATTCGTCTTGGCCCTTATCTTTTCGTTCAGTAGCTGCTCTTGTTTCCACTACGTATATTTAAAAGTTCTCTCTAGAGTCTCTGAGTTTGTGTCAGTGGGAACACTATACCATAACCACGAAGGTCTGCAACAGGATCTAAATGTAGTATTCCATCTCTTGAATGATTCACTGCAAAGGTAACGGTCATATTTCTTGACAAGATAACTCCATGGAAACAGAAGCTCAAATTTCTGTCGCCTTTGCCAATCTCGTATATGTTGCATACTTGCTTAATGTGAAGGTTTCAAAGAAATTCTTCATTTAAGTTGCGGTTGCACTTGGTAAAAAATTAGAAAGATCATTCGATTTTTATGTGTAATTTTTTGATATACCAGGCGGACTTTCCACTGTTGTCGCCAAAAGAAGGCGTGACCTGCGTACGGGCTTTCTACGGCACCGAAGACCCCTTATCGGCGCAGAAATGGCTCGCAAACTTTATACACTGGGCTGACCAGCACAACCTCTCCACCATGAACATGCTGAAGTACGCCGTCACTGCATTGTTTGGGGATGCACGTGATTGGTTCCAGGGCTTAGGAGAAGTAGCGACATGGAGGGATTTCTGGTTTCTCTTCCGAGAGAAGTTCCTCCAGGAAACTGCGATTTGGACAGGTACTATTGTATTGGACCTTCTTCAAACAAAAACAAAACAAAAAAAAAAAAAACAGTCTTGCAATCTGTGTTAACATCCTATACATCCATCCAATTAGTCATAACCAACATTTTGTTCATGGTCTTGCGGATTTCTATGACTCTCATTCTACATTTAAAATAGCTAACACGCTGTCCGATGCAGGAACCAGGTGTAACCCATACCGCTTATATTTTAGCGCGACTGTGAAGGATAAGATAAGTCAAGTAGGCATCGGAGGAATGCTTTGGAGCCCCACCGGAGGGTTCAAGTGGCACCTTGTGAGCCAATCCCTTAATCTGGAGGAATTTAAGCAACTGGCAACCTATGAAGCTCTCATCGCCGGCCTGAACGCCGCGTTTAACCTTGGTGTGCGTCACATCATTGCTTGCGGTCAGCCCGAGGATCTCACCAGAATCATTACTGAGGTACACACACATCTCAGGTCCAGTAAATCTTTCAAAATCAGGCGTTCAAACATACAGTCCTCTAACACACAGTTCCGAATCAAGAACATAAGTGTTGCGAGTTCGTGCTTATTCTCCGGGTGCTATAATGCCTAGCACTCTTTGGTCACAATCCAAGTGTCACTCCACCTCGGATGTTGTGTCTACTACTGTGTGAGTAAATTAAACAATTCTGTCCACCAACTCTAGTTATGGAGCCATTTTTGTGTGGCTCTGCTCCACGTAATGCCTTAAGCAGACAAGAACAACATTTATCTTGAATCACGAACTATTGCAACATCCATGCATTAATATCCAATAATAATGATGAGGTTCATATTTCTGCAATGCATCCTTAGCGAGAAATGGTGGAAGTGAGATGTATGCTTCATTGATTTTTGTCCAGTTTCATATTTGAACAAAATTTCTACCTCACTCCACCTGTGTGAGTAAATCGAACAATCACGTCTGGAAACTCTAGTGTATGGAGCGAATTTCTTGACTCTGCTCCTCGTAGTGCTTTAAGCAAACAACAACAGTAGTTATCTTGAATCAAAGAATATTGGAACATTCATGAACCGTCGCTAGTCAGAGATGGCTAGTATTCACCAAATACTATGGAGAGAGTCCTTTTTCTGCTAACCCGTCCTGCAATGCATCTTCAGCAAATAATGGTGGAAGTGATGTCTGCGCAGGTACACGAGTGCTGTCTGATGGACCACCACGCTCCGCACACCAAAACCCTCGACCAGCGGTTCAAACGAGTCCTTCACCTCAACCGGCGATTCCACTCGCTCCAATTCCGGGCGACCAAGAGCTGCCGCAATGCCGTCGCGAGCAACCTCGCCACCCGAGGTCTCAACAGATGGTTAGCGAACAACTGCGAGGCTGGCGACAAGGAGCGGCGAAGAAAAGCTCGCTTCCACGTACATTACAAACAGCACGAGTCCACGCGGCGATGTCGCGAATGGGAGAAGCTCTTCCTCAAGAAATTCCGCTTCGGGAGCATGGCCATGGCCAGGGCCAAGTGCCACTTGGAGGATTGCGCGCCGTTCCCAAACTGCGCTGGGAACTGCGCGGCCGCTCTTCGGCTGAAAGCCGCGTGAATGGCCGTCCCCAAGCGCCACAGTTTGTTTGCAACTGCTGCTGCTGTCTCTTTGGCTCAATGTCACGTGAACTGCTGAACCGCCATAGTGAACGTAACCGTTTGGCGTCTGGTGGCGTTCAAGGACTGGGGACGACGATGATTTATTCTAAACCCTAATCTTCGTTCTCCACCGTCCTTGATCTAAACGGTAGATCTTCATGATCGGAGGGTTTAGAGTAGATGGCGTCCAAAATGGTTATGGTTTGTAATCCTCCTCGGGTATCTTGGCCATTAGAGGACTACACTAATTATCCTAATTAGTGAGGGTGGTACTAATTCCCAAAGCATGCACCATTTGAAATTTTTACAGAGCAACACTTCAAATCATGAGTACGTGCTCATTTATCATAGATTTCAAGGAAATTGGTGCGTGCTTTACAGTGTTTGAAGAGTGATAAAAGAAAATTTTAATGGGGACACATGTTTGTCAATGAATAGTGTCAAGTGCTGTTACTTTCAATGACTAGTGTCAAGTGCTATTACTTTCAATGACTAGTGTCAAGTGCCCGTATTATCAATGAATAATGGCAAGTGCCGGTCCTTCCAATGAATAGTGCTATTATGAATAGTATTTTCAGTGAATAATGTCAAGATGAACAATGATAAAATGTGCTTACTGGAATTAATCATGATTTAAAATACCAGTAGATTAAATCATGATTAATTCCAGTAAGTATATTTTATCATTAAGTAGGCTTGATTGATTTGGTAAGCATGCTTTCTGATTTAATTGGGCTCAATTAGAATTGATCAAGATTAATTTGACCTAACTACATTCAATCACACTTAATTAGTTTAAATGCATATGAAAACTTTGTGAAAGTAGAAGGTATTAACTAAACTATTTTAATATTTAACATACTAGAAATAAATCACTAATTTTAGTTTCATCTTAGAATGACAACATGATTAAATCCAGTAAGTATATTTCATCATTAATGAGGCTTAATTAATTTGGTTAGCATGCTTTCTGATTTAATTGGGCTCAATTAGAATTAATCAAAATTAATTAGACTTATTTCCATTCAATCCCACTTAATTAGTTTAAATGCATATGAAAACTTTGTGAAAGTAGAAGGTATTAACTAAAATATTTTAATATTTAGCATACTAGAAATAAATCACTAATTTTAGTTCCATTTTAGAATGACAACATGATTAAATCCAGTAAGTACATTTTATCATCAATGCGGCTTAATTAATTTGGTAAGCATGCTTTCTCATTTAATTGGGCTCAATTAGAATTAATCAGGATTAATTAGACTTAATTACATTCAATCACACTTAATTAGTTTAAACGCATATGAAAACTTTGTGAAAGTAGAGGGTTGTAACTAAAATATCTTAATATTTAACATACTAGAAATAAATCACTAATTTTAGTTTCATTTTAGAATGACAAAGAACCTTGCAATGGTAAGTCACAAAAATTATAACCTCGGTTCTAATGAGGATTTTGTAATATTTTGACTTCCAAATTAATTACATGCTTTATTGACAGTTTCACTTTGAAAATAAAATCCTAATTAATTGCTTGTTGACTCAATGGAAGTGAACATATATATTGGATTTTGGACCGTGAAGGTGAAGTGCACTCAATGTGAGATTTGTGGATAAGTGGCCTTCAAGAATGCAAGGGCAATGGTTTTTTCAAAGTCGGGCGGGAAGGCAATAGTTTTCGGTCGGGTCCTGAAAATCTGGATTTTTTGAACGGGCGGCCGCCCCTGCCCGAATCTACTCCCCCTATAAGTTCATGGGGGCACTTTAACGTCCCCCGCCAACTTTGGGTAACCGTCACTACAGGGCAGAGTGTATTTGGACTCGATTTCTTCTAGTGCTTACAGAAATTGCCGCGTGCTTTGAATTGAATCTTCAGTTCCTATTAAAAACCGTATAATCATCACTCGCACCTTTTGTCCCATTAACCTTTTTAGCTTCCTTGACTTTAAAATCAATTTCATTTCATTTTTGATATCTCCAGAGGTGCTAAAATGAGTTTGGCCATGAATGAACCGAAATAGATTGTTCCTCCGAGCATACAACACAAGTGGAAAAAAATTGTTTATTTGGCATGCAAAACAACCACTGGAAGCCCAAATTTCAGTGAAAAGTCCCGTTGATTTCGTCCCCAACTCTATTCTCGCAAACACATAATTTTACACTCCAAGAAGTTGCGGAAAGCAAGACGTTGTCGACAGGGAATTTGGTTAAGCAATGTGCCAGTCGATGACATAAAATTACGGAAGGCTGTGTACACTGGGAGCATGATCAATCCTACACCTGATAATCGCTTTTATCTACTATAGACTGCAAAAGACTAAGCCTCTGCTTCCCGTATGTGGACCGACAAATGTTGAGTGCACGTTGGTTGGCAGATTTGAACTGGACGGACTTCTTGCCACGGGTTCTCCGGGCCGAATCTTTTGCAACAACAGCCATGTGCAATGTTGTCTCGCTTCCTGGACAAACGGTCCCCATAGCCTCGACAACCGATTCTAGATGAGGATGTAACTCATGGTCACCACTGATCATGTCGATGTAATGCAAGAATGAGGAGCGAACCCAATTGTTTTCTGCAGCATTCAACTTGAAGTCCTTCAGCTTACTCTCAAGTTTTTGGAAGAACTTCAATGCCGCCGATGTCTGGGTCTCTGATAGCTTCTCATCTGATACATACTCTGTCTTTGACCTGCTTGCCAACTCCATCTGCATGACATACATCACTGGGAGCATTAATGTACGAAGTCGAATTTACAAATTAAATTTGCCAGTATATCATAATTTAATTACCAAGAGAGATAGTTAATCCAGAGCTTTTCAAGATACATACTCGATAACAAGCAATCAAAAAAAGATGATCAGATGTATATTGAAATACAAACAAAACAAACATGAGGCAATAGGCAAATTTATGGTGGCTAGCCATTTGACCAGGGGCCATCCACAACAATCTACATGGAAGAAGCCATTTTCCAAGACATCCCCTCTGACTTCCTCGCATCCCGACAGTGGATCCTTGTCTTGAGTTTCGGCTACAGCTCTATAGATAACGGAAAGACTCCAGAAAACTTCATGTCTCAACTCTTGCTATTGTGGTTGCACGATTTTTTAGCAAGATAAGTGTGCAAAGCAAAAAACTGCGTCTTAGAGACAACAAGTGGCTTACAATTGACACAGCGATGCAAAACTCACCAGCTTCGTATAACGCTTGGTTACTCTGGAAAGTGGAACGTGGAGGGCGTCTTCAAGTTTGCAACGTGGACAGTGGCAAACAAAACCCCAACCCTTTGTACTCAGCTCCCTTCGCTGCTCTAATGGCTGGAAAATATCAAAATAGCTGCGTGTGACTTCGTCACCAGCACGCAAGTCACGAGAGGCAAAGATGAATAATGCCCTGCCCACAAGAATTGGTGATGAACTTGGAAGGCACGAGTGGTTGATGAAGGAAGGTAGCCACCAAAGCCCCCAGTGCTCAACCTGCAAAATACTTGTTCTTTGAGTTGGAATTGTGCATGTACCATATAATCAAGCTATTTACTGGACATACATAGTAAAGAGAGAAAGACACTGAGCACAACATTGGAAATCAAGTATTCCTGTTCTACTTCCCCCACAAAAACTCGCATACTAAAAGCTATTTCTATAAGCTACTACGAGCAACTCTTGTTTGCAGGGCTCCATGCAGAAAAATGCTGACCTTCTGATCTTGCTCTCCTGACCCTGGCAAATTCTTCCAGCCCATAGTGGCATTGCCATTAATTGCATTCAGTTGAATGATGCGGCGGATTCGATTGGCATCCAGAGGCTCTTGTTTCACAGAAACCCCAGCGCTGCTAGCTGAAAGAAGATACTCTGGTGGAGGTGGCAAAGTTCTTTCTCCATCAAATAGCATGGGCAGTTTCTGTAGACTTCTGTTGGAAGAATGAGTACTGTCATAAATTTTACGAAACTGTTCTTGAACCTTCCCACTAACAAATGCCTGTGATATCTCATCCCGTGTTTGATCCAATCCTTGCAGCGGCAGAAACGCTAACGGATTTGAAACAAGTAGCAGTTCTCCGGCCTCCACATCTTTCGTCAATACGAGACCTCGCCCGCGTCCTCTGCCGACATCACTGACAACCACTGGCCCAAGGTAGTCTGCACACACTGGGACTTCCCCTGAATGTTTTCCTTTCAGGTAATAGTTAGACAAGTCATACAGACCCTGGCGACTTTGCTGTATTCCAATGTTGCTTTCATGCATTGCAAGTTGAAGGTCCTTGTCTGATGGAGCTCGAGGGGCAGCTACCTGAATACAACACCAGGTTCAGGTTAATAACAATGACAAAATTCAGGATGCAGAAGATTGAACAGATGTATGTGAATAACAGAGGTTGATATTCTAATTTTGACACTCTTCCTTGGGTTCGCGCTCAGATTCATATGGTCAACTGGCATGTGTTACAGATCACCTGAAGCGGATGCACACCTCAAGTCGATAATAACAACTGGCAATGAAGCCCCAGTGATAATTCATGGAGGACCTTCATTCAGATATAAAACAGAACTCCTCAAAACTACAAATCTCTCCAATTGGTGTAGATCGCTACTATTACTAAGAACTTGAATTCTAAGAAGGTGCAGTTACTAATTTCTAGACAAAGTTTGGAGAAGGCCTTTTCTGAGATGCTTGAGTCACGCAGATAATTTGAATGTCACTCCAACACCCTAGAACAATATTTTCCTAACCATACTAATTGCAGATTGTGTGCACATTGGTCCAGTGCATTAAACATGTGCAAGTGAATTAACATACATAGCACACTTATACTGCAAGAAAAGTTCAGAATGAAGTGGCAAGCGTTCAGGGCACCTGTAAAGTAGATAAAGCGTCCTCATACTGCCCAAGGCCAAGCAACGCCCTTCCTTTCCTGAACAAGCTCTTGAGATGGTTGGGGTCTCGTGACAAAGCATTCTGTGCATCTTCAAGTGCCATCTCATACCGATTGAGACGAATCCAAGCTTCTGCACGGTTGGAATAGCCAAGTAGAACCTCACTAGCACAGACAGAACCATTCAACCTTTGCTCCTCTTTTTCTGCTCGGAAAATACTCTTTGTGTAAAGTTCTGTTGCACCCAGAAAATCTTCCTCAGCAAACAACTGGTTGCCTATCACGCGCAAGTCGTTAGCACTTGCTGACTCCAATGGGTCACATATGGTAGATGCACCTGAACTGCTTTGTGGTGTAGCTTCCTTAGGAAGAACGCTTTCACTTTCAGTTTTAGGTTTGTCTTCAAGGACGTTGGAGGCATCAGCAAGTGCAGAGTCACCAGTTTTGACTTTGCTATACTTGTCAAGAACTGCTGCACCCGGTGCCCAATCACTTGCTCGGGCCCTTGAATCTTCAGACTCCTGGACTGCTAATAAACTGTCACTTCGTTGAAATCGCTTTTTTAAAATAGGTGTTCTCACTTCAGACACCCCTTCAGTCGATTCCAGAGGTGAATCTTTTGGGGAACTTGGCTCACTAGTCTCCTCTATTTGGTCGTGATCCTCGACAGAAATCGAACCCGATCCTGTTGGCACTTCGTCTTCTGCACCCTCGTGTACCTCCTCACTACAATCAGCTGCTGAACCTGAACTCTGGAAGCGTTCTTGATCGAGAAGTTCCGACAACACTTCCTCTCCATTGAGCTCTGATGTATTCTGCGGTGTCTCCACGACACACTCTTTATCTTCATCAAAAACTCTAGTCCCAACAGCATTAGTATCTTCTTTTATCTGCACATCCAAATCTTCAGCTCTATCTTTCTTATCCGTATGCACTCCTTCGTTGGAACCAGCTGACAACCCCTTCGTTTCTGACACACCAGATGTATTTTGTGGTGTCTCCTGCTCTTGTTGCTTATCTTCATCCATACTTGCCGCCATGGAAACATCATCCTCTGGTGCTTGTCCATCCACTTCACTTACAGTGGACTCTTCCATCTTATTGATAGATGAAGCATCATCTTTCAATCCAATAGAATCTGCTTCAGGTGCGGATGACTCATCTGTCTTCGATGTTGCAGCCGCCTGCTCCATGACTGCACTTTCCATCTCAGGTTTCCTAATGCTTGCAACCTCCTCTTCTATGGCCTTCTCTTGTATGGCTTCATTATCCGCCTTAGGTGGAATGGATGTTTCTAATTTGTCCTCAGAAACTTCCTCCACACTTGACCTTGAAGACTCTTCTGTGATCACCTCGGTGTCCACTTTCGATCCCGGGAATGCTTGCCGACAATTGGTGGAAGGATTCTCCTTCAAATCATCCAACGATTCTAGGTTCCTTATTTTGTTCGCAATATCCTGCTGGATAGGAACTTGCTTGCTGAACAAAACCGCCTTCATGGCGGGTTGTTGAAACTTCTCATGGCCCTCACTAATTCCCTCCGATTGCTGCTCAAAGAGATGCAATTTCCTAGAAAAGCTTTCATGTTCCAGGCTTGCAGATTGTGAGTCCCTATGATCGTGATAATATCCTTCATGTCCTACAGATTCATAGATTGTGGCTCCGTTCTCCCCGTTGCTCTCAGGCCTGGAAAGAAAAGCAATATCAACTGGACGCTCCACCAATACACCAACCATCCCATCAGGGAAACGAGTAAGATAAGGATCCCGCACTGCAACCCTTGCACCCTCTGGATAGCAACATTGAGCTTGCGCCATGCTGGCTCTCAGGGGCACCGCGTTAGTCAAAATTAATTTTGTTGCGAGACCAGAGTCTTCTTCCAGCACATTAACCTGATAATAGCAATAGGAAAAAAAACAGTCAGACCTTCTTCTTTCGTACCAATCTATTGAACTACAAATTTGCTCAGTAAGGGTAAGCGGGCCTAAATCGGTTACTTATCTTGAATGGACGCCTATATGTGAGTGGTGCATGGTTAGGCGTGAATCCAAAAAGACATCATGTGTTTCAAAGAGATTGGACTACAAGGTCAAAACTTGTTATTCATTCTATACTCAATAATCAACATAATTGGGGGGTCTGTGATCGAGTTATGGCATAACTCCTTAAACATCACCTTTGCAAATTCACATCAATTTAGGGGAGGCTCCCAATTCCTCTGCGATAGAACCTCTCTTCTCCATCCACATTCGCAGATCAGCCAAACTTAAGAATTCAAACTTCGAGAATCCGATTTCAAGAATTCACAAATTTCCAGGATGCTAGTAAGAAAGAAAGGAAGAAAGATACTAACCACAGAATTGATTTTGAGAGACTTCACGCATAGACAGCCTTCTAAGACATGTCTGCGATGAGTCTTTCCGACTTTCATATCAGCTAGTGACACCGCCTTCAAGTCCTTCCATGGAGATTCCACATAAACAGGGGGAATCGGAGGTGCCTCGCTATCAGGCAACGATGTACCAGGTAACAATCCCCTTTCAAGCATGGATGCATCATGTAGTGCTGCTATGTGAGCTGCGACCAATCCTGCCTTCTCAAAATTCTCTGATGCGTGCACAGTCTCCGCATGCCCTGGTCCCACAAACTTGCTTCCCACAGCAGGAGTCCCTGGTGACGGGTCATTTCCCGCCTTCTTCACTGGACTGCCCGACAATTCCATGTCACACATTATCGATGGCTATTCTCGTCAGGACCAGCTCTTAAGCTCATCAGATCCCACCTCCAAATCCCAAACTACGGTGGATAACACTTGATCGCTTCAATCAGCATTCCATCACCATACAAGAACTGCAAGTACATCCACAGGTATATTAATTAACAACCAAAGGAGCAAGAACGACCTACAAAGATCACTTTTACCAAAACCCGAGTCAATACACATCGTCTTTCACCATATCCATTTCAGCAGAAGCCGAACACATCGATTTTCGCTATAACCATTTTAGCAGAAGCTGGGAACAAATCGTTTTTCACCTAACCTTCGCAAAGACTCCATTTTGCAGTAGACATCACACACCAATGCATCAGGAGCAGTGCTCTTATGCATTAGGCATGATTAAAGCACTGCTCTCAAAATGCGCGATACTGAACAGCCAGCAGGCAGATATCTTAGAAGTCGCCAGACGAAACGGAATAATAACTTCCTTTCATCGCTCAACGCGTTCTGACATCTGTTGTCCCTGGTGGCGTACCAGCACACGGCTTACGAAAAGAGCACGGCCCAGAGCAATAATGAGCTTGAGATTGAAATAATGTGACACGTGACAAAACCTGCGCACGTTCGGTAAATCTCATCTCTTGTCACTATAGGAAGAACATGAGCTACTAGATTGTCTTTACTAGAAACGCTAGACTAGAAATGCTGGATATGTAAGTTATACGTCTCTAGGACGTCTTCATCTGCCTCCCACCTCCATTTGAAAGATAAACATTGCGAGAGAAAGAGTAAGGTTGAACATTACGCTTGATCAAATGTGCGACACTGAATCAAATCTTTTCAACTCCTAGTACAGAGAATCTGGAAAGGATGTTGATCCAAATTTCGGCAAAGAACGTTAGGGGCCAATTAAATGTCATTCTATGCTTCACCCCATGCGAGAGTCCTTTAGTCGCGCAAATACGGCACCAGACTGACAAAGGATGCGAATAAATCTTCAGGTGGCACCCGTAAAGAAATGACGACCTCGAGATCGCCATTCTGCAAGAAACAAGTTCACTACAGAGCTCCACATCATCATCCCCTGTCACCTGATCTCAAAAGATTTCCATCGGACCATGCCATCCAGAGTATGGCATGCAGAGCTCTTCCACATGATTCAAGTCTAAAGAGAGGCGAATTCGAAAGCAAAACTAACTTAAAGCTATGCTCACCGCATTTTCCATCCACAGCATTGTGAAGTCTAATCACCCGGACATGCAACACTAGATAGAGAATGACGGCCACAAGACCGTGACCATAGCTCCAAGAATCTACCACGATCCCGGAGGAAAATCTTGAACGAGACGAAAATTCTACATTCTTAGAACGCAAGGCAATACAACGGGATGTAATCGCTCACCTCAGCGCACGAGGCTCCGGATCTTCCTGGGGTCACTGCTCCAGATCCCTCCCCTCCCTCCCTCCCTCTCTCTCGCTCGCTCACACCATACGCTGGCTAAAATAAGTCAGATTGCTTTGGCTATGCTAGCCTCTTTGCTTCGATTCACGCATCCCGCACCTCGTTAGAAAGCTCTCATTCGCCTCCTGCCGACGACGTGGGGTGTGGATGTGGCAGGCAAGAGCGGCGCCACCATCCAGCCTCGAACTTTTGTATCTAGGTCGCCTCCGTGATTCGGTGAGTCGCTCGCTGCCTCCCGCGGCCGCTGCTGCTCGCTCCTCTTCAAGATCCGCGTGTTCCGCTTTCGCCCCCTCCCATGCGCGTTCCCCGTTCCCAATGCGAGTTCCCACCCCGCTCGATCCTCAGCGTGTGTGTGGATGAACAGATACATACGAGCATGTGGATGTGTGATAGACTGACTGTTGGCCACGTGGCTCTTGGGTTTTTGAATAGTACTCCCTCCGTCCCAAAATGATTGTCCTACCCTTGGAGTTTTCTATTCCAAAATATTTGTAGGACAAACATTTTGGAATAGAAAACTCCAGGGGTAGGACAATCATTTTGAGACAAAGGGAGTAAAATGATTTTCTCTTTGAAGGGTCCTTTATAAACCAAAGGCGATTGAGCGAGGGGGAGTTGTGATATTGGATTTGAGCATACTTCCCATTCGTAGATTATAAAAGCCTTGAAATAGTACACATCCCCCATAGGTTTTCACAATTGATATAGCATTTGGATTGATTTTTTAAGACCCCGAATTAGTTTAGTGTGAGTCATTTGAGATAAATTGTCTATGAAATTGTAGGGGTTCGAGTTTTTATGTTGGATTAAGTAAGCTCGTATGTGATAATCCTCTCTCGCGGTGGTTGTGATTGAGGTTAATTTTTTTGGTTCTATTTCCATGGAAAAAGGCATAATAAATGTTAACCATAACCACCACCACCCTCTATCTCATCAACCCCATTGCTCCGAGTGGTTGTTCATGTGGCAACACTATAGAGCTTCAATTCCAAGGTCTAGAGTGAAAGTTGAGGAAGACAACCACTTTAACACTACAATCCAAAGCTAGCAAAGATAACAATCACTTTAAGTTATTATGAAGTCCAAGACCTAAAAGCGATGACAAATCATGAAATAAAAGACCGTTGACCCCACCATAACCACAACCACAAGGATTTGTACAAACGCGAGTGTGAATTAAAACAAATTGTAGTTGTGTTTGGTGAGTGTGGTTAATGACAACTGCCTATGTATTGCAAACAACCCTTTAGTAAACTAAGGTAGTTACAAAACCAAAGTGCACATCCATTTTTGTAATCTATGTCACATACAGTAGTTTGACAAATGTATTATTTAATATTAAGATTAAACGTTAAAAACATCTACATGCACATTCACTAACAAGACTTTTAGTCGATAACATAACATTATTCATATTTATAGCAATGTTATGTGGGATTGGCAATATTCCACATAAATACTCCATAATCTTCCCCACATTCGATTTGTAGACCATTATGATGAACATGAACCAAACCTTGTAGTTTTACAATTCTTAATGGCCTTGAAACCCTCCCCAGATTAGACTATTAATTTCACATGATCGGATGTGGTTCAAAAATCGGTCTTGTAGTACCTTTACCACTTTGGCACTAATTAAGTTATTTTTGAAAATTTTACTTGTTAGAACCCAAATAATAAATATGGGAAAAACAAGTTTCCTTTAAATCCGGGATTATCAAACTTGAAAATATAACTTTAATTTTCAAATGGTGACTATAAATAGACAAGTTGATAAATGTTCAATGCTAGGTCTTAACAATTCTACTTCCAAAAACACATAGCTAATACAAATTTCCATCGTCTGATCCGAGATGATCCTAAACTATCAGGTGACAGTAGAGAGGTACCCATTTCTAAATGGAGTGGTTGGCGGTTCAATTCCCACTGTGAAATCTTCTCTCTATTTGACAAAAAAACTAACTAGGTAAGTAGGAAGCCAATAATCCATCCATCACAAGGTAGGCAGTAAACCCTACCCCTACATCAAGAGGATTCTTGAGCAGGGTAGGGCCAACAGGCTCAAATTCACATCGGATTGCTTGACATTGGTAATTTATTTATATTTATTTCCATCATCTCAAAAAGTTGGGCATATTTTTCTTATAACTCTCCAAACAAAAAAAACAATTTCATGGACTGAGTTGATCATATCAAATTTCTCATTGACGCTATCAAATTTATAAAATCCATATTATTATACTTCTTACTATGTGACACCAATTTTGTAGAGTTTCTTTGCAACTGTATGGATGTGATCCTTTGATAGTACCCCCAGGGCCGGAGCCCAACCCAAGCTCCCCGAGACCAGTGGCGTCGATGAACATGGTAGTGGATGGATGACAAAGTGAAATGGATGCGTGCGTGTTCCCTGCTCCTTATGGACGTTCCCATGTCGCTGGATGAACTGAACATGGTGGATGACATAACAGAACTGATGAACGAATCACGTTCCTGGTTCCCTGTTCCCTCCATGTGCGTTCCCCAATCCAGGCGGCCGTTCCCGATCCACTAGCCCGACGAGCACGGCGGGAGATCCTGGGCGGATGTGGATGGATGACTGTTCGGTGAGCAAGATGTCACCAAGAATCTGGATGGATGGTTGTATGACGTGGCTCGGCGCGTTCCCATGTTCCCAGTTCCCCTAGGAGAGGCCATGTTTCTTGGAGGGGGAGTCATCGTTTTGGCAAAATCTACATTGATATGTGCAAGTAGGTTGCCCCACATTAATTTATCGACGTTTCACACTATTTTGGGTATTTATTAATATAATAAAAATAGTGATTAAAGGTTCCGCGATGCTCCACCTAGCCATTGATAAAGATATAGAAGTAAAGGCATCGTGATGCTCAACTGAACCATTGACAACGATATATGATTCAAGTACACTCTTGTGTCCCTAACATCATGCATGTGGCAACCAAGGTGCACGTGGTATTAAGGAGGTTTGTAGTGTTAACATGGATACATGATAATAGAGGATTAGTGTAGCATGTGACATTACAGAACAACACAAATTCAACATGATAACAATGATGACAACATGGTGCTTGTGAGCACGTGGTTTGAATTCTTTGGTGGATTAATTGAATGTCAAAACCAGTGACATATGAGAAAGGAATGTGACAACAATGAGGAAGATTTAAACTAAGCACATCCATTCCCTAGGATTTTGGGACTTAAGAAAGGGAGTGACATTATAGAGGGTGACATTACGGAGGTTAGGTGCAATGGGGGAGAATCCCAAATAATATTAGTATGTTTATTTAAATTTTATAATATGTATGTTCATATATTTCATAATTCAAATTTGGATAGTGAGACCATTTATAAATTATTTGTTTGAATATTGACATCTCAAAGCGGGCATTGACAATTATGTAGAATTGAAAAGGTAGGGTGGATTATATTTGTAAGAGTCCATATATATTATATTTTGGCTAATATCAATAGTAGGCTCTATTCAATGAAACTTGGTTCATAATGAATACACATTGGTACGATGTGGATGAACAAAGAAAAATGAGGTTTTTAAGGTTAGAAGCACATTAATCTAGTTTTTTCTTCTCGATGTCAGTTTGCAAATCTCCACCAGCTTCATGGTCATGCCATCTTCAATTTGCTTAGACATTTTGGAACCATCTCATTTTTCACAAGGTTTCTTCTTCGTTTGTGTAGAATTGACATGGTGGCGAGTGAGAGTCTAGAATGTTATGAGGTTGTTGAGGGTTTAGTTTGGAGGGAGGCGATGTTGGCACGAGTGATTAGGGTGTTTAGAATGCTTGATTCAACTTCATTCTTGGAGTGTTATGAGGAAGTTTCAGTTGCTCAAATGTTGTTATTTATTTGTTGTACATGTTGCGAGGGATTAGGACAGCGTTTGAGGAGCTCATTCTTGGTCACGTTGTTCCAGGTCTTTTGTGCAAATGCGGTTGGGGCTTTTGGAGTCAGTTTAGTTATTTTAAGATTTTTTTTTAATACTTTGGAAGCAATTATCATGTACCCTAAACTTTAAACCCAAAACCCTTGCATTTGTCCACAAATATGATGACTTGTGCCCATTGTGATGTGGTTAAATGTATGAATGTACTCATTGGTTTTATTCTTCCCCATGCTATAATTATTTACATGACAAACATCAACAAACAAGAAACTCCACTACAATATCACGAGGAAAAAAGAAATTTGAAGTCATCTTTTTAGTAGAAAGAATGAGTTGCAATTCATTGCATAACTTTGAAATTTATAATTACGTATAAGGTGAAGGAAAGTGTTGGTACGATGCAACATGAGTTGTGAGTTGGGTCCCTACAAAATCCCAATGTGATATTATACTCCAAAAATATCGATACAGTTGTCCTTGTTCTTTCGTTTTCGTCCTTGAAAAGGCAACTAAATGTGTGCATCCCATCCTTTTACAAATCAACTTTATATCAAGGGTTGTTGATTTTTTTCCCCTACATGGTACGGTTGTGGGCAATCTTTCATTTTCGTCCCTAAATGATGACTAGATGTGTGCATTCAAACCCATACAAATTAGGCTTAAAGCAAGGGGGTTGTTGATATTTCCTTAAACACTTACTATTCTCAAAATTCTCATCACATATCCAAATACAAAAGAAGCTCCGACACACTCCACAACGCTCCAATATATTGCATTCTCACCTACAAATTATGACCCATGGTATAGGGTGCCCAACCGACAATGGGTTGGTGTTCAGTCCCATACTACTTTTGTTAATAATAATAAAGGTGGGTAGTGTGATATGCATGGATTAAAAGATTTAATGTTTGATTATGCAATAAATAAAGACTAACTATGTTTTGTTGTACTTAGCATGTGAGCAGAGGGTGTTTGGAGTCATACAACTTCAAAGAAAAAATTGGGTCAGGCAACCCAAGAAAAAATGATGCACGAGGGCTAGACAACCCATGAAGGAATTGTGCACATAAGTTAGACAACTCTTAATCGAAGATCTTTGTATTGGAGTTAGACAACTCCAAATAGGAGATATGAAATAAAGTCAAACAACTCCCAACATATGGATGCTATTCATTGGATCTAGACAAACTCTCAATGGATAGATGAATATGGTTGGAATTAGACAATTCCAACTATAGAAGAATGGATGAATGCATTTAGTTGGGATTAGATAGTTCCAACTGAGAAGAATGGATGAATGAATCAAGTTGGAATGAGATAGTTCCTACTAGAAGAACCCACGCAGAAATACACACTATAGTAACCATTCCACCTAACACCATACAATACAATCCCACATTGGAATGGCCAAAATACCTACATCAATTAGAAAACCAATACACTACCATACTAAGCATACAAAATTCAAACCCCCTAGACACCCCACAAGTACCCCACACGCTAGAAACCAACATACAAGAGATGTATAATATTAAAATGAAATATCACCCACAAAAATATCCCCACCCATCCCTCTGGAAAAAATTGAAATATTCCCCCGCATGGCATGTAGCCTCAAACTACAATCATCCGAACAATAACCACCAAACACAACCCCTACCACTAGAACTCTACAATACACACCCTCTCAAATTCAAGCCCCAACAATGCATATACATAGACGGATCATTTATCCCCCCTGATAAAAATGGCATAGGCAACACAACGGGATCAGGAGTCTACTGTCCCGCCAACAACCTCCAAATTGAGGAGAGACTCCCAGGTCTACAAAACATCCTTAAAGCAAAGCTAAATGCTGTCCAAAATACAAACAAAAAAACGCAAGACTTACACATATTTACAGATAGCCTCAATAGCATATATCTAATACACAACCACATACGACACCCGTCATCCCAACACAACCACCCGGACAAGCTACTCATATCCGCTATAGTCAACCACATAACCTGGTCCACACACAAAATCACAATACATAAAGTTAGAGCACATACATGCATAATAGGTAATGACATTGTGGACCAAGTAGCCAACAACAGAGCCCTACTAGACAAACATACCAACAACCCTAGGATACATACAGTACACACTACACCATATTGGCTCAATGGAGTCCCCACAGACACCCACACGGGCGCTATACGCAATCTACAAACTTACATCAATAAGGAACACAAAAACCAATAACTCATATTAACCCAATCCCAATTCACATACATAGACAAATGATCAAACAACGATCAAATTAACCACAAACTCTCCAATCAATTTTGGAAAAATCCCGGGATCATAGATGCTCAAATTACACAAATTACACAAACTCTAAAACTCCACTATGCCCATTACATGGGTAACCATCGTAAAAAACATCTTTTGGCCTAACTTGTTCCCAAACTCAAATTGCACACTATGCCTCAATAATACCATAGACACATGGCCACACCTACGCTCTACATGCTCAAACCCCCACATAAAAGGCCTACGTATAACACGCCATAATAAAGCAATGCACCAAATTGTAAACACACTACAATCAAATAAACACACGTGATATTATACACTCATAAATGCGGGCAACCAAAACTCTAGACCACAAGGCAATACAGTCCCACAATGGCTACTCAAATGCACATGCCCCGCCTCACCATGCATATGCTTAGCTAGACTTAGACCATATATACTATGTGTCCTAGGCATTCCCACGGATAGCCAACCCCCCCTAGCGCCAACCTTGTCAAATGTCATACAGTTCATTGAATTCACATACTGCCACGACAAATTCCCAAATACAATGCATAGTGAAAAAAACACCAATTACAACCCACTCATACAAACACTTAGAGCAACCGGTTGGCAAGTCAACCCCTCGTCACCATCACAGCAAGTGTTAGAGGAGCTATCGACAAACAACCAATTGAAGACCTAGAAAAACTTAAAATACCCCAAAACGATATCAAAACACTTATGAAACACCTACACCAAATTGCCATTAAATATCTCACATACCTAATATTAAACAAAAGGAAGCTCGAAAACAAACAACCCCCTTTTCATCCCCCATAAATGACAGGTGCAACGTCCGTTCTTAAAAGCTCAAGGAGCCCAGCTCCCGAGAGGAAGGAAGTACCCGTACGGTGATGCTTGGTCAAATATGAACACAGTATGGAGGAACGGGCTCCCATTGACATTGGTGTACCAAAAAAAAACGACGTTACTTTGATTTTATTTATTTATTTCCTACTAGAAGAATGGATGATTGGACCACATTGGAATTAGACAATTCCAACTAAAAGAATAGATGAATATATCAAGTTGGAATTAGATAATTCCAACTAAATAATTATGATCGAGCCAAAATATATGAAAATATCATACAATGAAATGTTCTATGTATATAGATAAGGAAGCTTCAATCTACATTTAGTAAGACTTGAGACTTTTAAAAGTATCTCTTAGATACTATGGATAAAGATGGATAAGACTAGCAATACATTTGGGTATAGGAGAGAGCTTGGGGGAGGAGAGAAGATCATCTTGTTGTTTCTCTCATGTGGTCAGGTGATTTGAGCTCACATCGATCACATTATTGAGTTTAAGTTGTGAAGCTTTTGTAATGTACAAAGTTTGGAAGTCCTCAATACTAGTGTCTCATATGCATTTATGATTGTATTATTCTTGTGTAAATGAGGAACGTGATAGAAATGTGCGTATGCATGTGGCCAACCTTGTATATACAACATGGCTTATGTACACACTTGCTCATGTGTAAGGGCTTTGAAGAAGGTTAACCAAGACTTGACTCCTATTTGACTGAAGATCTAAAATACTACTAGCTACAAGTATTCTATCACATCATTTATGTATTTTGTTTGGATGAAATTGCCAAGTTTATCTATATCAATATTCTTAATGAAAATGCGATTTGTAATTCATGTTTCATATAGGCTAACCTATTTGCCAAGGCAACCTACTTGCACATACCAATGCACCGTTCTTCTACGTATCATAGATCACGTGCACGAGTGGTACGGGTCGGGACAACACGGGTCCAAGCTAGTTCAATACGATTTGAAAGAAGAATGGCTGACATGGATGAATGAGCACATGATATGTGGATGGATGACACATGGATGGATGACCTATTCATGACCTATTGTAATTCATGTTTCATATAGGCTAACCTATTTGCCAAGGCAACCTACTTGCACATACCAATGCACCGTTCTTCTACGTATCATAGATCACGTGCACGAGTGGTACGGGTCGGGACAACACGGGTCCAAGCTAGTTCAATACGATTTGAAAGAAGAATGGCTGACATGGATGAATGAGCACATGATATGTGGATGGATGACACATGGATGGATGAAGTAGTATTGTATATGTTTAGGTCGGAGGTGTACCTATGTAGTTACAATAATAATACGAAGGAATGGATGGGTACCTTGAAGAGGAGGTCGGGGTTGAGGGGTTGAGAAGGCATCCAGGATTCCAGCCACGGAGATGGATTACAATTGAAGTTGCATGTAATAATGAAAACTTGTCTAGCATACAAGTTTCAATGGCCGCTTTTTTATCATCATGGAGCCGTGCCGTGATTTGTTGACCATATTATGGGGTGTTTAGCTTTATCCGCCCTTTACAAAAGCATAATAATGAAAGAAAGCCCAAAGGAAATTATGATGATGGGCCGGAGGACTTGTGGTTTGTGGATTAATTTAGGCCGGACACCTTTATGAGAGCATAAAATGGATGAATCGTAGTTCTTTATATATCATCGAAATCGTCTCAAGTAGCAGAATTCGAGAAGGGATTCGGCAGTGCTCTTCCTCATGCTGCCATTGACAAATTACAATCCGACTTGATTTTTTTCATGGGTGCTCCTAAGTTTAGATAACCACACAAGCCTATAAACCACGCTCTTCAAGGCAAACATGATCAAATGTTGCACTAAATGGTCCTTTAAGTAGCTGTTTGGACATATGTTCATGGGCCATGACTTTTCCCCTACTTTCTCCTAGATTTCAATTAATGCAGATGTGCCTAATCTTCAGAAATGTAGGGCTTTATAGTACAAAACCTTGGGGTGGGGGTTTTGGGGGGGAAAACCTCATTACTTCTTCTTTTGTCCCCTCTACGAACTTGATAAATATGGAATCATGTCTTGTCCACAAGAATTGTTAACACACGGTGTTGTTTTTGCATCATCACCACATGTAGCATGTCCACACCTGCTCGTGGAGGGACTAGTGGACACCTCCCGCCAGCATGGGGCCACTTTACATAAGCTTTTCACTAGCAATAACGACTGGATGTAATGGACGACCATTGCCCACACTTACTGGCGGCAATGAATGGAGTTCGTCCGTTCAATGCTGCCCACCACTAGTCTGTGTGGGCGGCCTAATAATCAGTCATTACTTGAAGTGATCAACAGTGCAATCGACTGCTCAAGATAACAATTGATACGATTGGCAACTACTACCACCAACAATTGACTACGTAAGGTCAACTACTCACATTAGCAATTCCTTAATATGTTGCTTGTATTAGCAGTTGACACACTTGTCAACTACTCTTGGGGAGGTCACTAGCGAAAATTGTAGAAATAACGTGCGGTAAAAAATAAGGTCTAATATAATCATTGTGGATAAATTTTGCAAAAAACGTACGTATAATATAGGGGGTTTTAAAAAAGTGAAACATGTTTACATGGTAAAAAACCATCACATGTAATGGCCTTTTTTTTAATCTAGCCAGTACATATAAAATAGTGTGGAAACAATTATTAGGGGTGGCTGGTCTAGGGTAGGGTTTGTGCTAGTGGATGAAAATGGGTAATTTTCTATTGAAAAAACTTGGATGGATGACTTCGCAAGCTAGTTGGCTTAAACGTTACTGAACCAACATATCCAATGTGGAGTTAATGTCCTCTACCTACATGTCGGGAGGGAAAATTTCAGCGCGTTGTTTGAATTGCAATCTTCTTTCCAATTTTCTTTGGTAGCATAAGTAAAATAAGGTATTTTAAAATGAATCCCCCAAGAATTTATAATAATTGATAGGGTGTACTAAAATACAAGCATTTAAATTTATTTTGAAAAATAACATACCTTATAATCTTTTCTACAAGGTAAATAGCCCCCGATAAATAAGTCATGAGCGCATGTGTATGCATTAATATAAGAGGGAGTGACCTCCCCGAACAACTACTTGTGTGAGCATTTGTCTAAGGAGCTTACTACTTGTGTAAGCAATCAACTAGGGAGCAAACTGCTTAATTGAGCAGTCCAAAGTCGACATATTAATTGACGAATTGTGCGAACGATTGACTATGGAGCCAACTGCTTATGTGAGCATTAAAAATGTGCAAAAAAGGGTGGTTGGCCAACAATTTCTTGTATTATTAAAAATGTTGTATTATAAGAAAGTTATGTCTAGTATGGAAACCCCCATGATGAAGTTAAAAAACCAAAGCTCCTTACAATCCTTGATCTCTTTTTGCCATAAATTTATGGGCTTATCCCACCCCACAAAGCTCATCTCCAATGGACTTTTCGTGATGTCCAATGAAAAACATTCCTTAGCGTTTGTGTCACACAAGACATCTAGTGTAGGCAAAAAAAATAACTTGGTTGTCGCCTCCGAGGGGTTTGTTGTCATCTGCATTGTCCCGAAGTTGATGTGCAAGTTCACCAACCATATAACACTCAAACACCTTGGTGTAAGGTACCTCTAGATCCCGCTATCTCCTATTGTAGATGTAAAACACCTCAGGTGTCACCCAAAACTTCTCCTTCTTCAAATTTTCCTCCAGAACATTCGCATACCAAAATGACTGAACATCCTCACCCATATGTGTTGCACTCCAATCATCACACTATCATCCCATTCCCAATTGAGCATAATGTTGTATGTGGGCAGATCATTGTCCTACACATCTCCTTTATGCAAAACCTCCATGATCCATAGCAAAGCCTAAGCCAACTTTACCATGTTCAACCATAAACATTTAACATGGAGGTGTTTTTCATAGTCAGTCACAATCATATGAAGAAAATTAGCATTTGAGCATTACACTCTATCATGGGTATACAATATTCACATGATTCCCCCGTTTCACCACATTGTATAGCTTGTGTTTGTAACAATGTTGACCAACCAAAACTTGATGAAGCTATAATGATTTCCTGGGCAAGCCAATGCTTTGGTACTTGCTTGGATCTTAGTTGTCCGTTGATTGGTAGACTTTGGAAACCTTCAGCCCATGTAAGTCCTAGTTTATGATAAAAGGTTAGAGGTTTTAGATTGCACACCACAAATAAAGCAAAAGGAAGCAACCATTGAGTAACACGCAACCATCAAAGTAACAAGCAATCTCCAAGCCACCACCGAGTTAGCAAGCAACCATAGCCAATGACCTTGTAAAATATATGAAGGTGATAAAATTGTCGCGCATGGGAGGGGGGAGGTGGCCCAGAACCACTAGGAACAAACAAGGCCTTTCTTATTGACTGCTTTGGAGCAGCCGAATGGGAAGTCGACTGCCCATTAGGAGTCGACTAGTTTTGGCATCAACTGCTGTGAAGCGGTTTTGTTTCCCCATCAATTCCAAACCATTAATCAACTACTCGTGTGTAGTTGACATTACAATTGCCTTGGTTGTTGATCAAAGGGGTTGATCCCTCCTTGACGTGACGATATTGAGTCCAATGTCATGTTGTTGTCACAATACATGATGTGAAATTTGTGTGCGTTTGGTTCCAACTCTCAAAGAACAGTTACCCCTTGAGTGTACTCTGATGTACAACGAAGAGGTCACCTCATAACATTACTCAACTGATGGAGTTGTGTTCATGTACCCTAACTTCAAATTCCATATGAAAAGGTCCAAGATGACCCTAAACTACCAGGTGATAGTGAAGAGGTACCCACTTATGAATGGAGCGGTTGGTGATTCGATTCCTGTTGTGAAATCTTTTCTTTACTTGACGGGGGGGGGGGGGGGGGGGGAAAAAAAAAAAAAAAAAAAAAAACTAAGTAAGTAGGAAGCCAAGAGCCCACCCACTGCAAGGTGGGTAGTAAACCCCACCTTGCACCAAGAGGATTCTTGAGCAGGGCATGACCAACATGTTCAAATTCACATCAGATTGCCTGACGTTGGTTATTTATTTATTTATTCAATACGAAACAATGAAATTCCGATATCCAAAGTCTTTTATTTTTGAATCTACTGTTGAGTCCATGAACGCAACTCATCATATGAGTAATGCTACGCTCCCTCACAAATCTCGATCATGACTAAACAATCTAAACAATTATGCAACAGATCTTCACTCCCTCTGCTTTTAAAAGTTGACCATATCTTCTTGAGTCATGTTTTGTCATGTCTTACATGGACTTTTGTTTACCCTTCCCCACGAGCTCCCAAGAGAACCAGTTCTGCTGCAAAGAGTGTTGCAAACCCTTCACCTTGACGAAAAACGTATAACAATGAGGTTTCCTCCCTCACAAATCTTGATTATGAAAATAACAGTCTACGTAGAGACATTTTCCCAATAGATCACCTTCACTCTTTTTAGTACTTTAGCAGGTGATCATATACTTTACTGGGGAGAATTGTTCAAGCCCATCACTCATTTGTAAAGTGCACTCTCATTCACTCTGATTCTCCTAAATGGAACCTTGTGTCGTAGCTTGTCGTTTTTGCTGGGCCATTTTCTCGACCCTTGCCCACGAGCTCCTGAGGTGATCAACATAGAGGTGGTTCCATAGTGAAAAGTGTTCACCTTGGCACAAAGTTTACAGCAATTAGGGCCACTTCACACACGAGACTGAGGGCCCTTGACTACTACACTTCAAGCACTCTCATGCGTGGAAAAGGCGGAGCCGGTCCAAGTTCGCTACTTCACACTACACTTGCGGGACCAACAAAGTATGTGAATGCAAGATGGATGAAAAGTCTACATGGATTCTTGCATGGCATCAAATGGATCATGTTTCACGATCGCTTGGACTATTTTCAAAAACCACCTCTTGGAGGTAGGCCTAACACAAAACCGGGAGACCATGGCACTCTGAACGCTCACAACTGTTGATTTATTCTATTTTATCATGCGTGAGGACCCACATGGATGGAAATTCATTGAAAGAGCATTTAGTCGAGGGCCCGGTCATATATGGCTTCACATTCCACTTGAGAATCCATGACCACACTACCTCATTTTGGAGGCAACCTCGCATGGCCTTTGGACACTTTCTTTTGGGCTCCCACAATTTCATGGTCACGGCTCTTGACTCGTGTGTGAAGTGGTCCTTAGGTCTCCTCTGCCGACCGTCTTGTATCATTTTTTATATACCACTCAGGTATCTATAATGAGGATTTCACAAATTTTTGATACTAATAGGGTATGGGAATTTGATTATATATATATATATATATATGATATTATTTGGGTCTATGTATCAAGCAAAAACTTTTGTACCTAGGCAAATTCGACCCAATATCAATACAATTTATAATGGTGTTGATACAAAGATTCTCTCACCTTGATATACCCTTCAAATATGAATATTTGATTGGTATTGCAATTCCAATATCCACGGGTAGGTTCTTCGACACCATTACTGATGTTGAATGTTGATACCATGCGTTCACATGTATACCATACCAACATCGGTCTCCTCCTTCAGAAACGATCTAACACACTTTGCAACATAGCTCACCACCTTCACTCTAAACACCTCAAAAATTGACCATATCTTCGACCGGGGGTGTGTTCGAATCCAACAACCGTTCGAGGAACTCGCTTCGGTTCACCACGACGCTCCCTTGGAACCCCGGGTCAGTGTTTTCGCCGTTTTCGCCGAGCCGATTCTCGCCCGGGAGCTCCCGAGGCGGTCGCCAAGAGAGGCGGCTTTGCCAACTCTTCTCCTTCACCTTCCGGATCGGACGAAGCTCCGATGCGACGCGTGCCCAACAACAACAACAACACGACACGCGCTCGGCTCAAAAGTTGACCATATCTTCGACCGGGGATATGTTCAAATCCAACAACCGCTTGAGGAACGCACTTTGGTTCACGGTGATGCTCCCTTGGAACCTCGGGTCGTTCTTCCCGTTTTTGCCGGGCCCCTTCTTCACGCGCGCCCGGGAGCTCCCAAGGTGGTCGACGGAGAGGCGGTTGCGGCGCGAGAAGTGTTGCAAGCCCTTCACCTTCGCGTTGGAGAGGCCCCGGTACATGCCCAACAACGAGTTCGGCTCATAGCACGAGCGGAGGAGGCTACATGCGTGCGACTCCGTGTGCCCGCCGCGGGGCGTCATCGTGTTGTTCGTGTTGTTGTTGCTCATGTACGACTCGGGTGACGATTTGTCGCCGCAACTCATGTCCCCCCACACACTCGGCACGGCCCGGGCGGAGTCCCGGTAGAACCGTTGGTGGTGGTTATTCTCCGACGGCGGACCGAACACGGACGAGCCGCTCTCACTCATCGACGGCACACATCTCGAGGCCGCCGAGAGGGACGACTCACCCGAGTCGTTTTGCGGAGCTTGGTCCTTTTAGAGATGCACCAACAAATAGAATTGTCAATACAATGTAGAGCGTAAACCGTAAAAGAAAGTCATCCCTCACCCACAAGGTAAGGGCCATTGCCACTTCCAACACTCGTGTGAGTGATCTAGCAAATAGCTAGGGAGGGAAGGGGAAGTCCTTTTGCTTTGTTTAGGAGTAACATAGCTTTGAGAGAGGGTTTGGTTGTGTTTGGGGAGCACACAAATGGTGAGAGGAGTCAAAAAATGCATGTGCACATAGGTGGTAAAGAAAATAAGAAGGTTTTTAGTTATATAAAGATGAAACATGTCGGTGTCAAATACTCAATGAAGTCCCTCCAAGATTTCCCAGTTACACACTAACGAGGGACCATTATGGCATTTTGATCTCGATTCATCGCCACACGGTTGACCTTAATGGATGGTTTGAACATTAGATGGGGTGACAACCACGATGACGATAACAACAACATCGAAGAGTGATGACTCCAATGTTGCCATTGGCATAAATTTATGATGTTGATTCATCTTCAATGTGCTCTAAGTTTATATGTAATCATGAAATGGTGCATTGTGAGAATTAGCAGGTCATCTAAGACCATTGCCTCCTTTCAAAGTTGAGCATCTTGAATGACCATGGACAAGTTGACTTGCACATGTCTCCTCCAATGGCAAGCCCCCACATTCCCACATGGTTGGTTAAGAATACATAGTTTACTTAGATACCCCGACTTTGACTGGGTAGATCACATGTTGTAGGGTGCTAGGAAACCAAATGTTGGGAAGGTCACCTATCCGAGAATCATTTCAATACCAGTCGCAAGGTGTAGATGAGCCCAACAAAACAACCTATTGGGTTTGATGCTCATTGGAAGGAAGCCAAAGAAGAGAGATTTGGGGCAAGTTTCACACACGTGAATATGGACCATACACACCAAGGGGTGGCTTAAACACATATCCCCATAAAAGGTATGAGGTTAAGCCACATGAAGTCATAATTGTGCTTGGATGGGTGACTTTCCTAACACTTGATTTTCTAGTGCATCCACCACTATGGCCAACCCTTATCAGAATGACAATATTTGAATGAATCGTTTATATTCAAACAACCATGTGAGAACCTTGGGACTTGCCCTTGGAGGAGACGGGTGCAAACCAGTTTGTCCGAACCTATACAAAGTGTCCACCTTTGAAAGGAGGCAACAATTTTTTAGGCCTATATAATTCATGTCGGGATTACAACATGAAGATAGACAAACTCAAGAGACCCTCCATCCGGCCGGGAGATGCATCAAGTTATGCTACCACAGTGAACTAAATAGAGGTCTATCAATTTGTCATAACATCCAAACTCAATTCAGTACCACCTTAAGTTCAAAATTCACTGTCATATGCTTAAACATGTATGATACATTGCAAGTGTGCAAGAAGGAAAAATCCTAAAAGGGTTAAGCTGTAGTAGATAGAGGAAAACATACACAGTAAGGGTGGAGATTCTCTCACTTCAATCGTCGCGACATATGTAAAGCAAGGAAATGATATTATCGGTGACTTGTGTATGTGTTCTATCATCAGTGCTATGTACACTACTTATGTGTCCCACGCTAATATATTGACATTCCACACTATTTCGAATATGTACTATCACAATAATTAAATAAGAATGGTTGTTTTACCGTGGTTGGTATATGGATGAATAAAGCAAAGATATTTGAATTTGACCCAAGGTAATTTGCATGGGTAAAGGAGAATCTATTATCACATAAGCAACCTAATTGCACATATCAATATAGTTTGGGTAACTAACTGCCAGTTCAAGGGGTCCCAAGTCCTCAAGTCTCAAGTTCCACTCGTGTTACCAAGTCCTAACATTGGAAGCAAAGTCTCAATTTTTGAGACTCAAGAAACCATTGAAGTATAGTTTATATCCATTAAAGTCAAATCTTAATTATTTTATGAAAAACATTTTAGGACTTGTGTTTAGAGTTGGGTCTAGCTTGGGACCTAGGACTTGGGACCCCGTGTGAAGTGGTAAGTCCCAACTTCCATGCTCTCAACAGCTGAGATTACACGGATTGACCTCAAGTGAACTAGGACTAAGGACTTGGGACCCCGTGTGAAGTGGTAAGTCCCAATTTCCATGCTCTCAATGGATGATAACACGGATTGACCTCAAGTGAACTAAGACTAAGGACTTGCGACCCCGTGTGAAGTGGTAAGTCACAACTTCCATGCTCTCAACGCCCAAGATTACATGGATTGACTTCAAATGAACTAGAACTTACGACTTGGGACCCCGTGTGAAGTGGTAAGTCCCAACTTCCATGCTCTCAACGGTTGAGATTACACGAATTGACCTCAAGTGAACTAGAACTTAGGACTTGGGACCCATGTGAAGTGACAAGTCTCAACTTCCATCCTCTCAACAGCTAAGATTACACGGATTGACCTCGAATGAACTAGAACTTAGGCCCAGGGACCCTTGTGTAATGGTACGTCCCAACTTTCATGCTCTCAATGGCTGAGATTACAAGGATTGACCTCAAGTGAACTAGGACTTAAGACTTGGGACTCGGTGTGGACCGGCCCTAAGGACAAGACATGCTCCTCATTTTTGTACCTGAAAGGCTCCAAATACGCTCAAGCCCGGGGTGGCGGTGGTGGTGGGCTCCTTTGCGGCGAAATCTTTGCTTGAGAAATCCTTGGAGAAGTATTTCTCGATGCCTTTCAACTCCGACGGCCACTTATCCGACGAGGAGGCGGGCGGATTGCGGGCGATGCGCCCCCGCTTCGTCCGGGACGAGGGGGGAGGGCTGGGCAGGACCGAGTTCGTGGGCAGCTCGACCTCGATGTTTTGTTCCCCTAGCTTCGCTCGGAGCATCTGGTTTTCTTCCTTCAGTTGTGCGATTTCTTTTTGCAACTTCAACACGATCTGGTGACACAAATATCCACGTCCACCGTCAAAAGTTGCACAAATCCGTACGTCGATGGTGCATCACATCCTAGTTCACCAATTGACGAACACGTCGTTACAAGGATCACGGGTTGTTGTCACTGGTTTTTGTTGTCAGGTTGTAGATTTTAAGGTAGCGGTGCCAATTTCCGTCCAAATTTCAGATGTGCCTAGTTGGGATGCTGAAACTATTTTTTTTATAAATTTTGAGCGCTCCGCAAAGCTGGTGCAAGAGCAACTATGAAAAAATCAAAATTTTCCAGCATGTCTATGATTTCCTACAAATTTTTAAAGGAAACTTTGTAGAGTGACCAACACTCGCACATAGGGTACGTGGTATATCCACAGGCTGGATTTCTAAAACCGACTGCTGGCAGCCAATGAAATGTTGGCAGCGCTGTGAACGGTAAAAGCACCTTGATAGGTGCTTCCGACCCTAGGGGTCGACTTTAGGACCCACAAGGAAATTGGCACCCCTACCTTAGTTGTTGAAATGTATTGCGTGGTTAGATTTGGATGCCTGAAACCTATCTCGTAGTGGTGAAGAACCAGTGATGAGGACTTGTCATCTTTCTAGTGTGTTAGCTTTGTTCCATTTGGGGTCGTCGGGGTGGGGATACCGATAAATTTCAAAAATTAAATAGCAAGAATCAATAAGAGCAAGGGGCAATGAGGGGGTATGGAAGCATGATACAAGGCCAAGAGAATTGGATTAGGACACTATTATGCCATGCACACATTCGAGACACATTCCTTGGACAATCAAGGTTGTCAATATATTGTTTCATGTGCTTAGGTTCAATACTTGCATGCCAACAATTTTCTCAGGTTTTTGGGTCACTTTTGCTTGTCTTCACTTTTTCCTTGAAACACATAATTGTATTCATTTAACTTACTTGAACACAATGTATATCAAGTCAAAGGGAGACCCAAGGAATGCAATTGGTAGGAAGGAAGTTGAAGAGAAGATGAGAAAATTACAAATGGAGGAGAGGAGAGGAAGGATGGGATGGAGGGAGCGAGGAAGTGACCTGGAAGGCCTAATTTGCATTTTATTATTATTGATATTTTAATTTTGTGAAACTATATGTAGTCATACTTCCAATCATTTGGCACCCTCAACATAGTTTCTTTCCGTACAAATTTATGGGATATTGATAACAGGGGATCCACTAATGGAATAAGTAGAGGTGAAATGAAAGTTACCTTGTCACGAGAATCCAAATTAATTGAAGGAGCATTCACAATGTTATTGGCACATGTTGCATAATGCAAAGTGCTAAGGGTCTCATCTACCGCCGAGGATGCGGGGGACACGCAAGCAATCATAAGAGCAAGGCTCTTCCCACCAAGGCTTTCCATCAACAATTTTGTCAACATACTTTCCCTGCAATTTGGAAGTTGTGACTTAGTATAAAAAACTTTTCAAATTAAGTGGAACATTTTTTGTTTATATATGTTATTTTGGCATATATGACCTACACAACATGCCACATCAAGGACTGATACTACAACAACATTTTATTATCCCAAGGGTGACACTTGTAAAACATATTTATCCTTTAGAACAACTACAAGTTTGAGACTTTTAGAGAGACAAGTGAGTGAATGATTGAAGGCTACATGTCACCACAAAGAATTGACCCTCAAAGTCATGGGTCTAACCATAAAGCCCAACTATATACCTCTCATCTAGGGAGCTTCAACACATTCCAATATGCTAAAGAACAATTTACACTAGATCTTGAGGGCCTTAGCGACTGAGAAAGTTCAACTAAATGAAAAACCCACATGAAATCCTACATGCCATGAAATGGATAATATATCATGATGCACCTCAAAGAATTTGGTATAAGGTAACAAAAACTTGATGCCCTTCAAAATTTCAAAATCCTTGATTAATTGGGTGGAAGGGCCCCACACTAATAAGATGATAAGGAAATAGCATATGATTGGGATTCTTCTTGCACAACTCTTTTCAATGCACTTGAATGTTGTGACCACACAAAATATCAATTTCAAGGGCCCCTCACAATTTCATGGTCACAGCCTTTGGCCGTATTGTAAAGTGGCCATTAGGGTTAGTTCACATGGGGTTCTAAGTTCCAAGTCTCAATTCACTTGAGGTCAATCCATGCAATCTCAGTTGTTAAGAGCATGGAAGTTGAAACTCACCACTTCATGCAAGGTTACGAGACCTAAGACCCAAGTATGACGTGGATGCTTACATGGCAACACTTTTTGAAAGTGAAGCTCGGGATTCATGTCGAGAGTTGGGTCAAGCAAAAATCCAATTCCAACTCGCAACACAAGTTTCGAGAATTTTTGCATAAGGTTATCAAGATCCAACAAACTAGATATAAACCATATCTTACGAGGCTTTTGAGGCTTAGAAGTTGGCCCCGGGCTAGATTACATCTTCATTCGGCTGGGCCCTACCCCTCCCACGCCTATTTCATTGCTTGGTCTTCCTGCCCGCTTCTTCATGGGAACTCTTTCTCGTTGGGAACCAATGTGACAAAACCCGGTCACTTACGTCATTAAGCTCCTTTGGCATGTGAAGGAACTCCATCAATTAACTTGGGAATAATGAAAGTGATGTTAACTTGAATATTTGTAATTTTGACCGAGTATTGTCATATTGGTTCCCAACGAGGAAGAAGTTCCACGCAGGTGTGGGCAGGAAGACCAGGCAGTGAAGGAGGCGTGGGAGGGGCGGGGCCCAGCCGAATGAAGATGTGATCTAGCCAGGGGCCAAAAGTTGGGACCTTGCCTCCATGTTGGGACTTGTTGACATAAGTGGAATGTGGGAACTCATGTGAACGAGCCCTCTCATTCTCCTATATTTGTTTTGCAATTTTACAGGTGCCAATAGTATGTTACTCTTGACATGTTATATGGATTTTCTTTGAGTCACTCTGAGCATGGAGTGTCTGACAACTGGGGTTGGAGATGAAAATAGCTCTTGTTGATTTGAAAGGTGGAAATATTTTCAAAATCGCGCCATCTTTGGAATTTGAAATCATGGGATTGTTATGGAAAGCTAAAAAAATTCATGAAATTTGTCCCTCCAAAAGAAGAGCTTGCAACTTGCTATACTTTGGTGTGAAGATATTATACCTGTATGGTACCACGTCACCCTTCTTGCCTTCGCTCAAACAAGATATGACCTATGCACAACTACCACTTACCATGTCAAAATTCACTAGAAAATGCCATGTTTTTGGATCACATTCATGTATGATAAGAATAAGCCTTTGAATAAGCCTCTCATATTAAGTGCGTTCTTAGCATTGAAAGAATTTCCTTCTTTAAAACTTCAACATGTTTTTCAAATTGGTATAAAAAGTCCCACATCTTGAAATTCGTCTTTGCTACACAACATCATTTAGTGTGGTGTGGTAGCTAGATTTTCCCTTTAAATCTTACTAAAAATGTTGTATGCAATCCCATGTTATAATTGGCCATCATCTACAACATAGTTGCAAGGTACTCAACCTACAATTGCAGCCCGTGTGATATGCTTTGAAAATAGAGAGAGCACAATTTCGATGTGGTTGGTAGGTCCACGAAGCTTGCAAGGCATGCTTAAAATAATTCTATGTAGGGTAAACATGAACAAAATTCTCGAAATATTTTGTTCTTGATGTGTGGGCTTCATTTTATTTTTATTTTTATGGGATTATCCCATTTGAGTTGATAGTTTTGTGCCAAAGTGATTGTTTGGTGAAGGATATGATAAATTTGTAAACAACATCAGCTTTTGCAACACATCAATTATAAATATTTGGATCCTTTATAGCTTTGTGTACAATGCCAAACAATGCATTCTTTGGTGCCTTGGAGTCACCTTTGAATTGCCAACGCACAATGTTATATGAAATTGGGTATTTTATTAATAACCACAACAAGTGGTTGAGTGGAGAGTTGTTTGTGACGATTTTCTGTACTCTTATTGTTATTACTTCAATACTTTTCCCATGACCTATAATTTTGCTATATAGAGCTACAAAATACATTTGACATATATATACACTCAAAATGATTGTTGATTGCTTTGTACTTACAAACATAATCCTCAAGGAAGGGAAGGGGGGGGGGGGTTGTCACATTGAGCAATCATTTTTCAATAGAGTATAAAACATCCAAAATATGGGTGAACAAACTTTGACACTTGTTCAAGCTCATAAGGAGGGTGTTCTTATGTGATGGCTTACTTTTCCAAGAGTAAAGAGCGAGCGATTGATGCTCCCGGTCTCTTTCAACATCTCACCCGAGCTTTTGCTTTTCTTAAGTCGTTCGCTTCCAGCCAAATCCACAAAGAGCATGCGTCCATACCTAAGGAGATTGTGAAAACATATACATGTTCAAACACTCTTGGTAGATCATCTACTCTAAATATGATATTAAGTGTCGCTGACTCTAATCATCTTGCTCAACACTAATTGTAAACCACGGTATAGTGTCACCAACACTAAATGTTCACCCAACATTATTTGTCATTTCTTATAATTTTTTTGAGGGATTATAGATTTACAATGTTGCAATTACTGTCACTTACCAATTGATTTTTCATCCAAAATTCAATCATCCATAAAAAATATTTCATCACAAGTTGCTGACAAGAGAAAGTAGGGTTTTGGCCACTGGATGAACTCATCCATCATCTGTGACACTGTGGTATCATATTTAGTGTACTACCGTAGAGGGCTCCCTATTTCAGCTTTACATGTGTTGGAACGTAGACGTGGGACACAAATGGGTTTTGGCGAACGTGAGCATGACATGTGGCAAAACTTGAGGGGAAAATAATTATTCGTGTCGGAATAGAGAACCCTCTACGGTATACATTGTACGCCGCAAACTCATGTACAAATTTAACATAAAACTGACATGGTTCATGAGAAATTTAACACAAACCAATACAAAGAGGAAGTGAAAATCATGTTCCTATGTGAGAGCAATGATTTAAAATTATTTGTTGTATGTGTTTGACTTTAGGTCATCTATATGAGTATGTATCTTTGTTGTGTCTCATTTTACATAAGGGTGTGTTGTAATTGGAAGATTGCAATTGATGAACGAGTTGAGTTTAAACACCACTAAATTAAATTGATTGCTCAATTTACAATATAAATAAATAATCGTTACCTATGTTATGACATCTTAAGATCTATTGTGGGCCACTTATTATGGATTAGTAGTTGTTACACATATCAACATCCCAACCTATTATATTCGAAGACAAATTTCAATCAACACACAAAATAGCACAAATGTCAAAATTGTGTTTTTTCTTTTTGTAATAGTAGATTTTGATGCAAACAACTAAGACATTGCTTGAAATTTCTTGTGAGTTTGCCGACTTGAATGATTACTGAGGCATGTAGAAAAGGTTTGTAAAAGGATTGCAAATCAAAGTGTCATTTCTAGTAATGAAAATGCCACCCTAACATTTATGAATTCTCACTCTGCTTTTCCTAAACTTTCGCAACCCACAACAATGGTGAAGTCCAGTATTATAAAAAAAATCTCGTATCTCAAGAAAATACGACGATTGAATGCCCCATTCTCCTTGTGGATATGACAATCGTGAATACATCTCCAACAACTTTGATTTTAGAAGAAATACATTTCAATCCTACCAACCTCGTCGTCTCGGGTTGATTCAAGGAGTTCAAGAGAGGGATGGCATTTGTAAGGCACTAGGAGAAAAATGGTCCATTCCAACCACTTGTTGCAACTCACAACGAGAGAATGCATGAATAAATAATTATGGTTGCGAAGTGGAGGTTTTCGGTCACGAATTTGAGAGAATTGGTACCTGAAAACCTCCAGCTGACAATCAAAGTGATTTCTTTATGCATTTTCTTGTCATTAGTTGCAATGGGGCAAGTTACAACGGATGAGGTCCTATATGACCCTAAACTACCAGATGATAGTGGAGAGGTACCCATTTCCAAATGGAGTGGTTGGCGGTTCGATTCCCGCTGTGAAATCTTCTCTCTAACTAGCTAGGTAGGTAGGAAGCCAAGAGCCCACCCACCACAAGGTAGGCAGTAAACCCCACCCTGCACCAAGAGGATTCTTGACCAAGGTAGGGCCAACGGGCTCAAATTCATGTTGGATTGCCCGACATTGGTTAATTATTTATTTATTTATTTACAACAGATGGTTGGAATGGACAAGTTTTCTCCTTGTGAGGGTAAGGGAAGTTACATCATAAGTCACACATTTTTTATTTTATTTTTGGAACATATGAGGCACTTGACCACCTGGCTAGTTTTTCCATCAAGGAGAGAGACGATTTCACGACCGGGAATCGAGCCGCCAACCACTCCATTTGGTTTGGGTACCTCTCCACTATCAACTGGAAATTTAGGGTTATCGTAAACTACATAAGTCACGAATTTAAGGGAGGGGGGAGGGGGTTTAATGGTACGATTGTACTACATAGTGTTGGTTTTTTCTGGTTATGTGCATTTCAAACGTAACACTATTAAGTAGTAGTATGAATCCACATTGGCTGCGACACCCCATGGTTATATTCTCCAGACCCACATGAAAAAATACACACTACTTAATAATGTCATGAAACCCAAAGTTGCTATTCACGCTCATTAAGAACCCACCTTATTATTGGAGGTCCGTCATCGTTGATTTCACACACGGAATCGACATGGAGAGTCATGATGCAATGGCTTCGGCTACTGTCTTTGTTCAGCTCGTGAGAGCCCACCTGCTTGGACAACATTGTTTTTGCCACTCTATTCAATCAAACCAAACTATAGTGTAGTTTACCAACAATGCATTGGCCAATAACATGAAACTTAGTTGTCAAATAAGCCGCCAAATAGGGTTAGGGCCAATTTACATTTGGTTCATGAATAACTTGAAGTGTATGTTTAGCACAGCCTATCACAAAAGAGGAGGTGAAATAAATGGTTACAATGCAACAACAAGATCAAATACACACATTATGTATCTAAATATAACTCATTTGCACAAACTTAATTATATTTATGCATGTGTGTGTGCCCGCTCGTAATGCAATTGATGCATTTGTTGATTTTAGGATGTTGTCACATTCTATACCATCAGCTAGTGTGTCATCTTAAACACCTTTGTACAACACATCGAGGCCTATATTGGTCCTCTAGAACCGTCAAGGTTTTATTATTCGATTATGAACCTTCTTCATGTTGCAATTCAAAGGCATCCATAAAGTGGCAGAAATGAGGATCAAAACCACTTGTTTTGAAGAGATCTATCCCGAATTTTGTTTTATTTTAATGTTATCCTCCATCATGTCCAGATAAAAATCGGACAAAGAATTGAGTTGTGGGCCAAAAAGAAAGGACTCGTGAGTTTAACCCTAACCTAGAGATTGGTCCAATGACTTACCCGCTTAATAGACAACACCCCCCTCCACGTGGGCCAAGGGCCAAGGTGACATCACCCTCCTTCATCATGTGGAGTTGAGGTTACCCTCCTTGTTATTGAAATCTAGTGAGGGTCCATGAATTAGGTTGCACATGTTCCATACATGAGTCAATGAGGTGCCTTTACTTTCTAGAGGAACTCGTAATCACCCCCCTAAAAATATATTGTAGTGTCTGGATTCCCTCGCAACATGTTGTAATTTAAAGAAAAACTCTAGTGCCCATTTCAATTTTTTGTCTTTATCGAAGAATCGGATCTAAGATAGGTGATGTTTTGTTGCATTAAATGTTGCACTACGTTGATACATGCAACCAAAAGACCTCACCTAACGCAAGGTAGACAATCAATATGCAATGGAGAACATAGTGGTGAGAATCTATGAAAGGTGAACACATGTCCAACTAACTTTCCCTAGAAAATTGGCCACGTGCTAAATGTTATCCTCCAAAACAAACATGTGACAAAAGAAAGAATAAACAAATATAGAAAGGCGGGGGGAACTACAAGTGCCAAAGGTAGGCACGACGGGGGAATCTACGAGGAGATGGCGGGCATGGAGCTAAGGTGGTGATATGACATGGGCAATAGGACAAAGTAAGATGATTTTGAAAGGAAAAAAATATATAAATAAAAAATATTCTTCTTGTTGAAGTGCTTCATGGGGACATAGTGATGGGTCATGAGGAGCAAATGACCATGGACATGGGTATACATGCATATGGTAGATATGCACGGGCATATGAAATTGGGTTCACTTGGGATCTAAATTCATATGCACATGTGCAACATGCCGACGTTTTAAAGATCCCAATCATAAACCCTAGAATACATCAGGGGTTTTTCTTAAACACGGTAAGCCCAATGAGCTCACATACATGTCGGCATACTAAAGCCAACGTTTGGTTTTTCTTTTCTTTTCCTACATGCAAGCAAGAGGGTGAGTATGAGAGGGTTTAGTTTGTTCCACCTTGCGGTTTTTGGCCCCCTCATTCAACACCGAGAACACATCATCGAGGGTGTCACAATCCACGAGCAAGAGGTTTTCAACGTAAAAGCCGTCCCGGGAGCTCCACTTCACATCCCTTGGTGCAGCATCTAGCCGTAACAAATCATTCACCTGCCCTTAACAATCTCATGAAACATTCGTAACAATAGTAAGAACAAGTACATCTCGGTCGAAAACAAAAATTTAGTGATGTTTCATTGTCCCATATGCCGACTCCCTAGGCTATTCTCTCCTAAATGCCTACAAGATATGAGTGTAGCATTGATGAGTTGGGACTCTTTGTCCTCCTACACTAGGTGAAAATGTGTCCATTGCAACTCATGGCAAGAAAATGCATAAATACATCACTTTGATTATCAAGGGGAGGTTTTTAATTCCAAAGTTAGAAGAGCGTAATGCCCTGTTCATAAACGTAATGCACTCCAAATACATGGGGTGCATTACGCAAGTAAGTTATCTCATATTACAAAAGGAAGTTTGGCCTAGGTCTTTACGAGATAGTATAAGATTATCAATAACATCATGCATGGACAATGTCATCACGGTCCCACAAAACACCCTTATAAGGCTGAATGATGTTAGGAGGGACGTTTAGACTGCAAACCGAAAATGAATAAACAATCATTGTAGGCATTTAGAGGTTCACCCCATTTTTATTCTTTATGTTGCAAGAGAGGCTCGTTCAAAGTATCTTACTTGTTCTGTGTAGATCTCAAAGTAAGAGGCCCTCATGGTGAATGGTTTTGCGGTTTGTGAACTATTGGTGTATTCTTGGCCCCGTTTCTTGATGGCTTCAAATAAATACGTTGCCGAACGGGCGATCAATCCGTCATCTCCTCCGGCACTATCACAAAATGGATCCTGCACAAACACCGAGCAAGACCAAAATTTGGATCAAGAGTAGCAATGTATTATTGTGAGCCCAAAACTATATAAGGTAGATGGGTCTTTAGTAATTTCTTAATCGCAACCCTAGATTTGAGTCTTATGTGGTTCAATGAGGATCAAAGACCAAACATCATAAAGGCACATGTTTAAAAGAGATGGACTACACCTTCAAAGTGTAATAACTATTGTACACTCAGTATTGAATGCAATCGGGAGGACCTACGTATCTAGTTAAGAAATCAACAAAGATGTTTTTCATATTATCATAATGTAATCAAGGGATGTTCAAATTTCAAACCGGTTCTTCAAACGTTTCATCGTAGATTTGCTAATGCAACACGAGTTTTGTTGTGTAAATCTAATTGGTAGAGGTTGGAGAACATGAAAAAACGAAACAAATTACACCCACATACCTTAAGGTATGCGGGCCTTACTATGTGAACACTCTTCTTTTATTAAACACCTATATTTGAGTTGGTATTTGGCATGGTTGGAGCTATGAATGGACACCAAAAGCACACATGTTACTATGAGATTGGAGTGGCTTAAACCAAAGGCCCTCCCATGGAATTTTTGAGGTTAAGTTGCCTAAGATTGGAAATAATATTCTCATCACTCGTAAAAAAAAACTATGCCAAAAGGGAACCGTAGCTAAAATCGGTTGCGGTCCTTTTGACCAGCCTGATTTGTAGTCACTAAACAACTGCAATTCATTTTATTTTTTCAACAACAATTTTAAAAGTTATGGGGCATGTAATGTACTGTTGGAAAGGTATTTTCAAGAAATTTCCATCGGTATATTACACGCCCCAAATTCCAAAAAATTCAGTTGCTACACCAAAAAACAAATAAGCAAACGTTTAGCCGCTGCAAATTAGGCTGGTCAAAAGAACCACAACCAATTTTTGCTTCGCTTATTTTTGGCATAGTTCTACTAGTGGATGGGTGACATTCATACTTGAATTTTGAGTTACCTATGGTGCACCCAATCATAGTGGGATATCCGGGTGAACTGGTTTTTTTCAACTAGCCACGTGGGAACTTAGGAGCTTGCCCTTAGGAGAGATGGGTGTTGGACAACTTGTTTGTGCATGTTCAAGGTGTTCACCTTCAAAAGGAGGCAATAGTCTTTGGAGACCTCTCTAATTATCGTAATGACCATTTCATGATTACATATGGGCTCAAACCAACTCGAAAGTGAAGCTACACCACAACTTACGTTGGTGGCAACATCATAGCCATCGTTCTTTCTGTCTTTCACTATGAGACTGAACTAGTACGTGTTGAAACTATATATACCATCCTAGATTAGACTGGTAACATTATTTGGGAGGACACATGTGCTTGTTTTCAAGGAAAATAAAAGAAAGAAAAGACAAATTACGCCCGTACATTGTACCGGCATGAATGTGAGCCCGTTATCCAAATGCTTAACACGGCAGACCATGTTGTAGCATGAGGAGTTATGCCTCTTTAAGGAAAATAGAACATTCACTTTGACCTCTTGTATTTTTTTCATTTCAACCCCAATTCCAAAACATGAAAATGCAAATCGTTAACCAAATGACACAATAATACATCCCCAAGGCATGCAAAGCCACATGTCAACTAAGCTTCCTCTTGCAAAGTGCCTTCTAGTGTGAAGCAAAGAGCCGTGCGCCCTAACAACGCATGACCAATCCAACGGCCAAAAATGTATGTGGAGTTAGACAGTTCCCACACTTAGTGGGCCATCACATACCAACAACAGTGAATAGGGTGAATCGACCACTAGTTACAGACAAATCAGTCGAGTTTAAGAAATAACCGGTTGAAGTTCAAGACTTTAGAAAACCTACCGATCATTGAAGAGGAATCTATGGATTATACCTCACATATGTAAAGAAAAACCGCAAGATCACAACATGTAACCGGTTGCACATGGAAACACTACGAATTTGACCGATTATCCCCCCCCCCCCCGGGACACTTGACCAACCATGCTACACTCTAGGTATTATTACTACATGACGTGAAAGGAATTTTGTGGAATATAATTGAATTATAGGTGTGTGGAGAATCGCGGAGACCTCTTCCCGGCCGGACATGGTGAAGGTCTTTCCGGAGCCGGTTTGGCCACATGCCATGACCGTGGAGGAGTAGCCGTCGAGCACTTTGTCAAGAAGCCTCTTCATGCCCACCTTCTTCATCACTTCCTGCTGCTCTGCTTCCGGCCCTATGCACCCGTCAAACTGGCAAACCCCTCCACCATCAACAATAGCACCACCACCAACAACAACAATAAATATTATGACACAAATTCCCATGGGGGAAAACGAGCAAGGAAAAAGAAAAAAAAGAACTTCGGTGTTGTTTTTTACAACTGACATGTGATGTCTATTCAGAAAGGAAAAAACAACAACAATGACAACAACAACAAAAACGTCAGCAATAAATCATGAAAACAACGGCTTCAACTCACTTGGAATGACCGAGTTGTTTGGTTGTAACCATAGCCTTGCTCCACAACCTGCCCAAAGATAATAAGTTATGCCGGTGAGCTCTTTCAAACTTCAAACTTCCGTCCAAAAGGCCCATTATGGGTGCCACACAGATGTCACACGGACATGACATTATTTAGCATCGAGTCGTTGCACCATGAGGCCATGAAATTTGTGGGCATAAATGCCCTTTTTATGTTGGGCCACTCTTACAAAATGGACAATACTAAGTATCAGTACTATTCATTTTGCATACCTTGGCAACACCCATGCTTGTCTTACATGAGATGTTGAGTATAAAATAATTTATGTGATGGACAAGCTATTGTGATTGGTTGTTGAGGGGCCCACTTAAGCTAGGGGCAACTTGCTAGACGAGTTTGAAGCCTAGGCATGACTAAGGTTGGGATTGATAGAGGTTGGCTAGCCTTGTATTGTGCAAAGCCCATTTAGAAAGGGAACAACAATGGGAGGATGTAATGCTATGGAGGTGTTCAAGACAACTTTATTGTTGCTTTAAGCTAAAAATGTCAAAAGTGACCCATATATAATTTAATCATTGATCCATTGTATTTGTTCAATTACGACTTACATTTGCGTAAAGTAAATATTGAGAAATACGAACACGTATTGATGACCTATATTCAAATCCCATTCAAATACATATAATATACAACAATTTATCATCGTTGTTACATGTGGCTATAATATTTTACTTCCTCTTTGAAGGAGGTTGTGTCAATTGTAGTTTCAACCTCATACACCAAGTAAATTATAGGTCTGATACTTGTTTGGGGCTTGTGTAACCTATTGTGTGGACGATAGTTCACAAAACATATATTGGTGCCTTGAACACTTAATAAATACCTTGACGGAGCGATCATCTCGGGTGACATGGATGCACACGGTTTCTCCCCTCGCACACTCTTCCTTGGATAGTGGACGCACACGTACATACACCTTGATGTTAGTGGAGAAGGAGCAGTGTTTCTCATCTTCAGCATCGGTTGCCGGCAAGTTATAGCATGTGGCCCCTGCAAAGCAACTCATTCATACAAATTTTAAGGAAGGGAGTATATATTGCAAAATGAGAGACAAAGCCAATCATAAGTTGGTGTAATTAAACAAGAAACACTTCACCTTTGATTGCAACTGCAAACTCATATATGAAATCTTACTAATATATTACACATTTTCTATACCCACCATTAATTATTGTTGCACTTTGAGATTACCTTGTACGTTTGCAAAACTCTTTGAAGATGACCTCTAAAGAAACCCATGTTGCTACAATCATTGGATCATTATTATGGTATAATATTCAATATACTATGATGCATCCAAAAAATCACTATTCAAGTATGAGTGATTTGAAGAGCAATAATCATCAAAATTCTATAAGAGGGCTAACCATAAATCGTTGTGAGCTTCAAAGAATAATGATACTTACATTAAAGAGAAGAGTAGTATGTAGTACATCCCCCCTCCTACCATATATATTGGTGTAGCTATAAAAGAATCTCATGTATTTGCAAAACTCGTCATAGTTGACCTCCAACTAAATCCATGATGCTACAATTGTTGGGATATTGTCATCGTATATTTAATATACTATGATGCACTCGAAAGTGTTTAGGTGTTGATGATTCAAGGAGGAATAATCATCAAAATGTTATGACAAGGTGAACCTTAACTGTCACTATGGCATTCATTTTACAAGTACATGTATCAAGGAGGATTTTTTTTGCACATCTTCTCTTCCCACCATCATTGTTGTTGTAAGCTGGAAAAAAAACCATGTGTGCCAAAGTCTTTGTAGCTGACCTCTAACTAAAACCCAAACTCCTATAATACTATGTTGGGGCATTGGTATATCATTAATATACTATTTACCCATGAAATGCTGAAAAGGGAACAATTATCAAATTTCCATAGCAAGGTTTTAACTTTTATCGTTGACATGATCAACTTCCTCCCACACCTTCAATAGCAATTGCAAGTTTGATGTTACCAACCAAATTCGTTGCGGATTTGTGACCAAATTAAAAATAAGTTGCTACCTATGATGCAACAATAATCCACAACACCAATTGCTACCCAAATAATCACCCGTTGTTCATTAGGTTTAGGTGGTTGTTGCCACCACCAAAAGCACCATGGAAGATTAAGAAGTAGGCTCACAAAACCAACAAATTAATCACTAAAGATTTTCCAATATCTTACATGTCTTTTTACATTGCCACATCGCCTTCATGAGCGCCCCTTCAAGGGTTCCACACGGCACTTGGGGCTCACAAGAACCCTCACCTCTGGCATGAGTTTCTTTTTGAGGTAAATCAATAGAAGGAACCAATATTCTTTTTGGCCGTTTTGGAGCTTCTTCTTCTATATGCTCCTCATCACCCATGGTGTCACTTAATAACTCTATCTACTCATTTAAGGTTTTAGTAATACCTACCTTCCCAATGTTCACTTCGGTAGTCAGAATTGTTGTTGTAACTATCCCCTGCTTTCGCACATTGCACGGCCATATTGTCCTCCGGCTCCCCAAAATCAAATTTGTTCGTGCCGATTTGTTGTCATAGTTGGTGGATATTGATGGGAATAAAACCTCATGATTTCTTAAGGCTCAAAACTACCAACCAACGTGGTAGATCGTGTTATCAACTCCACTTGCATTAAAGTCTCCGATCTTCATAAGCATTTTGTCAACTTCATCGGTGAGGCTTCTTCACATGGGACTTCGGAGGTCATTTGATAAATATCTAAGTTCATAGTGAGTCTTTGGCCGTGATCATTCTCCTTCCCTTATATTACTTACGTAACAAGGACCTATTGACTCGCCTCGGGTTCTTGAAGCAACCGACATTGTTGCAATTTTGACAAGTATATTGGTATGTATATAACAAAGAGAAATGACACCAAGCGTAAGTTAGCATGAAGGAGGGATGCTTCACCCTTGATCATAGCCAAAAGCTTATGTGTTCACCCGGAACGGGTTTATTGAGCATCGCTATGCAACAATTGTAATTGCCTCTTGTTGAAAATGGTCCCTTTTGGAAACCGGCTAAAAAGGGGGATTGTGTTTGTATACATAATCATTGATGCAAACAACAATTGCTTTTTTTTGTCTCTTCTCATGATATTCACTTGTTGTATTGAAAGGAACATATCTAGCACCCATGAGATCCAAGCCGTGACATGCAACAATAACCCAAGAGTCCACCTTCCGAAAGAGAGTCACTATACCCTACATGCTATCATGTATCAAAGGGCAACCCTTGAGCAGCTTAGTGCTCAAATTTGCATCGGTGAAAACATCAATGTAGATTTACTATTCACATTTTTGCAACAATAACGACAATCACACGGTGCCAAATAAATTTCCTTTCTCACGTACGATAAAACTTTTCCGACATCGCTTTGCTTGCAACTTCTAACAACAAAATCCTAAATTTTATCTTCGTCCAAAATGCATTACACAAACGGTTGGAGGATGCATGAGTGAGAGTGTAGAGAGAGGGAGAGCAAGAGTTTGAAGAGAGAGGAGCTTAGAGTGAAGAGAGAGAGAAAGGCCATCCTTCTCCTTTGTATGATGCATACTCAATTTCATCCTTACATTGGTAAATTGACATGGGAGATGGATGCCTAACATATCACATATGTCCACATTACTGATTGCATGCATTGAGAGAAATGCATGAATTCTTGTGGTTTCCCAATTTCAATAACCATGGTTGGAAAGATAACCCACCTCGAGTGTTTGTCAACGACCTTAGGGACGGGTGAAGCGACACTTCTCTCCTACCATAAAGAGTCATCTATCTTAGCTATCCTACAATTAAAACCATTGCGGAACTCGATGTCTCCTTTGTTTGATGCCACTTGGGTATATACAATTTTTTTCTAAATTTAGTCAATATTGGTACAAGGGTATGAGCATTTGAGGATTTATTTTTGTTTTTTTATAATTTGACACCATTCGGATCTATAGGACCTATACTATGCAAGAAAAAGTCAAACCTAGGTAGCAATGTTGACTCAAATAAATTGGTTGGAGCAAATATGCAAAGAATTTACCATCTTTGATATCCATCAATTATATATATTTCAATCTTACATTGATATTATTATTCATAATTTGTTTTGTGTATTCATACCATGCATTTTGCTAGATGCCTTTAAAAAACTCTAAAATGCAAAAATTGGACTTCAACAAACTATGGGTATTTTGATTTAAAAAAATAACGTTAAGGTAGATACTCACTTGGTATAGTACAAATCGTATAGTGCACTAATTTCATAGTCATTTGATGATTAGCAAATGTGACATGTCTAGGACTGTAGACAATTTGAGTGTAACATTCCACAAATAGTGTATATGACACTAAATACCATGAACAATGTAGCACAACATCTCTACATAATGCCTATTGGCAACCAATAATACGCAAATTATTGATTGCCTTTATTATAAATCGTCTGGTCCATTGTTCCTTTGGTAGGTGATAACAAGTTTGTCTCACAAAGATTTTTACATTTTGACATTGCGATCTTCACTTCATAATTATTGTGAAATGCTTTAAAACACTCTTAACATTTGGCTTAACACTTCCATACATGAGAGGGGAAAAGCATTTTTGAAGATGTGATATAAAATAATATTTCCGAGGGTTTCTTGAAAACTATCATAGAGAAGAAGTTGTGAGGCAGCATGAAAGGATTGCCTCCATACAACCAAATGAAGCCATAAGGCCTATTCAGATGATGAAGTGACAACCAAGAAAAGCCCAGAACAAGTTGCAAAAATCCAAGTTTCAACTCTGATCGCCATATGACACAGTTGCATCTTTAAAAGTGGGGGCAATTTGAATGAAGATGGACTGATTTTATCTCTTTGAAAGTAGGTGAAAAAGAAGCAACCACAAAACAAGTGAATAATTCTGTCCTGGAATTAAAATTTGCTTTACATAGCTGATTCAAAATCAATAAAACTCTACATGTTCAAGAGAAACTGAATGGTCTTTTGTTACCAAGAAAACACAAAATTTTATTCGTGTCTAGTTGGGACCACTAAGGAACTCTTCCTGTGACACGTTGCACTGCTGTCTTAATTCCTTCCCGATCAAGGCTTGTAGTCAGTTGTACCTCTTGCACCTGGATAAAAGCAATGGAACACTATGAGATATTATTTGTAACACAATGTATAAATTGGAAAAATATTGACCTTGACCAATCTCCAAGTCTTGCAATAACGATGTAACATGATAAGCTATGTCGTATATAGCAATATGCATAGATGTTCACAAGACTCTGCCAACATTGCAACTATTTGAAAACACACTTTGTTCTCACTAATTCTAAGAATTCGATTCAATTCATTTCTAAAACTTAGGGCAAAGTTATTCTACTGAACTGCACCTTTTGTTTCAAATAGTGCAGATAGAAAATAGAGTGGACTATATCAAATTTCAAATGCCTTAGAATTAGAGTGGAGCATGTATAATAATGCCATATCATCAAAATCACAAGTGACATGTGTAGCATGGCTCCGAAAATTCATATATTAATGAGGGTGCGACCATGACAAGTGGCATGGTGTGATGCACACCAATGACAACGGTGGTGCCAGATGACCCATGGAGAAAAAAATTACATTTATGACTTCATAATACACCTTATTTGGAACACAAAAGCATCTCATACCAAGTGGCTTAGTATGATGTGCACCAAACCACAGTGCTACACGAAACACCTACAAGATTCTTTACAATGATTGACATCACAATACACCCTATTATATTTACCGAAATGTTTTGCGTGTTATACACATGTACTCACAATCTTTCTGTGAGCAAAAATTAATGTTGACTTTATAGTTCCTGTGATCAAGGTAAAATCAAGGTACACCATATGATATAAATGGTGTACCTGATGACAGCTTCAATAATATTATTGCATATCTTTTGCATATGACTAAATATCACAAAAAAAAAAAAAAAAAAGCGTTAACCTCATACGCACATAGAGTACCCTTGACGCGAGCATAAACTGAAGGCAATCTTACCTGTCTCCCAGCACGGGCCAGTAAGCTGAACATGCCATCCTCAACAGGCGTCTGCAACAACACAACAAGCTGGCAATTAAATTTAACTGGAATAGCAGAGTGTCAGTTTTCGTTCCATCTGAGTGAATGTACTGCTGACAACTTAAACTTACTAAAAGATTTCCAACCACAAACAGTTAATTCAGTGCAATGAAGGATCTTCCTATCCACAGATTCGTACCCATGATGTAGACCATGGTTATTGCAAGGCCTCAAGTCTACATTAATGCTATGAACTATCAGTATCAAAGTATAAAACAATAGACAATTTACAAAATTTGATTCCATCAATAACAACAGACTTAAAGTTAACAGGCATGCAGATTGGCCGTTTACTGTCCCACTGTCAAAGACTACAACTGTGCTGTGTTTGACAACGGACCATGACACAACAGACCCTTGCTTCCAGAAAAGTTAATCGCACTCACATTGGATAACCATAATTCCAAGTCTTGTGAAACTACACGCTTCTCCAATCGTGTTCTGCCAAGTGTGATGCCTGTGATCCTGCCAAATCCAAAAAACAAACCATCTCATTTACTGTGTAGAATAATGTAAGAGACCCTTTATGGACCCTACAGCATTCTTTAGGAATCAGCATTAAGCAAATAATCATCTCTTTCCCAAGAACTAAGAGAACATACCCTTCTTCCGTCAGCAACTCCTCACAAATTTGCCCTAAGCCTGGCAGTGATGAACCTTCAAGTTCAGCATCTGGAACTACAGAACCTGAAACATCCTGTGCATCAAACACAGACTCAACATCAACAACAATCATCTAACTTATCATCCGACTCAGTTGATAAGTTCTGATCAGGACTAAACCAAGTGATTCTTTACTTTAAGTGGGGATCTCTCTCACTATTCTGTCACTAGCAGGTTAGACCAGCTTGCAAAAGCTCTGCAATTTGAATTCTGACATACCTTCGTTTATCAACCATTCCCTTCTACACGTTCAATTTGTCATGCTCGTGGACTAATCTAGAATAGACCTTCAAGCACCAGGTAATAGTTCCAACAACCACAGACCCTGGTAAAGAGGTGCGATTCTGAACTTAATTGATGAACTATATGCGTCCTTGAAAAGGTAGTCTCCTGATTATCAGGAGTTCCAGTAATCCTGCAATGAATAAGGGAACGACTTCTGAATGGGGTAACGGGTTAAGATGTGTTGATTGTGGTTTCTTCTGCCAGGTGAATCTCTTGTTGCCTTGCATGATGTCTCAGAAAAACTAAAGGATGTTCTTCAATCCGTACATTTATGACCTGATTTTTATTTTGTGATTTTAGGTGCCTTGCCAGGTGTAAGGGTCCTCCAAATTAAGCCCGCATCTTCCAACTCCTAGACAGGCCCCTTCATTGGTAGTTTGTCCTCCTGTTCAAAATTAGGTCAGGTTTTAACTCACGCCTGGAAAGGTTAACTCCTTAGGCCCTCAACTGGTAAGGGCCTCAAGAGCTGCTCTTTTCTATTACACTTTGAACCTACTCCATTGCTCTGTCTCTTAGATGCTCTGTTTGTCCTGGTGTTAAGTAATTCACGTACTTGAGACTCCACTGGCATGAGTGTGTCAAGCGTCTCCAGAAGAGGATCGGCCTCAAGCTGCTTGATAGACAAAGCTAATCTCATTCTTTCCCTGCATGCATCATCTGCTCAAGTAAGCATCTAGCTTGCCAAAATCAAGCCAAGTATCTGCTAAGAACGCTACTCAGAACATGAAACCCTAAAGACTTGAGTACTTACGTGTCCAGTTGAATAACCTTGACACGAACCGTCTGCCCTTCCTCCAGTAGGTCACGAGGGTTTCGCACAGGATCCCATGAAATTTCTGAGACATGTACTAGTCCACTGACAGATGATGCCCCTGTGATAATCCAGGCTCAACATGTATGAGGATGGATAAAGCAATTCAATCCGAAAATGCTGCAAATCTGCCTATCAATTCCTGACATGATATGCTCTGATAATTATGAGTGCATCAGAGGAATGAGATTTGAGACAACACACCATTAGGAAGTTTGAGGTCCACGAAAGCCCCAAAATCTGTAACAGAATTGACCTTTCCATCATAGACGGCACCCATTTCGACCAGACGCATACTTTGATCCAATACGGCCTGCTTCTCAGACAGTATCAATCTCCGTTCTGCCTCGTTCACCTCGATAAGCTGCCAAGCACAATAGTGGTAGCACATCAGAATGGGATGACCAAGACACTGAAATGTAAGGGTCCTCAAATGCAAGCTTGTTGAGTTCAACTGAGCAGCGAGTTTAAGAACTTTTAGCAGCAATAAAACCTAATTGATCCCTGTCAAATCTACATAAACTGATATTTAGTTCCACCTTCGATGCTTTATTCTGAATAAGAACAAGAAGTGTTGTCTGCAGCTGTACCTTTACATTGACCTGACCTCCCACCATTTCCTTGGCAACGTCGGCAAGGGACCTATTTCCATCTGCTTGGACAACCAGAGAAGCATGAAAACCTTGACTATTTCCAGACAAACCTAAATCATAGTATAGCACCATGCTAGGCCCACATCCTTGCGCTGTAACTGCTTTTACTTGCAATCTGGAATCAATTATGAAAACCTACAGTCTTGTTGTGAAGTGGATACAGGTAAACTTTCCTACACCTGAACCTCGAGGTGCTCAGGGTTTTCCAGGATGGTTAAAACTACAACTTCCTTGAGCAATGACCAGCAAGCACCTTTTGGTATGCGGGCACTATCCATTTGTGAGAAAGGCAAGAAGCCTTGGAGGGAGCCAAAGCGCACCAGCAGCCCGCCACTGTTGCATGCATCAATACGACCCAGGTGAATCATTCCACTCTCCCGAACCTTCTCGGCTTTCTTCCAGTCTGAAGCTTTCTGCACAAAGGAGCAAATTCAATCACTTCGACCCACGACTGCACAATCGATCGACCGTTCAACAGGGCTCCTATCAACGATACATCTGTTACTCCAATCTGTATGGTCACAACTGCAATTTCCCTGGCTCAATCACCACCTCCACTCCATCATGCAACGAATATTTGTGCCCTTCTATTCCCCGATTTGAGCTGCTCTACAGCTGCTGACCTAAATCATTGCTTAAAATGCCAGGTTCTCTCCAAAGCTCAACTAGTGATTCCGGAGAAAATTTGCCAGACTTGTGAATTACGTATTAGATAATGGCCATTGGGTGGACCCGGCAGAGCGGCGAGCTGGGTCGAGCAATGGGCATTATCTAACGTAATTTTCGTTGGAAAGAGATTATGCACATCATAAAAGAACTTTGTAAACAATCTGTTGGACCCCTTGACGTACTCTGGATGAGGTGGATGTGTTTGAATGTGTGGTTCACCCTACGAAACTGCAGGTAAAGGGCATAATCTCTTTCCCATAGAATTCGAATGAACCTAGAATTCTCAAGTGGCATAGAGAGTGTTCCCCCATTTAAGATCTCCACCTTGGAGAGTATACAATCGGTGAGATTCTTATCGGCAAGCTCTTTAAGCTGAATCTTCTATGGGAGAAGGCTTTGTGCAGAGATAGGTAACAATTAAGAGCTTGCCGCTTGACATTGCTTGGCATTCATCTATGTAATCAAGGACCTTGATTATTGGACGTTTATTTTTCATACTACAATAGAAAGAGAACGTCCTACACATGCTTAAGATTGCTATCAAAATTAGCGAAGCCCTTCCCTATGTTCGGTTTTCTAGAAAACTTCATTTTATCGTCATAAGCAACATGAAAGCTACTGCTTCTTGCCAATTTGGCTTCTCCCTGCGTAGTAGAACTACGTCACGAGTGCGAAACTCCTTCGCATGAATTCAAGAACGTGGAAATGCGGAAATCAAAACTCGCCACGCTTCTGAATCCCACTGCACTCGCCTCCATTGCAAAATCCTCCTCACATCTCATCACTCCGACATAGACAAGGGCCTCCACGAACGGATAGAGCCTATCCAGCACGCTCAATCGAGCCAACCAATCACTCAGCCGCAGCACAGATTTTGCATAACATTATTAAGCAACTATCGTTCGTTTCTCTTTTTCAAACACAAACACTTAAGCCCTTTTTGCTTGTTTATATCTCTGATGCACTCATCATCACTTCTTGACCACTGACCATTACTTCCTACATTAGCCTAAGAATTCATTCCCATTCGTATTCACTATCAATATTTGTGAACTACAAGAACATAGCCTGTAAGATTCAAGAATGAAGCTAACTTGGATTCTGCTAACTTGCTTCTTATTGTTAAGCTATGTTGCTGTTGCTCACGAATTTCCCACTCTCCTTCTTGACCACCGATTACTTCCTAAATTAGCCGAAGGCTTCACTCCCATTCATATCCACAATCTAAATTTGTGAAATTCGAGAATATAGATTGTGAGATTCAAGCATGAAACTTCTTGGGTTCTGCTAACTTGCTCATTACTGTTACGTTGCTTCAGTCAATATAATTCTCGCACTCCTTACCCGATCAAATTTGACAGGCTCCTTGCCATCGACCTCCACGGCCGCGCTCGCGCTGGCGCTGTCGCTCGGGCTCTTGTCGACCTCCGCCGTGGCCGAGATGCGCATCGCTCCTCTGCTCCTGCTCTTGCGCCTGCTGCCATCACCGAATGCGGCATTCGTCCACGACACAAATGCGTCCGAGGACGAATTGGAGCAGCAGGAGGCGAGGTGAGCCGGCCGGAAAGAGACGGAGGGGGCCTGAGTGCAGGCGCATGCGGTCGCGGAGCGCGTGGGGCAGCTCACCATCGCCAGGGTTGTGTTGCAAGCCCACATTGTCGCCAATCTTCAATTTTCTTTGCTACACTGCGACCACGAAGAAGAACGAGAAGAGGTCGAGGGGGGAGTGGTTTTCGTATGGATATGGTGGGGACTCGTCACCGGAATGTGATGCTAAATGCAATTGGAATTGCCACCTCCGACACATTCCATGTGCCAACTCGGTACGCCACATTTACAAAGCAAGTGTGAGGTGGACATTTCACCATAACCCATCGCTCATCCAAGAAAGCACAAGGGTTATCAAAACTCCTCATCATTTTTCGGAGACACAAAATCATCCATAATTTGTGGATTATGTTCACGAGTCGATGAGTTATGTATAGGGATTGCCATGAGGAGAGTGCATTATGGAATTAAAGGGCATTTGCGCGAGGGCGGCAGCCCAAAGGTACGTGCCATCAAATTTCATAATGGGCTCACCCCAGGGCATTCCCTTACATTAAGACCGTGTATGACGGATATTATGCAAGCTATAATACTTTGTCACCTCAAATGAGTGGTCTCATACCAACATTATTCAGCTGAGTTTCTACGTTGGGTGGGGCCAAGAATAAGCTAGATTTTATTTGGAATTATACTTTGTTTATTCTCCCATCATAGCACTTCACTAGCATATTCAAGTTGAAAAACTTATATGAAGCAGTTAACTCGTATTATTGGAATGGAACAACAGATGGCATTTGAATAATGTTATGTTTTGTTAAATAACAAACTGAATTTAAGGAACAAGACAAAAAATACCAAGTCTTTACGATTGATAACCAGCTCAAGAAGATGGAATCTCGCCACTTGTGTGGCTTGTCATCCACTCTCCTCTTCATGGGTGTCTAGACTTTAGCACTCATCATCTTAGATCTCACTAGTGTGGTGTGTCTTCATTGACATGATGAATGTAGATAGCAACAAGTGATGTTTGTGATATGGTGAGTGTTATGTTGGATATCGCACATGGGCATACTATGGTTTGTAGCAGGGTTTCTCGTGTATCTAACTCGCCACTCCTGCAATTCAGTAAGTAACACAAGGATGTCTCATTATAATTCATAGTAGGGGTGCTCAATTACAATATTTAGTACATTACCAATTCTTCATCCAAGAGCATGAGGGTTATCAAACTCACCATGTTTTTTCCATTTATGTACATGCAATTCTCATATTTTGTCCATAAGATGATTAGTTATGACGGATAACCAACTCGAGGAAATGGATAACAAGTTGCGGGAGATGTGAGTCATCCACTCTCCTCTTCTTGATTATCTTGTCCATAAAATTATTCAATAAAGTACTCGTGTTCTCTTTGGGGGGGGGGGCAATATAAGCTTGAACAATTTTCATGTGATGCTCAAAAATGCACATAAGGTGGAATCTTGTATGCCCTTATTTTGGACATTTCCAACTCGACATGTAACTATGGTTGTTGAATCAAATTGGAAAATGTAGTTACACCCATTCATGACAATTTGGTGAGTTGGTAATTAAGCTCAAACCACACAAGCTATAGAAGGAGGGAGGTCATCTTATGCTAGCACGACGGTAACGTTGTTGGCATTATACAATAAAGTGATGAATCAAAACACTTAGGAGAGGGAGGAGGATAGGGATTGCTAAGAATGTGATGTCGTGATTGGGTGTGACTTGAAATTATTTAGCATTAAAAACCCCATGAAAGGCATTTATTGGCATTGCATTGGCATAGCCTATGATGGCGTTGCATTGGGAATGAGAACTGAAGGAAACTGGGTACTTTAATTGTTGAATCAACGTCTCATGTGGTGAGCAATTGCAAATCACACAATTATCATTCGAAAGTTGAATATCAAAGTCAAATTAAAGATTATCTTCCCCTATACATAATCCCATTCGAACCCAAAGAAAGTGTCTTTATTTTGACCATATACTACAAAGTCTCCGTCATTTTGGTAACCATTTAAATACCACAACCCTTGTCACATACCACTCACATATGAAAGATCGACAACATAAGCGCCCACACAGATTAAAGCTTGACTTGCCTTGAATGGCTCAAGCGCATTGACAATGAAATCGGTAACTTATCCCAACATCACCGTCGCGGATGCCGTCCATCTCCCAGCCAACGAGCGGCCCAGATGCTGTCCACACACTCTTCACAGAGACTCACACTTCACTCTTCTCTCTCGCTGCGAAACGCTATCCCTTCCGTTAGGGTTCAACCTCCGAGAGCTTCCTCCGAGTGATTGATTCCCCTGCGAATTGGTTGTTGCAGGAGGAGCATTAGCCATGGCAGCGATGGCTTCGTCTATTGCGTGCTCGTCCAAGCTCGTACTGCCCTCGCTGTCGCCGCAGCTGAGGCGCCCGGACCGCGCTGTGACCCGCCACTTGCAATTCACAAGCCCACGAGCATCCATTTCTTCTTCGTCGACAACGACGAGCTCGTCGTCACATTTTTTCACCCCAAATTTGGGAAGTGATGCGTTGTGGACTCCTCCTATGGCTTCACAGGCTGCACCCATGCAGTCGAGGTCCGCAGAGGCAGATGTGATGGGACTGCTGTTGCGGCAGCGCATTGTGTTTCTTGGTCACCAGATGGATGATTTCGTGGCGGACGCAATTGTAAGTCAGTTGCTGCTTCTAGACGCAGTCGACCCTACTAAGGAGATTCGTCTCTTCGTGAATTGCCCTGGAGGATCCATCAGGTGCGCGGATGAATCGTATGGAAATTGATGGTTGTGATATAATTTGCCTTGGAGACCTTGCCGCTTCACTAAGTTTTCAACCGTCGTTCTTTTTTTGAGCATCACATCATGTTTATTCCTTGTCATTCCCTTGCCTAGGGTGATGGAGCTTTCAATGTGATAAACCCTAGCAAGACCCTAATTTGGAGAATATCATTTGTTGTTGAAGTAAAGGATGTCTTTAATCCAAGGCCTCAACCCGGATCCCATGTTAACCCGCATAAGGCTGGAATAAGACTTGGACTGGTGACCTTCCTAGCAATTGATTTCCAGTACACCCTACCATGCTCCACCCAATTGCAGCGGGTGCACAGTCGAACATGATTTTTTTAACCAACCATGTGGGAACGTAGGGGTTTGGCCCTATGGGAGATAGGTGCATGCCAGCTTGTCCTCGCCCAGTCAAGGTGTTCACCTTTGAAAGAAAGTAGTCTCCGAGAGCCCTCTAATTCTCTTGATGCCATTGCGGGATTACATATAGATTAGACCAACCTGGAGATGAAACAACATCATAAGTCACACCGGTGGCATCATCAGAGTCATCTGTTATTGTCAGAGTGTTGCTTATTGAAACTTATATGTGAGGAAATGTTTCTTGCTGGTGCAGTGCGGCTATGGGCATTTTCGATGCCATCCAGCTCTGCAGAGCTGATGTGTCCACCATTTGTTTTGGCTTGGCTGCTTCAACAGCAACAATTGTCCTTGCTGGAGGCTCAAAGGGGAGGCGGTTCGCAATGCCAAATTCCCGAATTATGATGCACCAGCCTATGGGAGGGGCAAGTGGACAGGCTATTGATGTGGAAATTCAAGCTAAGGAGATTATGTACCATAAGACTAACATCACTCGCATTCTTTCAGAGATTACCGGCCGACCTTTTGAACAGGTGTGGTTCTTGGCTTCCTCAGTTTTCACAGAAATGTTGTTTAGGCTGTGAGTGTTCACATTGAGAGATTCATGAATACGGGCATAAAAACACAGGGGATTTACATTCCATCTGAATTTGCCAAATGTCATCCTCTAAATAGAAGCTAGCCATGGTTCCCTTGAATCCCATAACTAAGTACTGCTTGAACTGCTTAATCTGCTGAGAGTGACACCTGAATTGTCAGTCATGGCAGCACTTTGTGGTGATTGTGCAAGATGGTTATGAGCCATAACTAGACCATTTTTAGTTTGTGTGGATTACCATTTGGAATTACGCATGGCAGGGAACTCTCTTAACATTTCAGCATGAAGATTCTTGTGTTTGATAAAGTGCATACCATCTACTTGTTAGGAGATATAAAATATAGTATCTTCAGTGAAAATTTATAGTACCACGTAACTGCAAATGGTATTTCACAGTTGTTGAAAGAAAAGGTGTAGTAATTGTCTTTCTAAGTTGATTGCTTTCCTGTTCTATTGGAGTGAACTGATAATATATGATCTTGTCAGTTTCTGGCTTCTAAAGTCTTCTATTGAATCTATTTATCCAGGTGGAGAAGGATTTGGATAGAGACCGTTATATGTCTCCAATTGAAGCAATGGAGTATGGAATCCTAGATGGTGTTATTGACAAGGACGCAATTATTCCTATTCAGGCTATGCCAGAAAGGGTTAAGCCACGTAGGGAAAATCTTGAAGCTGAAAAGGATCCTCGCAAGTTCTTGACTCCTGTAATTCCTGATGATGAAATATATTAGACTACGGCTGTTCTCAAGCACCTCAACACTTGTAGTGAAGGCCTCTCACATTGCTACATCAGTCTCTTCACTTGCCCCTATTTCACTTGCCCCTATTTCAGTGGTCAAACTTGTATGAAAAGAGCTGGCACAGCATACCATACATGACTTTTGGAGCACAATGTTAGCACATCTGTTGGATCTTCATGAATGACTTTTAGTTGAGCACATATAGGCTCCAATGTTGGCTCCTGAACTAATAAAGATGTTACAAATGTATAGCATAGCATTGAGGTATGTGGGCCTTGTGTGGCACTCTTCTTAATTGGATACTTATACGAGTGGTGTCTAGCAAAGCTTGCAGTAAAGAATGAACACTGAAAACAACGTTTCACAATTAGATTGGAGCATGTGCTCAAATATAGACACCATTCTAGGTTCAACAATTATAAATAATTTGCAAGGGCCTATGTGATTGTTTAAAGAGAAAATCTTCAATTTAACCCCATATGACTTTTCCATCTCAACTCCGATCTTGAAACATGAAATGTCAATCTTTGTGATTTGCAATTCCATTCTAGTGGTTAGAAAAGTTTGTGGAGTTGAAAGTACCCATGGGGCCCACATACTTTATCTATGATTACATTTGTGGGTGTGTACATGCAGTCTCTTGCATCATTTGCTTGGTTGATAATGAGGAATACATTGCTCCAAGAGTAAAAACCTTAACTGCATGTTGTTGAATATGGGTAATGTTAAAATATTTAACGATCAGGTGTTTGTCTGCAATCACTTCTCTTTCACAGCTTAGAATTTGTGGCAGCCATTTTCTTTCCTGGGGGAGAGTTCCAATAACAACCTAACCCTCCAAAAGATGCTTACAAATTAGAATGGACTCCCAATTATTTCACCTTCAACTTACATGGCAACCACAATTTCTCAGCCAAGGTCACTCAGAATGTCCAGAGTTTGAACTCTTATTCAGGCATTCTTTGACTAGTCATGAATGCTCCCTTGTTTAGTACCACTGCTCCTTGATATCTCACTTTTGAACATGGTGACTTCACATATGCTCAAATTATTGATTGAATAAGCTATAGTTGATTTGAACTTTGCATGGTAGCTTGTCCAATCCAAGCTCCAATTGACATGCTCAGATTGTCAAGCTCTTATGAAAGCATCAATGAAAACTAGATGCGTTGCATTTCAATCTCCTACACCAGGTATGTTACATAATGTGGGCTATACAATGCAGGGCACAAACATTGTGGTAGAATACTATTGTTCCAATATTTAATGATGCTCTGATGCGAATAGACTGGCACAAGATCAGATTCTACAGTGCACCTGGAACCGTAAACGAGGTAGCACACTAGGTATATTAAGTCTGACCAAACAAAGAAAACTTGTGCTCAGTAAATTACCAAAACTCAGCACATATATGCAATATTAACAAGCAACATGATCAGAGTTTTGATCTCCTAAAAATTGAAGCGACAATCTAGGTACAAACAATCTATCACAAACTGCATCAACTGCAATAGCCTTCCTTGCAATTGGATTGTCTTAAATCGCAGCTCATCAATTGAACTATTGGCGGTGCCAATCCATACCACTCTGAATTCCTCAGTTCCGTGCCAAGAAACTACGACAGTGAAATAGCCATTCAATTCTATTCTCAGAATGTCACAAAGATTGAAGTTTATTCTCATGAGTAGTAGTACAATGTTCCCTCTAGATGACCATGTAAGCAATGTGCTGCAAATATATGAAACGATTGATTTAAACTAATCAATGTGGAGTCGGACCAAAAGTTGAACCTGTTTGAAAAAGATGAGCTGAAGCTGTTGACAACAACCATCATCAAGTAATTGAAGATTTGAGAACAGAACAACCAGCACCTTAAACTCTGCACTCCAAGGCCAGGGAAACAGGTCTCTCAATCCTCAGAAATTCAGTAGGATACAGAAATAATGATTATTCAGATAAAGAGTGCTGCTCATACACAGATATAGGCCACAGGGGCAGATACTGGATCCTAACATAGCTGTGCTTCGGTTTTATGAAGATCTGCCATGAGGAAAAGTACATAGCAAAGAGGTTCGCTCCTCTATCCAGTATGATGGTAGCTTGTTAACAACATAGCCCATATTGCCCATGAGCTGATAGAAGCTTGGTCAGAACTGCAAAAGTTCCTTGCTGCTCCAAGCAGGAAAGCTCATGACAAGCTGATATTGCTAAGATGAACGTCTTTGTAAAAACAACCATCAAACTGAAATCAAACTGAAATCAAACTGAAACCAAACTGAAACCAAACTGAACTCTACATGTGGTTAGTGACATAAACAATCTGCTGATGAGATACAAAACATAAAAACACACAATCACTGAAGCCACCAGTTTCATGTAATAGGACATGCATGATACCACAAATAAAACCCCCCACCGAACAGTTTGTGAGGTCTTTGGAAAAGTCCTACTTGCCTTCAACAAAACCAAGCTCGATGCAATTACGCCAAAATTTGTTGTGGAACAGAACAAAAGTTTCAGGAACAAGAACCACAGCCATACAATTGTGTTAGTTCCAGTTAACATTGGTGAGCCTTCCTAGTATCTACCTCCACCACAGTTGCATAAACCAAAGTTTGCACTGTGCCCTCTTCAGTTGCTGGACACTGTTGTATGACTTAAACCATGACAGGCCATCATTATTCACATGTACCAAAATAGCAAAACAATGCAACAACTCATATGATAAAATAGTAGCACTGAACACTCACCACACCACCGATGCTGGTGACACTTGACACCCAGAACACCAGACCAGTCAATGCTTCATCCACTATGGAAATTCTTTGTTTGCAGCTACCACAGGCTTCTGCGGAGCCACAGCAGAATGCCCAGATGCCACTGATAGGCTGGGCTGTAGAGCGATACAGCATGCCAACAAATTGCATGATCATTATTCATAAGTCCATTGCAACTGGAAAGACATATTCAGGAGAAGGACATGAATATGCAGCCAAGGAAACTTGGATTCCCTGGATCTGCCAAAGGGCTGGAAAGAAGTCAGTAACTCATCAAATTGTGTCTTTGCACAAACCTAAAAATGAAAACAGAAAATCTCCACAAAGGGTCCCCACTTAGACCTCAATTTTCTAACACCTACCTACCTCCATCTTGAGCTACCAAGATGAATCACATCCTCGTCAGTTGATGGTTTGGAATGAAAACTACTGTTATTAGCATTCTCACTCTTTGTATGGCTGGCATCTCCATAGACGTCCAACAGCTTCTTCAAATTACTTGATGCTGGTGCACTTTTGCCAGGACTTCTTGATCTATCACGATCCGCACGATCCGCACGATCCACACTTCGACTGGGACGCCTGGGACTGCGGCTACGCTGCTTTCGGTCTGAATCGTCATACCGTCTTTCTCTCTCTCTCTCCTTGCCTCTATCCCTGTCTGCACTTCTGTCTCTCCTCCTGTCCCTTGAATAGTCATCTTCCCTGTCTGATCCTCTTTCCCTGCCACTTCCTCTGCCCCTTTCATCTCGGCTTCTATCCGCATCCCTATACCTAGAGTCCCTGCTGCTGTTGTCTCTGTCCTTGTCATCCCTACCCCTACTGCCTCGACTTCCTTCCCGGTCATAGTCTCTGCTCCTTTCCCTGTCTCTAGTCCTGTCCCTCTCTCGCTCCTGTTCTCGGTCCCGCCCTCGATCGCGTGGTGGAATATCAAGCCTCTGTTTGTCTCGAGATATTCTGGATTTGTCCCGGTCGTAATCTCTGTCCCTATCTTTGTCTCTACCATCCCTTTCATTGTCTGCACTGTTACGCGCAGCCTCCCAAACTGGGGCCGTTCGACGAACAGGAGAAGAATCGCGTGTAAACGCCCGATGAGGAGCCCGCTGTCCAAATGAAACAGACAGAGCAGCCTTCACAGAAGGAGGCCTTCTCGCTGTATCATCCGAGCCATGTCGACTGTTTGTCCCGGTTACTCCAGAAGGTTGAGTAGGAAGCTTCATTTGCTCCAAGTGTGCAGTAATTTGGCGCAGAATAGGAACAGGTATGCGAGGAAACAGCGTGTCAAAGTAGTACTGGTTGAGAAGCAAGTCCCGGACAAATACACCCATGGTTGTGTTTTTTCCGTTGGAGCCTGGAGCAAATTCCTCAGGATCTCGAACATACTGCTCAAACCAGCCCCACAGAGTCTTGGGATCTCCTACATACCTTAGGTACAAGAACCCCAATGCTCGGATGAATGGTGAGTCTGGATGGTCCAGCAAACCTTGCATCTGCTTCACAGTAAATTTCATGGTGAAAAGTTTGTAAAGTAGACAAAATGCAGTTGACGGACCCCGGCAATTCCCGGTCATCCATGGCTCCACATGGTCCACTTGATTATATATCTCGTCTACAACTTCAGTGTACGTCTTCAGACTAAACAGCTCTTTAAAGTAATCGGAAGAAAGGATATTTGTGCATAAAACTCTCTCTATCAGAGCATCCAGAGGTTTTCCACACGTCTGGACTTCCATTTCCTCAACTCTCTGTACCAGTTTTACAACTCTCACAGGGCCGTACACACAAAAAAAACCTCCCACCAGACAGGATGTTCAATGGACCAAGACTTCAGAAGCCCTCAATGAGTCCACTAGAGCAAAACTAACACTTCTTCAATTCAATTTACCCGGTGATGAAGCTACCCCTCCTCCTTCCGCTCCCACACCAACTAGAATTACACCTCGCAGCAATTCAAACCCTAAATTCTCGAAGCTACTGCAAACATCATCATATAAGAGCAGAGAATCTCCTCTATCAAGCTAAGACATCGTCACCTCAGAGATGTGAGTAACAACCGGCAATTCCAAAGGATGAGTTCAACGAAGAGAGTGCATTCCTCCACAAACAACAACAACTACACATCAAAGTAACCTACCCTCTAACATAAAACCCAATCCCCCTCTCCTTCAACAAATTCACATTTGCGTACTGAAACCCTAACCCTTCACAAAAGATGATCGGTCGTCCTTACGAGAACCCCCCGCGCGGCGATTCATTCACACGGCAATGTGTCTCGCCAATCACAGCTTCGCCATCATCACCCGAACATCTCCTCAACTCAATCATCCGCATGCACGGGCGCCCCAAAGTAGCACCGACCATGGAAGGACCTCCCGCACAAACGGCACCGTTCAAAAGGCGTACAACAGCATATGATGATGGAATTTTTGTTTTATTTTCCGTCTCCAGAACATGAAATTTTGAGAGGGGTCTGCTGTGATGGCAATAGTGATGATGGCGGTGCTGGTAGAGTAGAGTTGGCAAGAATCAGAGCGAAAGGCTCCGATGTCGAGGCCGGAGAGAAGAACAACACAAGAGACGAGGAAGCAAGCCCTAAACTGGAGGCCGCTTTTCCATCAAGGCCCGTCGGTTTTCGTAATTGGACGTTGCTCGACTTTACGCGTTTATTACGCGTTCATTATATCTAAGGTAATGTAATAAAAATGGAAATGCCTCCCAACACTGCTACTTCTTTACTCATTGATGTCCCTTCTTAAATGTTGGCTCTAACATGTTTGGATCATTGGTCAAAATTCGCAACACAATTGTTGAACTATTGGCCAACTAGGTTGGCCACGTGGCTAGGCCTTATTGGCCGCACACACAAACCCCGAGGCCCTTACCATCCCCATCTTCCCACACAATTTTGGTACCACAAAAGAAACCCACTCATCGGTCCCCATCTAGACATCCAAGTATGTGTCCACCTTGACTCACACACCTTGACATGCTCCTCCCCAAGCGGGAATCCCAATATACCTCGCTTGAACAAAACTCAAAATCGTCATTATCCTATGCGTACGGTATATGAAGTTGATTCAGTTATCATCTTTAATCGGACACCTATTTTTGGCTCCTATTCAGTGATATAGTCACTTCAATTCAGTGGGTGAGTAATACATGGTGATCTAGCCCGCCGCCTTGATGATATTTGGGTTAGTGACATGCACAAAAGTCAAGCTACACCCACCATCCTTCATACTTGGGGGTGCTATAAGCTATGACACACTTGATTTTGTGTCTGAGGTGGGCAAATTAGGAGGGAGGCAACATGTGGTTGTGAGGTGTTGACCAACTTGCATTGTGGGTATAATGAAAAAACCATTCGTGAGCATTCTCTCTTACATGTGACCACTTTAGAGACATGACACAACCAATATTGGCATTAAACCTAATTTTCATTGCCAAATGACCCATGTAGAATTTGCTATTGATGTTGTCCACTTATACAACATTGAATCATAAAAGAGTCCCCCCCCCCCTATAAGACCAGTAGATAATCTTTAGTTCCACAGATTATATGAACTCCTTCATCAAATCCAATTTCAATGATTTCAAATTCTTTGGTCCTAATTTGCAATTGCCAATGTGCTCAAGTTTATAATGCTCAAAATCCATCGGCTAGGTCATTCTACAAAGTTGGAGGTGTCCACATTAGCCTCATCTACCTTACACTGATCCTGCACACCCTCTACAATACCCATCTCACACCCATCTTCGCATAAAGATTTGATACTACATCCAGGCCACACGGTGACTAAGATCATGTTCATTGGTTCTCCATACAATGCCATGGAATGGAAAAGTGTTGGGTTAGCATGTGAATTGGACCCACGAGTCAAACATAACCATTATAGTTCTATTAATGGGGCCTAGTAAGCCCATCCCAGCCCGAAATAGCTTGGGTATAATGCGGCCCAACTTTTAATTCCTTAATAAGAGAACCAACTATCAATACCTCTCAATCTTTGACCAAATAGTCTTAGCTTCAAATTAGCCCCATGTATTGTAAGAGAACGGTTTTGATCATGGGACTCACATTTTATGAAGCTCATATAGAGTGAATGTGTGGAACTTATCATGAGATTACTTCCCTCTAAAATAATGTTACCTGATTTAGCACCCTTTGTGTTAGCATGTGGTGTGCAACGTGTGATCATGCTCTATCCAGACTCCCCCTCACCCATAACTCGAGTCCACACCCATCAAGGTCAACAATTTCAGGAAATGGAAACATACCTCACTCCCTGCCTATTACTTCAAACCACCCCAAACACACAACCGCAACTAATATACCCCACCACCCCCACCTACCACACAAATGTTTCCTTCCACCCCACCCCCTCCCCACCAACATGGAAGGCATATGTGGTTTAACTATTACTATGTTTAAAACAACCCAACAAACAACTTATGGTACCAAATCTCAAATAAAATTGGTTTAGTGTTTACAAGGAGTAATGTCACATTGGTTTAAGGAATTTTATAACGGTCTAAGGATATTTCTTTCAAATCTCCATTTAATAAGGTTCATTCCTGCATTTTTCACTTGTATGTGAGTCTATCCTATCTAACGGCTCCTATAAACTTAATGGCACGCTTCTACGTTAGTTGTAGAGCTCTTTTAATCTTTGGCAATTGTCTTTCGTATTGCCCGTAATCTTCCAAAGGATCCTCATTTATTTGGGATTAGCAATTGCTTCTTAATTAGAATGATCTTTAATCAAGTCCAACCATAAATCAAATCGTCTCTTCAATTCCTTTATCTTCAGTTAGTTCCATTTGAAAATTCACTTATCTCATATTCTTCATTGCCACACAACACACAAGGGCATGCTCAATTTTTTGTCATATCTCCAAAGCAAACACATAGGTATACAAGATATATACACTTAGTCATAAGCGAACTAGTTTTAATGCTTAGCCTAGCCTGATTCAAATCATCACATTGGCTTGTCATAATCGTAACAAAGTATGATTTTTGTTGATTATAATATTTTCTAACCAAACATCATCATAATTATTACCCTCCTCTCAGGTTTGTCACCCACTATCCTATGCAACCTATCGTTTATGTCATATACTTATCACCTCAACAATTTTATAAAAGCCCTTCCTTGTTGTCCTTCATTTACTCATCTCATTTTGTCATCTTCTTCTCTACACTAGCTCTTGCCGCTTTGTGATTGTGCTCTATATCGCTTCTCTCTAGGGCCAACCTCTCACATGCTATCAACCTCTAATCTTCCTTATGTGTTTAATGGCACAAATAGGTTACTACTTCATATTATTTCATTGTATCCTCAACTCTTGATCTCTTACACTTCCAATCTTATGACTGACTCTCATTCTATCTCAAGCTATAATTTTTTCTCTAGCATTTTTTAACACAACTCAGTCACTCCTACAGAATGTTTGCCAATGTCATTGACTCTCACTTGGTCATGCTTTTGGCAATGTGCCAATACTTTAGACTATGGCATTTTGATCCATGTAGGCTATACTCAATGTAACTCTCCAGAAGTTTCTCTTCCATTCCTAATTCTTGCTACAACTTTTTGATCCTCAATTCCACCATGTTCCTTTCACATGAAAGTCTATAGCTTGTTGCAATTTTCTTTATTACAAGGTTTCAATTGCAAGTGTCTACTCATTCAAACTACTCCTCTCATATCTCAATTTGTCCAAAACTTGGCTTCACATGCATACTTCAATTGTCTCACACCATACTTTGTTTCTTCTGCTCATTGAGCTCATAAACATATTGGCAACTTGCCCATTCGTTCCAATTACAATCATCACATTGAGTTCATCATTGGTCTTTACTTGCCAAAATTCTATCAATTACAACTCTATGTATTTGTGTCCATTCCCCTTTCACGTGCGGTAATGACACAATCCTAATCCTTTGTTTATTTATCTAACTTCAACTCTCTTGTTTATAGCATATCTCTATGTAGCTATGGTCTTAACGAACATAACGAGTAGTGTCTTCGTCTTCAAGCGATGTCTTATTATCCATTTGAGGTTGCATGTAGTTACAACCTCTCAAAACTACCTTTTTCATATTATAGCCTTACTAACACACTCCAAAATGTCCTTCATCTATTATTTCATATAATTTATCATCTATAAAGTATTTCCCTACTTGCTAAAAGCTACGGCCCAAAAGATTGTATTACTACATCACTAGATTAGGAATCTATCATCCTACATGCAACATCAACATGCCTACGGGCTCCTTGCAAACCAAAACATCCTACAAGCTGAATTGGCAACCATATTCATAGCCCTCTACCTCACCAAAGATAACACTACACACTCATATATCTTTACAAACAACCCCAAATCCCACGGGGAGGTCACTCCATTGTCAAGTTGAAAACCACGTGCAAACAAAGTTTGCTACCCCTATATTATATGCCATAGATAATTTTAAAAATTATGATATTTTTTCTATATATACATATCCATTGATATTATCTTTTGTATATTTTTTTGAAATTTTTAGTCATCTCCATTTTTTCTAGTAATTGTTTTAGTTCAATTCTGCATCATTCTAGTTAGAAACGGTATGTTTTCTAGAAAAAAAAAATTATCAATTTTGGTTATCAATTTTTACTATGTAATAGATACCATGTATATGTACTCATAAATTTTTTTTGATAAAAGTTTGACCCATTTTGTTGATGCAACTTAGAAAAAGTAGATTTTTTTTGTTCGCACATGGTTTTCAACTTGACAATGGAGTGACCTCCCCGTGCCAAATCCCTACACTTGATCAACAACCACCTCCGCCGCCCCTCCTCCCAACATAATTACCCCAACAAACTACTCATACAAGCCATAATGTGAAGACTATTGCAACACATTGCCCCCTTCACCCTCTAGACCATCTACACGCAATTGGGAATTTAGGGCAACGACACATCCAATAAACTTGCCATATTTGGCTTTAACAAACCCTCGTGATGTTATCCCCTCCTCCCCCCCTTGCATACAATCCATACCACCCCCTATTTAGCACCTCAAACTTGCCATACAAAATGAAAACACCCATTGTCAAATAGTACATGGCATATGTCCAAAAGCACATGGCTTTTTGTAATGATAGTCATAAGTGGTATGAATATATTTCATTCTCAATAAATCTTAAAACTCACTTGAACCAATTGCTACACCTTTAAAGTTTCATCACCCTCCTCTAATATAACATAGTAAACTCTCAACGCTCTAACCCATGTAGCTCCAAACTTGGCATGGTACTCCAAACCTTCTCATGTATGTTCATACCAAATTTTATGATCAAATATGTAAACTACAAACATTAGTGATTTTTTTTCCTTTAAAAAAAGCATCTGGTCCTCTAAACTCTGACCTAGTTACATCAAAAGCATATCTCTAAATCAATAAATCCCTTGCTTCAAAATGTTCATACAAAAAGAATGAGGTAGGTGGGAAACACTACTCAAAACTTCTTACTTAAACACAAAATTTGCCATTGAAAACCAATTTGTTGAAGTTGAATCACTTAGTTGCCATAGTTTCTAAAACCCCAATACTTCAACAATCCACATCTCCTTCTCCACAAGGAACAATGCTCTCAAAATTTGCACATCATCAATGCATCTCATTGTAAACAACCTCTCAATCTCGCTCCACGAAGTTACTCCCATCATGCACAAATCACTAAAATTTGAGGCCCAAATTTTGCAATTTTATGAGAAATCCAACGTAGAAGATACAACAATTGCATTTAGTGTCCAAAGTCACTTCCTCGCCCTCAAGCACTCCAAGCACTAAGAAGCACTTTGAATCACCCTCGAAATACAAAAAAAATCACAACTCCACCCTCTTCCACACACTATATCTAACCTCCCAATATCTCAACTTAATTTCCTCCCCCTTAGTCCCTATCAACGAATAGAAAGCTTCAAAGTGGAGGGCTAGGGTCTGATCACCACCATTGTTCCTTTAACCTACCCCTCCCCTAGTTCCTCTTGATCAATACCAAAACCTTAAGGATTAGGGTTTAAGTTTGGCCACCATTGCTCCTCTTATCTACCCTTCCCTTAGCAAGCCTAAAGGGTTAGGGCAAAGCTTTGGCCACTACCATTGCATACCCTAACCAACCCTCTCTACCGGCCCCCTCTAGTTCTAGGCCAAGAGTACTACCAACCAACTACATTGTTTTGTCTAATTAACGTGGGTTACAATTCGGAGTTACATGTTGCTGCAACCTTTTACCAACATTTTATTTTTAACCAAGTAAGTTATATCATATCCTTTAGTGTGCATACGAACTACTTATGTTATGTGGGTAGAAAATGATATGCTTTGTAAAATGTTATAGCAATGTGTAACTCCAAATCATAACTCACACTAATTAGACAAACAATGTAGTTCAAAATAAACCAAGAACAAATACGTGAACTAAAAGAATGCCACCAAACACACATATATACCAAAGTTTAACTACTAAACATCATACCAACAAACTAGCTCACAACGCCCCCCCCCCCCAGTCTCTAATAAGTTAGTATAGGGACCACCTCCAACACGAGGCATTAGTAATTGTCCCATAGCCCTGCTCTAGTGACCTGTGTTGAGTTCACACACGAGCTCGTAGATGTGCTCAAGGTGAAAACTCTCTCTCTCACTGTGTGTGTGCACGTGCTGCAACATATAATTGTAACTTGACATGACAATATAATCATTAGAGCACCTTGGTTTTCATAGATCTTGTTGGTAATCAAGGAAGGATATCAACACATCTTAGCTTGTCATTTTGCATAATGGGTGAACCTTAGGCTCTCAAGTTCATACTTTGCTAATTTTAGGTTGCTTTTGGGTTAGGTCCATAATTATGTGTAGATACTTTGGGTTCCGAAGGCCTTGTAACTCAAGAGTCTTATTAAATCATATATTATAGTTGGATGTACTCTTAGTATCAACATTGAATCCAGTTTTGTTCAATCATGTAACAATGCATAACCAACAACGTTTTTTGGTGATCCCACAAAACTTTTCAAAGGTACCAGTTTATAAATGAACTTCTACCATTACGATCTCTCTCAAAATGCACACAAGTTTGAATTTCATTTGTTTTGATACATTGATGTGCTCAAGTAACTCAACACCAATGCAATTGACATCTATGGTGGGTGGCTATGGTTGATGTATTTTGGACTTCTATGTGACTATGTTCATGGTACCTATTGAGGGTATTATGAACAAAGAATAATATCTAACATTTTTTTATAATAATAATAATAATAAAAGTAGTGTAGGGATTGACCTTTGTTTTGTGACGTGTGATTGGGGCTAGTTCACAATGCTTAGAATTAGTCCAATGTGGATAGAACTGAGAGATCTCTTCTACTTCTATACAAGATTGACAAGTGTTTTTAGTCATTGGTAAGTTAACCTTCCAACCATATGCACACACAGAGGAGGTTAGAGCAACACCCACATCAAACAGAGCCACCCCTTGCCCTCGTCCTCTCCATTATAACACTTGGACTGCGTAGCACATTGTAGTGGAGACAAGAGGGTGGACAACTTGGACATAGGTACAATCTTGCCCATGTTATCATTTCAATGAAACGTATATAAGACAATATACACAAGGGTGGCATTACAGTTGTGGTCTCATGTGTTTTATCCCATGCAGATAGTGGGGCATGACCTATATAGGTGGCACAATCACATTAGCCTCTTAACCCAACATGATTGTTGGCGTGGAGTTGTTTATTTTGCATACAACACCTTCCACATTTGGTAAACTTCAATGCATAATTGGAAGAAGCGTGGAAGTTTGAATGCTAGATCAATTCAACGAGGGTCAAACATATTTTGGCATGTTTAAGAGGTGCTAAAATGTGTTTGCCTTATATGAACCAAGATAAGGTAGAAATACCATAACCCGTTATCCACCCTCTAGCCGTGCACTAGACCGCCGTCATAATGGTGAAGTGTCATTTCTAAAACCGATCATGGCTTGGCAGCAACTTCAATGTGTGCAAACTTAGTGTAACCAATGGAAATCAAGTGTTAATGTATTCATGAGGCAACCAATTTAGGCTATGTTTTGTATGGAAATACGGATTACCATGTTCGGAGTATGGAGAATCTAGTGAATGAGTAGGGGTTTGGACAACTTTCCACTTTGAAAATTTGTAGCATTTTTTATATAGGGCAAAAACATGAATCCTTCTCGTCTATCTTGGAAAATTATCTCATGATTGTCAGACCAGATCTTCAATGCGAATCACCTTATTTTCACGGGTTATGGTATTTCCACCTTAAGTTGTTCATTTGAGTTGGATTCATACACTTCCTCACAGCATGCATGAAAGTGGTCAGAAATTATTAATTTTGTATGCAAAACAACAAATGGGACATCATAGGGGGGGCAACCCTCAACAAGAAGTCCTCCGAGTATATAATTTCAAATGCGTCCTTTGAGGCAAAATCATTGATCTACCCTTAAAGGTGAAGGGAGGTTTTGACAGTTTGAGATGACATACAATGAACAACTTTCAATGCTCGATATTATTTACAATGGAAGAAAAGTTGTTACACATCACTCAAAGATTACACCAATTTAGTTGGAAGCTAAATTTAGCACCTCTACATGCCAAAAACCAATGTATGAAATTTTGATTGTAAAATTTCCCAAACAAGTCGTTGCAAGGTATAAATTGATGTAATTGGGTCCTAAGGCTCACCGCTAGTGATCAATCAGCATTTTTTAAAAACAAGCACATGTAGAAATGGTGGCTCTAAGTCCAAGATATTGCATATAATTGCATGTTTGGATTCCTCCACACACTTGACCTTATTCACACTCAAATTTCAACTTATTTCTTCAATCAGAACCCTCTTTAGTTGATTGAAGCTTGTTTACTGAGAAGGACTACTTATCTAAGAAATTACTAAATGCGAACTTATCAAGAACAAATTTTCACTTTTCTTGTCTCGATGTTCAAGGGTTAAAGATTCACAATGAAATAGCATATATATATATTTGCAACAGAATTCAGATGGCTAGTAGTCCCACATTATGATGTAAGGTGTGCACAGATAGCATATAAGAAACGAGATAAGAGATCTACCTCTTGTCCATGGCTCTTCATTGCAAATTATACCTCCACTCACTTTGAAACCTTCAAAAGAGAGGTGCATGTTCACTACTTTAAAGGAAGGTGACTTCAAAATCCCTAGTACGGATAAGTGTCCAGACAAGGCATAGTTTCCGTGCCTTGTATATGACAACTCCTTCCTGGCTGCAGTGCATCCAATCCAGCTTCCAGAGATCTGCACCAGAGAAAGCTGATAGCAATGGGACTTCTCAGATTTGACCTGAAACAATGCAAGATGATGACCTAAGTTGTGTCCTGGCTCGTACAGGGCTCAAAACAAGACTTCTGTGCACCACGAACTGGTAGAACCAGCTGTTGCAATCATCATAGTAAACAAAGGCTGCAATGAAGCCCACCGGCTCACTATTTGCGTGAAAAAAAGCAGGGTGCATCATGTACAGCTTGCATATACAGAAATAAGGTCAGCATAATGTGGAGTTAGTCCACATTATGACACACTTCCTTGCTTGTAGAGAGTACATACTCACACGCAGACGTTGCTGTAGGCAGTAATAACAACAAACCAATAGTCATCAACCCATGACTTGCTTTTTAATTAACTATCACAAGAGCGAAAATCAAGGAGTATCACAAGCTGCCAACCTGTTGACTTCACATCCTCATTGTCTTGGAGCAGGTGCAGGTGGAGCAGGTAAAGGAGGCGGGCTGTAGAAGATGCTGGATTGTTGGAAGGGCGCGTAAGCTGGAGCACAGCCAGGTGCCATAGGCTGAGGAGGTAAAGGCATTGAATGCTGGTTCATCATCCTCTGACCTTGCATTGGGGGTGGGGGAGGCAGTGACGACTGATATGCATAAGGTAAGGGCAACATGGATCCACCCCAAGCTTGTTGCATTGGTGGTGGCAGCTGATATGTGGAAGAGTCCGTACCCACTATCAAGTCTGGTCTGCTCTCTAGCCTTGGCCTCTTCTCCAATGCACGTCCTCCATCCATACTGAAATTGGGTGAATGCACTCCGCCATTTGCTTCTTCTGCTGCCAGTGATGATAAGACCGACGTTAACATGGCAGCTGAGGATGAGCTGGCTGCTAGCTTGGCTGCAACCTCAGCAGCCACAGTTGCTGCAGAGGTTAGCCCATGGTTGTTCTCAGAAGGCTCAGAAGGCAGGGTACTAACAGTAGCCTCAATTGAAGGCATTGGCACACTTGGCATAGACATATGTAGTTCGTTATCATTATTTCTTGCCACCTGATTCTCATGTGAGAGATTACCTGCCTCCCTACTGAAGGCAGAAAATGATGCATTCTCATCTGAAAAATCGATTGCAGATGCAGAGTTTATAGTCCCTGTTGCAAATCGATTTTGCACCATCCCTGCCTTATCTAGCTGTGTTTGGGCTCTCTGCAAAACCCCACCACCACAAATATCCATAGCCATTGGTAAATCACAATAGTCTGATTCCAGCAACAAGAGTTGTAATATCAGTTATCACATCAATCATCCGTGTATAGATAAGTTGTCTATCTTCATTGCATTTGCCGATTGCAAACAATTTTTTTTGAACAGTCTACTCTTTGGCATCCTTACACACAAGGATAGGGTGTAATCCTACATTGGTCATGCATGCACGATCAGAGGTTGGTCACTATCCACATCTATGTTTAAACCTAAGTGTCTGAAGAATGAGCATCAGTAAACTTCATTGTGAAAGAAAGCTCAAACCTGAAGTTGTCTCCGCAATTCCTCCAGTTTACTCTCCTGCGTAAAGCAGACATTAACAGTCAGCATGTTTTGCACATGTGAGCTGCAGATTGAAAGATGCAACAGAAGCTATAGGCTGCTGATCATTCAATTCTCATCACTAATTCTCGTTTCTGGGCAAACAATATGCACACATCCATGTCAAGAGTCCAATTTTTTGTCATTTAGTGGTTTCTGTCAACATGGCCTGCACATGGAAGTGTGCCCTTACTTCCTTAACTACGGTAAGGATCTACATTAAGCATCAGTAGATCCTTCACAAAATAGTAAACTACCTGAGCTTGGATTCTTGGATTACCAAAGCTTTAACAGCTACTGAGCTACTTTCATAAGCTGCAGGAAAAATACCTGACTAAGTCTCTTATTAAATGACACTTAGTATGGCACGGAAAATTGGTCATCCCATCTGCAATTTCCAAGGCAAAGGGCTCACCTGTTCCACCAGAGCATCCTTCAAGTGAGAACAAAGTACCACATGACTCATTTCACATGCTTCAAGCCGCTCTACACATTGCCTCATTATTGCTTGTTGTTCCAGCACCTCGCCAGCTATAGATGCCTGAACATTCCCTGTTCCCCATGCACATGCCCAATTCATTGTCTCACATACCATTGGACCAGCCTATATGGCATTAGAAAACAACATGTTACAGTACCATGGTTATAAGTCTACTTTAGTATGTTAACAGAAACCTGGGTTTGGTCCTTAATCTCATGAAAATGATCAAGGTGCACAACAGACTTCAAGATATGTAGTTCTCTACCTGCCACTTCCCAGCTTCAATGCTGTGGATAGTCTTTATGCTATTCACATTGCAGTAAAACTCAACTGACAAGAAGCAAAGAGAAACCTATTAATCTAATTTTGAACACAAAAGTAGATGATACCATCGCCAGTGGCACCCTCAGCCTCCTTCTCCAAGCTTTCAATCTGCGACATGGCTGCAGTGCACTTCGACATTGCATCATATTCGTCTCCACTTTTCTCTTGGATTGCCTGGTATGACCTTGCCACTGTTTCGAGAATGCTTCCTTCAAAAACCTTCAGCACCGTTCCAATTCCCCAAAACAAATTCACAAACTCTGAAGAAACACTCATGTGGCTGGCATAGACAAGCCTATTGAGAGGAAAAATATAACAGACTACAGACCAAGCTCATCTGGGTGGAAATCACAACACAAGGTAAGATTTTCAAGATGTATCACTTGATAAAGTGGCAGAGAAGGTTGCTTAGCCTCCTGCACACGTGCGCTGGCCTTTTTGCCAAGCAGCTCTTCTCGAAGACTTTGAGCACGAGATCCAAAAACTCGCCTCTCCTCCCAAATGTCCACCTAAGCCAGTTAAGATGCAGAGAACAATAAGATAACAAGAATAGGATTCTACCACAGATCCAAGCATGCCAACACTAACTCATATTTAGATTTGACAACATGCATTCATTTAAGCATTACTTAGATGCAGAACCAAAAACAAAAGAAACAGAAAGCCTATGAAGGTCTTCATACCAAGCGATATGCGGGACTGCGTACAGACTCGTCGCCAGAAACAACAACATCTCGAAGAACCCTGGGGAGCACAGTCCAGAACTCATTCACAAACTCAGGTCCCTTGCGACGGCTATTTTGCAGTATGTCATTTGCCAAGTACAGAAAGGGCACTCGCTGCTCTTTTGGTGCATCTTGAAATTTCTTAGCCCATGTCTCTACAACTTCTCTAGCTTTCTTGCGATGGAATATACACCAATGAGATAGAGCTGTGCATGGTCAAGGCTGAACCCAAATAGAAACATAAATGATCATAAAATACCTGTCTATCAAATAGTGTGAGACAACAAAGGAAGCCAGCACAAAGGGAAGATGTGTAACCAGGAATATCATAAAATGTATGCATTTTAAAAAGATACTTTCAATGCTTTGCTGCGAAGAATTTAACTTGTTGAGCTTCTCCGCTAGAGTTGCCCCAGTAAATGCCCCACTGGTAGTGGTTCCTTCCATCGTCATTTTCAATTTCTTTATGCAGCCTTACTCACATTCATGAACCTGAGGACATCCACCAGCCACCTTCAAAGTTAGTAGTTCACATTTCTGGCTATCAATTAATTCGCTCAAATTCCAAATTGGGATATCACATTCAGTCCTCAAACAAACTTGATACATTTCTCCCGGGAAAACACTTCAGCTGGATGTACTGTAGGAACGAGAAACCATGTTGTCAACCATTCTTCTGAGGAATTCCTTCCAAACAACATCCTCGCATTTTGCCTTGCAACCATTGCTGATATCATAAACTTCATCGATGAACTGTGTTAAAAGGAAACCTAGTTAAGTCACTATGATGATTGAAAAATTAACACCTCTTACATGAATTACAAATGCACGACAACGATTTAAATTCGAATCCACAACTAGAGACACGTTTCCCCTTTAAAACATTACCAGAACCTGGCAAGGATCAATACACCTACATCGTGATTGCCGCTATGTTGCACGACTTTCAACATTGTCTTCGTTTAAGACTCACTACATTGCAATGTGCCTCTCCTTATCGATACCCCTGCCGTTTCGGCTGAAGTGTGTTTCCTCTCAAGAGCATACTAAATTTGCCTTCCCGCTACGGACCGAAATGAAGATGTGCTTGCAACGGTTTGAAGCCCTTGCTCGTGTATAAAAAAAATTCCGCTCTCTCGTCACAATTCCGTAGCCCGCCGCGACCTTCTCGCACACCTAGCGGACTCTCCAGCTACACTAAGCAACGACAAGAAAAAGAAGAGAAGCTCAACGCTCCCACGTTGGTGCTCCTCCATACACTCCTCCCTTACCAAAATACAAAAACCGGCTTCTCTCACTACACCTGCCCCGCCAGTGCTTAGGAAAAAACGAACACAGTCACATTTTATTTTTTATTTTTAAACGGCAGTAATCCACAGCGGCCACCGTACAACACGCACTGGAGAAACCCTGACTCCTCAAACTGAACGAACAACAACGCATTTACTTCCCAAAACAGCAAAACAGAGACGGAGAAAAACACGGCGAAGCAAGAAAAGAGAAAGAAAAGGAAGCACGCAAGAAAAGAAATAAAATAAGGTGGAAAAATGAGCGCTCCGCGCCGTAACCACGACCACTAACCTGCGACCACGACCATCATCATCCCAGCCGCACCTATCCCGATCCTCCAAGGCAAGGTGCGCACCAATGGAATCCTTAAGTTCCGGCGAAAGCTGTCCGCACCACGGCAGCTTGGGATAATGCTCGAGGTTCAAGTTGCGAGGCTTCGAAGGGAGAGTTTTGAGCAAACGCGGCAACGAGGGTTCGCTGTTGTGGTTGCGGCTATGGCGACTGTGTGCTTTCGATGAGAGTCGGCAACAGCATGGGTCTCTTGTCTCGTCTCGTCTCTTGCTCCCGCCCTCACTCTAGAATGTTCGTACAGGGTACATGTCAGCGCTCCATGGTGGATCATGTGTCGGGGAACAAGTTCTGGCCACGGACACTTTGGACTTTGTCATGCAATCCTAACAACAATCCTAACCTATGTGTGTCATTGTTTCAAACTCTTAGACTTCTTATTAGGGCATTAGCTTAACTTACATTAGCTTAACTAGGTCACATTGGTGGCATGGCATTTGTTTTGAGATAAGGTATGTGGGTGTTGTTCGGTTTGTTCTTCATGCTCTTCGATTTCTACCGAAAAAATCTCGTGTCGCATTTGCAAATCTATAATGAAACATTTGTAAAAATCATATTGAAAATCAGACCTCCGATAATCATAACTAAATCATTTTGAAATCACCAATCTCATATTGATCCATGCTCAAGCTCATGCCCAAGGGATGCATATTCTGTAAATCACTCAAAGCACGTGCACTTGGAGGGTGAAAAATAAACCCCATGTATGCATGGCAAAGTCAATGATTTTTATTTAGGCACAATACAATCAGGTTTTGAAAACCGGCTTTTGTAATTACACCACTTTTGGGTTTTTTGTCATTTTATTTTTATTTTTTAGCATATTCATTAAGATTCGTTAAAAAGGAAACATTGTCTTAGCCTTGTCCTTGCTTGTTTCAATCGTTTGTTTGTGTGCCTTTCTGTTAATTTTTTTTTTTTTAAAAAAAAGGCAACAAACTTCAGGGGCTTTGTTAGCATTTGTTTGTTTGAACTAGGGGTTGTGTTTTATACCATTAGAATCATCATTGTAGGAAGTTTATGAATGGGTATTACACACCTTGTTTCATGGAGAAATGAGACCGTTATGGCTTATTGAAGTTTGGGGTCCTTGGAGCCAAAAGGCCATGCAACTTTTTGAAACCTCTAGGAGGGATCTTGCACGAGTACTTTAAATCCCTCTCAAACATTAAAAAAATGGCTTGAAACCTTGACATAATACTTATATATGAACCCATATGTGCATATAGACTCAATAGATGGCTCTCAAAAGTAACCACCTCATTTGAATGCACATGCTATGATACATTAAAGTATGTGCACCCCCCAAGGGGCCGGGGATTCGTGGCACTCACTAAAAATCATCCGTGCGGATGAAAAAAACACAGAAATCATCTAAATGGCTATTTTTGGGCAATTTGATTCCGGAAATAGAGTCAAAGGCCCCGAATTAGTCTAGTGACGTCACATTCGAATGACTCGGCCCTCAACCCCATAGGGGGGCTTTTTTTATTGGAGCCACTTCATCCACGATATCTTGGATGGATGATTTTTAGTGAGTGCCACGAATCCCCAGCCCCCCCAAGGGTCTATGTGTAGTTCAATCAAGAACTTGACTAACTAAAGAGAATGTTATATGTATGTATCTATGTATCTATGTATTTATGTATGACAATGTTTCATGCCAATATTGCATGATTTGGGTGAGATTTTAGTAGTGCAAATATGAAAAATTACAATAAGCTTGTTATTACACCAATACTTTAGCATCTTTTTTAATATAATTTGTTTTTCATACTAGATAAAAAATTGAATGTAAAAAAATCATTAAAAAAATGTAACTTACTGAGAGGGAGAACCTTAACATAAGAATGATGATTTATCAATAACATGTTCTTGTTTATACCACATGAATTCCTTTATTTTATTTTATGGAAATGTGCATATTGTTATATTTCCCCCAATCAATGTTACCCAAAATTCAATTTTGCAAACTTCATTATGGGTTTTGTTTAGCTCAAACGCAAGATTTCAATGTCCAAGCGCCCATACTCCCGTGGTCTCATACCCTTTGTACCCTTTGTGGCAACATCAACATTCATTGCAAGAATCCCTACTCCCACAAAAGAGAACACACAAATTGCCAAATTACACTAGCTTCTAGGCTTGTCATAGCTTCATATGTCAAATTATATGTCATGTTAGTTTTTCACTTTGCATGTTGCCCAATGCTCAACCCCGCAAATTCAAGGCACCCTACCACAATATTCAAGTTGAATTTAGTTTCACATGGCAACTCATAATCAACCAAGGCAAACATTCTCATAATCAATGTTGGTAATGAAAACATTGATGTGAGTAAAACAAATGTTTAAAGTTGATTCCATAGCAATCACTTATTGGAGTTGGATGGCACCTTGACCAAAATGACAAAATTTGGAGAGCTCACAATGTCCTTTTATGAATGTAATAAGGTTGATATCCACGGGAACAACATACAACCAACTTTCAAAAACATTTGTTGATTGAATGGGCTAATTGTATGCTTTTAGTTTTTGTTCTTTTGGGGGTGCTTTGAAAATAGGCCACTTGATTGCAGTAAGTTAGTTGTACACTCACTCTATAATGCAACATACACACAAAATCAACTCATAATACGATATCATTTTGAATTCAAAAACTAAAACATCACCAGTCATGCATATCAAAGAAGCAAAGTTATTCACAAGCTCAAATTCATTGCAATGCATCATTTCAAAGAGTGAAGAGATACGATATGATGGTTGTAGAATGTCCTTCTAAAGACATGAAACACAATTATATAGATGGAGACAAAGCAATTACTCGTGGCGTTGTTGTTGTTGATAGAAGGCCGTGAAGGAGGTGATTTGTGATGTCTTTTACGACTTTTAAGGGCAATGACAAAACGAGCTTTTGTGTGGAGAAAATAACCAAGAAGCTAGTTTCAATTTCATACATAATGCTCATACTAAAATTGACGGATGGCGTTATGTGATTTGATGTTTGCTTTTGGGTTGCCTATTGGCTATGACAGAGAGTTGTTATTTGATAAATTTGTGCTCTAAAATATTTCTAGATCTACATGAAAGTACCTTGTAGTTTATAAGGGTCAAATGCATTGCGGCGGAGCTGAAAATCTCGGAGTTTCGTATCTTGCATATTGGATGTTTGAAGATTTACAAAGAAAATAAGATGTTTTTTTATTACTGTTTAAATATTTCACAACACATTGTTTTATAATGGTTATTGTCGTGTTAATGATACCAAAACATGTGCACAAGGATTGGGGCTCCCATACATTCACAACCAAGTAAATTAGCGTTGAGAGCAAAATTATTTGAATGGGAGGGGTTTAATTTATAATATCCATGTATATGTATATATAGAAATTCAAAAGTATGATGGAGTAGTCTAATCACGTGTCAAGGAGAATATGGCTCTCACATGACAAGTTGTGACGAAGGAGCCACGTTCCATTCAAAAACCACACTATTTATGGTATTTTATGTCACAAAACTAATTAAGTAGCCTAACCCATAATGAAATATATGCATAAATTACAATGTTTGCCAAAGTATTTGTAACCAGTGCCACAACAAAGGTTGAGAGTAGTACCAAACTTAAAAAATACCAACATATATTAAAAAAAGAATTTCCAACTAAGATGAAAGAAAAGATAAAATTGATCAGATTGATAGATGAATAATAATAAAAATGTTAATGCCAATTGACACAATGCCATTATAATTGACATTAATGTCAAAGTGGCCATTTGAAATGACCAAATTGATAATCAATTTGCAGTCAGTTCATAAACCCTTTTGTGTCAAACACTTTACACGAACTGAATCAAACTATAGTTAAATTTGCCAAACCCTACTATGTCAAATGCTTTTCAGATTTGCCCAACTAAGGGCCTGGCCACACCCAGGGGTGCCAGCCCGGAACCGGTGAGGTAACCGGATTTGGGGCAGATTCGGAACCCGCATCCGGTGGGTCCATACCGGACAACCTGTAGGTGTGTCAGAACCTGCCGGGGACATGTTCCTCCCCGATAACGGAGCCAAGCACAAAGAAATGAGGGTTTTGAACTGCTGCTCCCAAGCAACGTTAGGGGTGAGGTTGGATGAGAACGCGTTTCGGTGGACAGAATATGTTAATCTGTCCTGCCTTGAAGTTGAGAGGGTCCTGCTCAAAAGTTCGAAAGGTTGTGAAGGTCTAGCACATTGAGAATTGACCAATCTGAGTGAATATTAGTTCTTCGCTGCGTCCGTGAGTTTTGGAAGTTTATGAAGAAGAGCCTAACTTCCTGGCTTCCTCATAGCCAGAACACAAAATATACAAAATCAGTGCCTGAACAAAATGGTATTCATACAGTTCTTGGAAAAAAACTTTGCAATATGCAACTTCCTCAACATTAGCGGCAGGAACACAATCTCAAGAACCACCTCGAAAAGCCCTTCGAATTTACAAAAGAGATCTACCTTTCCTGAATTTTCTGGGAGAGCAAGATTTATAGAACTTCATAGTTGCCGGCATTACTCTCCGAGATGAGATCCGCGACGGGTTGGTTGTTCCTCACACCCATCCGATACAGGAAAGGGATACAGATAAAGACTCCGCAATCCAAAAGGAAGCCTCAGGAAAGCTGAGATAGCATATGCATTACTTATTCAATTCATCCTCATCAAACGGATTACTATCATATCGTCCCACCATCTTTCCACCGCGCAGATTAGTTGCGCACTCCACCCAGAATTCAATCAAGCCCTCTCTACCAGATCAAACCCTCACAATTCCAATGCCCTGCCAACCCTATCCTACGGTCCATGGCGATGACCAAAATGCCCCCCACTCCTGCAATTTCGAACTCTCCCTCTGATCCAATCCACAGCTAGGGCACTGACCAAGAAAATAGCAAGCAAAGGATGGATTCCGAGAAAGAATGGGAGTTGTATGGATCCAAAAAGCCACAGGAGGTCTCTAATTACATAGAGAAGAAAGAGGTGAAGATTATTGATGAAAGGGAGATACGGAGGGGAGAAAGTGATACTGATCCATAGAGTGCCACCAAAACAAGAGAGTAAGTAACTTGGCAAGAAGAAGATGGATTCTGAGCAAAAACGGGAGTCGTAGGGCTCTAAAAAAAATGCGAAGTGTCTCTGATTGAAGGTGGAGAGCAGGAGATGATGCACGGAGTGCTGAAGGGAGGGATGGAGGAGAGAAAGAGGAAATGGAGCTCCTAAGTTAGCCACGGCACACGGTCGGAGAGCCAACAATAGAAAAAATTGGATGAACATTGGGGGTCACCGGCACAGACCTAGCCGGTGCGGCCTCCGTCATGGCCCCGGCATAAAGGATTGGCTAACCCCCCTACCCGGTTGGGAGCTTCCGGGTAGGCCTTGGCCGTATCCGGTCCCATGCCAACACCCCCTGGTGCGATCATGCCCCTCAATTTTATGTTTAGCCATTTCATATTGTCATAATATCGTCAATTTGGCCCACTTGGAAAATGTTTGACATAGTACGAGTTTGTATAAAGACGAAGTGTGTTGTTGGCACCGCAATGCTATGTAGTAGTGTGTGTTTATTTTCACTTTTCTTTATATTTTTAGAATTGCATATTATCTACCCAAGTTGCAATAAAGAATTTGACAATTTGCTTCCAAAAGAACGCACCAATGCTAAAATTTCATTTTCTTTCTTAAGGTGTGGGATTGTGACAATTATGATAAATAAATTAAAGAATATTAATTAAAACAATGCTAAATTGGCCTAGTAATAATTAAGTTTAATCAAAAGCTAGGCTAAACATCCACCTCTTTAACTTGGGCCCCTACCATTGTTACCCAAGATAAAACGCATAAAATCATGTTATAACATGTACATTTCATTTTTACACATTTTGATCCTGAAAACCATGAATTGGTTTGAAGAGATCCACTTGAAATAAACTGACCACATATTGATGGGGTTTATGTTTTTACTAAACCTCCTTCACCTTGGTAATAGTGGTGGGGGCTACAATAGCTCAAAGAGGTGGGCGTCTCTACATGGCCTTGATGAAACCACAACCAATCAATCAAAACATAATACTAATTATTCACGCGAATCACGATTGCTAAACCTAAATACGAATACGATTCAATACGTACATACACCTTCCATACTCTGTATTCGTTCCATATACACTACAATCGGATACGTATGCTATTATGCAATTGTGTTACCTTGAGTCGAACCCTGCAAAGTCTTGAAGTAATAAAAGTGCATATAAGTGGCCATTCCTCCATTATACTTGTCAAAGTACGTATTGAATAAATGGGAATGATATATACATACGACATATATACGGATTAAGTATGTACGATATATACATGCTCCTTCCTTGGCATTTTCTCAACTCCATACGTACATCCCAGTCAAGATACGTATACTCAGACTGTCAGACCTGCCTATTGTCTTTTACGCTGTTTCCGCTGTTGCAGAGAAGAGAACGATCTTCGGAGTCTTCACGTCGGAGGTTTTGAGGGGGAGAGCGAGGGGGGAGAGAGAGAGAGATTCAAAGTTGCGCGAGGTCGCCGGAGGCTAAGTTAACTTGTCACGTTGTTGAGCTTGTGGACTTGTTGTGTGTTGAAGAGGAGTGGTGAAGAAGTTAGGGTTTTGGTGTGGCCGGGGTTGTGCGTGCGGACATGTTTGTTGATGCGTAGGAGAGTCGGAGGATTGTCGGTAGGCAGAGGGTGAAAGAGGATGTGAAAGAGAGCTTTAGGATATCGGCCACGGGAAAATGGGAGGGATGGCAGGCCTGCTGAGGATGCTGGTGTTGGTGATCTTGGCGGCAGCCGTGCCTTTCAGTGTTGCGGAGATCAAGCATTTGAGCATCAAGGATGACGGGCGTTTGATTATTCCCTTTGAAACGTTCGGGTTCTCAGCTGGAGGGGAAGTGGAGATCACTGTTTCAGATGTGCAGGTAACAGATCCCGCAGCAGATAGAACGAGGATGGGGTTCTTCCTATCTACCATGGATGATCTGTTGCCAGTGATCGCTAGCCTACAAGAAAAGCGTCAGAACTGTCTCCTTGATAGTAGTTTGATAAGCACACTTTTTACACTGGAAGATGTACTGAAGAATCCTGCAGGCTCTGGCAAGATCTACAATACGACTAAAAAAGTGGACTATCCCAACGAGTACAGCCTCTTCTTCCAGAATTGTCTGGGGACTATCTTATCTATGGATGTCCGCACTTCGATGTACAATGTGGAAAATGGATACAAGGATTACCTACCCGTGGGGTTGACGGTGTTGCCAAAGCTGTACTTCATATTTTTTCTGGCATATGCTGCTCTTCTAGGGATTTGGATATACGTGTGCTGGAATCAGAGGCTGACGATGCATCGCATCCACATATTGATGGGCGCGCTGCTTGTGTTGAAGGCTTTGAATTTGATCTGTGAAGCAGAGGATAAGCAGTATGTGAAGAGGACAGGAACTCCACATGGATGGGATGTCGCCTACTATATTTTCAATTTCCTCCGAGGTTTGATGCTGTTCAGTGTGATTGTCCTCATTGGAACTGGATGGTCATTCTTGAAGCCCTTCCTTCAAGATAAGGAGAAAAAGGTCCTTATGGTCGTCATACCTCTTCAGGTTTTTGCAAACACTGCTTTCATCGTGTATGACGAAGCAGGCCCATCGACAAAAGATTTTTTCACATGGAAGCAAGTGTTCCTCCTGTTGGACATTATCTGCTGTTGCGCAGTATTATTCCCCATCGTCTGGTCCATCAAGCATCTGAGAGAGGCTTCTCGAACCGACGGTAAGGCTGCAAGGAATCTGGTAAAGCTTACCCTGTTCCGCCAGTACTACATAGTGGTTGTCAGCTACATCTACTTTACACGTATAGTTGTGTTTGCACTCTTCACCGTTACTGTGTATCGGTACCGATGGACCAGCAAATTTGCCGAAGAGGCAGCTTCCCTAGCATTCTACATCTACACCGGCTACAAGTTCAGGCCAGTGGTGCACAACCCATACTTTGTGCTGGATGATGATGAGGAGGAGGCTGCTGTTCAGGAGGCTTTAAAGGATGATGAATTCGATCTGTAGAACCATACCGTGAACGGAGCAGTGAGATCCTTACTGGATGTTCAGTTGAGGCTCTTAGGAGCAGGTTGGAAGTCCATTCTGCAAGACGAGCATGCATGACTACACCTATCACAATTGCAGGTCAGAATGGTACAGCATCAGTGCATCTTGTGCTGCATGTGAGCCCTGTCTAGGTGCCTTTGATTCTTGACACTTGGAATCGCATGATTGGCATTGTTCAACATGCTAGCTCTGAGTAACTGCTTCTTGAATATCTCTAACATCGTATATCTTCCAGGGGATATCTGATTATGCGTAACTGTAGTTAGTTTTCAGTTGCAGTAGAGCATCTGCCAGTGTATTCCCACACTTCCACTTGATGCGGTGCCTTCTAGTGTATTAGGTGAAGCTGGCCCCAGCGTAAACTTGGTTCATTCATTTTGTTCAGAACAACGATATTTTTATATCCTATGCACATATTGAAGTGTTTCTTTTTCTGTAAATGCTTCATTCATGCTGTACAGCGCTTGTGACATGGAATTGTGCTCAGTATTAGCTTCTGTGTATCTGCTTCTTTACCAGGTATGTGAAAATGACTAGTCAAAGTTTTTGAAAAACCTGTAAGAAATGCTCAATATCTCCTGTGATTAGTCTGGTCTAGGATTTGAACTTGAGGGTTGTAGACTTTTAATCGCTAGGGTGAGTGACACCAAACTTGAGACACTACATTCGTCACATTTGGAACCCCAGCTGCAAGTTTACATCCATTGTGATCTTTTGCCCCTGCATACCTATTGTATCTGTGAATCGCCTCTGTCCCCTGTGCTTTTTGGCCATACTGCATTACTAAATGCAACCTGTTGCTAGTGCGGCCTTATCTTGGTCAAGAAATGTCTTGAAAGAGAAAATTTGTGTTTTCAATTGTAGAAGACCAATTTATGATCACTTATGTGTTCGAGCACATTCATCAAAATAATTTCCATACTATGGAAAGGATCCTTTGAAACTCAGGCAAATCAGTTTTTGGTGGGTGTTTAGGTGCTGGTGTGTGTTTCTTACTTCGGATTTGTCCATGACTGCGGCTCCCAACTCGACAAAAATTGATTGAAATCCCCATCAACTGAATTGGCAAGTGTGTGCATTTAACGAGGAATTGAAGAGAGATCAATAAATAAGTGGGTCTCCACAGTTGATCAAAGATATACAACTACTAGTTAGTAACACAAGAGATATTATACAGTAATGTCCTGATTATGTACGCACCTGTTTAAGTATGCATCCCGGTTAAGTGCGAATTTTTTGACAAAAAACAGGGTTCATACTTTATTGTTTGAACATCTCATGCAGAGTCATTTGCTGCAAATGCATGAATTTTTTTTTATGCTTGACATTCAATGTCAGGTTGTTAACGTTTCGTTGAAACATTTCAAACGATTGTCGTAGTTCATCGTACATATGTCCAGCTTCCATTTGAACATCAGAGCAAACTGATTGGTCGTCAATGTCGAGGACAATCTTGTGTAGAGCTTCAAAGCCTTTGAAATTGGTAGCAATTTCAATTTAACATCATCAGACTTCAGTGTCGTTAATTGCAGTATGTTTTCATGATTGTCCCAGACTTTTTGGATGGCACCTTCACTAACTTCATACTCCCGCTCTTGCCCTAGTGCCCGCTTCCTCGGCGTGTTCGGCTTGCTCAACTTTGCAATGATTTCACATCGTTGGGCTTTAGTCAAGCGGGTTGCCTCAGGTTCCATCCATTTTCCGATGTGAGTCATCGAACCAGAGGGTCTAGAAAGCGGTATGAGTAAAGTACACACCTACCAACTAAGTGTGCACCAACGGCTCCAATTCAAAGTGCGTACTTAAGCGGGAGATTAGTATATTAATGACCTTGATTGTCCAATACATTCTTTGATTTATTTTCAATGTGCATGATTATCCAGTGAGTTCACACATAAGCCAGTAGGTCCAAACCCTAATTCTTCTATCCTAGCTTGGCTTTCATACAACTCATTGTCCCTTGCTCTTGTTAGTTACTAGTATTTGATTTTTCAATAGGGACTTATGGGGCTCCTCAAATTCATGACTTCCAATGTAACAAAGTTTTGATCATAAAATTGAAACATATTCTTATACCAACAATGTTGGGTTGGTATCGTTTTTTCATATACTATTGTCCCATTAGCCTTTTGGCTTCCCAGACTTTAAAATTGATTTCATTTTATTTCATTTTAATTGGGCAAAGATATTGAAAAATAATTTGCAATGTGATCCCAGTGGATTGGATGTTTGACATTTTTCAAAATATTGCTTATTTATACCTAGGTTGAACCTAGATACACACAATGGTCTACATCATTCATAATTACCTTCCACGGCATGGAATTCGTGGTGTCTACGGAAACTCATCCATCATGGACGAAGGGACTCAAGTATAAAAAGTCCTTTACAAGATCGAGGGCCAACTCATCCCCATTTGACTCTACTAGACTTATTCATGATCTCTTGCTCTAGTTCCAGAGTTGATTATTTCTAAAATAGTAATCTACAAGTTTTAATATGACTCAATGTGTTTTCACCTTTGCAATGGATGAGTTTATGTAGACACCTTAAACCCCCTAGCCTTCTTCCATCTTGCAATACGACCGTAACACTAATCTATACTTCCTAGGTAGGGTTTGCACCAACATGTATCCTTTACTAACATTGATTATAAAGTTAGTTTGCTTCACATGAAGCCTTGCTGGTAACTAACATTATGCTAAGTTAGTAACGTAAGACTAAGTCAACTACACACTAATAGCTTCTACATTGAAACTCATGTTTTTGTGTTGGTAAGATAGACGATGGGAAAGAGGGGCTTTAGTTACCACTAGAGGGGTTGGTATTGACATAACATTATTTAGCTGCATGGTTGTGTTTCTCTCTATATATAGCATCTAACATGGGCCTCCACTATCTTACATTCATGGGAAGAAACTCAAAAAATAAGAAGAAAGTGACGCCGGTGCGAATAATGAATAGTGTTGGTACTTTCGGTGAATAATATCGAGGTGAACAATGTCTTTTGTAAACAATGTTAAGATGAATTATGATTCTTGTGAATTGTGCAGGTGTATCACTCCACCCAACTTTCCAAGCGTAGGTCTGAATGTATGAATAATAAATGAATATTCTTACTTTGTTCAAGGACCTCGCATAATATAAATGACATATTCCAGGGTCGTGGAACTAACCCACATGGTTGAATAATGTTATAGAGGGAGCATACGAGATGGGTAAGATAGGTGTGGCACATGGAGTAACATCCCCTCGTGTAAATGATAGCATTGATGCAAAGTGTCGTTGTTTACCGTAAGAGATGAGTGTAACTTACCTTGTGGTTCGAATCATGCCCCAGTGTTGTGCTAGTATTATTTTCCCCATATACAAATGGGCATAGGTGTCTAGGGCCAAGCATTCATAGCACTTAAGTTGATGATGCAAGTGTTAAAAATTCTTTATAGTCCGTATTTCATTTCAAAACATATTTGACCCCGTATTTAGTAGGTACCAAAAAACCCAAATTATATTGTTTGTGGTAGTTATCATGGACCACAATATATACGAGGAAACCAACACTAAAAATCAGGATGATATTGTGGGTGCACATTGTATTCCAATTCATAGTATATAATATTGGAGGCATTTATTGTAGGTAATGATGTTTCAATTGGATGGAAGATAGTGTGCATTTGAAGGACTTTCAAGAAAGTGAGATCCAATTCATAACCATCATGCATGAACAATTTTAATCTGGATGTATAATACATTATTTATTTCCATAAATAGATTTTCAATCATATTGAAAATATTTACTCCTTTTAAATTTCACTTGGAAAAGGTTTTTTTTCTTCTAAAGAATGAATTTCCATGTATTTTGGTTATGTGAAGAGATTGATGCAAAAACATTTCCCTCTAGTATAAGCTTCCACACTATTTCAAAGTGTGATGGTGTATAATATGGGCCACATTAGAGTGCATCAAAGGGTAAGTCACATTATAAGTATGCTCACCATATTGACAACAAGTGGCTAGTTGCAAGAGTGCTTTGCCTTATTATTATCTTACAAACGTGGCCAAATTTGGTTGGTTTTTTTACCAAGACCAAACTTTGGCTCATTTTAGAGACCACTTTACATCAACAATCGCTTGCAATTGGGTTCCATTCAAAGAGCAAATTACTGACACCATATGTGTTCGGTTTTGGTTGGTTTACCAAACTTTACCCATTTTAGAGACCACCCTAGGCCTCTTCTCACAAAATAATGCCAATTACAAACAATACAAAACTTTGGCTCATTTTGGAGATCACTTTACATCAACAATCACTAGCAACTAGACTCCATTTGAAGAGCAAATTACTAACACCATATGTGGCTAAGTTATGGTTGGTTGCCAAACTTTGGCCCATTTTGGAGACCACCCTTAGGTCTCTTCACACAAGGCATAGCCAATAAACAACTTAGTCTAATGGAAAACAAGTGCTACGCATGTAAGGTTTTGCCCATTGAATGAATTGATAATTGGTTGTATTTTTGTGTGTTGTAGTATATTAAGAAGAATGAAAATGTGTGATGTAATCTCGTACTTTATTGAAGTACTTTGACCTCTCCTTGTCTATAGCTCTCCGCATGCCTTATCTTAAGAGTGGGAGTTAGTTTAAGTTCTAGATAGCTCTATCTAGTTTCTTACACGAGTTTCTAGTTGTCTAAAGTTCACTTAGTTTCATCCACATACATTCATATAGGGACAAACTTAAGGGTGGAAAAAGGAGTTTTTTTCATTTATTGAATTTTTCTCATCCACCCAATACATTCATCCTTAAGCTCTAATGTCCAAGGCTAAAACTGATCACATAGTCTTTGCCCCTAAGGTTGAGGCATCTATGACCAATCAAATATTAGAGTTTGCATTTGTTTAGGAGGAGTAATAGATGGGGATTGTTTTCTTCTTGCTAAGAGAAACAAATTCTAAAGCAAGTGCAAATTTACTTTAAAGTTTACTAGAGAACATAATCAATGTATATGTCAACCCATAATTGCTCATCAAAATGCTAATTCTTGGCTACAATAATTATCAAAGCTCTTATGAGAGTAATCAATCACAAACCGCCACACCTTAACTATGTTCGCCTAAAAAAATGTAGATATTGTCCATGTTGGTTACATGTACCTTGGTGAGCAGATAAATGAACCTCTTCAACTATGGATGCCTTGACCTTCATGGGACAAAGCCAGTAAATTGGGACAAATGAACTATAGAATTACATGAATAGGTTCTTATTGGACCCCCTTAGCTTACATTACAATCAAAGCACCTATTCCCCGATTAGGAAACCATCGGGAACCAACAGGCTACCATAATTTCGGTCAAGCTGCCACTAAATTCCAATTAGCCTACAACCAATATTGTCATGACACATGTCCTTGGTTTTGATGCTAAAGTGAAGAGGAATGAATGATGAAAACGAATAATGTTGACAAACTCTAGACATTGGTAATATGTTCAGGCCAACTTTTGGCTTCAAAATTTCACAATAATTTCAATGTAAGAAAATAAAATTACTGAAAAATTTGCAATCCTCTTGATTTTTACCTTCCTACACATGGAAAATTTGCGCCGCCTCATAAATCTCTTAAGTGGCCGGTAATGGGCGCCTCTACTCTACATGACTCGTGGCACGAAGCCTCAGCCCATGATACCGGTAGTGTTGGGTACTTATAAAACCCTTACAAGCAGCTTATTCTTATACACGGGTTGAAGCACTGTATGTTTACAGACCCGCCGTAGATACCCTCCGTAGATACCCGCCCGGTGGTCTTCTTACACCTTGCAATGCAACCCTAGTTTAGTTGTGGATACATGGGATCGGTGAGGAAAGAGCAAGATCGAGCGAGCAGAGGAAGAAAGAAAGGAAGGAAGAGGGAGCGCAACGTCCATCCAGACCGCAATCATGCTGCAGTGCATGTTCCTCCTCTCGGATCTCGGGTGCCTGCTTTCTTCCTTCGAATTTTTGAGCAATTTTGCACCTCTTTTGACCAATTTTTAAAACCTTTGTCAAGGGAACTTGTTGATCCGGGCGATCTCGCGTAGAGCTTTTGTGCATTGTCGACTGTTAGTTCCTCGGGGTTGTATAATCGCATCTTTGCCTCAATCCGTGAGACTTTTGGTCTCTTCAAATTCTACACACACCAATTGTAATTGCGTGAAGTTCCGCTCATTAAGGTTTCTTTAAAAGGACAAATGCAGTGCAAGTCAGGAGCGAGGGATTCTTCATTCTGGTTCAGAATGTAATTGATTCTTTGGATTGTCACTTGTGAACTTATCCACCGCTGGAGACCGTCCTGCACACGACCTGTTGCATTTACGCTGTAGTACAGTGTGGTTTAGTTTGCCTTGACGATTTCGTTTCTGTAGCCGAAATTTTCCAGGAGCGGCTTGCTAATTCTCCTCCATAGTTAAAGCCTACTGAGGAGACGATCACGTAGCAGCTTCTAGCTGGATTTTGACCTTTGCATTCTGAAGTTTAGTAGAACATGACAGGATAGTTTTTTTAACTCTATGATACCAGCTAATGCTCTTCAACTGGAATCGAAAACGAGCTTATGAAGACATTCCTGCGATCCGCTGACACATTGCTAGAGGCCTCCTGTTTCACTGAGTACCAATCATTTAAAGAAATTTATGATTTGAATGGAAAATTTAATTGCATAAACTGTGTTCTCATTCCTAAGGGTGGTGAAAGGTTTATTTAATGGGGAGAGAATAACCAAGTTGGTAGACTGAAGTTTAATGGTGCAGAAGAGGTTCTCCCTGCCTTCAGGCTTTTTGACGACTCATGTCCCATACTCCATACTGGAGTGTTGAAGTTGCAGCCTTTGCAGTGTTTTATTTAGGTTTCTGAGGACACATCAAATTGGAATTATGAGGGAAGGATGCTGTCCAATGTGTAACTAAGGGGGTTTCAGACATTCTTTGATCTAGGACTAGGTGGTGGACTGGTACAACAGATGATTCTTGTATAACCAACCGCAAGAGCTAACTCTTAGTGCATTGCTTGATTCAAGACTGCTCAGTAACATTGTAGGATGCATGACAGGGAGGTGATGCTTGAGAAGCATTGGATGGGACAGCAAGTGGACCGCTCCATTTGTGCCTGGTTCTGGAAACAAGCTCATCCTCCGGTATGTGTTCTCTTCTGTACTCAATCCCAAAGTGTAATCTTATAAAGTATTCTCACTTACTCAGAGCCATAACTTACAGCAGCGTTAACGATTCTCCTGGACAACTTTCTCAAGTACAGCAACTCCAAGCATGTAATGCATGCCATAAAACCTGTCGAATTTTCTATTACGTGCATAGAGTTGTCGATGTTCATTCCCTAACTGCTTATTTAAGTACATTGTGGGTGTACACAGGAGGGGCAAAGCACTGGGCAGGTGCCGAATGTGTTAGCAGCACCTACATTCTATGTCTTACACATTGTTCGTGAGGGTGTGACGTTTTTGGCTTGTACAAAATCAGAGATGCCCCCTCTACTTGGCATTGAGGTAAAGCTTTTGCACGAAGATGATGTTCTGGTCGTTGGTGGAGATTTTTGTTGTTATTATCTGTGAGCCTATGCTATTGCTGGTTTGGTTGAATCCAATGGGTCCGCATTATAGTAAGAAATACAAGAATGCTAGTAAGCATGTCAAAACTCTGAACTAGTATTGAAGTAGCCATTCAGCAGACTGATGTTAGCTGAGCTTCTGAAGCAGTTAGCTTCCTAGTTATACCATGTTCTTTGTGTTGTAAGGGCTTCTATTTCTGATCTATGACTTAGCATGTATCGAGGTAGAGCTCCATGCAGGAGAGTCTGATGGGGCAACCGCTGATGCGGAAGTTTGTGGGCAGGGTCGCAGATGTTCTAGCTGAGTATCTCGGGGGGCTCAATGAAGACTTAATAAAGGATAATTTTGTCATCATATACCAGGTAACCTCCTCATATGCAGGAGTTTAATGTCTGTGCCATATGCTGAGCTTAACATTGTTTGTTGAAACAGTTCATTCTAATTGCACTGAATCTGTTGTGGTGTAGTGTGTTCATTTTGTTTCCAGAAAGGGACCTTCATGGTTTCCTTTGTGCCTGCATTATTACTATTATTGGAAAAGCCTAGGGGGCAAATTTTGCTGAATGAATCGTATACTTTAGACAGGAAGGATTCAGTCTTATACATGAGGTTCATTTTGTTGGAAGTCCTCATCCCATTGGATGATGAGTATTTCTTCACTTGCATAATAATCTCCCTGTGTATACTCCATCACATACTTTTGACAGTCTTGGCCTGACAATGGATACATGCTGCTTTGCTGTTTCAGCTTTTGGATGAAATGATGGACAATGGATTTCCATTGACCACGGAACCAAATATTTTGAAGGAGATGATAGTTCCATCCAACATAGTCAGCCGGGTTCTGAGTGTGGTCACAGGCTCGACATCAACTATGAGCAGTACTCTTCCTTCAGCCACTTCATCAAATGCACCCTGGCGAGCAAGTGGCATCAAGCACACAAACAATGAGATCTACTTTGATCTTATTGAAGAAATGGATGCCACTGTAAATAGGTAACTCCACCCTCAAGTCCGAAGATTTGATGAAATATGATTTTCAAATATACTCTAAGAGTAAGCAATCTCAACATGTCTTGATGGAGAATGAACTTGACACAGTGTTCTTTCAGATTTACCTAATGTTGTATGGTTGCAGGGATGGGTTTCTTGCCAGATGTGAAGTATATGGAGAGCTTCAGGCTACATCACGGCTGTCTGGTATGCCAGATGTTTCACTGACATTTGCAAATCCATCCATCCTCAATGATGTTAGGTTCCATCCATGTGTTCGTTTTCAACCATGGGAGAGCAATCAAAGGCTTTCCTTCGTGCCTCCAGATGGCTCCTTCAAGCTCATGAGCTACAGGTGTCTACTCCATCTTCTCTAGAGTTATGGGTGTTTTAGTAATTGCTAAAACTAATGTGTTGCAGAAACAGTTGATATTGGTTTGGTGTGAGTTTTTGCTTTTCATGCATAAATATGGTATCTAAGTTCCAAAAGAGACGTTGAACCTCTTGCACCTCACTTGTCTTTTATAGAAAATTTGAAATAGTTAAGATTTTGTTGCAACTTATAGACAGAATGATCAATCGCTTATAGATTTATACGCCTGGTTTTAGTTTCTCCTATCTGTAAAAATATGTGACCAAGTCTATGGCATTCTGCAGAATCAAGGATCTCAAAAATACACCCATTTATGTTAGGCCACAATTCAGCTCTGGTGGTGGAGTGGTGACTTTGACTATGATGGTGGGTATACGAGCCAACATTGGCAAGCCAGTTGACAATATCACAGTTCAGTTACTGTTGCCACCATCAGTAGTTTCTTCAGACTTGACAGCAAATTTTGGCACCATCTTGCCTAACCATGGCACCAAGGTGCTCTCCTCAATTTCCAAATTGGATGCTATTTACCTCTGCATTCAAACATCACATTCCGGCTGGTGTCACAGTTTTTTTTTTTCTGGTCTCATTGGGCTCATATTACCCTCTCAAATGTTTGGCCTTCCGCAGTAGATCTCGTCTTCTATTTTGGCCTTATGTATCACCTTGCTTGCATCTTAAGGTGGTTTGCATGATGCTAGTGAGTAAGACCAAGTCAGTGAAGATATCCAGAGTCATATTTATCAGGTAATTTGCCACAGATGTATGCTTGGATGTGAGATCTGCATATGTTTATTAGACTAAGAAGGGTCAATATTTTCTGCAGGTCACTACCTGGACAATAGGACGGATCCCCAAAGATAAAGCGCCATGCCTGAATGGAAAGCTGCAGCTAGAAGCAGGACTGGAGCGGCTGCGAGAATACCCCACCTTCTTGGTGGGCTTCAAGATTGTGGGTGTTGCTCTTTCAGGACTTAGGTGTGATAAAGCAGAGGTTGAGCGTGTGGACTACCGAGCACACAAAGGGTTCCGTGCTGTAACTCGAGCTGCAAGCTATGAAATCAGAACTTGAAAGACTGACAAGTTGTAAGTAAAGAGAGTAACACTGATAAAATATGTCAGCCCTCATACATACATACATACATTCGCGAAGCTGTGGCTATGTGCAAGTAAATGTTTATGATTCGATGTTACTGAATGCCTTTGAAGGAGGCAGCTGACACTCTTATTTGGAATTCTCAATTTCTTGGAGGAAAATTTCTCATAGGTTCTCAATGCTTACCGGATAACCAGACTTTTTTTTTTCTAAGTATATTGACTAACATGCTGAACATATCAATACTCATCAGGGCCATGGATCTTGCAGAGTAGCCATAAAGCATAATTCCTGGAATTTTAAAAGTATTCAATTCATCGTTTGATTAGAAAAATGATCTATTCACATTGAAATTGAGGGCCCTTTGGTTATGATGGCAAGACTTCAGAGTACCTTAAAAGCATCTCTGACAATCAGGTTGATGTATAGGTTTTCTAGAGCAGCTAAGAAAATTATCTATGTAGATTACTGATAGCATGTAGATTACTGTACTGTTACAATGCAATGTAAGATTTGATTGTGATCATGTAACCAAAAGTTACCTTATCCATTGCCAAAGTATCTTGGCCATTGCGTACTTTCTTTCAGCAGGAGTTGCTACAAGTTCTTAACATTGGTAGAATTCTCAACAATTTTCCTGCTACATATGTGGAATCAGACTGCTTGGACAAGTTTTTCTTATATAGGTTCCTTCTTCCATTTCGAACTTGAAAGAGTCTCTCCCCTGTACTGGCTTCAGCACTAACAACAGCCGGATCCACTTGTTGTTCTTTTCATATGAGAAACACTTATCACATGGCAGTCACCTTTGTAGAATCATGAGGTTGTGGAGGTTGACAGAGTAACCAAAAGAGTCTGAAGGATGGGAGCTCGGGTGGAAAATGTTTTTGGGTTAACCATTTTCCTTTTTCCTTTTTCCTGGATTGGTATGAGATTGTGAATCCAGGTCACCTCTACCTATTTCACCTTTGCTTCCAGTAGTGAATCCTCCATCTTAACACATCACTTGCAACAAATCAAATTACTACAATCCCGTTTCAATGGTGCAATGTGTGCCATTTATTGAAAGGTGATCAGGTCAATACCTCTCTCCCTTCCTGCTCTCCTTAACGACGCTTTCCTCCCCTCTTTTCCTCCTGTCTAGTGCATTTCTTGGGTTTTTCCTTGCCTTTCATATAAATTGTGTTCAAATTCAAGTAAAGTCTACACTCGATTATCCCAATTAGTGAGGGAGGGGCTAATGGAGTGTGGGAAATTAGTGAAGGTGACACCAATGGAATCAAGAAGCACTATTCATCCTATTACTATTCATAGTAGCACTATTCATTGAAAGTACCGGCACTATTCATCATGGCACTATTCACTTTGCATATAACAAATTTTGAATCACTCTACAAACACCTTAGAGCATGCATTCATTTTCTTGAAATGTATGGTAAATGAGTAAATTTAGTATCACTTGGTAAAATGTTTATACTTTTGAGACTTGACAAAATAGTGCATGTTTCGGGAATTAGTACCACATGCACTAATTGAGATAATCAATGTAACTTAATTTTTCCCAAGATTATGTTCCATGGGAAAAGCAGAGGCAAGCAAGAATTGATGAAATAGCCAAGGAGGGGCCAAGTGAAGAGTTTTAATTAGTACACTAAATATGATATTTAGTGTCACTAATTCTAGTTGTCTTGCTTAATACTAATTGTAAATTGTGGTATAGTGTCACCAACACTACATGTTAACCCAACATTATTTGTCATTCCTTGTACTTTTTTGGGGGGGATTACAGATTTATAGTGTTACAGTTGCTATCACTTACCAAGTGAGTTTTCCTCCAAATTTCAATCATCCATGACAGTATTTCATCACAAGTTGCTGACAAGAGAAGGTAGGGTTTTGGCCAATGGATGAACTCATCCATCATCCATGACAATATTTGTTCACTTATTCATAAGTAATTTCATCCGAAAAGTTACCATAGGGACACTAAATATCATATTTAGTGTACCATATTGAAGATCCAAAAAAATCTTACTTAAATTGGGTATGAAGTACATGTGTAGCATATCACCAGAAGCACTGATGATTTATCTCCCCAAAAAATTCTGAACAGTTGATCAAAACATTACAAAAACCTGACACAAATCACATCATAAGTTACTATGGGGCTGTCAAACATGCTTTGCAAAAAGAGAGAATGTGTTGTCATGGACTAACATTTGGAATTGTTGATAGTTTCTAAGTTTTTGTGCAAATATAGATATCTTCATGTAAAACTAGTTATTCGACTTGAAAGAAGTGCATCAATTGTACAAAGTGCACCTCCACAAACTTAACAATATAAGGAAGCAACCATTTCTAAGATATTTCATTTTTTTGCATCTAAGGCTTACTTTATACTTGGGGCCGAATTGAGGGCTGGCCCAAACTTTAAAAAATTGGGCCAATAGAATCGTTTGGATTCATCAAATTTGGCCCAAGGGTTTAATACTATGGTTGGGTCTATACACTCACTATCCTAGGGGGCGCAATTTTGGCACCAAACCTTTGGGTTGGCTTGAAGAAATCATGACGAGCTTTTCCTCCGCCCGAATTTTTAACATGGGTTGGATTGGGCTCATTTGTTGGATAATGAACATCTTTGTTGTTAGTTGGTGGAAGGTTGATTCTCTTCACTACATTTTCCTCTCAAGAATATATGGACCTAAAGTTGGGCCTCATCACTTTACATGTGACAAGGTTGGGTTGGATTGAGGGCTTAATCCACATGAATCATGTTGGTGCTTAGGCTTGCCCCAAGATATGTATAAAATGGGCCTAAATAAGTGAGGCATGTTTATGTGCATTAGGGGTGAGGGGGTGGGCATGTTGGACAAATGCGGAGGGCTAGTATGTGATTGGGTGTCGGGAGGGGGAAGGGGGTTAGTTTTAGTTGTTTAAATCCACCAAGATAGGTAGGACGACAATGTTGATGGTGGGATGGTTGGAGGTGGCATGTCATGGTTGGCTTTGATGGCTAGTGCGTAAGGCAATTGCTTGATGTAAGTGGTGCTCACTGGTTGGGGGTGATGGCCGGTTGAGGCTGTGGCAACCGCTTCAGGTTGTGTTATGGTGTGAATGCCTTGGTTGTGTGCACATAGTTCTCTGGCTCTTCGTATGTGGTCGCAATTATGATATATTATAGAGTAGGTGTAGGGTTTTTTTTTGCCTCTCATTCTTGTTGTTTTTTGCGCTACTTACTGGTTAAAAAACAAGGCATATTTGCTCATTTGTTGTTTGTGTATGCTATGTGTGAGATCGTATTGCAACATGTAGCAAGGTCTTTCACATTTTTTTTTTGTGATGTCTCACTTTTGTTGTGTACTTGTGCTATGTTAACCAGGGAGAAAGAGGTGCCATTTTGTTGATGTGTGCTTTTCGCTTGAAATTTTGCATACAATGCTTAATATTGTTTTGTGGGATATATGAAGAAAATTAGAAAGCTAGAAAGCTCAAGTTTTTTGTCACAACTAGAGAGGCTTCACTTTTGTGTCTCAAAACATGCACTACACCAAAATACTTGGTGTTGGTCACATGTCTCTATGTGGGTTTTTCTTCCTGAAAATATTTATCAAGCGGGGGTGCTATATTAATAGAATGCCATGTCCGGAGAAATACTGTACCTATACAAAAACTTAGAGCAAATTTTGGGTCATGGCATTCTTTAGTTTAGTGGTATAGCGAGTATCGATAGCTCATTTTCATGTGGAATTCCTTGGTCTTAACCAATGTGATAATGCTAGGTGGAAAACACTATTTATGCTCGTTCCACTCAAACAACTTCACCGAATTCATTGTTGCCAATTTGCATTGCATTGATGAGTGTATCACACCAGCCACTTATGACACCATCCATCAACATTTCTGGCTGTAATAGTGTGAAAAGTGGTGGGCCAACATCTATTTATAACATAATCCAAACAATTTCAGGGCTGGAAGCGGACGGAAAGTTTGGTGTGATGGGGGCAGTCGGAAGGACTAAAGTCTCTTAGCATTGATTGCCGCTGTCCCAACGAAAGAATCTGGAAGAATCTGTACACTATTGCTTCCTGACAGGAATTAACTTTCTCTCAAGAGTTTTGGGTTTAAGCATTGGTATTTCTCATGTTCACAGTTTAGGCTACCCAGAAGGTTTGAAGGTTGAGAGTGCTGTGCAGGTGAGCAATTGGAGTGGTCAATTCTATACCTTCTCTTTAGCTTTCCCGACATTCACTTCGTGTTTCTCTTTCTAATGCTTTGTGACATCTGCATTGAAATGTGGGAGTAAGCTTTCCTCAAGGGTTTAGGGTTTAAGGGTTGATGCAGGCGAGCAAAATTGGAGTGGCCAATCCAATGCCTTCTCTTTAGTCTTCTCAAATTTCACCATGGCAGCTACGGTGGGAGCCATCTTCAAAGTCTCAAGAACATGGGGGCTTCTCTTCTCCTCTTCCTCTTCCAAGAACCCAAATCTCTCTTTGTCTTCAAGTTTTTCTTTATACCCAAAACCATCTTTCCAATACAGGGCTGTGTGGGGTTCATCATCAGTAGGAGTGGATAGTTTGTATAATCAACACAAGCCCGCACGAGTCTTTTGTTCCGATCCTAGAAATTTAACCCTTATTGCAAAGGATGAGGAAGTGGCAGCAGAGGGCGATGGAGGTGAAATGGTCGTGTCATTAAGAGAACTTTGTGGGGATAAGGTGCCCCAGTATCTTTTGCAAAGGTGCTAACCGGAATCTGCAATTTGTTATCTTGATTTTTGCCTTTCTGAAGTTTTGATTTGGTATATGAGAGACATGGCTAATTCAAGATAAGTAATGGAACCCTGTTATGGTAGTCGACATGTTGATTGGCTTCGTGAACTTGTATTTCCTTCCTGTTCTTATAGTTGGAGGTATTCACGGCCTAATAAGAATGTTTGCTGCATTGTTCAATTTGTTCTGGTGGCAACTGAATTGCTAAATTTGCATCACAGAGCAGAAGAGGTGGGTTATGCTGTACCGACACGTGTGCAACAGGAAGCTCTGCCGATTCTTCTCTCTGGCCAGGATTGTATACTCCATTCACAGGTGTCGCCTCCAACCTAAGGTTTGAGGGTTTAAGGGGTTTAAGGGTTTTAAGGGTTTAATGGTTGGTGTATCTCAGGTTGACAGGTACTAAAGCTTTGGTCGCATATATGAGCACAATGCGGAGGAATTCATGTTAGAAGGACAATATATTCTAGATTTATCTATCAATCCTGAGTTTACCTTGCATTTCGATTGAGTTTTTGAGTGCCATTTGCTCAAAATGGGATAGATAGTCATAATATAAATCTGAAATATGTTAATATGACGCAGTTTTTTTCCATACTAATATTGGTGTTGTTAGCTTTGTGGCATAGTATTGCATCTGAAATGACTGAAATGAACTAGACAGTAGGTGTAGATCGTTGAGGATAGGTTTTGCTGAATGGGCTGTGCAGACAGGCTCTGGAAAAACTTTGGCATACCTGCTTCCAATTTTCTCGAAGATTCTTCCTTCGCGGGCTGCGGTGCAAGCAATTGTGGTTGTTCCAACCCGTGAGTTAGGAATGCAGGTAAGGCACTTTGGTTTTTCAAAAATACCTCTCTTTTAATGTTTGGTCCACCTCTAGAACCTGGCTTAAATTCTACTGCGATGGCCCATCCTTTGTGTTATGCAGACACTGTAAGCCAGAGAATAAGAAAAGCAGATTGTCCAGTCCAGAAGCAATACTAAGTGCCTTCAATGCCATCATTGATGGTCATTCAAAATTTCCATGGCAGGTAGCAAAAGTTGCACGCCTGCTAGCTGGTAAAGGAGCCTCTGAAGAGGAGGCAAAAATATCAAAGGATAAGGGGACTGTGATGGTGATGACCTTGCTTGATGGTGGAACTTTGAGTCGTCAGAAGGCTTGGCTTAAGGTTTGTATGTCGTGATGCCCATAAACAGCCTTATACATTACCTATACAAACATATCACTCATGATTTGGTACTAAGTTAGGAGGAAAGGTAATTGGGTAACTTATATATCGGACACCTATATTCGAGTGGTGCATTGTCAGGTGTGGATCTAAGAACAGACACCAAAAAGGCATCATGTGTTAAAAGAGGTTGGACTATGTGCTCATAATTTGTTAACCATTCTAGGCTCAATAGTCAACATGATTGTGGGGACCAATATGATCATGTAGAAAGAAAGAGAATCTTTAGTTTGATAATGAATATGCTATTCATTTGAGCTCCAAAAAAAAAGGAAACTGCTACACCTTCAATTTGAATTTGCTAATCATCTTGTACCAATTGCTTGTTTAATATCCTAGGAGAAGTGGTGCTGAGCTAAAAGTACCCGATTTAGGCCCACTCTCTCCTTAGGCTGTACTCTCCTGCACTGGTACTAAAATATGTAAACTTGCTACCGTCAGAATGCACTCCTGAATTTAGATAAGGTCCAGATATGCAAATCCTTACCATTCTAAATTTGGTCAGTTACTATGGACTTGTTACTGCCTGTTTCGTTCTCAAGAATTTGTTAAATCCTGGTTGTATTCCACAAGTTTGATTGTCCCTAATTTATTTACTACATATGATATGTCTGCCCTGACATTTTTGTTTTCTTGCCTTGTGGTAGGCAGAGCCACCCCAAATTGTTGTTGGTACTTTGGATCGCATAGCTCGCATGATCGAAACTAAGCATTTACGCACCAATGCGATTACCATCATAGTGATTGATGAGGTTGTCTTCCTCTCCCACTGCTTGTCTTGCAAGAATATGTCTGTCAATCAAGTGTTTTGGTTATTCATCGGGGGGTTTAATCAAGTGTTTTGGTTATTCAACTGGAAAGAATAATTGGTTAAATGCTTTAGCAAGGCAATCCTGCTAATTTTCTTGCAAGGTTTCACCTTAAGTTCTGTGAATTGCATTCTGCCAGGATGGCCACATTCTAAATATTTTGCAAGGAAACGTGCAGGACAGGTGGATGCCATGATGGGAGCTGCAAAGGAAGGTGGGCATCTCCAGAAGCTTCTAAGTGAACACACCCATCGGCAGCAACGGCAGACTATTCTTGCAAGTGCAACCATCCCTCAGCATCGGCGATTCTTGGCTGACTGTGTTCAAAATAAGTGGGTCAAGGTCAGCATATTCTAAATATTTTAAAACACATCTAGGATTCAGATTGAACATTATGTTGCAAATTGACATGTTGATGTGCCCATTCTGGCAGGGAGGTCTGCTGGCATGTGACTGCCTTCCATTTCCACATAGAACCAACTGTATTAGGGGCACTTTACACTAGAGCTTGAGGGGCCGTGACCATTGAAATCTTAAATTTCTCATTTGTGGAAAATGCCAGGACCATTCCACTTCAATTTACACTAGAGCTTGAGGGCCTATGGGACTAAGGAAGTTTGAGTGGATGAAAGAACCTACATGGCATGCAATGGATATTGTTTCATGGTCTACTGAATATTGCATCAAGCCCACCTCAAAGAGGTGCGCTTAACACAAAACCTGGTGACCATGACACTTTTTTAATTTCCACGTATGTCTTTACACTACACTTGAAGCCCGTGACCACACAGTATTAAATTTCATTTTTCCATGGTATGGTGTTTGGATGAATTTCAAGGGCCCTCACAATTCATGGTCACAGCCCTTGGTCATAGTGTAAAGTGGCCCAAAGTACTCATGACAATTCTAAAAGAATACAACCACTTGTAGCCCTAAGTGGTCCTCACAATCCTATGATTGCTAGAAATACATGTTTGGGTTTGGGTTTGACCTTTATTTAGAACAGGGTTTACTTTCATTGCCAACTCTTAATTTGACTATGGATCTTGTGCAGGCTGATGTTGTACACATTCATATTAGTCCAGAAGACAAGATGCCTTTATATCTTGAACACCGTTATGTGGTATGCTTCCCTCCTTTTCAATGCAACTCCAGTGTTTTGTCTTTTGTGACTCTTAATGTTGAATTATTTAGACTTAATTGCAAGATGTCTAATCAATTTTAGTACTGTATTATGGCCCTGGTAGCATGAATCTTGGTGTATTGGGTGTTTTTTGTTTGTTGATGCAATGCATGTTATTCAAGACTTGGTGAGCCCTGCTGCACCTTGTGTTGGTATGAGCTATTGCCTACTCTAGTTTTGTGTAGGACTAAGGTAGGCCTTATGTGGTCACTCTTCTTTGGACACTTATATTTGAGTGGTATATTGCAAGGCTTGTAGTTGTAAATGGATAGAGACACATGTCATGATGAGATTGACTATGTGCTCAGAATATAGACACTACTCTAGGTTTTATAATATTTGCAATCGGGAGGGCCTATGTGAACAGTCCAAGAGAAAGGAAATGTACACTTTGACCTCCTATACCTTTTGCATCTCAAGTCCAAAACTTGGAATGACAATCTGTACGATTTGCAAGTGCTAACCATTTATTGTCTTGATAGGTGTGTGAAAAGGATGACCGACTTCCAGCTTTATTGTCGCTTTTGCAATCTGACTCGCCAAAGGCTGCCATAGTTTTTGTCAATGATCAGGTATGAGACAAGTCCTGTTGGAAACCTGACCTCTTTATTTAATTGTTACAATGGAAAAAATTATCAATTTCAGTGGAAGAACTTTAGAATGAATTGGATTAAGTTGAGAACTTCACAAATGTGTGTGACAACTTCAAATGCCAAGTTATGAATGTTATCTTGTCTGTGCAGTCTGAAAAAGCGAAGAGAGCTGGAAACACTCCAACTACAGAAACAGTGGCAGAGTACCTTGCAAAGATGAGTATTTCACCTGGAAACGATGAGGACAAGTGGGAACCGTTAATTTTGGAGGAAGAGTCACACATCAATGCTCGTGCTTCCACCCTCTCTGTAAGTAACATTTAAACGAATGCAAACTTTTGGGCTATCTTGAATATCATGGCCCTAAGTAAGCACTTGAATTGCAAATGTTTCTTTTATCCTGCCTGTGGTGTTCCTGTGTTGTGGTACTTTGTCTTCTTGAGTGCTACCACCTGGTAAATAGACCTAAGGTACATGGGCCTTATATGGCTACTTTTCTGATTAGCCCAGTTCTCCTAGGATATTAAACACATGGTTAGCACTAGATGAATAGCAAATCCAAATCAAGGCTGAAGCCATTTTCCTCATTATATTTGAAGCTCAGATGAATGCTATCAATGATCGATGTGAAGATTCTCTTCTTGAATAATCATTTAGGTCTCCACGATTTTGTTAGTATTGAACCTAGATTGGTCAACAAATTCTGAGCATGTAGTTCAACTAGCATGGACCTGTACTGTCCCGGTCCTTTGCACCCATGCATTACACATCACTTTAATGTGGTCCCTTACCTTATTAAAACGGTGGGGAACGGTGGGGCAATGGAACCACCACCACCAACACCACCAGCATGCTGTCTGTTGTATAGGGGATCTCTTTTAACACACATGATACATTTTTGGTGTCCGTTTCTGGATCCACACCTAATTACATACACTCAAATATAGGTGTTTGATGAAGAGAAGTAATCTAATGATGCCCTCTTACCTTAATTGTCTGAATCTGGTCTAAATCTTTTTTCTTGGTTCACTCTGCAATCGTATGGTCAATTGCCATGTATGAAACAGAAAGTCAACGTGTGCTCGGATTTGCAGGAGTTCCGGGAGGGTAGATGCCTGTTGATTGCCACGGAGCTGGCAGCTAGAGGTCTTGATTTGCCTGAAGTGAGCCATGTTTATAATTTTGAGTGGCCACCCTCAATTACATCGTACATTCACCGAGCAGGTCGCACAGGCCGTCGACCCATCACTGAGGAGATAGGCACCGTTACGAGCTTCATCACGTCCAAGGAGCTTTTCGTGCTGCGTCGTGTGGAGAACGAGCTTGCTCTAAAATTCACAGGGTTGAAATTACAGGCGACCTCATAAATGTGGACTTCATCCAATAGAGCCATATTTTTCAATCAACCATGATGATGATATTGATGATAATAAGTGGTGTTGTGGGTACCATGATGTCTTTGTCGTTACCAAGATTGCTTGTGGAAGATTGTTTGTTTCCTACCTAACCTACATGTGCACAAACCAGGTCAATGAAACTTACTCTTGTCCATGATTACAGTAACGGCACGCGACAAAGTCATTACTAATATTTCAGTTGGTTTATGAAACTTTGCTAAGATTTCTGCATTTCAATAAAGGTTATTAGAGTCCTTTTAGGCAGCGAGTCATTTTTCATGTTTGAGATCATGGTGTTGAGATCACGTCAAGGGGAACAACAACCTCTTAAAGCTGCAAGCTAACAAGACAATACCTAATTCTGAAACAGATACTTGTGTTGCATTTTGAACTTTGCAAATTAAATCCATGTCATTCTTGTAGCTTTGTAGCTACGAACAAGACTTAATGACATGTGGTAGGATGGGTTTGGACTATGTGCTCAAAATATAGACTCCATTCGAAGGTATATGGCAACGTTTGTTTATAAGAGTGGTCAACAAAGAGATTGGACCACATGCTGAAAATATGGACACTATTCTAGCTTTAATAGTTGACACGAGTGGGAAGGCTTGTGTGATCATTTACACAGAGATGGAATCTCCATTTGGGCCTCTTGCAACTTTTTATCTCAACTTTGAATATGAAACTTGAAATGACTATCTTCGTGATTCATAACTGCCAATTAGATGAGACTTTGGTGAAAAATGTCTGTGGAAGTTGGATGGACTATTTTGTGTTGCTTGGTACAGTCTCACATTTAAATGGGTACCCATTAGGCCTTTTGTTTATTTTGTTTTAAATTGAATTTTTAATTTTTAATCCGGCTACTTTGCTACATTTTTCACATTTGTACATAGTAGCTATTTTGCTACAAAGAAGTGAATAGATTTCCACATTTAAAAAAAAAAAAAAAAAAAAAGGATTTTTGGCTTGTAAGGTGACACCTCCACTCTTTGTGGGTAAGAGGTGGTACCAACTAGCTTCTCATGGGCGGAGTAGAGTTGCCTAAAAATTGGGATCCGCCATCAAGCTTCATTCATGAGAGTAGCCAATGAGCTTCATCATGAGCCATGGATAAAGCCCATCCTCCCATCCAAGGGTTAGTTGAGTGGGGTGAGTGGTGTCACCACTTTCTCCCTCCATTCTTCGCCCTGTTGGTCACTAGTCTCTTGGTCTCTTAGTTTGTACCTTGTAGCCTCTCTGGTCATGTAGTGCCAATTAATGGCGCCACCTTTTGATTGTAGTGGAGTTTAAGGATTTTGGGGATTGATATTCAACTTCTAGAGTGGAGCATATTGGTGATGCTTGAAGGTGGCTTGCGGAGATTCTCATTTGGGACTTTTACTGAGTATATTTTTCCAAAGGCAATTAAACCTTGTTGGTTCCCCGTATGATGAGGTTTTTGATTCATGGAAGGGAGAAGGGGAATTTTGATGGTGTGGAATTGAGAGTTGAATTTAAATAATAAGAGATTTTGATACCTACTAGTAGCATAATATTCTGGAACCACAATTGCACCTTTTGATGCAATTATGTTAATGCAATGGCTAACCTCCCTCCCTACCTATTTGTACTTGTATGTATGATTATATGAGTGGTCTTTTTAAGCAATGATGTCCATTTTGGGTGTATTCTCTCATGTAAGAGGGCTCGTCCAATCTTTTTGGGTGTAGAATTGTACTAGGTACTTCAAGTGTATGATGTTTCAACACCACTCATCTTATATGTGTGCAAATTGGCTCAATTTGGGTGCACATTGGTGTTTTAAAGGGTTGGAGGCCTAAGATGTTGCAAAGTGCTTTAAAAGTTATGAGATGTGCGTGTTGATCCTCTCATGCATTTGCAAACCCATTAAACTTGGAAGCCTCTAGAGGTTTATGGGGCTAGTGCAGTTTCTTTATGTAGCCAATTTCAATGGGCTTGTTCAATCTCAATACGTAGCCAACTTCCCCCTTACTTTGTGGTGTGTGGCCACATCTAGAGTGTGAATACAAAATTGTGGTGTGTGTGGGCCTCTTATTTGCTTATTATTTTATATTTGGGTCCATTGTTCACCTTATCAAAGGATAGGTTGGTATAATTTTCATGTGTAATTAGTCGTCGCCACCCAAATCGACACATAGCTTCTGTGCAATTCCCAAATACTTCCTTTAATATATCTAAATGTAGCCACCCTAAACTCCACAAAAAAAAATCTCAAGCTCGCCACCTTGGTTGCTTTTAAACTCAACATGTAGCCAACCTATTACTTTGCAAAAAAACAAATAATAAGGGCCAATACCCATCATGGCAATAGTGAGCCTTGTACAATTCACATTTCAACACTTATGGTGTAACTTTTTAACTGTGTAGGGAATCTTGCCTTCTCTTCTGCAAACAAGACCCAAGGAGCAATCTGAGTTACCATACCTATTAAGTCTTGTCCATTTGTACATAAATAATTGGGTTTTAAGAATCTATGGCTTATGCATTGTAACAAAACTCTAATTCCTTGTTGGAAGCTTCTTTGGCATGAACCACCCAACCACAAGGTAAGATAAAAAGACCCTTACTCTTGCACAAGAGCCCTTTATATACCTCCCCACCATGCCCGGTTGTCTTACGTTTAACTAAAGTAAAAGCAAGTTCAACTATAATGAACTCTATGCTTTTACTTTAAACTCATTCTAGATTACAATTATCTTAGTTCTAGTCCAACATGTACCAATAGTGGTCCATGTTACACTCCTCCCCATTTAACTTTGAGCGTCTCTGCTCAAATAGTACACTATCTTAAACTCCCAAGCCATCAGCTCGCTTCCATTTATGATTGCTTCTTTTATTGATCTTATTGGACACACTAACACTCTCAACACCTTTATTTTGTGTTAGCCGTTATTGTGAATGTGCCACGGTGTTCCAATATTCTTTGAGCACTTTTAAACTCAAATTCTTTTCTGGCTCCCAAGAATTATGTTCAAGTCCATATCCAAGCCACTTAATGAGGTAAAATTTCTAAGGTCTCGACGACTACCTCTTACCTCATGTGTAAAAACACGTTCAACATTGAACAACAATTCATCATCTTCTAGGATTGGTGATGGTGAAGGTTGTACTTTGCCATAAGTCTTATATGACTTTAAAAGTGGGATATGAAAGACATCATGTATTTTCAATGTCCTTGGCAATTTTAATATGTAAGCCACTTTGTCCACCCTTTTTAATACCTTAGAATGACCAATCCATCTAGGTAGCAACTTTATTGCTCTTGACATCTTTAACTTAATGTTAGATGTACTCAACAACACTTGAGTTCCAACATTAAAAGAAATTTCACGTCTCTTTGTATCAACATAGGACTTCTATCTATTTTGTGTTGCTAGCAAATGCTTCTTAGCCTCTTGTATAATACTAGACATTGATTGCACTAAGTCCTTTGCAGCAGTAACATGAAACCTGCTGATCCCAATATTCAAAGGTGTCAAAGGATGTTGACCATGATTCAACATAAAAAGAGTAGTTTGAATTGATTCTTGCCAAGCATTATTGTATGCAAACTCAACCAAGAATAAATAAATATCCCAATCATCTTGAGTTGAACTAACCTAATGCCTTAGCATATCTTCTAGAATCCTATTAATTCTCTTTGCCTGCCCATCTGTTTGAGGATGAAAAACTGTAGACATAGTTTATTTTGTGCCCAAAATATTACATAGTGCAACCCAAAACCGACTAGTAAATCAAGTATCTCGATCACTAACTAGTTTTCTAGGAAGACCATGATACTTATACACAAAATCTATGAATAATGATGTTTCTTTTGTAGTATCTGTGGTCACTGTGGCTATAAAATGAGCCATCTTGCTTAATTTATCTACACACACCAATATTGCATCATGCCCTTGTTTTGTATGAGTTAGTTCAGTGATAAAATCAAGGCTAACACATTCCTACTTCTTTTTAGAAATTTCTAATGGTTGCAATAATCTTGCTGTCCTTGTAGTAGAGGCTTTACTATGTTGACATACATCACATGTATTCACATAAGTCTTGACATCATCCCTCAATTTTGGCCATACAAAATTGATCTCAATTTGTTTCAAGGTCTTCATAATATCCATATGTCCACTATAAAAAACATCATGATATTCAAAGAGTATATCTTTACAAAGAAAACCCACATTGGGTACCACAATTACATCTTTGTGGACCGATTTTACTAAATTAACCAGGTTCTTAGACCACAGGTCTGAAACATACCCTGCAATGATCTTATTAAAGAATTAATTGTCGAATCTAGGGGATTTTTCTAGTGTTGGTCATCTCCATGGGAGCACTCCTCCCAATGTCGGCCGCCACTGATTGGAAGCTACGATTTGAAGCGTTTTTTTGTCAGTAAAGCTAACTTGATCCGCTTTTCATCTAATGAGTTTCTGCTTAATGGATTGGCAACATTGCTTCTCCCAGAACGATACTCCCATCAATAATGAAAAAATTTCTTCAAATACTTTAACCATTGAGCCTGATGCCTTAACAAATTATGTTGTGATTTTAGATAGGTTAATGAATTGTGATCTGTAATCACTACACATTTTGAACCTTCTAAATAACAACGCCATGTTCGTAAGGCATGCACAACGGATGTTAATTCTTGATCACCAGTAGTATAATTTCTTTCGGCAGGTGTAAGCTTACGGCTTTCAAATGCAATTGGCCTACCTTTATGTAAAAAAATTGCCCCTATACCCAACAAGGAAACATCACATATGACTTCAAATCTTTCACCAAACATTGGTAAACTCAAAACATGCGTGTGAGTTAACGCATATTTAACCCCTTCAAAAGACTCTTGACATTGATCAATTCAAATGTACTTTACATCTTTTATTGTTGAATGAATAAAAAGAACGACTAAGGCTGAATAACTTTGAATAAATTGATGGAAATAATTACTAAGAACCAAGAATGAACGTAATTGACTTACATCGTTGGGCCTTGTTCATCTAGTTAGCGTATCAATCTTTCAAGGGTCGGCCTTAATTCCATTCCTACCGAGCACAAGGTTAACGTATTCTAACTCACTCTTTGCAAAACGACACTTAGTCAAGTTAACATATAATTTGTTCTTGCGTTGTATATCGAATACTTTGCGAAAATGTTCAAGGTGTTCTTCTTGTGTCTTTGAAAACACCAAAATATCATCAAGATATATCAAAACAAACTTTTCCAAGTGTTTTTGAAAACTTTTCATCACCCCTTGGAAAGTTGCAGGTGCATTACTCAATCCAAAACTCAAGATTCTGAATTGATAATGGCCTAAAGGTACTCTAAATACAGTCTTAGGTACATATTCTTCTAAAATTTGAATTTGATGATAACCTTGAGCCAAATCTAATCAACTAAACACGCGAGATTTGGCCAATTGATCAAATAGATCATCAATTCTTGGCAATGGATATCGATTCTTTAAGGTTTGTTTATTCAAAGCTTTATAACCTATCATCAATCTTAATCCGCCATATTTCTTCTTAACAAATAAGATTGGTGATCCATAAAGTGAAGAGCTTGATCTATTTACCCTTTGTGGATACATTCTGTAATCTGCCTATTGGCTTCTTCAATCTCCAAAGGGTTGAATGTATAAATAGGTAAAAAATGTGGTTTATGAGCTTCTTCTAATGGTATAGTATGGGCCATCTTTCTCTCTGGTGGAAGCCCTGCAAATATGGGTTGAAATATATCTTCATATTCCTTCACCAAAGACCCTACAAGGTTATTTTCCAACCTTGAAGATGTTTTTTTATTCTGTACATTTTTCAAATGAATGAGTAAAGGAATACAACCTTTTCTTTTTCCGTCTTGAATTGCAAAGCTGACAATATGTTGCCTTGGGGCATAGACTTCTTCTTGCTTGTTATCACACTTTGAATTGTAATTTTCTTATTGCCCTCATGCAATATACAAGCTTTAGAATCATAATCAATGTGGGCTCTATGCTTATTCAACCAATTATCTCCCAAAATTAAGTCAAAGCCATCACTTAATTTCATAACCAAACAAGAGACTTGAGATTGGTAATGTTGAATTTTCACATGCATATTGACGGTCCCCTTCAATTCAACTTTCAACCATTTTCCAATACTACTTTATCATTATTTTCTTTCACATGTAAATCAATACGTTTGACATATGATGAACTCAAATAACAATGACTAGCAATGGTATCTACTAAGATATGCCCATCTATTCCAGAGACTTTCTTTAAAAATTGCATAGTTAGACCGTTAGTCGAAATAGAATTCAATAATTTAGGTTGAGGTGGATCATAATATACTTGCAATATGATTCTCTTTGTCAATCCAAAAGCATCTACATAGGTGTTTTTACACTCATGTATTAATTGAAATCTTGACAATAATCTATTATGGCCTTGAACCTTTTTCTTCTTCACTAAAATGCAAACCCTCGTCTCAAAGGTTTTTTTGCTTTTACTTTTACATTAGCACTTATATACTTGGCTAAGTTTTCAGTTAATGAATCAATAAGTAAACAATGACAAAAACCCTTGGAATCTACACTAAAAAATGTATATAGTGGGCTTCGGAGATAAGGTTATTGGCTTACTTCATTCATATTAAAGTTCAAAGAATCAAGTACAAAATCAAATGACTTGCCTATCTTAGCCTCTAAGATTTGAACAAGATAATCCAAAAATTCTAATCTTGATCTCCTTTCAACCTCAACAGACTGCCCACAATCTTTCTGCTGAGGTTCTAAAAATACTATTCCGCTTTGTCACTAGTAGAATTAGACTTTTTAGAAAAAATATTAGCCCTATGGCTCTTTTCTTCACAAAAGTAGCATTTGCCTTCTTTCTTTAAGGATGCAAGTTATTGTAGTCAATCTCTCTATCATTAGTAAACTTCATGGTAGATTTCTTTTGATTCTTGACTGGACCATCTACTCTTATAGGATGAGTCTTTTTCTAACCGTTCTTAGTAGATGTAATTCCCAACCCAAAATTAACTTGTTGGAGATTAGTATCTATAGAAACGGCATAGGTAACTAGCCTCTAAAAATCCTCCCAAGGTTGGGCATCATTCAATGGATCCACCGCTACCTTTAATCTTATTTATGGCTTTAATCCATCAATAAAATAATGAATCTTATCACAAACACTCATGGGTGAAGTAACAACTTTTGCACACGAGTTTTGAAACTCTTTGGTATAACTTTTAATTGATGAGTGTTGAGATAACTTACCAAGTTTGGCATGGGCACGCTTACACTTCATTGGCTCCTTCACTATATTGACTTCCAACATTGCCAACTTCTAAAACCTACTCTGATACCAAAATGTAATGATATTCTAATTCCTTGTTGGAAGCTTCTTTGGCATGAACCACCCAACCACGAGGTAAGATAAAAAGACCCTTACTCTTGCGCAAGAGCCCTTTATATACCTCCCCACGATGCCCGATTGTCTTAAGTTTAACTGAAGTAAAAGCAAGTTCAACTATAATGAACTTTGTGCTTTTACTTTAAATTCATTCTAGACTACCATTACCTTAGTTCTAGTCCAACATGTACCAATAGTGGCCCATGTTACATGTATGGTGTATGTAATGGTTGGGTCTAAATGTAAATCTCTAAAGTGTTCAAGAAGATTATCCATATCTCAATGGTAGAAAAAAAAAAAAAAAACTAGTTGGAGCTTCGACGTTTGTGGTATCTAGATGAACTCATTTGTTGGGAAGGTGAAAATGCAACGAGTTTTTATGTACTTCGAGCATTTTGTATTATAAGTTGATCTTATTCTAAGAATGGCATTAGAGACTCCAAATTATTCTATATGAGCCCAAAATGGGTGCTCACATGTGTCTTTAGGCCTGAAGCTATTAGAATTAGAATAGGACATTATTATTAATTACACAAAACACATAAAAAGAGTGCAAGGGTAGGGCTTTAGTTCTAGTTGAGTTAATGGTAAGGGGTAGTGTTTTAGCTATGTGTGAAAGGTTGGGATTGCATCAAGTTAATTAGCTAGGATGGTTAGATGTAAGTTAGACTGTGTGAAGTTGGCTTGAGAAGCCCTTGAGTTCAAGTTAGGAAGGGATTGGAAGTTGAGTGTTCGAATTAGGAGTAGTAGGTATGTACATTGGGGGGGGGGGGGGGGTGCACTGTAACCTAGTTATTCCCGGAGCCAGGAACTGGGTGGCGGTTGAAGCCAGCTCCCGGGGCTCAATTTCTCTCTCGCGCGCAACAGTGGCGTGGCTGCGGGGCAGGGCCCTATCAAAATCTGAGGGAGGAGAGCATCGATTGACTGCGGGTTTGCAGCCATGGTGGATCATACAGGTTTGCTTTTGCTGGTAAGAGGGCAGAGCGTAGGCAGATGGTAAGAAAGGCTCTGAACACGGAGAACTGAAGTGGGCGAATGCGGAAGTCTGTTCGGCCAAGGTGAGCTGGGATTTTGCCACAGTCTGTCAATTGATGACTACTGGGAGGAGCGCCCGAGGGAGAGAAGGCTGGATCCTCGGCAGAAGGTGATGAGGGGAGTTGGATTTTAAAAGCATTGCGGTTGACGACATGAGAGGGCCGCAAGTGTACACGGGAATGCGGAAGAATGTGGCAAGGAGTTGGACAGAATCTGAGGAGTGTGGCTAATCCAGGAGCTGTAGTGTGCGGGGTGAGTAATGTGAGGGAGTTGCCGAATGAAATTAGATGAATCTATAGGGCAGTGTCACATTGTTGCAGGAGGAGTCGAAGAGGGGATTGCAATTGAATGGAAGAATGGGTTTTAGGTTGGTCTGATTGCGACCCAGCTCAATGCTGGATCGAAGTGTTCAGGATGTGGAGATTGGGTGGAATCAGGGAGCAATTGACCTACAAACAGGTTGGTTTGAGGGCCATGCTGCAGCCGGTGAGCGATTCTGAGGCACTGGCGACTAGTAGTGAGAGGCCCATGGAAGCCGAGGACAAGCTCGACCAATGGTCCTACAGACAGAGCAGACGCTAACTGGGAAGGAAGCTGCCTTGACGTGCAGTGACAGGCTATTTGACGGGCAGTGATGGGCTCGGTCTGAGTACGGACAATGTAGATTCACAGCTTGAAGAGGGTGATTGAAGGCAGCCGATCTGTTTTAATTCAAAGGGCAGGTGGTCGTGCATTAGGGGGTAGGGGTACCTCACTTAAAAGATGGCTAGAATTAGAGAGGGGATTAGATTGATTAGTGGCATTAGTTAACTTGTTTAGGTAAGTAGGGCATTAGTGAAGTAGGTAGGAAGTGTAATGGTCTAAGTAGCATTTTATGTTGGTTTTATGAAAGGAATGTGGGTGTTAAGTGATCACAAGGTGCCAGAGTGTTTTTAAACACTGATTACCTTGTGCTCTCTAAATAAAAGTTGTGAGATTTATAAATGCTTCCATCGGAGAGAGAGTGTGACTCAGTGGCACTAGGTTAGACATACAAATCAGGTGCATGTTAGCCTTAACTCTCACCCAGACTAGGACGCATAAAGGGTGGGGTTTTAGGGCTGACACTCTAGTAGGGTCAAATTGGGATGAATAAGCCGTCAACTTATAGGGCAACAACAACCCACAACAAGAGTGTTGAGAGATTCATGTCTTGTTTATCTTGCTATTTGTTGTTGTTGTGGGTTGTTGAGCAAGACTTCAAGACTCTATAATATGTTCATCTTGACTCAAAAAAAAGCAAGATTAATTATGATGCTCCCCATTTGGATTCGTTGCTTTGCACATGTCATGTTTTCTTTGTTCTCAAAGCCCTACATATGTTGAATTGTTGAAAGTAGCCATAGCTGGTGGCGACTATGTATCTTAGTTCACATTGATAAAATACCTTAGGGGATGCACTTAGTATTGAGTAATGAACCCATGTGCAAGAAAAGGGCATTCATTGGAGAATCCGATCACTTCAGATATACACATGATCAACATTTAGCCAGTTTATGTATGTCGAAAGTCCAGTCAAAACCCCAAACCGAGCTACCTACAACCATGTAAGACAAGTGACCACATAAGGCATTGTTGAAGGGCATTTGAAAATCGGTAAGTATCGCGTGGGTTAGTAAGAGCTCCATTCACTTACAGATGTAATTTTTTAGAAGATTTGGCTTAGCTCAAGATAATGTGAGTCGTTTTGATAAGTGTAGAAGAGAACTCGGAGTTGCATTGATAATTAAGGTCGGACCATTTGCTTGAGGAGGCATCTCAGAAGAGAAGGATTTCAGTAGTTGAACCTTGGATGTGGCTCTTAAACGAGTCGATCGACCTCTCAGTACCAGGGGATGTCTGCTACAGAGCTACTGCATTGGCAGTTTAGTGCAAGATAACACGACTACGTTTCGAGTGTGATACCATGCAATGTTCAAGATCGAAGTCTTCAATGCCCTTCAAATGCGATTTGGCCCTTCAAAGTATACCTCTCTCAAAATAGTCCTTCAAAACACAATCCCAAATTGAAAATGAAGGCATCATCACTTGAAGTCCTCAATATCATCTGCCCGTCACAAGAACCAACAAGCATGGGACTTTGTCACTACAAGAAGTGGAGTTAGATGGTTGATTCTTAATTCTTCACACTGTACTTGAAAAATTTACCATATAATTCATGCACAAGTTTAATATGAGCCTTGTATTTCATTTCTATGTTCTTCGATTGACGTCTCGGATTCGAACCAACCCTTCAGCTGAAGAGCTCAAATTTGAGAGCCCTTCAAAATGAAACTCATATGAGGGCTTCAATCTGCTACACACACTAGCATAAACCCTAAACCCTAAATCCCGCTGGTTACATGTTGACATCTTCCGGTTTTTCTTTCATTCATTTGAGGTATATTCTTCTATAGATTCCTCTAAAATGATCGGTAATCCTCCTGAAGTCTCCAACTTCAACCGGTTTTCTCAAACTCAACCTGTTCATCTGTAACCAACCGCTGGTTCTTCCCAGGCATAGGTGTACAAGCCTTAAGTATATATCTCACACCTACAATGTTGACGATGGTGTCGAGCTCACTACACCCAACAAATCATGGAATGTGGGTGAGCGCGCGGATTAAACCGATGTGGCCCTCTTACAATCTCGACTACTACGTCTACACCCCTTTCCACAAGTCAATTGTATTTGCTTACTGTGCATCAAAGTTGCATGCTGTAGCCTTCTCCATTTTCAACTGCGATGTGGTGTTGACTCATTTGCTCAACTTACTTCTTTCAATAATTAGCCTGGTCCATCTGGCATATATATACATATATATGAACTTGTTATAATGCCTTGGAACTCGAGTGTTCTGATGTTGCAGTCATGGGTGATGTGCTTCATGAATGCTCTTACAAATGTGATCGTTGATATCCCACGCATGCCAGTCCGTGCTGGTGTGAACAGGGTGGAACTTGTCAGGACCTTTTCCAAAAGGATGGGGGTGGTACAGCACAACAACCGTTATGGGATATAAGATAGTGCAAGCAGGGAAAAGTGCAAGAGGAAGAAAACAAGACTTGGAAGAGGAACCACACACCACAACTTCCAAATAATAGGGCAAGCCCCGCCCAGTTGCCGTCCGTGTCCACATCAATGATCGGGGAGAGCCGGCAGTTAGTTACAGATGATCCAGTTGAGTTTGAGAAATAACCGGTTGAAGCTCCAGACTGCAGGAAAATTACCCATCATTTGAGAAGAATCTATATAATATACCCCAATTTGATAAAGGAAAAGCGAAGGATGTCAACATGTAACTGGTTGGACTTGCATGTAACTAAAACTAGGATCTCAACCGATTATGCATGCCCAAAAATCTCCCCAATCACTGAGTCCACATAACCAATCCTCCCTCCCTCATTCATCATCCATTTCTTTCTTTCTTTCTGCATTTGCAGATCGCAGAGATGGTGCATTCTTCACACCCATTGTTGTATCCGTATGCGCAGTTCGGTTGAGACTTCATTAGTTTTGCTTCGTTTTGCAAAAAGACATGATAAAGAGTTCATCGAATAGAGCATCCTAGACTGTTATAGGTATGTGACTCAACCCTCGGCGAAAATGAGTCACCGTTAGTTGAAAACTTCAATGGTTTCTAAGCACCCATGGTGATTGCTCGTGTCATTATGTTTGTGGCAAGTTTGCAGTGGTCACATGCTCCTTCTGTTAGAAAATGTGAAAGACTGTAACCACTTTTTGCATATATTTGTGGATACAGCGATGGGTGGGAGTTCTAGCCACAATTTTCCAATATAATATGCACTTTTCATCCATAATCAATGTTTGATATGTGGATACGGGAATGAGTGGGCTTGCTGTTTAGAAACTTCAATGAACTAGGCAAAGGTTGGATGTCTAGCTCTTTGAGCTAACCCCGCCCCTCCTTGGGGAGGCCACAACCAAAAAATGTAGGAACTATGTGTGATAGACTATAGGGTCTAATATATTAATTGTAAGTAGAATTTGTAAACTAATTACATATAATATAGGGTGCTCTAGGTGTGTAAAACATTATTACATGTAATATAGCATTCAAGATAACATCCTAAAATTACCTAAGTGGTACATATAAAATACCATGGGAATAAGAAGCTACTAGATATGAAAAATCATATGCTTTGCATTTCAATCATGGAGAATGGATGAATAATTGTTGCTTTTCAATAAAGAATCGAGGAATTGATGAATTCACTTGTGAAATCATCACCCTCAACAACTTCTAGATCAAGGTTACATTATTTTTTTTTTTAAGAAGAGTCTTAGCCTAATGAATGGGGCTTATAGTTTATGCTACACTTTAAGGACTTTGGAAGATTGGGGATTTTGTTTTACATTTGAGTAATAGGGTACCATTACATCAAATAACAACAATTTAGAACAACCCACAGGGTGGTAATAGTAACAAAGATTTACCATTATTTTGAAAATGAACATGCCTTATAATTCATTATGGTCGGTAAATAGCCCCTAATTAAATACTACATTATTGCAAGTGTAGGCTTATTCTAAGACGAAGTTCCCCTCACCAATCTTATGATGGTGAAGGGGGTTCAATAAAAACATACCTCACGAAGCTTTGTGTTTGAGTCATCTCAACTGGATCTCATGAGATTATTTGGCAAGGTCTATGTTGCTCATTAAAAGTAGAATAACCCATATAGGAATCATGGGAAGTAGACAAGCGCGAGGGAGAAACACAAACTTGCAAGTGGGGTGCATTGCTACCTAATCATACAAACTTCAATAGACATGGGTCCTCTTTGTTGCCCCAAATATACACTATGCCCCAACAACACCATAGACACATGGCCGCATCTACATTCCACATGCTTGAATCAATACATGAAAGGACTTTGAAGAGCCTGTCATAGCAACGTTGTACACACTCCAATTGAACAAACACATAAGATCTAACACCCTCATCAATGCACGAAACCAAAACCCTACACCTCAAAACATCACAGTCCCAGACAAGCTACTCCAATGTACATGCACCACCTCCCCGTGTACATGCCTAGCTAGATTCAAGCCAAACATTCTATGTGTACTTCCTGGGGGGTGGACTCTCCATGGGGAACCTAAATGACATGCGTGCGTCATTATGAAATTAAATCCCCTATATATGAGAAGTTTATGGAGAAAAACAAATGCATACGTATTGATGGCATGCTAGAAAATGACTCATGTATTTATACTAAGCTTGTCAATGTAGTGTAATAATTGCCTCCACTACATATTTAAACTAGTAATCTTGAATCAAATAAGCATTTATTACATATAAGATCCACTCACTTCCTAATGAGAAAGTCGTTGAACATTTTGTCATCCATAGCATGTAACGCAACAATTGCATCAAGCAAACAAAGTCAAGAGCACAAGAACTTAGCCACAATTGAGAGAGCAAAACTCAGGGGAGCCCATGAGTGCTCCAAGAGCCTCTAGTTTGTAAAAACCTAGAACCCAAAAGCAAACCCCAACAAGTTACAAGAATGGAAAAGGTAGTCATTAAGGACTATTACCATATGACAATGTGGTAATGTAATGGATGAAAATGTGAATCATAAGAAACTAACACATCTATTGCCAATATTTTTTCTACACCCTAGGGCCCCCTTTTGTACATCTACCTTTACCTCAACATTATTCATAGCCTATTTAAATGTACACACTAGAGAAAAACAATACCTCTCCCTTATGAATATTGTGTATGCTAATGTCTCACATAAAACCCCTTACACTCACATTGGTTCATACATGGTATGAAGGGTCCACCCCCCAGGGTGTACTTGGTGCCCCCATAGATAGCCAACCCCCCCCCCCTTCCCTCCCTAGCATCGCACCCTTTGAGATGTCATACAATTCCTAAAATTCACTTATTACCATGATAGATTTCCAAGCACTACCCAAGAGAAAAAAGGAATTCACTAAATACAACCCACTTATACAAAAACTTAGAACCATTGGATGGAAAGTCAACCCTCTTGTCACCATTTCCGCAGGTTTCAAAGGAGCCATCTACAAACGATCACTTAGATAATCAAAACGCCTCAAAATACTGATGACCAAGGTTTAAAAACTCATGAACCGCTTGTCAATCAAATACTACCTCATGTACCTAGGACTAAACAAAAGAAAACTTGACAACAAACAAGCTCATGTACATCCACCCTATGAAAACAACCCTTTCAAAGAAGCACATATTACTCAAAGGAGCCCACCCCTGTGAATAGAAAAAACCCTTACTGAAAAGCTTGATCACACATGATCATGGCATGGACTTCCATTTATGTCGGTGTTTATTCTTTATTTTGTTTGTTGTTTTATATACACCAGTTTTGACTCTCATGATGCCAAATCCGAGGTCCAAGCCACTTGCCAAGGCTTCATCATGTTGGGTGTCATGTGTGCATGGACGGTTTTGTTTGGAGTTGGCCGAAGCTTCCGCCGCATCAACATGTCGGAAATTCAACGCATATATAGGCCGGCCTCCATGACCTTGTCTTTTGTTTTGGCACTGCTGACACCACATTATACACTATGTTTTTATCATTCAAATTTTTTTGATGGGCAAACCCCAATTTTAAAAAAATATATATATATATATATATATATTGCGAAGGAGAATACCAAAAAGACACTGACAAGGGCCGACTTGATTCAGCCCCGCACCTTAAGGATTAGGTAGTATGATCTTGACTAGCATACGTGGTTGTATTGTGGGCACTTCTAACTCCACACAAAAAAATTATTGTTGTTGAATCCATAACAATACATAATCTGTGATTGTTGCTTTCATTTTAAGGTACGTGGGTGTTATTCGGTTTGTTTTTCATGTTCTCCAACTTTTACCAATCATAATTTATACAACAAAATTTGTGTTGCATCAACAAATCTACGATGAAGCATGAGTAGGTATTAGATTGGGAATCGGACCTCCCCTAATTTAGTTATCTTTATTGAAAGTGCACATTTTGTTGACTCCTTAACTAAATACGTACATAGGTCCTCTCAATCGTGTTCACGATTGAGTGTAGAGTAGTTAATGATATTTGATGATTTAGGCTAATCTCTTTGTGTCTTTTTGGTGTTTGCTTGTTGATCCTCACTGTACCACATACGAATCAAATATAGGAGTTTGATTAAGAGGAGGAACCAAATAGCACCCGCATACCTGAACAGGGGAGAACAGTGAGAGGCTATCAAACTTTCTCAAAACCTGACCACTTATTTTCTCCCCACATATGCATAGTACAAGCACCTATTCCCGATCAGGTCCTCATCAGCAATCTATAGGATACTGGAATTTCGATCAAGCTCGGATTGAATTTCAATCAAGCCGGAACCAATATTGCCATGCATGACACATGTCCTAGTTTGGAGTGGTTAAGTGAGGAGGAGTGAACGGTTGAAATGAGCAATTATGATTGGCTCTAGACATCGATACTACGTTCGGACTAACTTTTGACTTCAAAAATTCACAGTAATTTCAATCTAAGGAATAAAATTATCAAAAAAATTGCAATCCTCCTTATTTCTATCTTCCTACACGGGAAAATTTTGCACCACTTCATACTTCTCCAGATTTGACGCAAAATCTGTGAAGTGATCGGTTATGGGTGCTTCTACTCTAGTCATGTTGACCTCTTGCCTAGCCTGCCGATGACCTGCATGCGGGGCCCGATGCATGGAGGCCAGAGAATTTTAATTCTTAATTCTTTTAAATTAAATTGATGAGTCACAAAATGACTATCAGAACACTTACTTATTGAAGATGTGCATGATCGAGACATGAAACACTTATGAAGGCTCAAGGATCGATGTTGGATTGCATGCATCTGTAGAGAAGGCTTTGAGGATGCATAACTAATTCATAGAATCATCAAAGAGTACATGTGTTGTCCTCCATGAATATGTGTTCTCCAAAGAAGCCCTTTTCAATTGAAAACAATTCTCAGTACAGACAAAGTCATTTGAGTTACGCTTTGGTGCTTAGTACGAGAACGATAGTGGTTTCTACCGTACTTTTTGTTACATGTAAGTTAGCTCTAGAAGTGGAGTAGAATTGATGTATCCAAGTGATTGCCATGTTGTATTGAAAAGAAGGGATTTGCAAGATATTCTTAACTTAGATCAAGGGCGCTTGCACAATCTCCTCTTTTGATTTGACGAGTACAAATGGTGAGCAAAAAGATAATTTGAAGGACTTTCAATCATAATTTTATTTTTCTTTGTCGAATTTTACCATTTGTTTCTGAAAAACTGATAAAACTGATGAAATTGTCAAAGTTTGAACTACTATAAGTGAAACTTAAGGATGAATGTTGCCTTTTATCCAAGTAGTGTCATCAAATAGGAATGTTGTTGGCATGGGGACCTTGGCTTTGGCTTCAGCAATAAACAAGGAAATAAATATCATCCTTCATAATTATATTACCCAACATTTTGAACATGCTCTCTTTCTAATCCTAGTGCACTAGTTGAACTTGTTCTCTTCCTTTTATCTATTTCAAATTTAGGTTGAAATTGGAGCATTATTTTGTATCTTGCACTTTTGTTCTAAACTCAAGCTTGCATGCCAACCAATTTGGACCATTGTTGGGGGATAGAATAAGTTCTCTTTACTTAGCCCTTAAAGGTCCAAGAAACTTGTTATGGACCTCAAGATGTCATTCAAAGATGTTTAAGATTTAAACGATGTTATTAAAATCCAAAAAATGTCAAAGATTACCCAGTTTGAAATTAACCCATTCATGAACTCCATACTTTCAATGACTGGAGCACATGTTAAAGTTATCGTCCAACTCAGCATGACTTTTGGTTGGGAATGGGTTGTTTTGCATAAAATGTCTCTCACGTTGGGTAAGTTCGTTGTGCATCCTTGGAGGTAGCATGGAGGTTTGGAAAAGAGACATTTTGTACTAGTTCATTGAGGGTCAAACTCATTTTGGCATGCCGAGAGTTGCTCATATAAGTTTGGCCCTCAAGGAACCAATATAGACTGCTCTTCGTTCAAATTCAAATATCACCTCTTAACTGCACCACAAGTGAAAAGAAGTAATAAGCAAACCAACAGACGAAAGATCACATCGGACCAACTTGCGATAGAAATTCCTCGTTGAGAAAAAAGATAGCTTTACTACAAAACCATATATTATATTAAAAGGTCCACAAAACATTATCCAGTTCCGTAACAATGTTCTGTGAGACTAACAATAATCCACATAGTGTTTGTTAATGGATTTTCGCACTCCTTCCTTGCTCCATTAACTAGTTCGCCGCTAGTCACGTCCAAGCCTTGCATAAACACCTCCCAAGCTAGTTCCTCATCCCTAGACATCTCCTTTGACGCACAATCCCCTACAACTTCCGTTTAAGGCTTGAAACATGCCCTGGACACTACCTACCAGCTCACGTTTTTGGCCCGATCAGCCAACTTACGAAGGTCGTTTCCACAATATAAGCTTGGATCTGCCATCTCTAACCTCCTACCAACCTACAGTATCGTTTTTGGGCTATTCTGACCACTTTCATGTTTTCGACCAGCTCACGTTTTTAGTCAGATCCGGCAACTTTCGGAGATGGTTATCGCAAACCAAGTCCGGATATGACCTCTCTAACCTTCTACCAACTTATGGTACATTTTTTAGGTCATTCTAACTACTTGCTCTGGACGTCCTCCCATAAGCGTCACGTCTGTGCATACCCACCCTTTCTACTTTCGAATGCATTCCTTGGTACTACATCACAAGTTGTCCGATGCACATTTTCGATAACACATTCAATCCCTTTGTCTTGTAAACACTAAGACTATGTTAGCTTCCAAGACGGGTAGAACACCAACAATGAATCTACTCTTCAAATCCCTCCTTCAACACTTTATTGCTTGTTTTTCCAGGGCTGTGGTTCTGTTCGGACTGCAATACACTTCCAGATTGCCACCCGTCCAGATCTAAAAACTCACAAGTATACATATCTTCTCTAAGGGTCTAAGTCCTCTCCGCATATGTGTACTAAGAGAGCCAAAAGGCTCTAGGACAATCCTTATATACTTCAAAACAACTACCACTAGGTGGATCAACTTGGTAGGTTGCCACCCTGTCAAAACACTGCAACTAGTTGTCCTGACGCATTCCTGCCCTCTGTCCAGTTCATGACCAGCTAGCACACTGAGGTCATAAAAAACAATCAACTAGTAAAATACTCCCAATGCCATTTTAATAACTTTGGACCTACAAGTCATTTTCTGATCACCTAAGTTACTAACCCCAAACACTTACTACTACTGAATAGACCATTCAGTAGTAAAATACTAAAAACCAACTAGTGGACGTTCTAACAATTTATTGCACCAAGGCAAATTTGACGTCAACTAGTAAACTAGCATTTTTTGCCCTTTTGACAATTTGTGACCAACTAGTCAATTTTTGACAACTTAAAACACAATACTAAATTCTACCTTAACAGTGTTCCCGGATATTCCCCACATTCAGATTGAATACTGTCAGTCCCACAGAACATTGTTACGGATCCGAATCATGTTATGCAAACTTGTATAAACAACCCACACCAAATACATCAAATCACGTATATCTCATCACCATCATCCGTATGAATGATTGTGTTTCCCAGTTTGGGCTCCTCTTCGGCCTCAATTCTTGTGGGAAACACAATCATTTGTAATCACTTGGACCTTTGCACGAGTGAAAGTGAACTTTGACTTCAATTCTTGTTGCAGGGGGGCTTTGTATTATATAAACTATTGGCATAGGCCATACATAGGACGTACACTACGGGTGCCTTTTGAGGATCGATAATGTATTACATCTCGTTGTTGTTGTTGTTGTTTCCCATGACCATTATCACAACAACAACAACGAAATGTAATGAGAGTTGGAGCCACTACGGTGCCGCGTCACAAACTAGAAGGACGCCGTTGCATCGACGATAATTTGTAGCCATGATTGTGGTGCCAGGGAACGACTCCCTTTTAGATATATATCACGAATTTTGCAGAATTTAATGGCGTCACTGGCCTCGCCATGCCCATCAGTCTGGCCCTTCTAGAAACACTCTCACATGGGCGGTGGAGCAATTGTGACTGCCAAGTCACCCTGCTAGCAGACCGATTTGTGAAGCGTTACGTTAAGGTAGAAATACCATAACCCGTGAAAATAAGGTGATTCGATCGCATTGAAGATCTGGTCTGACAATCATGAGATAATTTCCCAAGATAGACGACAAGGATTCATGAAGAATGCAAGTTGTTTCATATTTTTCTGCCCCATACAAAAAATGCTACGATTTTTCAAAGTGGAAAGTTGTCCAACCCCCTACTCGTTCACGAGATTCTCTCTACAATGAACACGGTACTCCGCATTTCCATACAGAATATCGCCTAAATCGGTTACCTCATGAGTACATTAACACTTGACTCCCATTGGCTACACTAAGTGTGCACGCATTGAAGTTGCCGCCGAGCCATGATCGGTTTCAGAAATGATACTTCGTTGTTATGACGGCGGTCCAGTGCACAACTAGAGGGTGGTTAACGGGTTATGGTACTTCTACCTTAATTAGTAGACTTCAGCTGCCTTCTTCACCATGATCAATGATTGGGAAGAACTGGTGGTTAGTTACAAATGAACAAGTTGAGTTTGAGAAATAACCGGTTGAAGTTGGAGACTACAAGAATATTGCCGATCATTTTCGAGGAATGTATAGAATATACCTCGATTTACTAAAGGAAAACCGGAGGATAGATGTCAACATGTAACCGGTTGGACTTGCAAACACTAAGATCTCAACCGACGATGCCCAGAAATCTCCCCGATCACTGACCATGATCAATGTTCAAGATTGAAGTCTTCAATGCCCTTCAAACGCGATTCGGCTCTTCAAAATATACCTCTCTCAAAAGAACCCTTCAAAACGCAACCCCACATTGAAAATGAAGATGTTGCTCAAAGTCCTCGATATGATTTGCCCGCCACAAGAACCAACAAGCATACTAGGGCATTTTCACTACAAAAAATGAAGTTAGATGGTTGATTCTTAATTCTTCACATTGTACAGGAAACATGTACCATGTAACTCATGCACAAGTTTGATGTGAGTTTTGTTTTTCATTTCTATATTCTTGGATTGACGTATTGGATTTGAACCAACCCTTCGATTGAAGCACTGAAATTTGAGAACCCTTCAAAATGAAACTCATATGAGGGCTTCAATCTTCAACACTAACCAGGACGGTGATGCGCAATGAACGGGGAGAATCGACCGCTAGTTATAGGTGAACCAGTTGCGTTTGAGGAACAACTGTTTGAAGCTCAAGACTGCAGAAATGTTGCCGACCGTTTTCTAGGAAGCTGTGGAATATACCTCAAATTAACACAGACATACCGAACAGGTCACGACATGGAAGTGGTTGGACTTTGAGAACAGTAGGATTTCAACTGATTATGTCCAAAAATCCCCTCCCCGGACACCGACGATTTGTATTCACCTCTAAGGGCCACTTCACACACAAGACTGAGAGCCCGTGACCATTCCACTTCAAGCACTCTCATTGGTGAAAAAGGCGGAGCCGGTCCAAGTTCGCTACTTCACACTACGCTTGAGGGACCAAGGGAGTGAGTATGTGAATGCAAGATGGATGTAAAGTCTACATGGATGGATTCCTACATGGCATCGAATGGACCATGTTTCATGGTCACTTGGACTATTTTCAAAAACCACCTCTTGGAGGTAGGCCTAACACAAAAACCGGGAGACCATGTCACACCGAATGCTCACAACTGTTGATTTATTCTATTTTATCATGTGTGAGGACCCGCATCAATAGACATTCATTGAAATAGCATTTGGTTGAGGGCCCGGTCACATATGACTTCGCACTCTACTTAGGGTTCGTGACCACACCTACATGATTTTGGAGGTGTGTTGGGGCGGCCTTTGGACACTTTCTTTTGGGCTCTCACAATTTCATGGTCACGGCTCTTGGCTCGTGTGTGAAGTGGCCCTAAGGTATGTGGCAATGTTGTGAGCACTTCAAACTCCACATGCATTTTGGGCAGTTGGATCGAACTTGAAATTGTGCCATCAAGTTAGCAATCGCCTTGCAACCGCAAATCGTGTAAATTATCATATCACATTTCAGAATTGGAGTTGAGACGCAAAATGGCAAAAGGTCAATGCAAAGATTCTCTCTCTCTCTCATCAAAGAGCAAGCACAATCAAGTATACGGAAAAAGTGCTCCGGTATACTAAAACCATGATTTTCTTGGTCAAACGCCTAAAAGTAGTAGCAAAATGTTGATTTAATTGGAGTTTTTTTCTTTTTTCTTTTTTTTCTTTTTCTCCCCCCCCCCCCAAAGTGCCCTCAATTGTTGTGTTAGGTATTCAAATATAGAATATCAAGATGAGTTCTTCAAAAATTCTCATTAAAAGTATTGCTCAAAAGATAATGGCTAAATCTAGTTTTGAACGTAGATTTCAAGACCTTAAATATTCTGAAGTTGGATTTGTTTTCTTTCACATTCCTTGAATTCATTACAAACTTGAGGGCAACATTACAAAAATTTGTAAGAAAACATCAATTTTATGTAATTTTATCATGTTTTAAACAATTGCATGTTCAATATATCTACTTGCACACTACTTGCACTCTTTTTAAAAAATATGTAGACTTTTCTTGAAAAAAGATTTGTCAACATAACTTGGGGAGATCATTGGCAAAAATCATAGAACAACGTGAGATAAAAAAAGGGTCTAATATATTCATTGTAGATAAATTTTGCAAAAAATGTAGATATAATATAGGTGTCTTAAAATAATGAAACATGTTTACATGTAAAATACCATCACATGTAATGGCCTCTTTTATCTAGTCAGTACATGTAATATAGCATGAAAACAATTAGTAGGTGTAGTGGGTCTAGGGTAGGGCCTGTGCTAATGGATGAAAAGAGGTATTTTTTTGTTCAAAAAGCTTGGATGAATGACTTCGCAGGCTGGCTAGCTTCAACATTTGTGTAGCCATTCATGCTCGCACAGCACCGGCAGCGGTGCCAGGAGCACAGGGGAGCGGCATCGAGCTTGGGGGGTAGAGGAGCTGAGAGCCCAAGGGAAGCAACACCGAGTTGGGCAAGCTGTAGAAGACTGAGAGCCCGAGATGAAGCGACCAGGAGCCGGCAAAAAGTGACAATAGGCTGCCGAAGTTACCAAGGGCCGGCGTGCCACACGTAGCGACCTCGGGAACGGGGAAAGCAACCGGGGAGCGGCCTTGGGAATACATAGCGACCTTGGGAACGGCCGGGAACGTGGGAGCAACCAAGAACCGAAGAGGCATCCACCTATTTTGGGGCACGTGGCCAAACTAAAATGGATGGATGGAACTGGAATGAATATGTAACCAACAGATACCAAAGGTTATGTAACTAGTAGGAACATTTCAAGGATGGTAGATTTATAGAAATAGAATTAAGACTCTAAATCCAGGCTATTGATATATATATATATAGCTAATTATAGCCGTATCTAAAATTTATCAAATTTTGCAAATTCCTAGATATTAAAGACTACATAAAGAGGGGTACTAATGGACCCTATTACACCTCATTTCAAACCCAAACAAACCAACGTGAGTGTCGAGACAACTACCTTTAGAATTAACTCTTGAAAGCTTTTGGAGGCCAGACAAGAAACCTTTGAAGACCAAAGGACTCGTAAACTTGAAGCGAATTAGGGTTCTAAGCTATGGAAGGACAAAAATAATTCAAGGCCTCGAAAAGGGCTAAGAAAAGTAGATTCCGGAATTAGAAGAAACTTTTTGAATCCATAAGATTTTGGAAATCAGACAAAAATAGAGAAAATCTACAAAGGTTACCGGAACTCAACTCAAGGAGAAATGTATATGGATTCTAAAAGATACTTGAAGAACGCCTAGACAACCGGAAAGGTCAAACAAATGTAGTTAGATAAGATAATCAAACAAAAGATTGGCGAATTTCCACAATTACCAAAGGAAACACAAAAAGAACAAGATAGCTTCAACAAAATTATAAAACTTGGAAATTAAGAAGAAGGGTATCTAGCTACAAAAGATACTCAAGCACCGTGAAGTTGAGGTCCGGCCTAAGTACCAAATGATGGGAGAAACATAATTGGCGGACATGAACTCATTAAAGGCATAGGAGGGAACGTCAAAGGGGGCCCACATCAACACATCCATCCAATCATACTCAATTAAGATCTCACTTCATCAAACTAAGAGGATTGCGGGATAGTTAAGAAGGTTATGTAGAGAATATCATAACACTAACCATATGTGATATTAAAACATACACATGAATGACAAAGAGTTTGATCAAATACCTTGATGTAAGATTTCCATGAAAGTGACATATGCTTGATGAATGGATGAAATATATAAAATCCCGTAATCAGGTACTTTTTAATGGATTTGCATTAGCAAAGGAGTAGGCTTAAATTTTAAAGGACTTGATACTCTCAACTATACATTCTTGGATTTTAAACATATTAGGATTGTTTGCAAGTCATTCAAACCATGAAAGATAGGAGTAAATATAAATGGTATTGAATATAGGAATGTGTTCCACTCCAAAACACTTAACCTTGACATTAGGATTTAGGGGAACATAAACTTGTAAACCGAGGACATCTATCCCTTAGGGACTCTTGAAAACTCCTACAAGGAACATCATATCAAACCAAGTACCAATGTTAGTATACATGAAACCACCTTCGATGAAATTGGAAATCCAAAGTAGTCTAATTTTGGTGGGAGTGACACCCATGTAAACTGGTTCAATAGCGGGTTACATCATCTAAGGCTGAGGGTTGAAGGTGACCTTCATAACATTACTGAGGGAAGCTATCTTATGAGTGATGAGCAGTGAGCGGTGAGCAATAACACATGAGTAATGAATCCAAATTTAATAAACGTGCATGGGTTTAGGGTTCAAAGTCTAAATTCGATACTACATTAATTGCATATTTTTAATTGTAAGTTGGAAACATTTTAAATGAAGCAAGAATAAAGGAGGCGTATTACCATGGATCATTTGGAATACTTCCGGTCTAATGTTGATTTTTATTATAACAATCCAAACCAATACATGTCATTTATTGACATTCTTATACATGTGGCTTAATAAAACACTTGCAATACTACTCACACTCTACAATACCAACAAGTTCAAGTAGTCGCATAACCTCATTATAGGTATATGTAGGTGCATGAATGAACTTGTGACTCTCGTTATCCACCTTGCACAAAAATCTAAATACATAATAAAGATGTTTGTAATACACTCATTTATTTTTCTTTCCCAATGCATGAGAGGACATTTTCGTGAAATCCGGGCATGTGCAATATGGGATGTCGCCAATTGTGACACGGTATATGATATCTTCTTAGGAGACAATGTTGATTATCACTCCAAAGCCCGGGTATGGAATGGCAGTGACACTGACCACATAGCAACCGTCCATGAGTTCGGCGCTCTTCCATTTGTTTTTTGTGTTCCGCCGCCGGTGCTGTTGGATTGCAACGCATTGTCTTCCCAAATCTAAATGTAGGGTGGGCATCCGGGTTCGGTGGCATACAAAAATGCGAGCGAGAGATGGGGAGGGTTGCGATTGTTGAAAGCCTACGATGAGAGGACAATGTTTTTCTATGTTATAGTTGAAATTTAGCGTCCTTAAGCGCCAAAACCTCTCATCTCGATAGATTGATACCTATCTTCACTGGCCATGTGTTGGGTACTATAAGCCAATCCAACACATAATTCTTCTTACTGCCACTCACATAACGTTTGATGTCGTCAGGACAAAACCAAAATTCATATTCCATATTGTTGGGAGAGTGAAATTCTTTATTAAGCCCTTTGTATGTCGGAGCAGGTGTGTCATGTTTGCCAGTCCCGACTTTGGCATTGCATATAGTTCATGTAATGGCATGCAGTGCCCAATATCGTTTGGCTAAGTTGGGTGGCAATCTTGCAATGTGCCACTTGGAAGCAACAAAATTAGTCTCTATCATAGATGTAATATGAGCTACACCATGCTCTGCAAAAGTCAATGATTCCTCTATGCGTTGACGAATTGCTTGGGTGTTGGGGCGATGAATGGAATAGTTCACTTTGTCGGGTCGATGAGCTTTATGCTTCTTGATTTAGAGTCTTAAAGAAAGAGTTATGGCTTTCAAGGCGAGAGGGTGTTTAGCTGCCAACTAGATTCAAGAATGAAAATGTATATCAACTTCAACAGAGCATAGAAAACGTTTTGTAAAAATTTTGATGGTGAATTTTGGAGAGAACATGTGTGATGTTGTTAGCTTTCCAAAAAGCTAACACTTGGCATTGGCAAAGCTTATATGAAGCCAGAGCGTCCTGTGAAGTGAAAAGAGGTGCAGCTAACACTGAATTTGGAAGTATGACCTTTGACGATCTATGGACCTTGGACAGTACCTTACTAACAACTTGGATGACTCTTTTATTTTGTTAAGTACTTTGATAGCTTTCTAAAATGCTAAAGCAGTCTTGATTTAGAGTATTTATGCTAATTTGATGGTTATTTAAAAATTGACTACAATTTTAGAGAGAGATTTGGGATTTTGAAGGTATGTGCAAGATTTATATGGGTTTGTATATATGATGTATTCAAGGATGAATACTTCTTACATTATCCTAGTCTTCATATGAGATAGACACATTGAAAATTGATATTTAAAAAAATTGTATTGAAAAAAGTAAAAAATAACGGTGTCGGATAAAGAAGAAAGAGATGTAAGCATTTATCAACTATAAGCATTCATACAATTTTATTACGTAAATGATTTGCATGTGAAGGTCTTTGAGTAAGAATGTTTGGTAGATATTTTTTGAATTAGAATTGGCCACTAGAAAACCGAAAACCTTAGTTGCCACCCTCACGTCCATTATATAGCTTTGAGTTTTGGTCTTCGTTTTCTCTTTTTCACCTAGAGTGAGGGCGGAGAAAGGACCGGATCTTGAGTGTGGATGTGGAAGGAGGGTGGATCTTGAATGTGGAGGTGGAAGGAGAGCGGATCTTGAGTGTGGAGGTAGATAGAGGGTTGGATACCGTACATTAAGGGCAGCTTCAACACATGTTAGCCGAATAATTAATTAAAGTTCAAAAAGTAGGTTCGGCACCTAAAAATAGTATATTCATATTTTCGGCAATTTTCTCTTTTAATTTTTAAAAATTCAGCCTAAATTCATTTTTAATTTTCTATTTAAGCTTATATCTTCTACATCTCTCTTGCATTGAATGACAAGTAAGATGTGAGTGAAGAGTTGAGAATGCTCTGTGCTTTATGCAAGTAGAGTGGAGTTGTGTTCAACAATGCATATGGGATATGTAAACTTTGAGGTGAAGCACCGAGTTAGACTTCATTTTTATAACACGCATAACTTTTGCATAGAGTCTTCAAATGACATAAAATTTCTTGGAGGTGAAAGATTACTTGATTTCTAAACTTTTCTTAGACCAACAAAATTCCAAAAAAATTGATCTTCTATGCACAAATGAGCTCCGAAAAACTGTTATGAACGCATTTTAATTTTTTGATCTTTACACGGCTGCAATGTTTTGTCCATATCTTTTGCATAAAGACTTATTTTGACACAAAACTTGTTGGAGGTGGAAGAAGGATTGATTTTCCAACTTTTGTTAGTTGGACAAAATTTTATAAAACTTCATCTTCTATGCTCAATTGGACTCCAAAAATTTGTGTACAACACATTTGAAAAGCCTCACCTAGAGTCTTGCTACTTCTTAACCCATATTCATTGTGGACTAATGTAAGTGAGCTTGATTACAAAAGGAGCACCTTCTCTCTTTCAAAATTCACATATGCTTCCACTGTAAGTAAAACTCTAGTGAGAAGTAAAAATTTCTTACTTTTTGGCGATTTTGAAAAATAATTAATTTTATATTCGGCAAAAAATGCCAATAATTTCCCAAAATTTTCGGCATCTATTTTTAGAATTATTTTGTGCCGAACCTGCCCTTAACGTACGGTATTGAGCGTGAACGTGGAAGGAGGGCAAATGTGGAGTGTAGAGGTGGAAAAAGGGTTGGATCCTTAATGTGGAGGTGGAAGGAGGGCGGATCTTGAGTGTGGAGGTGGATAGAGGGCTGGATCTTGAATATAAAGGTAGAAAGAGGGCAGATGTAGAGTGTAGGTGGAAAGAGGGTTGGATCTATAATATGAAAGTGGGAGTGGAATGAGGGTGGATCTTGAATATGAAGGCCGGATCATCAAATTGATAAGAGATTATAAAGATGTAGAACAAAATGAGGTTGGCATTTGAGAAGATAACAATATATGCAAAGAATGATAACTCATTTCATGACCACTACTTAATGATTATGGGGAGCAGAAGTGATATGGGAAGAAACAACTAAAGCTCTACAATATTGATAGGTTTCAAATCTGAAGTTCATTCTTGTAATTTATTTGAATATATGTAATTATATGATGCAATCATGTCCTCAATTTTTTTGAAGAAACAATACTCTTGTCTAAAGGCATATCTAATAGATTATATTATCAACAAATAAACAAAAGTTATTGAAATTAATTATGAAAGATAATTATATGGACAATTTGGGCAGACTTAAGCTGAGGGTGATGGAGTAGGGCGTTAACACCCTACTTCATCACCCCCAACTTAAGTCTGTATAAAGAAATACAAGCTCCATTGAATGTCTGCGAATGTTCCCTGACCGTAATGGATACAAAAACAAACATAAGCGAAATGTACCTTACATGTGGCAATTTTGATATCAGTCGGGGTCGCGAAGGTAGGGCGTTAACGCCCTACCTCTTTGACATCAACTGATGTCCAAACAACCGCATGCATGCATATTCTTTGGAAGCCAATTTTTGGAGCACAGTTTTAATCAATGAAGTAGGGCCTCAACGCCCTACCCCAGCAACCCCAACTAAAGTGTATAGTGTAACAGTACGAAGCAAGCTAAAAAATTTAAAAAAATCCAAAACTCATAGATTTTATAATTCTTAGGTAGAGAGTACCTCACGCATGTCAACCCAAAATTATTTGATTTTTTTCGTACATAGACTTCATCAGCTTGCGTACTTGTTAAAAAAATCAATTTTTTTTCTTCAAACATCAAATTACAAGAATTTTTCAAAAGTACTAAAATTTGCGACATTGTAGATTTCTACAAATCTACCCATAGGCTACATTTTAGAAACTTTCAAAATTGTTTTCTTCTTCATGAGTGTAACTTATTCTAAGATTATTTAAGGATTCAAATCATTTATTTCCATAACATGTTATAAGTTGTCTAGTTTTTTAAAATTTTAAAATTTATTTTTATCAATTTTAATTTCTCATTTCATTATATAAGCTTTCAGTTGGTTATCATTAGGTGGGGCGTTCACATCCTACCCCTTTGCCATTAACTATCATATGTCTTTTTTTGTTTCTCAAAATCGTCTCATATTGTTTTTGTAGCATTAAACACACCTGTAGAGTAAATTTTTGGGCTATAGTCTGAACCAAGATTTTGAACTGAGCTTTTTGAGGAATAGATGAAAATGTTGGACTATAGTCAGATGAAAGTACTTTCGTAGCGGTATTAGCAACCGAATGGCCTGAGAAAGGAGTTGCAACCGTCCAAAATGAAGAGGGATAAGAGACTATCGCTGGAGAGAGAAAGCAGGCCATAATCAAAGAGTTTTCCAGGCAATAGGCTAGAATAGTCGTAATCAGCGAAGAATGTGTAGAATCGGCCAAGTGCCGCAAATTGAAAGACATTACTTCAACTCTGTGATAGAGTGCAGATTAGACATTGTAATCAGGCTATACCCACAAAGTAATTGAGTTATTTTACGGAGATGTAAGTGTCTGAAAGTGACAAATTGGGTGCAAAGAATGTTTGCACTGAATAGATTGAAGCGGGAGATTAGAGCCACAGTGTGAGTGAGAATCCAGGAAATTAATTGTTTGATAAGCAAGTAGTCTGATAGAGCATGTGCAAGTAAAGGCATCTTGGAATAAGAACCGATACGGTAGGTCTGAGAGACAGGAAGGTCTGAGAGAGATGAGAGGTTAAATAAGCCATTGAAGAGAGGAATAGAGTGATGCCGAAGCAACCAGAATATAACCAGATAGCGTTCAGATACAAAGAGAAGACGCATGGATGCTATGTCAAAGATTAACCTAATTAATATTGTCGAGAGCGAGTACGAGAGCAAACCTACGGCCAGGAGCGAAGTGATGTAAGAGAATGCCACAAAGCTTTAGCGCAATTGTGATACTATGAAATAAGAGAAAGACAATAACCATTTGAGGAAGTTAGCGACCTGCGAGAGAGAGGTTAGCAAGAGAGAGGGAAGAAATTAAGAAAGACCATTGCCAGCGAGAGAGACGCATGAACACCAAGAGTCAATTAGGCTTAGTGTGAGAGAACGGCTGAAAGCAAAGGTTATTAGAGTGGAACGGAGTGTAGTTTAATGATGAGAGCCGAGACGTGCTAATCCTGGATGTGAGAGAAGTATGGGCTGAGAAGTGTAACACACATCATTACTTAATATGTGAAATTGCCGCATGACATTGAGATGATCGACTAAGAAATGAGTGGTTGATGTTAACATTTGCTTTAAGCTAATACATAATATAGCCATGTATGTTTGTTTTATCTTGAATTGTGCAAAGATTGCGGACCAGGATGTTATGTGTGATGGTTCATGAATGAGATAAGTTCCTAAAGGAATATTAATGCAAGCAAAATAACTAATTGAACCCTTGAGTTTAATGAAATTAATTGAATTAGAATGGATGACATTGTATTGTTGTTTTATGAAAGCCATAAGAGACTAACCCCAATAGGATGAAAATCCATTGGAAGCCTATTGCCAAGATACAAAAAGACTATTGCCAAAGCTTTTGAGCTTCACGACGGAATTAGAAAGTATAAAACTAGAGTAATAGGAGTCGTCAGACAGGACAGACCCACGCAGGACTCAAAGCACCAATGAACCATAAGAGTGGAAATTAAACGTGAGGAAGAGGAAATAAAGTAGTAAAAGACCTAGGTTGTTATTAGAGTCCTAATCCAATGTGACATTAACCCTTATAGACACTATCTCAGTCCACTTGGAGACTTAATCCTTGGGTTTGTTGTTTTAAGTCATACTAAAAAACTACCTACAACACCTTTAATTGGCTTTCATAAGATAAGGCGTTAACGTCCTACCCTTTCGTTATATGTTTTTTTTAATTTTGCAAAATTATTTTTATTTTTTACGCAATGCATACACCTTCACTTGCTTCTCATTAGGTAGGGCGTTAACGCCCTACCTCTTCACCTTCAACAGTCACATGTTTTTTTGGTTTTTCAAAATTAATTAATGTTGTTTTTTAGCATTACATATACCTTCACTTGCCTCTCATTGGGTAGGGCGTTGACATCCTACTCCTTCCTCTTCAATTATCATATATTTTTTTGGTTTTGTAAAATTATTTCATCTTATTTTTTAACATTGTATAACTTCACTTGCTTCTCATTAGGTAGGGCGTTAACACCCTACTCCTTCACCTTCAATTGTCACATGTTTTTTTGGTTTTTCAAAATTATTTAATGTTGTTTTTTAGCATTACATATACCTTCACTTGCCTCTCATTGGGTAAGGCGTTGACGTCCTATTCCTTCCTCTTGAATTGTCATATGTTTTTTTGGTTTTGCAAAATTATTTCATCTTATTTTTAAACATTGCATACACCTTCACTTGTTAACGCCCTACCCCTTGGCCTTCAACTGTCACATGTTTTTTTGGTTTTTTAAAATTAATTTGAGGTTGTTTTTTAGCATTACATATACCTTTACTTTCCTCTCATTGGGTAGAACATTAATGTCCTACTCCTTCCTCTTCAATTATCATATGTTTTTTTAATTTTGCAAAAAAAATTCATGTTCTTTGTAACATTATATATACCTTTAGTTGCGTCTCGTTGGGTAGAACGTTAATGCCCTACTCCTTCCTCTTCAATTATCATATTAATTTTGCAAAATCCTTTCATGTTCTTTATAATATTATATACACCTTTAGTTGCCTTACATTAGGTAGGTAGGGCGTTAATGCCCTATCCCTTTTCCTTCACTTCTCATATATATATATATTTATTGTATTATTATATTTTATTACATTATAAGAACTTTAAATTCACTCTCATTGGATATGTTGTTACCACTGTACTCTATCATTTTCATATATTTTTAATATATTTTTAATATTTATTACATTTTGTTCTTATGCATGGAATTTATTTCGTTACTATCTATTATATATACTAAATTTTTCTTTTGTATTTTTAGGTGGAAATATGGAAATTTCGGAAACCCAACATTTTTCTTCTTCTACAAATGTTAATGATCGTAAACTACGACTTTCTGATACAAGTCTTTATGTTTCCACTCAACCTAGAATTGAAAAGACTACTCAATGTAGGACGATGAATGGCAAATAAAAAAATTCACGATGAAATTGTTTCTTCAAATTTTCATGATGAGGTACTCGAAGCTTCTGAAGACAATGATAATTTTTCCTATCAAGCTAAGAATTTTGATAACATGACCAAATGGAAAGTGAATACTAGCGCTATCATTAGTGAGTTGCATGTGGCTCATTTTTGTGTGCTTCTTTATTATATGGTTGCAATGTCCGTTGTTCGTCCTGCTCTGAAGACTGACATTCTGAAGCTGGAAAGCAAATTTTTTCAAGGCTATCGAGATGAAGATTGTATATTTTATTTGTTTGTAAATAATGAGACGGCTTCTCTCAAGATGTTACTCCTCACCTTCTTTATTCACAGCCTGCTCATTAAATAAAAGCCAATGACATATGTAAAGATATGTTTCAATCTGATCATGCCCTTTATTACTTAAAAAACAAAATGTTTTTGTTTAGGACGGAAATCATAAATTATTGGCATGGAATCCTATATTGATGTAGTGCATAAATATTATTATTCAAGACATGTGCATGCCAATTCATATATTTTGGATCCAAAAGATGAGGTCCCAAGTCTTTTGAGCGCTATGCACTACACAAATAAGTATGTTTATTTCCCTTATTTTATTGAATTTTAAAATTTTCTTTTATGATATGTGTTTCAAAATTATTATTGAATATTTTGTGTTTGTTACAGATTACCGAAAATTCTCATGTCTCTACCAACCTTATACACACTCTTGTTCGTATGCAACATATTGGGAATATGCCTCTTTTATTTATTTTTAAAAACAATTTCATGATGATGTGTATAAAAAATGTCCTGTGAAGCCCAAAAACATGTAGTATTTGTAGACTTGTAACGTTCTCTTGGACCACATGTACATTGTAAGTATACTACTCGTCTTTTCTATATTATAATCTTTTAGTAAATTTTATCAAGTTCAATCTATTTTTCTTATGTGTTTTTTTGTTGTTGCATATTCTAGTAACAATTTGCGGAAGCTGGAGACTTGGGACTCCGAAAATTCAACGAAATCATACTCCTTAAGCAAAGAACTTCAAAAGTTGTTATATAGCATTGCTATCACTGAAGCTATTAAGGAGAAACGTCATAAGCTATACATTTTTTATTGAATAACTTCAAATTTCCGACCCTATCTTCAGTCATGATTCTCTTGAACAAATGTTCAACTTCACTATAACAAATCTCTTACTATTGAAATGACACAAGAAAAATCACACCGTCTTGTTATTTATATTGTTGATCCTAAATACAAGGTTTCTTAGCTAAAATTGTGGAACAACTTTGTCTATGCTAGTGATTCTTTATATTTTCCTAGATCATCATTTTCCAATATGGTGTTTAATGAATGGTTGCACAAAGCTTCATTCTAGGCCCAGCTAAAAAAACATGTTTTTCAAGAATACTCTGATATTCTGGCATGATTATGTGATATGTATTCTTCGACTTTTCCGGCAATTGATTCATTATCAAAAGATATCAACAAATGAAAGAATATCGATATGAAATTTCTCTTGCATCATGAATTTCAAATTGGACTTATCAAGAAACAAAATTCATAAGAGGGTCAACCTTTTGAGAAACTTGGTTCGAAACGAATAATATTCATTTATTTTTTTTTGTAGATTTTTTTTTAGTGTTGCTATATTTATTTTCTATTACATTATATGAACAAATACATATAAATGATTAATATGATGTATATTAATTGATAATAAATCTTTTTGATTTGTATTGATTTCAAATAAGTACCTCACAAAGTTTCCAGATTTTATGAAGATTTGGAAATATACATATTCTGAATATTGCATGTACACCGCAAAAATCCTTCAAGAATGAACTAGGCCTTATATTTGACAATTGTGAATGGTACCTCAATTGTCCCAAGGCCAATACTCTTATAAAATAATTATTATCGTGACAATCTCTTGATACTATGCCAATTAATCCAAAAGATACAGTGGATCTTCAATCACAGATTGGCAAACTCAAAATCAACCAAGATACCGGACTACCTCCACCATTCAAATCCTGCAAAAAATCAAAGAAGGTTGATGCACCACAAACAAAAATAACATCTAAAACTTCCTCCAAGCATGATCATGCATCTTTTCCTTCTTCACGTTCAGATCTTTTATTTTTTCCTTTTATCTTACGTCCAATTTTTTTAATATATATCATATTTTTCTTTTCCTTAAGAAACTATTCATTCAGCCTTTGATAACATATTTTTTTTCTACAACATCAACAATTTTACAACCTTTTGCATCAATCCAAACACAACTGTATTTCAATTCTAGTGTTGATGTCATTCATCCGGGGGTCACTGCAACATATAGAGAAATGATCATTCCTAAGAGTTTGTCTTTGGCCAACCAATGAGTGCAAACAAATCCAAACATTCTACTGGATCTCTCTCCAATCAAGATTCGGGACCACCTAAATGGACTCAAGTAATGGAATTCATCAAACTTGTATTCACATTCTTTTCTTTCAATTCATTTGAAAATCTTCTATTATATATTGATTTCAATCAATCTAATCAAAATTATACTTATTTTGATATTTTTTGTATCATATATTTTCAAAATTCCGATGGTCGTGAAGATTCTATTACAGGTTCGAGAAAGACCAATGTTATAGATCTCATTTTTACTGATACCCAATACATTGCCATCTTGGAATGTTAAACAAAATAAGTATTTCTTACATCAATGTCTGTTGCACACGAATATCTTTCAGATGATGGTGTCATTATTATTTTCAGTATTGTTCATCTTGAAAATTAGAAGAACTCGATACATGCCTCAATTAAGCACAAATGATGGCTTGAAAGACAATATATTGCATCAATGCGAATAATCATGTTGTTGATCCAGATAATCCAAGGCAAACAGTAAGTATCTTACCAATCAAAATTTGTAATATTTTTAATTTAAATATATTTTTTAATTTAAATATATTTCTAACATATGTTTTACTTAATTGCAAAGCAAGGTTTTTGCATACATTATTGCTCGAAGATAAAATGATCCTACGAAACGTCAACAAAATTTTAAATTTTGAAAGTTTGAAGGCTCTGAAATGGACGTATCTACTACGAATGTAGTAATCAATATAGTGACAGATAATGACCTTATCATGAAAGATAAAATTATGGGAAGGACATGGAGAGGTGGATGGCAGAAAACTCCTCGTTTTTTTTCAAATCTTTATGGAATGTCTCTCTAAAAAATGTAGTCGTGTTATCGACCTCACCTGCTGTTCAAGAGGTTCAATTTTGGCATCTCATGCATGTGGTCATCACCTACTTGCATTTGAGGGAGACCAAGAAATATTTGACTGTGTGTTAAAACCTATTTTTAATAATGTTCCAAAATATAACGTTGAAGGCCCCCAAATCGGAGTTGCTGATGATGATGTTTTGCCAGATGAGGAATTAGTGTCTTTTGATTGTGAGTAAGTTATAGTGTGGATTTTTCAAATTTATGTATACAATATCAATCATATTACATGTTGTTTTGCACTCAGAAAACTTATCAAGAAATCAATATTTGTTTTTTTGTTTAGATAACATGAATTACTTCGTAGTTCTACTCTTAGTCCTCGTTTGCCACCTTATGCAGAAGCAGTAACAATACATATTGCTAATACTTCAGAATCATCATATGATTCTGTCACCAAAAAACCTCCACCCTTCAATTTCGTCCTAGTCCGAATGGAGAAGTTTATAATGACATGTAGAGATTTCTCTCTTTGTAACACAATGTATGATTCCAATCTATTGTTGGAATATACATAACTTAGCCAAGTCTATACTATGTCTTCTTACACTCCTTAACCTCGGGTAATGTCACATCCTTGTACTTCTCTAAAGTCTACCCGACCGCTTTGGCCACGCATGCCTTCAAATATATCCCTCTTGTGAAGCGAGTCCTTGCCGTCGACTCCACACTACTACATAAGTTCTCGCTTATTGATTCCATGAATTACACAAGTTTAAGTATTCATAAATATTTGTCACTTATTGTAGTTTTATCCTCACGCTTCAACCACTATATTGGTTTAATGAACTAATGGTTATCCCTAATGGAACCAAGCAAACTTCCTTTGTTCCCCTAGACTTTACTAGCTAATAGTGTAACTTTCCCATTACTTCTCGGAATATCCTGAAATTTTATCTGTAACTAGGGAGACAAAGCAAAAAAACATCTCACCAATTTGTGAGCCTATCCCATTTTCTGTCCGACAGTTATGACCATTTTAGTGTGTTAGTCTACCCAAATTTCAGAATGTCATAACTTCCTCTCACAAGCTCCAAAAAACTTCAAATTTTGGGAGTAATCACAAAAACTAATTGTTTATGACCCCCTGAAATTTCAAACTATTTTCATTTTCTGCCAAAACGTTATGGCCTTTTTAGTCTGCAACTTTTAAAAACACTTCAGAATGATATATCTCCTTCTCATCTACTCGGAATGACTTGAAATTTGTACCACGACTAGGAAACCTAAGAACAACGCATCCCTCAAAATTTCATGTGTTTCCAAGCCTCTGTCCAGGAGTTATGCCCATTTCAGCTCGAAAATGTAGGCGAAGTTCAGAATGTCATAACTTCCTCTCACAGGCTCCAAAGAACTTCAAATTTTGGGAGCAATCACAAAAACTAATTTTTTATGATCCCCTGAAATTTCAAACTATTTTCATTTTCTGCCAAAACGTTATGGCCTTTTTAGTGTGCAACTCTTGAAAACACTTCGGAATGATATATCTCCTTCTCATCTATTCGGAATGACTTGAAATTTGTACCACAACTAGGAAACCTAAGAACAAAGCATCCCTCAAAATTTCATGTGTTTCCAAGCCTTTTTCCAGGAATTATGCCCATTTCAGCTCGAAAATGTAGGCGAAGTTCAGAATGTCATAACTGCTGCTCCAGTACTCCAAACATCCTCAGATTTTGACCATGTTCATATAAACAAGTTGTTTACTAACCCTTTAAATTTCAACGAAGTATATTTTTCTGCTCGGAAGTTATGCCCCTTACAACCTAGACTACTCAAGAAATACCCAAGAAATATGAACTCAAATACTACAACTTGAAGCCATAAAATATCTTAAAATTATTCACACCAAAACTAATTCTAACAAGAGGTCAAGCCCTCTTCAAGGCCAACTAGCCTTGGCTTTCCAACTAAAAACTAAGCACACACATGTGCTCCAATCTTGCTTCCAACACACCCACACTTATAACACGTGGGGTGCCTTGGAGCATGAAGGGAAGAGAGGATGAGTGAGGGAAGAATGAGGGATTATATAGTGAGTTTGAGGGGGTGAGCACCCTCAAGGCTCACGATAAGCCCTCGAGATCTCCTCCTACTTTATAGGCTCTAATCCTATCTCCTAAGCCTTCCTCCCTCAAATGATCAACAAGGATCCTAATTCAAACATTTAACTAACCTTGGCTTTCTAACTACCACACTTTACCAAGGTTTGTCCTTCTCCTACTTAAATTCACTCCACAAAAGCCTAATGCTTCAAACTAAGCTTTCTTCAAGCTTCACTCTTTTTATATTTTTGTGAATAATCATAAATCACCAAAACACCACTTGTAATGTTTTGCAAGTGTTAACAACTAATGTGGGCATCAATTTGGGCTCACATCTGGTCACAATTCAGATTTTTCGGACAATATGATTATTTCCAAATACTTAGATATTGAGGCTATATAGAGTGATACATCTATTAGCTGTGATAAATCATGAAATGCAGTTGTATTAGTTAATTTATTTGCAATTGAGTGACCTTCATTGTGTTTTGTGACACATTTTGATATTGTATATTTTTTATTCATTGGATGATTGATTTCAAATACTTTTTATTTGCAAAAAAAATGTCTCCATTCACTAGGATGCACATAGAAAGTTTTATATATTTTTTTAAAAAAAAATCATAAAAAAAATCATTTATATAAGGGAGGTTATTCTAAGAAATAATTTTTAAATGAAATAATTTTTTGACCTTCAGATCATTCAATTTTTGACCTTCACAATGTATTCAAATGGTATTACATTACATAATCACTTGTGCATTTGTTTCCATGGAAATAGGTATATAGTTTGGTTTTGCATGAAATAATATATATCATGTTCATTGTAATTCCATTTCTATATTACAAAAATCTAATATTAATAATATTTTCATTTTTGTACATTCAAGTGTTCTAGGCTCATGGACCTAGGCTCACCGCTCATTGCTCATGAACCTAAGCTCATTTGAGAGTGAGTAAGTTTTAATACAATAATTATTGATTCAATTCATCCATTTCATTAATTCATTAGTTGATTTCATTAAATTTCATTAGTTCAAGAATCTTCCTATAATTCCAAAATCAATTCGCAATGTATAGGTGTTCAAATATATAATATAAATAACGAGGCAAAAGATAGTAACATCTTCAATGCTACTAGCAATGAATAAATTTGGTATCTATTGGATTTCATGTTGTTTGTCCTCCCCACCCCTCTTATTACTAAACCCCAAAATCACGATTCTTTAGGCCAAAATTCCACGGTTATAGGATACTAGTGGCCCTATGACCAAATATTTCACCTTCCTCACCACTCATTGCTCACTGCTCACAAGATAGCACTCCCCCAACGTTATTGAACCAACGTATCCAATGTGGAGTTAATGTTCTCTACTTATGTGTTGGGAGGGAAATTTTAGCACGTTGTTTGAATTACAATCTTCTTTCCAATTTTCTTTGGCAGTACAAGTAAAATAAGGTACTTTTAAACGATTCCCCCAAAAAAATTATATTACTAATAGGGTGTATTAAAATATAAGCATTTACCTTTATTTTGAAAAATACCATACCTTATAATCTTTTCTGCAAGGTAAATAGCCCCCCAATAAATAAGTCATGAGCACACGTGTATGCATTAATATAAGAGGGAGTGACCCCCCCCCCCCCCCGGAGCAACATAAATTACTTGGTTTTGCATATCAATGTGATTTTCAAATGTTTGTGATTTTCCCTTAACAATATCCAAAGTTAGTATATAGATTTGAATCACTCTCACTTCAACTTATGCAAGGTAATGGAGTTGTGTATTTGGCCGTGCTTGTGTCCATCACATCAGCTCTGCTAATTGTGTTCATTATTGGATCTTAAATTGATACCTTTATTGTGAACGTATAGTCCAATCTTATTGCAACACATGCTTCTATTTGGTGTCCAGTCTGAACTAATGATTGTTCATGTCTTTCTCGGGCCTCCCTCCCTCCCTCCCTCAACCTCATTTCTTTCCTCTCATCTTGTAAATGTCTTGTCCTACTCCCTCTCTCCTTTCCTTCCTACGTCACTCATTTCTTGGGTCTTCACTTGCACTCATATACATTGTCTTTATCAAAGCTCTAGGCCAAAGTTCAAAGAAAATGACTATATGTTCCAAGGAAAAAGAAAAGGCATCCAGAAAGAGATGAAACATTCAAAAAACCAAAAGACAAGCAACTTTTAGTTAACACAAAAATTAAGTCAACGGCGCTCTCGATTGTCCAATGAACCCTTCAATCTAAATGCAACCGTCATGATTGTCCAATGATTTTGCACTTGACCTAATACTAGGTTCCTACCTCAATGTTGCTAGCCTTATCCCTACTTACCATACCATTGGTTGCCTCTTATTCTCATTGGTGCCTAACATCTAATCTCTTAATATTGCATGGAATCCATAGCCTAATAACTTCAAATGGTTGACTATATTTAGACTCATGTAGGTTGAGAGCTTATGGTAAGTTCATCTATTTCTAACACCCCCCCCAAAACCCTTTTTCCATGACCTACATATTTGGAACTAAATATTCTCTAGGCTAGTGAAATTTTTGTTCATGACAACTTGCTTTTAATTGCACACATGACTCTCTCCACATGTTGGTTTTAGGAGTCTTTTGTCTAGTTATAGAGATTAATATATCTAAGTACATGCACATGAGTTCGATATTAGCATAGCACGTGCTTCATTCCAAGGCAAGCTATGCATGAATATAGGGGTCTATTATTTTATGCTTAAAAAAGATATTGTAGATATAAAATTTTGTGGAAATAGAAATTTTCAATTCCAAATTTTTTCTCTTCCATTTGTCCAACTGCAGTTAAAAAACTCCATCACAAAGTGCATCTGGATGAAGTTACGTTAATAACAATTTGGGTTGGGAGCTACTTTCTCCATCTCAAAATGATTGTCCTACCTCAGAGATTTTTTTTGTCCCAAAATGAATGTCTGGTTTATTTGCCCGGCTAGAAAGTTGAGGCTCAAAGTCAAATATTTTCATGCCAAACTTTCATCATCAGGATGCCTTTCGACATTGCAACTTTGGGGGTGTTTCGGAATACTTGTTGTTTTTTATTTTTAAATTCATACTTACAACTACTCGGTCAACATTCAACAAGCCTTAATCTCGCCAAGGTTTGAAACACGGATATTCATTTTGGGATAGAGGAAGTTATATATATATGGATCTTAAATGGTCATTTTTTCCAACTAGCTCACCTTCTTCTAGGATATGAAACTATGAATGGAGAGATCCGAGCATTAGTTACAAATGGACTAGTTGAGTTTGAGTTTGGGCAAATCGCCAAGCATTTTAGAGGAATCTATAGAATAAATCTTAAATTTAATGAAAGGGAAAAATCAGCAAATAATTGGTTGGAACTAGGACATGGAATCATCCAATTTCGCCCAAAATCTTCCCGGACATTAACATGAAACACGTGGTTAGTATGAGGTAGTTAACAAACCCAAAGCAAGGCCATAGCTACTTTTCTCATAAGTTTAGGAGCCCATATGAATATCTTATTCATTATCGAAGCAAAGATTTTTGTACTCATTCAAGAGTCATAAAGGTCCCTCCAATTATGTTGGCTTTAGACCGGAGAATGATTATCATATGTAAACACAATGAAATAGAGGTGTCCAATGAAGACAAGTAGTAAAATTAGGCACATTTATCTTAAAAGGCTTTCATGGAGAAGGGTATGGCATGTCTTGTTGAGACCGCCGCAATCATCAATCCACCCACACTAAACTGCAAGTATTAAAATTGAAGTTTTATTTCAACTAGAGTGGGGCACACTAATTCTAAGAATCCACATCTTCAAATGAATGTGGACCACACTAATTTTGAATTAATCAAGACCGACTCTTGCTTAGGGGAAAAAAAATGGTGTGTATTTGAGTGGGCCATAAGATATCACTATATTCGGTAATTGGAGGCTTTTTCATTATTTTGCAACTATGTAAGGATATAGCATGGGGGGATCTGTGGGACCACGCGAACACCAAAATATCCGGATTGGCGTTTTTGAGTGCCTAATCCGGTTTTGTCCGGATGACCCTAGTATCATCCAGGGATTCTGTGAAGTGTAGGAGGTTTAGAACTCTCCGTACCCGCTTACCTTCTACTCCTTAGCCGAATTTCCGGAAACCCCGGTTTCCGGACTTTCGGTTTTTTTGGGGACACTCTCCTTCTTCCGGAGTTTGCCTTTCCGGATCGTATTTTTAGGTCTTAATTATAATACTTACTCACCCCTCTGATTCAGATGTACCTGTCTACGTTCTACCCTCTAGAATAGGTGGTTTCTTCCGGTGAGGACGTCCCTTATAAGATTGGGATCCGGATATTCCCTCACAACCAATCTGGATTGGCCGAATCCGTCTTGGCAGGTCACACAGGGAGATCCGGGTTATATCTTAGGATCGCAACGACCGGAGTATTCCAGATTCCACCCGGAGATCTGACTCGACGGGGTAAGTGGGTGATCCATACCACCTTCCGGATTGCCCCGTCCACAAGCGGTGAGACTTCATCAGAAGATCAGATTGGCGCAAGTCCGGATTCCTTCCGGATCTTTGCCCAGTCCTCCCCACGGCTATCTCACCTAGATGTTACCCAAACATCCGGATCCATGAGGTTCCCCTCCCACTACACTCCGGAGATGGCCTCCAACCTGGAATCCTAACTGTTCCGGTCCTTCCCTCCTCCTTCTGACGGATCGATCCGGCTATCACTTCCTGGGACTCTACTCAATCTAGGCTAACTGGGCGATCCGTACCACTTCCCGGATTGGTCCGTCTAAAGGCGGTGGGACCTCTTCAGAAGCTCGGATGGCGCAAGTCCGGATCTCGCCCAATCCTCCCAGCGGCTATCCCACCTAGACGTTACTCAACCATCCGGAATAGTGAGGTTTCCCTCCCACTACACACAGAGAGGATCCGCAAGGCAATAACTAGTTCTGATCCGGGTCCCTTCTCCTATGTCCTATCCGGAACTCCTATCCCCTCATGCTCTCCATCCTCCGCTAACACTCTTAGAATCATTCGTACGCAAAATCAAGCAAGGACAATCAAGGAGTGAGAGATCAAAAAAAAATTTATTAGAATAGGAGCAATCAAAGTAAAACAATGGAGAAGGAACCCTTCTCCAACTCCTTATTCAGCCTTAAGTAGAGGCCCTAATTCCCTAAACTGAGGGCGGCGGCCCAGGCGGCCGCCGCTACGAAAAACCCTAACTGCATCCGTTCTCCCAGATTTCCCGGATCAAGATCCGGATTTTCCACTGACAAAACCCGAGGGAGAATTTTATTCCTCATCTTCAAAAACTCCTAAGTTCTATCTTCCTACTTCTATTCTGACTAACTGATCTAACTATCATCCTGCCCTAAGAAGAGCGGTGCTTCTTCTGAGCCGCTCCCTCCTTTGAATGGCTGTCGAGTCCACTAACGGCGGATGAGCCCCTTCCCGGCGATGCCTTCTGCAGCCGGGTGAGCATCCTCCTCATGTTTGGAGAAGGGGCAATCTCATCCTCCGAATCCGCTGCTCTCTCGGTCCGCGGTCTTCCGGATCCTGGTGTTCCGGAAACTGTACTACCCTTCCGGACGCTCCGGATCGGGGAAGGATCGCTTCCGGTGCGTTGTTCTGGATTCTGGATTTCCGCTTGGCGGAACTACCTTCTGGATTCATCGTCCGTGAGTATTTCACGAGGATGGGGAGGATTTGCCTAGCGGAGGCGGGTTCTCCGGACTCCATCATCCGGTCGTAGAGATGCGCCTTGTTGACGATCTCTGCCGGATCCCCCACCAGCTCCCGGATCCGGCTGAAGACCACTGCCTGCTCCGCGTGGTACTTCCGGATCTCCTCGCTCTTCTGACTCAGCTCCTGAGTCAAGGCCGCTACCTGCGCGGTGAGGTGAGCATTCTCCATCTTGGCTTGCTCGAGCTCCTTCCTGTCCGCCCTCTTTGCCAATTCTCGGAGAATGTTTCCGGATCCGCAGTCGTCCAGGGCCTGGTTCGCTCCTCGGACGATGTGTTCCAGCCGGTAGTACTGGTTTTGTAGGTCCTCCAACCCCTCCTGGACCCGCTTGAAAGGATTTTCCGGAAAATCCCAGGCGGAGAGATCCACATTCCGCCAAGTGGTCTCCCAACTGGGTCCGGCTTCCGGATGATAGTGAGGGGGAGGAGAGCTTGGCCTCTGGAGGGTCGGTGGCGGACTTCCTGGTGAAGAGGGAGGGGCTTCCGGAATGATGGGGTCGCTGGAAGTCTCCGTCTCGAGGTCTCCAGCTTCCGGATGGAGCTTGTAGGTGACCTCGTCCGCTGCTATCGTCAGCAGGTCCTCCTCCTCGGCCGTGATGCAGTCGAAATGCTCATAGAGGTGCAGAATGAAGGGGGAGAGGAAGGAGGGTTTCCGGCCTATATGGGGGAGGGCCCGCCCTACTATCTCTTGAATGATCAGCCCCCAATTCACTAGCCGGACTCCGGACATAGCTCCGAACAGGGTGTTAGCCATGGTAAGGCTAATCCGCTTCGGCTTGTCCGGGTTTAGGATGGGCAGGAGGAACTCTAACACCCTCCGCTCTCTTAGGTTCCGGCAGTTCCCGGGGTGAAAGCCGTCCTTCGGGTCCGCGTCCCCTCTAAATTTTCCGGCAAACAGGCCATCGCGGCGGCCGGCCCATCCTTCCGTAATTCCCCTCGGAAACCCGTAGACCCTATTCCAGACATCCGGAGTCCGACTATCCGGATCCCTCCTCTTGGTTCCTAACCACTGATTTCCTCTCTCGAACTTGAACTCCCGGAGAGTATCTTCCGCTCGGAGGTTCCAGGGTTTGGCGAGCAACCCCGCGCAATCCATAACCCGGAGATCCTCCGCTAGCTCTTGCAACTCCCCGTCCTCCCTCGGAATTGCAGGGATGAGGGCTTTGAGCGGAACCGGGATGGGTTCCCTCCGATCCTCTTCCCGTGCTTCCGGCATTTTTCTCCCTTCTCTCAATTTCCGTCTCAACTGCGGAAACTCTCTCCCCTCCGGATTCCCTCTCTTCCGCCTAATTGCTACAGAGTCCCGGCAAGCCAACTGCCGGTGACTGGAAAGTGCGGAGTCCCAGCAATCCAACTGCTGGCGGCTCGAAAAAAACACAACATCACCACTCGTTCTCTCAACAATTTGCCTCTTGTGAACAAGAAAAAAAAGTGGGAAGGAGAAGGAAGGGACCCTTAACCCTTAAAAGAGGTTGCATGGGATGGGTGGTGCGCGTAGAATCTCAGTATTTTGGTGTAGAGGTGCATTTGGTGGTTGATATTTAGCCCTACTTTAGTGCGACTACTGTGCAACTTTTTTGTGGACGTGGGTGTGGAAGTGTGGATGATAGCTGTGGAGTTATTTCTTGTAATGGTTATGCAGAGTTTTATTGGCACATTTCTAAGTGCGAGGGGGTCCGGTGTGTTGTGGAAACTGAATACGTATCCGTAGTTGGCGTATACGGGGTGGGTTGGGGGGTGAAGGTACGCTATATTTAGTACGTGGGCTCGTACTGGTAGGACGATGTGACGCCAGACAGGGGGTCCTCCGGTGGGTTTGGTAACCGGTGCGGCCTGTTCTCTACGGTAACCGTTGTGTGAGGGGACCCTGTGGGCAATGGGAGTGTGTCACCTGGACGAATGAATAGCGGCTTCTGAACCGACAACGACAACCGACAACGACAACCGACAACGACAACCGACAACGACAACGAATGAATAGCGACAACGACACTACCGGCCGAAGCGGTCATCAACGGCCACCAGAAAATACGGTGCGTCATCGCGTTGTTCGTACCCGCAGAGCTCAACCGGTGTATGTATTCTCCCGCGCAGCGTAGAAATACTCATACGACATCACTTACATCGACGCCGACATCGCCACACAGCTCCGAAAATTCATTGGAAAATCAGGTTGCCTGGCTCTAGGCAGTGCCGAGACATCTCCAGTTCGGAGCTTACACTAATTCGGCGAATAATGCACACACGCAGCCCAATAGTAGAAACCGTAGGCCATTTTGGCCTGCAACCTCCTTTAAGGGTTAAATATCCTTCCTCCCTCTTTCTTCCCTTATTACCGTTTGGTTTAACGGAAAACGGTTGCTAACTGTTTTCCGACGGTTTTTCCCCCAACCGTCATAAATCCGTTGTAACCGCCACTTCCGGACCGTTAGTTAATCTTGGCGCGACCGTTACTTGGTCCGGACCATGATCAAACGGTCCCCCTAACCCATTTTGACGGACCGGTAATAATACTCCTTTTTATCCTTTTTATCGCGCGAGGCGGATTTAGAATGCCATATTTCCTGGTACAATTAATTTAACCTAAGAGACCCTATTATTCTCATATAAGCAGGGTAAAATACGGAAAATGGATCCGTATTTCCGTATTTCCATATTTCCGTCGAATGTTGGACCCCCACAGGACCACTCCATTGTCAAGTTGAACACTACGTGCAACCAAAAAAAATCTTCTTTTGGTAAGTTGCACCACCAAAATGGGTCAAAATTTTATCAAATTTTTTTCATGAGTAGATATACACAATACCTATGACATAGTTAAAAATGGTAACTAAATTTGGTGATTTGTTTTTTTCATAAAACATACCGTTTCTAACTAGAATGACATAGAATTGAACTAAAAAATTTACTAAAAAAATAAAGATGACTAAAAATTTCAAAAAAATATACAAAAGATACTATCAATGGTTATGTATATGTAGAAAAAATATCATAAATTTTAAAATTATATATGGCATGTAATATAGGGGTAGCAAACTTTGTCCTCACGTGGTGTCAACTTGACAATGAAGTGTCCTCACGTGGTGTCAACTTGACAATGAAGTGACCTCCCCGTGGGATATAGTTTTCAAATATAGAAAAAAAAACACACACAAAATATATTCAATGTAACTTAATTAAGAAATTTGTATGAGTGGCACTAACCAATTTGGCACAAATACATGTCATCACAATAAGAAATTGAACCAGATATTAAACCATTTGCATTTATTTTGAGACTTTCCAAAGTCTTTGATTAACAAATATAGTGATAGACATATCAATGCTCAAAACATAGTGTACAAGGCACCTGAGCACTAGAGGCACTTTTAGCATAAGGGCACTTTGAGCACTATGGTCTCTTACCTAAGCTAAGACAAATCATCCAATCAGATTTTTGGTTTTAGCAATTACATTATTAGAACAACAACATCAAGATCACATGAATCAAAGCATGTCTAATTTCTATTGAAATATTCAAAGTAAAAAAATACATAAATCTCATTTGACCCTTCTTATTAGTCACATAGGCAAGTGCAAAGTAGAATGAGATCTCGTTGTTGGGAGCACATGTAGACGGGTGTGATAAAGTGAATGCATGTATCACTCATTTGTATCTAATATCATTACTACCAATCATTTAGATGTTGGTAGTGATGAGTCACATATTCATGCAAGTGCTTGAGATCTATGATGTTGTATGGAATTTGTTATATGTTGGGAATATGCAATATGCAATCATACATGATATATTGGATGAGCATGAGTTGGGTGATCTTGTAGAAAAATAGTTCAAGTGAAATCGATTAAATCAACCACCCACTTTGCGCTAGCACACAATAACATAATAGCTTTCAAGCCCAACATAAATCAGGGCCACAACCACTTGAGTCAAACAATTTAAGTTCACATTATGAAAATAATTGAATTTCATGCCAACAACCTAGAAATAGATTGTAGGCAATGCAATGGCTAGTAATGAAGTTTATTTTTCACTAATTGCAAATCCTAACGAGAGTAAAATAATTGCATATGAGTGCTAACTGACTAACAAATGGCAGTTGTGGTAAAGGAGCCAAGGCAAGTTGTTAACCTTTACTTCTACTGATGGTAATAAAATCAACGTTTAGGATACCTAGCGAACACCAAGAGGTCATAGGGAATTCACCATTGAACAAGCAAAGAAATAACTTAAAGTATGAAATTGCAAGGAAGAGGTTTTTTAATTATTTTCTAACCTCCGTAATGTCACCCTCTATAATGTTACTTCCTCTCTTATATCCCAAAACTCTAGGAAATGGATGTGCTCAGTTTTTCCTAGGTATTATAAAGGAGACTATTCTAGACTATTGTCCAAGGTCACAGTTTGGGTTATTGCCATGACTAAATATTATTTAATTAATTTGGGATTACTTGTGAACTGTAATTAAAATCATCTAAAAGTCAAATGGACAATTGTTTTGGCACATACCTAACTTGCTATGGAAAAGAAAAAAAAAATTGAAACCGTACAGGTGGATGTCCTTTAGTCAGTCCCAATAAGGATAATGACTGGTAGGAATCATTAAGCTTCAAGACAAATTAATTAACCCAATAATCTGCATGGTTTTTACTACAATATTTCATGATCCATTAAATTATCATTAATTTTAGAAGAATTATGATTCACATTGGGAATCCCTTGGCCTTGGTTATATGGCTCTACTAGCACTCAAAAGACAATTGATGAGTTGAGACTCTCTGCATTAAAACCTATGGTATAACAATTCGTTACTACCGGACGATGGTTGGCTATAAAAGGGAGAAATTGTGCACTTGTATGTATTGTACTGAGTGATCTTTGTAATCCACCTTTAATTTCCATATTATCCCATAAAACCCCTGAAACCAAGTCTACTATAAATTCCGATACTTAGAAATCATTATGACCTATCAATTAACCTCATAGTGACACCTAGAACCCCAAACTGACACTTATTTAGTTTTTCGCTATGTGTTTTGTTCAATTGTACCCAAACCAAAAATCCTATCTGCACCATCATCTACCATTGTAGGCTTACTGCTCTAATTATACGCTAGATGTGTTGGATTGACTCTTTCTATGGTCCATGGAGTGTGGAACCATGCTTGCCATGAAAAGGGAGCTACAACTTGTGTCTGAAACTTTCTTAGCCTAGTGTTGAACTTGCAGATATGCTTGCAAGATCCAAAGCCGGGTTACATGAAACTCCGTCACGATCCAAAACACATCCTCCTATAACACTAAAATTCCTCAACAAAACACACAAGACTCAAGACCCGTGACCATTGCACTTCAAGTACTCTCATTGGTGGGAGAGGTGGAGCCAATCTAACTTCTCTTCACACTATGCTCAAGGGACCAACGGAGCATGTGAATGCAAGAAAAATGTAAAGTCTACATAAAGTCCTACATGGCATCAATAGGGTCATGTTTCATAGTCACTTGGATTATTTTCAAAAACCAACTCTTGGAGGTAGGCCTAAATCAAACCAAAGATTATCGCACTCCTAAATCAAACCAAAGACCATGGCACTCCTAAATCTCACAATTGTTGATTTGTTATATTTTACCATGTGTGAGGAAGCCGCGTGAATAGAAATTCCTTGAAATAGAATTTGGTTGAGGGCTGGGTCATATATGATTAATTTCACACTACACTTGAGGGCATGTGACCATAGTATATGATATTGGACGTGTCTTGGACAACCTTTGGACACTTCTTTCGGGCTCTCACAATTTCATGGTCACGGTTCTTGGCTCGTGTGTGAAGTGGCCCTAAACTATGATATCCAATTCCAACTTTTAAATTGGATGATTTTTAGTCAATTAAGGTAATTTCTCATCCAATCCAAATACATTCATTGAACCTCACTTAAATTCCTATTTCGTTCAAATAATACATACCCTATTTTATTAAAGAAAAATAAATACCACAATGTGTTTTTCACCTACTCTACTTTAGATATTATATTGTAGGGGTCATTTTATCCAAGTTGTAGTAATTCCAAAATTTGTATAATACTTTTCTCTATTGAAGTAAAAGTACCCTATGTTTTTCCTCACGTGGTTCAACCAAATTTTAATAGTGACCTCCCCATGGATAGACGAGCTTATTAGGGGTACATCCAAGATGTTTGGCCTTTCCTGGTCTATTGTAAATTCTTGGGGAAAAAGTCCATGTCCATTAGTAGATCTTGTACGAATCCAATGCCATAAGAATGAGATCAAGATGACAAAGTATCACTCTGTGCTGAATTTTCAAAGAGCAGTGAATTCTTATTCAAGTTGCACAAAGTAGTTACTATTGGGCGGGCGTGAGGCAGTTGTTGAGCATTCACCCAAGGGTGCACTCCATCTTTCCGTATGTAATCACATGGGTGCACAAAAAGGGCATTATATTGAAAATTTACCATACATCGTACACATAGGGAGGGATATTTTTTAGAGCAAGGTGTGTATGTATAGGATAGTTATTATGTAAGGCCTAGAAAATGTATCCTTAACTAGGTTTGTGTTGAGCCTATGTAGGGATATGTGTTTGATGGTTTTGTGAAATAAAAAATAAGGTATATCTTGCATATGAATACCTTAGCCCTATTATGTGCACCCTAATTCTATGATTGCATATATATGCAAGGCACATGTATTAATATCAAATGACATTAACACATACCTCAAGCTATGTGCAATCTCTACACATGTATGTATATTGTTGTTTTTGTTACAAAGTTCTTCATAAATAGGGTTATTAAATTCAGGCTCTCTCTCTCTCTCTCTCTCTCTCTCTCTCTCTCTCTCTCTCTCTCTCTCTCTCTCTCTCTCTCTCTCTCTCTCTCTCTCTCTCTCTCACACACACACACACACACACACATTTATCCAAATAGAAAGTGCACCTGTCAAGACATTGACTTTTTATTATCTCAACCAAGACATTCTGCAGACTCTAGGCACCGTTCAATGGGGGCCAACACCAAGTGGGGCAATTCTACTCTCTTATTGGAAAAGGCCATGGACGTTGCCTACCAAGATGTCCTTAATGAATTCGACTCGATTTGGGGAGTCAAAGGTCTTATTTTTGACCTGGAGCAACTTAGTGGTCACGTGGAAGGTTAGACCATATATGGGCATTATTTCTTGATTTCCCCTTAGGTTGTGCTGGTTCTCCTGGGGTGGTTGTGTTTTGGTTCCATTTCTTGCAATTGAATCTTCAATTTGTGCGAATATATATATTGAAAGTGTGTGCATTTGATATGTCATCCGACTACCAGTGGTGGGGGTTATGTCTAGCTTGGTAATGAGATTATAGAAAGAAAAGAAGCATTGGTTAGGTCAACAAGACCGTCAAGGCCGACAAGTTGGCAAGGGGCCTACCGATTAAGGGAAGCAAATGGGCATAAACCCTACTCCCATGGGTGGACTATTCAAGCCATGTACAAATCAACATGATTGTAAGAAAGGTTATTGTTTGAGGCATTACCATACATAGTATACATAAGGGGATTTTTTTTTTTCAGTGGGTACATTTGAGAAAGTCTATTATTAAATTTGAAGTGTAGGTAGGTTTACAAAAGGGGACCCTAACATTTAAAGAAATTTTTGACTATAAATGTGTTAATTTCATCTAATTCTCATTTTCATTCACTGTTGTCATTTGGGAATAGTCCTTAATGACTGCCCTTTCCAAAGTTGTTATGGTTTGCATTTGGATTCTAGATTCTTTTTTTTACGAACAATAGGCTCTCGGAATGCTTGTGGACTCAACTAACATGGGACTTAGCACTTGGGACCCGTGTGAACCTGTTCTAAATCGTCTAATTGAAAGTTGGGCATGGCATGCCATCGAATTAACTCAGGTCCACTTCACACACGAGAGTGAGAGCCCATGACCATTACACTTCAAGCACTCTCATTGGTGGAAAAAGTGGAGCCAATCCAAGTTCGCTTCACACTATGCTTGAGGGGACCAACAAAGTATGTGAATGCAAGATGGATGTAAAGTCTACATGGACTCCTACATGGCATCAAATGGATCATGTTTCAGGGTCACTTGGACTATTCTCAAAAACCACCTCTTGGAGGTATGCCTAACACAAAACTGGGAGACCATCGCACTTAGAACGCTCACAACCGTTGATTTATTCTAAATTATCACGTGCGAGGACCCGCATGAATAAAAATTCATTGAAATAGCATTTGATTGAGGGCCCGGTCACATATGACTATACACTACACTTAAAAGCCCATGACCACACTACATGATTTTGGAGGTGGCTTGGGACGGCCTTTGGGCACTTTCTTTTGGGCTCTCACAATTTCATGGTCACGGCTCGTGGCTCGTGTGTGAAGTGGCCCTCAATAAGCTATGAGAATGACAACAAGGGCCACTTTTGCCAGCCAAGCTGGAAAGAGTAAACTTGCCCTGCTGGCATTGTCGCGAACGGTAACATTATAGGGCCTCTGCCCACCCGCCCTGCCCGCCTGCCCGGGCCCAATTCTCATAAAGCTTTGTGATGACGTTGTTTTAAATTCATTCCTCCCAAATCCTCATGACTCGCTGGCTGCCACCTGTCTCGACTGTCAAGGAGAAGGTCCAGATCCGCATGCAACATCTGGATCATGAGCTTGCTGAGATTGGTGCTGCTTATTATTTAAGGGCCGGTTTTACACCATGGACCATGAAGTCGGACCATGGAAGATGGCCTTTTCCCATGGTCCGACTTCTTAACAAATTAATTTACAAAGTCTTTGGGCCCCTCACTAGTTGTAAACCGAATGTGGACCAAGAGGAATGATCATGCACCAAAGAGTGAATGGCCTGATTTTTAAATAAGCCATGTTCAAAAAGGGCAGTTTTGAAAAAGAAAAAAAGAAAAAAAAATCAAGTTTGACCATTCTCTTGTCTTCTCTTGTCTTCGTCTTCTCTTCCTTCCTAAAACTATATATATATATATATATATATATAACAACATTTCTTTGCCATGGGTTCTTGCCTTTTTCTACCAAAGCACCGTTTTGGCCTCTCCTACCGCAAAACCCGTTGGACCATGTCAGTGGATACATGTACACCTTAAAGTATGTCTTCTGGGGACCTCAAACTTCATGGTCACTTTGATATTTTTTCCTTGGTTTGAACCGAAGTGGTCCTGGGACGAGTTCAATAGCCAATCACAGATTTTATAGGGCCTTGGGACGACTTCATGGTCCATGATGTAAACAACCCCTTAGTAACCTCTAACGGCAAAGATAGTGGTTGGAAGTGCTTTTCAACAATATTTTGTTGAAGGTCAACTTAAGAAATTGTAATTTTTGGGTCACTTTGTAACATTATTCAACTGCTATCAGCCGTTCCGTTCTGATACTATTCAATGATGGTGCTTTAGCCAAATCTCACTTTGTTTTTCAAGCTAAAGTTACAAGCATCCGTAAGGTATAATTCTAGCACTTTACATGACATAATCATGGTCACCTCAACATGGTCACTTAGCTAAATAATGTGATGTTGCACATGGTCATGACATTACTTAGTAGCAAACCACTTTATTACGGGGTTGGGAATTTTGCAAGCATAATGTTCCTTTTATGTTGGGTCGTCTCACAAAATGAATACTACTCAGCCCAAATTCGATTCATTTTGCACCACTGTCGTGTAAACTAAGATCGTTAAACACAACAGATCGAGTGTCGTCATCAACATCAATTAGCAAAATAAACATAGCAAACTAATATGCTAAACAACCACCTCTTCAAGATTTTTTTTTTTTTTTTTTTTTTTTAAAAGAAAGAAAGAAAAGGGAAGGGGCTTACCTGGGGCTTGGCTGGCGCCGCCCGCCCGGCTTGCAAAGCAGGAGCTCCAGGAGGGTCCGGTGAGCTCCGGATCCGTCCGGAGCTCAACAAAAATAAAAAACAAATCGGATTTGAACTAAGAAAAAAAATTAAAACTAAAACTAAATCGGATTTGATTAAAAAAATTAAACTTTGCTTCCACAATTTGCAAGCAAGAAAGATGTGACTTGAGATTCCATTTGGTCTCAAGATTCAACCATCAACAATTCAAGAAAACACAAAGAGACACCAAAAGAGAAATGCGGAGATTTCTCTCAAAATCTTCTTGAGGGTTGCAAGGAATTGCAAACTAAGCTTTCATACACTTGTATCACTCATTTGCTCTTACTACTGGGCCATTCTAGCTCCGAAATACAACCAAAAATGAAAAATAAGCCCATTGTTGTCAAGTATAAGGGTTTCTCTCTCCAAGCTCAAGAAACTAAGAAGTCTCCTTACAAAGCTTAAGAAACTCTAAAATTCACACACAAGAGTCAAGCTATCTCTCACTCCACGAAGGGAGAATCCAAGAGTGCAAGTGATGGAGAAGGAATGCAAAGGCTTTACTCATGATCTACTACACCATAGCCATAAGATAGCAACAAGAACTCTCTCTCTCTCTCAAAACACACTCACAAGACTTGACTTGACAACAATGGCAAGTCAAGATGCCTTCCTCTCCACATAACCCCAATCCTATGTGGATTTCATCCATGGAGTGGATGAACAACTAACTAGGACTCCCAATGGAGTCCATAATCCATCTAAACACACATGGACTCCTAATGGAGTCCATTTACTCCTAATTTGACGTGACTTAGCCCCCGATGTCGCCTCACGTGACACCACTAAAAGGACAATTTGCCGGCTATAAAGTTATCTTTTCCCGCCACAATTTGTTGTAATTGGTTGGTGACCTAAGTGGGCGTTGCCAAGGGGCCCATGTGGGTGGCTTGCTTGCTACAAGTATGAGGGTCATGAATCAATGCGGCTTGGAATCACTAAGAGTTCACCATCCTCTCACTATGCAAACACCATTTAGAAAGGGTGTATTCATGAGAGGTTGAGTAATGTTATGGAACCATGTTAGGTCACCTCATTGCTAATTTTCAGCCTCCCTTTTTCTTTGTAAATAAAAGAGATGCCATGTTTCATGGGGACCTTGCAACAACACTAAGACTGACACCGTCGTTTTTTGGGCAATCACATGTTATTTATGGTCCTTGGCCATATTCTTCTCTTGCCTAGGGTGAGGGAGCATGAGGCTTAGGAATGTTATGGTAAGTGGGCCTTAAACAAACATTTTAAGCTCTGCACCCACTTCTCGTACAATATGAAACATCCGACTAATGCAAGGATTAACCAATTCAAATTATGCCCAAAGCCAATTTCCCAATGTATTCTAGACCTCATATGAATATCTAACTCATTAACAAAGTGAAGATTCTTTTTCTTGCGTAATGATCATATACGTCCCCTCAATTATGTTGACTATTGAACCTAGCATGGTTAACAACTTTTGAACATGTGATCCAATCACATTCAAATACAAACCTTTCTAGTGTCCGCTCTCATATCCACACTAACCATACACTACTCAATATAGGTGTCCATTTAAGATGAGTAACCGAAGTAGGCCCGCTTACCCTAGTAAAGTTCTACACTCTCTCAAACAAAGAGATTGACAATATGTATTAGTACATATTCTTTATGGAAGGTGAAGTAGATGATGGTATCCTTCAATTCTACTTCCATTTCATTTTGCTACAAAAAAAACATCATATGAAGATAGTCACTTCAAGGTAGTTTTGGCTTTTTCCAACCAAGTTATTAGAATCGTACTTTCAACCCATTAAATTAAAGCTTAAAGCGGTTCTGATTTACCTTGGAATTGTAGTTAAATCTCTAATGAAAAAACTGCTTCTTAAATGTTTTGGCAGATATCAATGACAATGATCCCTAGTCCAACTATATGGATATAGTCTAAAATTTACGCTATAGAATTCACGCATAGAATGTGCCAAGAGACTCATAAGATGGCAATGATCCTAAAAGTAAGTTATTATATATCAATCAATAAATAAATAACCAATGTCGGGCAATCCGCTGTGAATTTGAGCCTGTTGGCCCTACCCTGTTCAAGAATCCTCTTGGTGCAGGGTGGGGTTTATTACCCTACCTTGCGGTGGGTGGGCTCTTGGCATCCTACTTAACTAGTTAGTTTTTTTTCAAGTAAAGAGAAGATTTCATAGCAGGAATCGAACCGCTAACCACTCCAGTTGGAAATGGGCACCTCTTCACTATCACCCGGTACTTTAGGGTCATCTTGGACCGTTATTATATATCACATCCTCATTTGCATGATGTGAAACATACCGTCACCATCAAATATCCAACCCTTTATTGCCTGATCCAATTTTCATATGTTCAACCATATCTTGTACCCTCAAGATGATAGTAGATTGAATGTTCTATTTGATGTCATGGAGATAACTTTTCGCTGAAAAATATTCCCTTTCACAAATTTTAAGTACAAGAATCTTTAAAACACCAAGAAGTAGATAATTAGGTAGTTGAATGGTCCATTCAATTAGTTTGGGCCATCAAAATATTCCCTACAATAATGCCCCTCAGTCGCACATGATATACAACCCTCCCAAAGGAATCAACCTTCCCCTCCCCCCCCCCCCCTCAAATTTGGATGAACACGTCTTATTTTTCAACGAATATGTCACATTTGAATGCAAGTGTGTAATATCATCAACACATGGCTTCATCACTCCAACCATTGTCACCATTTTGACTTTCATAGAAAATTTGAGAAAAAGAGGGAGGTCCAATATAGTTGTTGATGTGGATGAAACAAACTTTAACCCATGCAAGCAATCAAATTGGAACATTGCAAGTTGCAATCTATGCACATAGCACATAACATTATTCAATTGTATGCTTGTGTTCCATTCTATATTTAGCATCTAACATGGGCCTCCACTATCTTACCTTCATGGAAAGAAATTTAGAAATCAGGACGAAATTGACGTCAATACGAATAATGAATAGTGTCAATTTCAACAGTGTTGGTATTTTCAATGACATTTTTTCTACTAACAATATTTCAAAGAATTATATTGGATGAACCATGTTTCCTACGAATATTCCTGGGATGAACGGTAATTCTTACACATAGTGGGCTGGGGATTCGTGGCACTCACTTAAAATCATCCATCCAAGATATCGTGGATGAAGTGGCTCCAATAAAAAAAAGCCCCCCTATGGGGTTGAGGGCCGATTCATTCGAATGTGACGTCACTAGACTAATTCGGGGCCTTTGACTCTATTTCCGGAATCAAATTGCCCAAAAATAGCCATTTAGATGATTCCTGTGTTTTTTTCATCTGCACGGATGATTTTAAGTGAGTGCCACGAATCCCCGGCCCACATAGTGCTGGGAGTACGAGTCCATCCAAATTTCCAAGTTCAGCCTGATTGTATGAATAAGAAAAGAACATTCCCCAATTCGTTCGAGAGGACCCACAAAATATAATTGACATATTCCAAGATCATGGAACCGACCCACATGGCTCAATAACGTTATGAATGCAGCATGGCAAATGTAAAATGTTAAGGAGTACTTTGTACTATGAGGCATTTACTATGAGGCAGATGAATCTTGGGAAGCAATTGAATGCCAAAGCTCTTCATGGAGAAAGCTAAGTCCCAATGGGGGATTTGAATGGAGGGGGTTACATGTTCCTTTCGGTCAATGAATGCCGTCCGCATCGGCTCCTAAGCTTTATTGGATGAAGTGCGATGGAGATGATAAGATAGGAGGACATCATGGGATCCAAAAGAAAGGGGGGGGGGGGGGGTCAATTTCACCGCCCTTACTTAAATGACTAACTTACAAGTCCGAAAGGGAAGCCAGAGGATGTGGACTTCAATGGATGTTGAGGACTTGAAGATGCCCATAAGGAAGATGGGTCTAGAGTGACACGTTTTCTTAATCGGACCCCTATATTTGAAGGGCACGTGGTTCAGTGAGAATCAAAGAGCAAACATCATAAGGACACATGTTTAAAAGAGATGGACTGCGTCTTCAAATCTTGATAGCTACTCTGCACTCAAAAGTGAACACAGTTGGGAGGACCTATGGATCATATCAAGAAATCAACAAACATGCACTTTTGATAACCATAATTAGATCAGGAAATGGTAGCATATTAAAAATTATTACATATCAAAATTTTGGATTTTCGCATTTGTAGCATGTGCGTGCACAAAGAGGGCATTGATTGTGACTATGATTTACAAATCATACATGGAGTCTTGGTGTTCATTTCCTCGGCAAAGTAGATATATTATGGGTATATCAAGCCTATGAAACATTGGACCCATTTGAGAATGCACAACAAGAGTGTACATATATAGAAAATTATAGAAAGTTAAGTAGGACTTAAGTTGGAGATAGTCATCCAATTTTATTATATTCTTCATCTAGTCTATGGATAGTTCATCCACCATCATCGTCCGTAAACAAGTCATCCACATCATCCGCAAAAGCAAAGCAAAAGGTGGATGGATGCAAGAGGGCTTTTGTGGATACGAATACATCGAAAAATGGGCTTGCTCTAACAAATACTTGGCGTCCCTACTTGTTCTACACAAAATGCCATTCCGGGGTCTATTCCAAAAATCCAAACCTAATCACATACCACTCATAATATAGGAGTCCAAATTAATACTATGTTGGATTTAGGCATGTTTGCCATAGCACCTAACCTTAAGAGTCTCTCCAAGACTCCTACTACGGGGGTACTACGCTCCTCTAGATAGAAAGAGAGCGTGCACAAGGGGCTCAATAATGTTTGGACTTGATGAAGAGTATACTACCAAAGTGCCTAATCTTCATACTAAGGTAGATGGGTCTTAAGTGGCTCATTTTCTTGATCGGCCCTTTTTTTTTTTTATCACTATTTGGTTCGGTGAGGATCAAAGAGGAAACATCATAAAGACACATGTATGAAAGAGATTGGATTACATCTTCAGATATTAATAACTACTCTACATTCAATAATGAACACAATTGGGAGGACTTATGTATCCAATTAAGAAATCAACAAACATGCAATACTGATAACCATAACTAAATCAAGGAAGGTCCGATTTTCAATCCGTTTTTTTGGCAGATGTTTCATTATAGTAGAATTGCTAAAGCGGCAAGTGTTTTGTTGTGTGAGTGTAAGACCATGAAAAATGAACCAAATAACACCCACATACCTTACATAGGTGTCGTCTTATCTAGGCGATTGTGATGGAGATTATGTATGGGTACCCCGAAGATGCGTCTCACTATGTGTAACTCATTTTATGTGTGCTAGAAATTCCGATTTGAAATTTTGTATGCAGTTGCAACCATGCCATCTATAACAACATCTACATTTTGTATGTTAATTTTTAATTTTTCTTATCCAAAGGGTGTTTTCTAAAATCAAACTATATCAAGAGGGAATGCCCATATCAGACCATTGATTTACACTTTATCAATAAAAACCAAAGTTTACTTAAATTATATTCATAGATAAATAAAATTTGCAAGGGGAAATTGTGGGGAATTTTTTGTTGAAGTCTACTTTTATAATAAAATAAAATAATCATATCTTAGATTTGAAACCGCCCAGGGAGGACAATATTATGCTCCGAGTATGCTCCTCTAGATAAAAGAGAGCACACACCAAGGGCATAGTAATCTTATGGGCTTATTTAGGAGTGTACTACACCGTTTATGGCATTTAGTGTCACATGCATAATAGTTACACTTACCCTATTTTGAGGCGTATGCTAGGTAACATTAATGATCAACAACTTCACCATTAGTGTCACCTCATGACACTTGGATTCAAGTACGCTGACTAATATCTCGACATGAACTCTATGTTCAATAATGTGATGAGGTGTATGCCTATGTACACAATGGCCTACAAGTTGACTGAAGTGTACACAAATGACACTTGATATTAGTATACTCAAGAATATCTTCTTGTTGCATACTAAAATGTAAGCACACAACACTTGCCATTAATATTCTCAATATAACATCTTCCCTTTGCATACTAGGACAGAAAACTATCATCTTGAGTAGCATCATGTGCTAAACTAAATGTCACAAATGTAAACTATTCTTCACTTTACAAGGTTACTTATGTTGACGAATAAATATCATATTGGCAATTAGTGAAGGTGGTATTTTGAAACCTCTAGGCATCTAATTTAGGCCCTTCGCAAGTAGTGTACATGGCACTAAATACCAAAACCGGTGTAGTATGCTCCTCTAATAGAAAAAGAATGCGCACTAGGGGCTTAGTAATGTTGTGGGTTTGCTTAGGAGTATACTACCTAAGGATAAGTGCTAGTCTAGATAGTGGTCGCGCATTGATCGCGGCTGCGGAGGAAGCCGGCACGCTTCAAGCTCGATTGAGTAAGTTAAGCGATCGGCGATGGAGATCATTTACACTAAGCGAGAGGGCACCAGGCTCGATCGGAGCTGGCCAGCCAGCGGCCGGAGCTGCGGAAGGAGGGAGGGAACGGACGTTGCAAGGGACAACGGGGAAGGTGGGAGGTAGTTGCGAGCGTCGTTGTGGCGGTGTGCTCTTCTGCGCTCTACGTGAGCCAAGAAATATAGTATTCAGACTAGCCTCCCGGCAGCCTTCTTCAATTTGGCTACACATACTACGCACGAATCACGATTGCATATTATTCTACAGCACTCAAGAATAAAAATAAGATCATCACCGTGGCTAGTATTGTCCAAATAACGCAAGTCGCCTCTACGGTGGTCCCACTCATAATAGAGCGTGTGTAGAGAGCGTTGCCGTACAAGGAGCAGCCGCGGCTTACAAGACTGCTCAGAAGGGGCTGACAAATGGCGAGAAGTGGCCGTGTTTTGGTAAGTGATCGAATGCCTTTTCCGGCCTCGAGCTAGCAGACACGACGAGGAAAAAATTGTAGGAATGGAATATGGCACCATGAAGCTGGCGTTGCTAGACTTATTGTTTACGTGATTCTTCCATCGGCCTCTCGAGTTTAGGACCTTCGGCTCTGGAGGTCAGAGGAGAAAGCAGTAACTACGGAGGAGCCGAGACGAGGTTGCTCCACGTAGGCGCAGTTAGTGACGCATGCCTCCTACACTTTGACAATCACGAGGGGGTGCTGATTCTAAAGTACTTCAAAAATAAGTTCTCGGCGAATAGAAAGAAAGTCACCGCTACGGTGGTCCCGCAAAAAGATAGTGTTTCCTTGCCTAACAAGAAGCAGCTGCTGCTTACAAGGCTGCAGAAAGTGGCATAAAGAACCTTGAGTGTGGTGCGGCGGTGTTTTGTGTTTGTGCTTGGATATCTCTGCGGGAGCGGACGCGAGGAGGCGAAACGTAGGAATGGATGGCCTCGTGAAGCTAGCGTGAGAACTGTTGTTTACGTGATTCTTCATCGGCCTCTCGAGGCTAGGATCTTTGTTCAGGCTCCGGAGGTCAGAAGATAAAGAGACGAGGTTGCCGTACGACCTGCACCCCGACACTCAGGAGGGAGTGCTTGTGCAGGCAGTTGAAATACTCTCTGTGAGTTGGAAATCTAATATCTTATGCTGACTTCCGTATGTAGAGAACCACATGATCCTAGGGGAACAAAGTCAATGAATGCAAGGAGGAATTTCTAAGTTTGGAGTATTAGCAGGTGGAGGTTGATTTGGTATGGGAAGGTAACTGCAGTAAGGAGTGCATCCAGTAGTGAGCTGAGGAGGCTACATATCCCTCCTCAGTGACAATCTCTGGGAGTAGGCATTTTGTTGCAGACTGTAGTAATAGAGAAAACCTCGGATCGACTTCGGCTTAAAAGTCCATTTGCAAATCTCTTGCGTTTTCAAAACTACGTGAGAGCTGAGCTTTGTCGACGCATTCGTTTGAGACGTCCAGGGCAGTTGTTGGATTCGACCTTTAAAAATATACAACGCCGACCTGACCTTCAATTGCACACAGATGGAGGACTATCCGGGACAAAAGCGTCAGCAGGATATGTTACAGTTCTCCCTTGCATCTTCTTTTGCAGCGGCGATCGTAGTAGGTTGTGCCTTTCATTCACTGAAAGCCGGCTGGTACACATACTTGATCGGCCTATTCTGGACATGGTTGATCAATATTGTAGATTGGGATTACTTCCTATGCGAACCTACATCTTGGAGTGAAGGAAAGTATCTCGATATCAACGGCTTTTGGGACTTGGAAGTGCGAGACAGAATCACCAGGCAACGATCGCAGATAACTATGAGTGGAGGGCCTCCTAGAATGACAATCAGTGCAAGAGAATTGCCGGAGCTCGCATTTAAGAGACCGTGGTGATTAGGAAGAGGTTTCAGACTGTATTGATGCTGTGGAGCAGGTCAGACTCTTGCAGAACTACATGCTGTAGTGATGCAACAATTTCGGTACATCGTCACCGAGTTATGAATTCTCGGAGCTGCGCCGCTGGATGGAACATCAATCCGGTTCCAATATAGAACGGGGAGGGAGGCGATAGTGCTCTCAGAAACCGCGAGTGCCTAGCCGTGCAGAATAAATGCCCAGCCCTTTTAGACAGTAATCTGTTAGTCGTTGCGGTAGGGTCCGATGGCTTCAGTGAAGAAAAAGAAAGCAGACAGTGCATGATTCCTCTGTCCACATGTACAATATTGTGGCTTCATAAACAAAGAAATTGTACAATGTCTCTTCATCATGAAGAATATAATGAAATTTTGAAAGATTGAACAACATGTATAGTACCTTCACTCCTAGAGTTCATTGTGTGAGAGCTCTTAGCCATTCATGCTAGGCTTTGATCATTTCTTTCTTAGCAGAGGGCAAAGGTTCAAGCGAGAGCAAAAGCAAGAGTTAAATCATCGACGTAATAGAGTTGTAGTAGACTGGGTAGACGACCGTCCAGGGATATAAGATTGATTAAGCATATCATTCTTGCGTACCTATGGAACATGGAACTAGCTGCTGATTGTATCGAACGAGTTGCTTGTAGCAGAAGCAGGCGAATCTGTTTTGTTTTGGCTCAACAAATAGTGATTCTTATGTTTGTGCATCTGTACGCGCTGAAAGGTCAGTTTAGCTGAAAATGTTCTTGGGCGCGTCTGTCCGGCTTCTCTTGGACTTGAAAAGTTGGTAAAGAAAATCTCTGAGAGTGCGTTTGAGGAATCTTGATTATCATATGATACAAGGAGAATTGCCTTATTGATCTTTTACTACCCTTCGAGAGCCACTTGGTCGCTGCTCTTCAATAATACAATACTAGACCTGGGAATACCATTGTCCTCTTGCTACTCCAAATTTCTATACTAATGTGCATCTGCCGTGGCACAGGGAAGTTGCGGTTGATGGCCTCATTGCGGGGTACTGGCCATAAAGTTGCAAGCTCAATAGCTTGAGGTACTTATTGAGGTCATAACTATTTGGCGTCTGAGATGACGTTTCAGGATCGGAGGATGATTTTCCTAATAGCATAACTATCGTCCTCCTCCTGCGCCTTGGATGTCCATGATGAGAGGGTCTATTAGAGATGGCGCTCAAATGGATGTATCCGGTAACCCCCTCTCAGGCCTCCCGGCCTTCGGGGATCACCTAGTCCGTGAGTGGCCAGCAAGCGAACTGGAGAATGCTCGGCTCGGCTCTTGGAACTACAATCGTTTGCAGACAGACAGACACTTTGGAAGTACTTGCTTGTCATCTTCAAGCAATACTAGGGTTTGAACTTTTAGTACCTTCCTGACACAACGACTACCCATGCGCAGTCATTTGGTGTAATCGAGAGGGGGGGATGTCCAGTTGTGTACTTTACCCTGCGTATGCCAATTGATCTCGTGCCATTCCATACTGCAGTTTTAACTTCTAGAGGATAACTGAATGTTGTGTACTTTGGCAGCTTTGAAAACTTCGTCAGCTTTTCAATTAGCAGTCACAACCACCGTTACAGGCGCTGCCTTCCGCCCCCTTGACAGTATGATTGGGCATGTGATCATTAGCGCAAGCAAGACACAGCTTCCACATGTACAGCTGCTTTAACATTGCCAAGCTATGTCACTGAGACATCTGTATGCTGCTACTTGTGAGTAATACTTCTAATGACACATCAATCGCATTTCCCCTGCTGTCGATCTACTGTACCAAATCTGCGAGGATGGCTAATGGAGGTGCGTTGTCTCCCTTCCAGCTCTCATAATGTTCTCCAACATTAATAGGGTTCACACTGGCCTGATTGTATTCGAAAATTACAACTTCATTCAGGAACTCCAAGGAATGAATGTTTAGAAGATGACAGATAACAAGCATCCTGCTCATCACCACCAAGGTTTGTGAATAATTTGGCGATAGAGATCAGGTACACACCTCCACCACAGCCAACTAACAGAATTTACTGCTCTATGATTGTAGAGAATCTAAAACATCTTGGCTATGTCCCGAACATATGGGGAACTCTACTACAAAATAGCCAGGAAGAGGTCAAACCATACTAAAACTTTGATAGTGAATTGTTCGCTCTCAAAGTGCCCCAAAACTATACAGTTAGGACATCCTTCAAACTACTTCAATAAAAGTGCTATCAATTTCTTCCCCACCACATAGCAATCATACCCTCCACACTTCAGGTGCAAATGGCACTCAACTTGTTTTAAGAATTGGAATGGCCCAAATCAGGCTTGATACACACATGAGTCTGAGGTCAGAGGAATGTTTTGAGCTCATGATGATGCTACTCTAGCCAAATGGGACTAGCTGCTTTGATAAAGATGCAACAAAGGTTGAAATCTTGTGCTTATAATTACGTTGTGAATATGAAACCTGTTTCTTCTATAAATCACTATGTTAGTAAAAGGTGTTTGAATGTGCTCCTACAGATTAGATGGCGGGAAAAAAATGCTGGGAAGCTGCCACTCTAGGTAATTCTCAAACCGGGGACATTTCTCAGTCCCATCATGCCAACTGTCTTCCGCAATAGAGCTGGAGGCTCCCGTAATCCCAAAGTAGAGCTGAACAGATTGGCCCGTTTCACAAGAGTGGACTTATCCCACTTCAAGACCGTGCACGAATTGTAGTAACCCAACCAGGCCTGGTAAGCCTTTTCCTTGGCATCTTCACTCACCACTTGTAATCCCTTGTTCACCTAAACATCATCCAAAAGAAACGATCTTGAGTTTCACTGGTGATGGAAGGGAGACAACGCACAGTCCTGATCTGATGACACCACTCCACTCCTTACTTCTGAATTCTGTGCTAATGATTTTAGATAAAACAATAGGCCAACGGCAATTACATGCTTTAGGAGAATGAACCCTAAACATAGTAGAACTTTCGTTAACAAATGAAACTGTTTTAAGCTCAGGATTAGTCAGGTCAGTCCAAATTTCAATTGAGATATCAGAAAAACGTTCTCACACATGCATAACAGATGATCAGTTGAAGGCCCACAACACAAGAGTCCTCTGACTAGTAATGGAGTTACCTTAGCTTCCACAGCAGAGGTCATCTGCGGAGTCTTTGATTCTGTGATGCTGATGTCTTTTAATGACCGCAAAAACACTTCCTCCCATGGCATCAACAAAAGCAGTCCTCGGCCCTCCTTACCAGCCCTTCCTGTGCGACCCAGTCGATGAATGTACTGCTCTCGTCCAGCTGGTGTTCCTACCTGCCAAAAATGGCATTGAGGTAGTCTAAAGAAATTAGCATGCTGAATTGGTCTACATATAGACCACTACCCTAATACCAATACACATTCCTTTCACCACACTGTGCAGTATCACCTGAGGTATGGAATATGATAACCAAGTAACCATTGATATTTCTCTGGAACCAGGAGAACAGACAGAGATCATTGTGAGCTGCAGAAATACAGGTTTGCTTCCAAGTGGTTTAGAGCAGAAGGCAGGTGGTTACCTGCAACACAAGTGTCACGTCGGGGTAGTCTACACCTCGAGCAGACACATCTGAGGTGAACATAATCACCCCGCCCTCGTGCTTCCTGAACTCATCGGACACTTTGGTACGAAATGATTGTGATTTTCGAGAGTGGATTTCCAGAGTGTTCAGGCCCATTTTATTATACAACTCTGCAAATAGGGCTGTGACTCTGGCAGTTGTACAAAACACTAGCACCTGCAGCGTGAAGAGGTCAGGCAGGCCAAAGGGAATGTGACATCAGTTCCAGATTGTGATACCTATAACACGCCTCCCAATATCACATTATAATGTGCACTTAAACCATGACATCAGTCCTGTCCCTGTAATTCAAAAGGAAACTTCACAAGTTTGCCCAAAAGCAAAGCAATGCAATGCCCAAAGGCGATTAAATTAAGGAAGAAAAGCAAACCTTGAAATTTGGCTCTTGAACAGCATGATCCTTTAGCAAAGCATAAATGGCAGCCAAATGCATCTCTAATGGCAGCACAAGAAACTCTTGTTTAACCTGAATATAAAAAAAAAAATCAAGTTCATGATCAAGTGCATTTACGTAAGGAGATTAGAAATAAGAAAAAGAAAAAAAATATGTCATGGGCAAACAATCGGATTTCTGATAACTAGTCCAGATTTAAAGAATATATAATATCATTTTACTCAGTATGAGACAGGTTCGTGCAGAGTATCCAAACAACCTTCTCTACAAGTATACTTTTCTCTATCATTTCAATGAGAAGTCTACCAAATCTGTACCACCTCTTCCACCATACATGGTGCTCCATGACAAAGATGTGCACACATGCTTATTCAAAAAAGCAATGACAATTACAAAAATTTGCCAAGGCTCACCCTCTACAAACATATGAACAGACTTAAACAAATGTATTTGGTCAATTTTTGAAGATGTACAGTATCTTGACTTTCAAGAGTTCTCAAGCAAGCCATCAAGTGGTGACACCATTGATTTCTGTATCACATGCAATCACATGTGAGGTCCTACCTTGATATGAGTCTCTTCATCATCAACACCAACTGTGTCAATGTAGGCGTAATCTTTCTTGAGTGCAATTTGGCACATGCTCTTTACCTGCATCAGACATGCGAAAGAGGAAATGGTGAGAAACCACAGCCTGCTTGTTCCATTTTGCAATTGCACAAGTTGAGTCAAAATCTACAAGTGCACATTCTTTGTTTAAAATTTTGAACTATTGTGCCATCAACTCCGGTTTGCATGCTGTGAAGGAATATACAGGATGTTCTTGATCCATTTGTCCTCTATGCAATAACAGAGACAGGTTTCTAACAGAACATTACTACATAAGACTTCTTGAGCTACGCAAAGATTGTTGTGTTGTTTTCAAAAAGTGCACTTTAAAAGCTCCATACATGACACAGGAAGGAATGCACAAGAGAACCTCATTGGGCACAGTTGCTGAGAAGAGAAGTGTTTGCCGCTGCTGTGGAAGAACTTTAATGATACCATCAAGACTTTTCCGGAATCCCATGTCCAGTAGTTGATCTGCTTCATCAAGAACCAGAACTTTGAGATTCTGCAGCTGCCTCCTTACATTTGGGTTTGACTGGATGTGGTCAAGCATCCTTCCTGGCGTTCCCACCAGAATCTTCACAACAACAACATGATTTACTTAGTTGAAAAATGTCTCACAAGTACAAACAGCACAAAAATGAAGACAAGGAAATACATAACAGCTTCAGCAGTTTTAGAGATGCCAAATTCTTGAGACCTATTATGTAATGGCAATCACAACCACTGGGAAAAGCCAATTGTGTGACTAGTTGTCAACAAATGTGCAAATGATTCAACAGACTTACTTGACATGGCTGCTTCTCAAGCCTCTTGGTCTCAGAAGCCATGTTGGTCCCACCAATCACAACTTGCACCCCTAGACCGCGTTGAAAGGTGGTGAGCATCTTAGCTTCAGCAGCAACTTGGCTGGCAAGTTCCCGAGTAGGGCAAATCACTACAACGTAGATAGGACTGATCCCCGTTTGAGGGTTTTGAGCTTTCAAAATAGATTCAATTGCTGGCAACTGCACACACACAAACAAATTGAATAAACATGTCCTCAGCAGAATTGGGGAAAATCTACACATGAATCTGACACAACCTAAATATTCCACACATTTATTATACGAACAAAGCTTCTTCATGGATAAAGGCCAATGAGAACAGACAACTAAGAAACACATGATATCTATGCAGCTCCTCTTGCCAGAGAAGGATGTAAGCTTTCAGTGCCTGTTCGATACTGACTCAAAGACAACAGGAACACAAGTACAAGTAAGAGTCTTCAAGGAATGTACCAGGAAAGCAACAGTCTTGCCAGTTCCAGTCTTTGCCTTAGCAAGCACATCCTGACCTGCAAAATTCAGATATTCAATATCACCAGAAGGCTGTATACAAGGTCACAATCAATAGCATCTCTTTTAAGGAAATACACACATTTAAAGGCTTCTACAAATTCTACAACAATCAGTTTCCTCATGCAGATTACATACCCTTCAAAATGACTGGTAGAGTAGCATCCTGAACCACTGTCATGGTGTCAAATCCAGCCACCTCATGTAGGGCCTTGATGGACAGTGGAGAAATCTTGAAGTGATCAAACCTGTTAATCCATTAATGGAACAAACAAAACATTATCAACGTACTGTTACTCAGCACCGCCAATCACTAAGTAATGAGTACTGCTCGAGATACACTAATAGCCTTCTTCATAACTAGTAAAAGGGTGTAACAAACCCCTGATCTTCTCAGTGAAGGCACCCATAACCTAGGAACTTCCTCTTGATCCTAGAAGGATGATTACAAGGAGCTGACATGTTATGCTATTTCCCTCTCCTAAGAGGCCATTAATTACCTTGTTTTAGATAAGTGAGATGCAAGTGGCTTCTCGATCACAAGAGGTTCTTCTTCTTCACTGCTCTCTGGTGACTCTTTGTGTTTCTTGTTGACTGTCATATCTGTATCCACGAATGCAGCTTGTGGTGCACCTCGTCGTTTGAATGACCCTGCAATAATAGAAAGAAAGTAAGAAGAAAAAAAAATCAGGATACTAATACCATCATACAACTAACAAGGCATTTGCCATGAGCGAAGGGACATGTGCCAAGGCTAATAAGATATCTAGTGCTGTATTTGGTGCATGACTTGTAAAAAAAACAAAAACAAATCAGTTTTGAATTTGCAGCTTGAATTTCTCTGAAGTACAGCAACACAGCAAGTGGCAACCACTGTACTATGTTCTGCATCATGCCTTTAAATAGGTAAAAACCATTCACCGAATGGAGACCTGGCATGAGAATAGCGTACAGATTGCCAGTGTCTACAAGTTTCTCTTCATGAATTATCATCTGTGGTCTAGTGAGAGGTTTTGGCTTACGACTCGATTGAAGTCCACCATGTAAGAAGATTTTGCTGAATTGATTGGTAGTAAGCGCATGCACAGGGCAGCCAAATAGCAATGAATATTCTGGCCAGTTTATATTCCCCTGAATGGAATGTCAATGGAGAATGATGAAATGGAACCCAATTCCAATTACCCTACTCACTACTGTACTGTACTAAACCTTCATAACAGTTTATTATGCAGATTCACAAACTTTTATTGAGCATCCCAGTAGACACTGCACGCTCAAAGATCTCTCCAAAGAACTTATGAGGAACTTTTGGAAGGCACAAATGCTCTTCAAACTGACATCCATGATTATTTTGAATCTAACAATGTCCTTAACAATTCCCATTGATATCTCATTTTGAGCATGACTGCTTTACACTTGCTTAAACTATTGAGAGCTTGAGGCTCGAGATTTAGTCAAGCTCTCAATAGTTTGAGCTCCAGATGAAAGCCTGTCAAATCCAAGTATCAACCTCCCAAAAATTGCACAGGTCAAGCTCTCCACTCGAGCTCTACTGTCAAGGAGCGTAAGAAACTATTTGCATGGCACAAAAGGGTCTCGAAACTGACATCCATGACTGTATTAAACCCCAACAACACTGTCCTCAAAACTTACTACCGGTAGACACTGCACGCTCAAAGCTCTCTCCAACGATCTTGTCAGGGATTCTCAGATGGCACAAAAGGGTCTCGAAACTGACATCCCTGACTGTATTGAATGTCAACAACGTTGTCCTTAACACTTACTAACATTAGACACTGCACGCTCGAAAGCTCTCTTGAAAGAACTTATAAGGAATTCTCACATGCCACAAAAGGGTCTCTAAACTGGCATCCATGACTGTTTTAAACCCCAACAACGATGTCCCTAGCACCCACCACCAGTAGACACGGCACGATCAGAGTTCTCTCCAAACTCCTTCTACGGAATTCTAACATAGCACAGAGGGTGTCCAAATTGACATCCACAACTGTAAGGGGCATTGTTATTACTGTAGACACTGCACGCTTAAAACTCTCTCAAAAGAACTTAAGATTGACATCCGAATTGACATCCATGACTGTATTAAACCCCAAAAACAATGTCCTCAAAGACTCACCACCGGTGGACACTGGACGCTCAAAGCTCTCTCCAAAGGAACCACTGTGAATACCAGCCTTGGGTAGAAACCTCGCAGAAGGCCGCGCATCCTGCCTGCTGAGCTCCACAGCGCCATCCTCACCTGTCCACAAATCCTCCGCTCCACGCTTCTGGAACCTATCAGCCAAAGCTTTAACCCTCGCATCGGGGCTCAAGGGAGGGAAAGGAGCCATGGCATTAGGGGAAGCTCGTTCCCATGGCTTCTCCAAAACAGGGGACACCGCCATAACCTCTGCCCTTCGCCTGTCCTCGTACAACTGCTTCTCCCTCATCAACCTTGCCTTCTCATTTTGCTTCTCCTTCTTCTTCTGTGCCCTCTTCCACTGCCACTTGCTCACTCCCCCTGGAAATGTCCTTGGGCCTCCTCCCATGGCCCTTGCGCCATCCACCATGGTTACCTCCTCGGGTCCCATTGGCCTCAGCTTCAACCCTAACCTTGTGCCCACCAAAAATGATGTCCCGGAGCTTTGCAATGGGGATCTATACACTGGAACACGAGTAAGTGCAAGCTTAGACACGAACTTTCCTACACTCACTGATGTTCTAGCAATGTATGGCTTGGGGTATAGAAGTGGCCCGGGCATGGCACGAGACAGAATTCTTGCGCCTGCCATGCAATTTCCCTTCTACAGCATACAACCTTGCAATTAATCAATCACAACAACAACTACCTAATTCTCCGAGCTGCAAACTCCAAAATCCCCAAACCCTTATGCCGAAATCCTGCCACAAATTCCAGCAAGCAGAGACTAAAACCGTGAGACGAACAGCAAGCAAATATTTTTCAGAATGTTGCAACGTGCTTGCTATCTAGAAGTTGAAGAATTGTGTAGTTAGACTAAAGTACTAAAACAAACAACTCGAACCCCCAACCTTCGAACCCTAATGTTGGAATTTGGCCTCAAATTGCAGCAAAGACAGGGCAGCACATGAGTGAGAAACTAGTGGTAGGCAAATTGTTTTCCAAAATTTCTGATGTGCCTGTTGCTAATAAGTTAGAGGTGAAAGGATGGTGTGGGTGACTTGGACTACTCAAAGTTGAAGTGGATGCGGAATTGGACCTTGAGAGGCCTGGATGCAGTCTGTGCTGCGAAAAGCAGCAGCTGCTGCAAAGGAGGGTTTAGGGTTTAGGAAGGGGGACAAGACAACAAGGAGCGGCTGGGAGAGGAGCAGCATCCCCACCTGTTCCTGTCAGGAACATCTGGTGAGGTGGTAGATTCTGCTGCTTTTCTGGTTTTCTTGCTATTTCGAAGATATTTTACGCCAGGTGCCAGCCTAGGGTTGCCCAGGGTGCAGTAACTTCGGCACCTTTTACACCAGTGTCGGTCGCCGGTTATCAAGTTTCTAAGCTTATACTAAAGGGCGCTTTAGATGGGGATCCACGGTCCAAGAACATAGGGACCAATTTGAAGCAATTATAGCCCACCCCACAATTACTGGTGCGGGCCACCAGTGAACGGTGAGTACCAACACTGGTTATATTCAGTGGCTCTCGCTGGCTAAATTAAATTAACTCTAAAAGTGGTCCCATGTTGGTTCATTGATGGCCCACACCAATAAGTGTGAGTGGATTATTAGAGGCAAATTGAATCCTTGAACTGGACCCTATCTTCCAAAATGGTTTGTTGTTGGCTTTGTCTATAGGACACAGACTATGCATCAACTTTTATGTTCCAAGAACAAATTTCCTAGCCACTACGTTCACACTTAGATGTTACTCGATCCTGCTATTTTTGGTCCAATTTATTTAATATGGATGGTGAAAGTTTGCATACCTTGGACAACTAACCAATTAATTCATTTATTAGTTAACTAGTTGCCTTTATTCGTTTATTCATTTATTCATTTATTCGTGATGTGAGTATTGTGTATGTTGTAATGCATTGATATGAAATGCAACAAATGCATTACTATACACCATGATTTGTTGGCTTTCTACTTGTTATAATAAAATAAGGGATGTGTAATTATGAAGGTCACAAACATTGTGCCTACTAACATGATCTATAAAATATGCAAAAATCAAGAAATTTGGCAATGAAAGGGATGTTATAATTATGGATTGCCAATTTAACACCCCCACTAATTACCTCTTGAACTCAAGTGGTGTTAACTCGACATATAGAATGATCTTCATAGAATAAATAAAATATAGTTGTAAATGCAAGGAATAAAAATGTCAAAATATCAACATTCTATTTTATAGGTTTATGCACAACAATATAATGAAAATGAGAAAGAAATATCAATGTTACTGCATCGACATGAGCTGCATAATAAGGTGTGTGGCCTTTTATTGCCTAGACATCACACTAGAGGATGGTAGAAGGCAATCTTATCGAGCCAATTACAATATAGATTGTGAGACTCTAAATATATCAATAAATATTGACAAGATGTATGTGGTGAATGAGAGATTATATAGGTTCACGTTCATTGCCACAAGGACGATCACGAATGAAGTTAAAGTTATGTTCTTTAGAGTCGTGAATTCTAGGAATTAAGTTTTGCATTTGATGTGAAACACAATAATGTGCAAATTGGGTAGCAAATTTTGAGTTTATACATCATTTTATTGAAATATTCTTCAATTGTTTAAACAATTCTAACTATATAATTGTTTTATTCCAATTGTTTAAACAATCTTCTTCAACAATTAGACCTCCATCATAATTCTTTTTGGGTGTGAGAGCAAAATTTTCAAGTTACTTCGATCTCTTAGCAAATGTTGAACATGAATTATTTGATAGAGTTTTTGTGAAGCAATGAATTTTGAATTCAAGCAATCAACATCAAGGTTGTCATGTTGAACGACACTGATGACTTTGCCATCCACTATTTCGTCCAATTCGATGGCACATGACAAGAGGGTTGTCACGTGTGACACAACTAGGATAATATAAGTTGTAAGTTGTTTTTTAATCATCCATTTGACTTGCATAGTCAACCAACCAGCTCGACCAGTCAATTTTTTCAATATTAAACAAATCATTTTTTTTTAAATCACTAGGAGACCTATTGGTTGAGCCAATGTGGAGTTGTTTGATTTGCAAACCTGATCAATCATCTTTTAAAAAACATGTATACTTGACAATAGAAATGACTTATGAGGCCCACCAATTGTTTAATTTGTTGTTTTTTTATAAACCGACTCAATTTCAATAAAGTACCCATAACCATGGACCACCATTCACCTCATAATCCATGGTAATAGGGTCCGATTCAATATTTATTATCTCTCATACATATCATATTCAACATTTATAAATCAAACGTATTGCATTCGTTGCTTAATATAGTATATTGTTGGACATTTTGTTCCTCGTTGCTCACATATCACTACTCACCCGCTAGCTTCCCTCTAGTATACATTGGTGTCAACCAATGGATACTGTTATTATTTCAAAGACCAAGGATGCATGAACAAAGAGGTGGGAAGAGAAGAAATCAACTTAATTTGATTGCACAAGATGCTTGGCAAATCATACCTCAAAGAGGTGGAGATTAGTCGCGAAAAACTTACCAACCTTATGCCCCCTCTCCACCTGCCTTTAGCTAAGCCTAAAAGTTGGTTTTTAAAACCTGGCCTTCACACCATCGACATTATCTAGTGCCGAGCCTAGTTGGCAAATGATGTGGCATGGTTTAGAAGTGGAGGTTTTAAGCCTCAAGCAACAACCCTCCCATCGGTACCTAGACATGAGGCAAGAATGTAGGACCTTTAAAAGTGTCGCCTCCCGCCCTTGTGATTGGGTGCTTTATAGTCTTAGCTATGAGGGTACGAGGAGCTCCATTAACAAAAACTGATGGTAATGCCCCCTCCCCACTTGACATTAGCTAAGCCTAAAAGTGGGTTCTTAAAAATGAGTGTTCACACCATCGACATTATCTAGTGCCGAGCCTAGTTGGCAAATGATGTGGCATGGCTTAAAAGTGGAGGTTTTAAAACTACCGACCCTCCCATTGGACCTAGACATGAGGCAAGAATGTAGGACCTCTAAAAGTGTTGCCTCCCGCTCTTGTGATTGGTTGCTTTTAGTCTTAGCTATGAGGGCACGAGGAGCTCCATTAACAAAAACCGATGGTAAGTATTAAGGCATTTGGGATGGGACAAAAACTATCCAACATTCATTGGTTGGTAGATAAAACAATGAACATGTGTGAAAGCTACTTAACTAAAACCTACTTGGAAATCTCCGGAGCAAGTTCTTGTAGGTGCATTGGGATAGCCGGACGTGTCCGCTATAACCGAGGGAGCTTTACCCGGGTTTTAGGGAAGTCTTTGGTTATTTGCTAATGTCAAGTGGGGAGGGGGCATAAGATAGATGAGTAGAAAGAGATTTGGGGATGGGAGAAAAACTATCCAACATTCATTGCTTGGTAGATAAAACCATGAACATGTGTGAAAGCTACTTAACTAAAACCTACTTGAAAATCTCCGGAGCAAGTTCTTGTAGGTGCATTGGGATAGCCGAATGCATCTGCTATAACCGAGGGAGCTTTACCCGGTTTTTAGGAAAGACTATGGTTATTTGATAAAGTCAGGTAGGGAGGGGGCATTAGCAAACAATTATTTTTGCAATTAAGTGTTGGTAGTGTGCAAGATATTCACATGGAAAAAGAACATTTTTTATGAATCACGTATGCAAGGAAAGCAACGATTAGATGTGGCACGTCTCAAGATCTAAATATTACATGGAATGTGGGGCAATTATTTCCTCATTTCAGGAGGATTACTGACGAATATCTTGAAGATTTTGGAGGTGAAGGTGTTCTAGAAATTGCTCAGAAAAATGATAATTTGAAACAAAGTTTATGTTGGTGGATTTGAGCTAGAGTTCAAATAGTTGTGGTTTATTTCCACTCTATGAATTGATGTAATATTTGTGCATTGACTCTATTATTGCTCATGAAACGTTTATCCATTGAAAGCTACAATGAGAGTGAAGACTGTGATTTGCAATGGTTGGTGGGTGTATGATTTTCGAGACCTTTGTTGGCTTTGTCCCATATCGTGAGATAGAGGCATTGTGGAGAATGCCTTTGAGTGGTAATAGGGCCAAGGTAATGCATGTCATAACTTAATTGATGAGATTTGGTGAAGCTCAGTGGAATATCCAATTTAATATGAAAAAGCCAGTAATCATAAAAATAAAAAATAAAACTTTTAAAATGTCATTTTAGGATAGAGCCCCTCTCGTGGCAAAGCCATATTTCCTTGTTATTTGTAAGTGTGGCATAATGCATGAAATCCCATGCCAATCATTGAAATAATGTTTGATATAATTTGCATCCTAACAAATCTGTGATGAAATATTGTCATGAATGATTGAATTTGGATGAAAACTTACTTAGTAAACGACGATAATTGCAACACTATAAATTTATAATTTCAAAGATCTTTTTTGAGGAATGACAAATAATAGTAGGTTAACATGTAGTGTTGGTGACACTACACTGGGGTTTACAATTAAAATTGGTGACAGTAAATATAATTCTTAGCGTAGTTACAAACGAACTAGTTCAGTTTGAGGAATAAGCGGTCAAAGTTCAAGATTTCAGGAAAATTTTCCAATTATTTTAAAGGGATTTATAGCACGTACCTTCGTAATCTTTCATGAAAACAATTATTTATTACATAAGCTCACCTCCCAACCTAGAGACACACCACAAAACATGATGTGTGTTCTCTTTCCCCCGAGCCATATTTATACATAGTATCTATGAGATACTTTTAGAAGATTCAAGTCTTTCTATACATAGACTAAAGTCTCCTTGTCTATATTCTAAAATCACTTTTTCTTTTCATAGATAAGAATCATCCAACTTCTCGTCCTTCTCGTCCTTCTCATCCTTCGATTTCTCATTCATCCACGCTTCTTAGTCTTGACCGTTCATCCTTGCAATTCATTTCCATCCTCAACAATACGTTTCCCAATTAGTCCATTATAGCATATATCCCAATTTATGAAAGGAAACCGAATGATATCAACATGTAACCGAGTTTGACTTGGAAACACTAGGATCTCAATAGCATATTTCCCAATTATCTCCCTGGGCTCTGGACCAAGTACCTGAACTCCTCCATTCTCCTCATCAAGCACTTATGTTCACGAAAAATTTTTTTAAAAAAAAAAGAAAAAGAGAAAAAACACATGTGTATGAATGAGATTGGATTACGTGTTCGAAATATGAAAACCACACTAATTGACAACATAATTGGGAACCTAAATGGCCATTTGACAAGCACAAAAGTCTTTCACTTTGCTAGTGAACAACAAAATCTTATGAGCTCCAAAAATTATGAGGAACGTGGCTACGGCCTTGATTTGGATTTGCTAAATACAATCTTGTACTAATCATATGTGTCATACCTTAGGAGAAATGAGGGTATTTAGATAACGTAACCCACCATAATAATAATAATAATAATAACATTGTCGGGTAATATGACGTGAATTTTAGCCCATTGGCCCTACCATGCTCAAAGATTCCCTTGGTGTAGGGTGGGCTTTACTACCTACCTTGCGGTGGGTGGACTCTTGGGTTTTCCGTCAATTAGCTAAAATATTTCACAGTGGAGAATCAAACTGCCAACCCCTTCGTTCGGTTTTGGGTACTCCTCCACTGTCATCCAGTAGTTCATGGTCATCTCGGACCTAAAGCAACCCATTTAAAGACCCATCCATCTTATACCACAAGCACCCCGACTCCTCAATTCTCCTCATCAAGCACTCATATTCACAAAAGAGTTGAATAGCATCTTCATATTAGAGAATGTTTATAAGGTTGCTCGTGCATTCCATGTCTTGTACATGGAGCAAAACTATTGGATGACACAAATCCATGTGTATTGTGAGCATGTATAATCAAGTTGTTCATTGTTTCTTTGGGTCACTTAGAGCAAGCCCAGTGACTTCCTGCACCTGCATATGCATCCGGGAACGGAAAGTGGGCTCCATCCGGGATGCAGAAGCAGATGCAGGTAAGTCGGCCACTCATGCTTGCAAGACAGAGAATTAATTTACCCTAAACTACCCTTGTACCGGAAGCCATGCACTACAAAGTCGGCAGCTGGTTTGTCTTATATGACAAGTACCCTTAATGATGGGCGTCTTATTCAAATAGCATATTCCCTGCACAAATCGACGTTATGCAGGGAGGGCGTCAGTTCCTACTTAAGTTTTCATCCAAATTTACAGTTAACAGGGACCATTGGGCCACATTCCTGGATCTGCATCTACATCGCGGATGAAAAAATGCAAATGCAGATGCGGATCCAGGACCACTGGGCTTCCCCTTAGGACAACTTGACATTGAAGGAAACATGTGGCAACCTCAACAAAACTTGGGCCCAGGGGGTGCACCTTCCATAAAATGTATGAGTATACATGAATGCACATAAAGGGTATTAAAGTGATTTTTTTTGGTACTACGTATACATATACTACACAAATTATAACTCGTGGTTATGTACATATATGGAGGACCACCAAGAAAATATACAACATTTGTACTTGTATGGTAGGGTCACTAGAGTTTATGGGATAAGTATTTAATCGTTGGATGGAGTACACTATTAAGAATCCAATTGACCTGATGGACCACCCATCAAACATGTAGATTGGTTTATGTTGATATAAAAAAGGAACCAACAATAAGTGGACTTACAATCTTACAATCATTTGATGGTAGATTTAGAAACAACAATTGGATCAACTTCTATGGCATATATTGTAGACATAGATATTTATGAGTTACATCCATGGAATGAAAAAGTCTTCATGAATCCTAGGTTGTACATTACACATGATATTGGGGGTTCATTATTATCCAAGCGTATATTTGTATACTTGTGTAATGACTATATACGAATGCAATTTTTTTGACGTATACATATCGTCACTTGTATTTTTATCATTGATATTGTACATGTATTGTTTGATTATACAAAAAAACTTGTATTATAGAGAGATTCTAGAGTATGTTGCGAACAAATGTGGTACTTGGTTTTTAATGAAAGGTGCACCCTTGACAACATGGGGACATAAGGTAAATAGGTCTTGAATGGTTACTTTCCTCAACTTACCCCTTCACTATGCCAAAAACATGTTTTTTTGACTGGGGTTTTTGACTGGAAATCGTATAAAACCAGGTACTTGACTAGGACTACTGTAGTCACAAAGTCAGTAAAATGCTTGTCAGGTCGGACCAGTCGCTTGCAACAAGCTGACTATGGTTTATTATGTTGGCATTTCGTTCCCTATGCGCGTTCCCAAGGCCCTTTTGGGACCTCGATTGGCACTGCCCTTGGGACATTGTCTGTCTTCACTACATATAGTCACGCACTGTTGACTAACATTAGTAAACAAGTAGTGCCCACTGTACTAGAGATAGTCACGATATACTGACTATACCTAGTAAATGCTTAGTCATGTCAATAATTACTCTAGTCATAATAAATGTGTATGATCCGTAACAAAATAGTCATCTTTGGTACAACATTCCACTATATTTAGTCACATTAGTCGGACTAGGATTAGTCAAAGAGTAGTTGAGGATTAGTAACGGGTTAGTCAAGCTCATATCTATGTGTGGTCTCCACTACATTTAGGGTTCAATTCCCAAGGCATTTTGTTGTTGTAGTTCATGGTGGACAATCTAGGGTTTACTTTGACTAAAACTAGTCACATTATTGGCATTCAATAGTCATCAAACATAGTCTTCTTCACCACCAACAATCATTTCAGTAATTCACTTCAATTGAAAATGACTACGCAAAGCCACTTCTATTAATTCACTTTAGTTGTACATTCCAGATTGGTGACTGATTCTAGTCACTACATGTGAATGGTTATGGTCTTTATTTTTAATATTGTTATTATAAGTAGTCAAATTAATATGACTAGTGATAGAAGTAGATGCATATTTATGTATGTTTGACTGTACTATTTGTGGTAACAAGCTCAGTTGCGCATCTCAACCATTCCATAGAAACGAATAATGGTGGGATTCCATACATGGGTAAAAAGACCAAGTTATATTGACAATAAAAATTTATGGGTGTAGTCCTCCCATAAGCAAGCTGAGGTTCCTAGAGAATAACAGGAGCTAAGCTTCTGGACTGTGGTGCAAACATTCTGTGGGCCACAAAATAAACTGCCCAACGGCGTCGCCAATTTTTGTGATTGGTGGATCATCTAACATTATGCTCCGATATAACACATATGCATCATCGTGGCTCCGCAACACTTCCACGGACACAATCCCTTCACAGATGATTACTCCGTGCACTGTCCCCCCCGGAAGACTCGTGACCCTCCCGTCCCCTACTAAGAGCGACTCCTCGTCCACTCCTATTCCCATGATTTTTACAATGTCTCCTGATGCAAAGGGTGGCACTGCTTCTGTCTCCTTCAATGTGTCTTTTTCCTACAAAAACATCAACGAGTTTTAGGGGTTAGTTATAATTCTGACCATGGATACATGACTTCTCTTTTGTTGACTACTACCAGCGAGCAAAGCAAAAACTGCAAGAGTGATTATTAATAGTCAGAGTTTCTACTAAAGTGTCTATGATGAAGTGCAGTATTTCCACATGGTGACTATAGTTAGTCACACTGTTCCAAGACTTGACTAATCTGTCACAATTCCAAGAACAATGTCTATGTAAAATTTGAGAATGTGATAGATACGTCGTACCTTTGTGGTTTTGGCTGCACCTTTTTTTTTGGGGGGGGGGGGGGCGCTTTCCTGCATCATCCCCTTTGCCGTCCTTCTCTTTGGGTGCCTTCACATCACATGTCTTGGCTCTCGGAGGTGGTTGCTTCTCCTCCACAACCTTCTCTTTACCAACCCTCCTTGTTTCCAACTGAGTTTTGCCAATCTTCTTCGAATTCTTTTCCACATAGTGTTTAGTTCGTAATTTCCGTAGCATTTATGGTTCATGGATTCAAATCTGTAGCTTCTGCAACTCCGTGGCCCGCGGCCTCACTACTACAAAACACGTCTTTTATTCCAACACCTACTTCACTACATGTCTTTTACTACTATAAACAGTGATTGGAGGAATTATAGAAATCCACATGGGCTCATTTGATGTCCGAATTAACTTTGCGGAGTCATAGTAGTAAAGTGGGACAACAATTCAGTTGGGAACGCTCTTGTAAACGTGTTTGGGAACGTCCAGTAGAACGTGCATGACTGTGGGTAGTGAAGTGGTCCACATGGAGAGAATGTTAAGTCCAATTGTCATGTGTTTCATGGTTTTAGACATAATATTCACAAAAAATGACCCGTTAGTGTGTATGAGTGTGTGAGTATGAGTGTGAGGGAGTATGTGAAAGTATGAATGAGAATGTGTTTGAGAGTGTGAATGACAATGTATGTGTGTGAGTATGAGAGTGTGAGAGTGTGAATGAGAATATGTGACAATGTATGTGTTAGTGTAAGAATGTGAGTAAGAATGTGTATGTGGGTAGGAGTGAAAATGTAGTTGTGAGTGTGAGAATGGAAGTGTTGATGGACGCCGTGGGTCGTTCCTTTGTAATTAGCTAAGAAGACTCACGATGAGACATCATGTAAATTTATATTCGCTTGAGAACTACCGTGTCTCATTAATATGCTCGGTCTCGAATTAGTAATCTCTCTCTTCTCCTTGTGATATGAATATAATTATTGGAGTGAACACATTCTCATTATCATATATTCTCACTCTCAATGTAAGGCATCATTGATAATAAGAACAATTAGATTAGAGAAGGTTTCAAGAGGTATAACAATATCGTTGATAACAATATAATTTTCAATAGGTTATATAAGTCTTCAAGGAATTAAGTTCGTAGTTCATAAACGTCAATCACATACTTTATAATATTACTCCATAACTTATAATAATAAGAAAGATATTGTGTTCTTGAATCTTCCTTTTTAAGCTCAAGTGTTACTACTTATAGTATTGTAACTTTGATACGTGTAACATATAGTGATTATAACCTTATATCCAAAACACCATTGATTGTTTTGCAATGTCACGTTTTTACTTCAAAGTGTTTTTGATGACGAGAGTAATTATAACTCTCTTGAGTTTTGCTCAAGAGAGAGAACTCTTCTCTTTGATAGTTAATCTTTCACTTGTAATGACATCCAACAACTCACAAGAATCTTAAAGGTAAGAAGTTTCAATAACAATTGTTGTGAGTAGTTAATCAATCAATCTTTGTTAGTATCAATAAAATCTTTGTTACTATCCTTACAATTTACTTAAAGAATTGAATATGAGTAAGTTCAACTATCATCCATAAGTCACATAATATATATAGGTAGTTTATATTGAGAAGTTTCTCTCAATTAATTGTATCTCTTTCTTAGTAATATTTAAGAAGTCTTACTCTCAATTTAATTGAAATATGCATGCAAGTCTTATCAACTCAATCTTAATCACTCTATCACTTTATATTTGGATAATTTCCTTTTGAGGAGTTCAATGATAACTTCCACTTTTAAGAGACAATATTGTTTCCTTCATTCACGTTGTATGAATTGACGTTTGCTTCATCATAACAACATCTCTCAAAGTTCCATTGATTCTTCGAATATCCTTGAGCGCTTTGTTCTCACCCTCACACACTAATCTTTTGAGTTCTTACTCAAAAGAGTCTACTCGATCTTCTCTCGGTTGCTTAATCACTTAAGTTCCAAGTACCGCTTAACAACTTATAAGTCCAATTGAGAGAGAGAGAGATAGATCACACATATTTGTGGAAAAGATAGTATATTGCAAAAGTACTCCGAGAGGAGAGATACAAAAGGAACTCAAGTATTTTTGACACTCAAATTTAAGATAGCTTCGTCGTATTGAAAATGAGGTGTAGTCTCCTAAAAGTGTTCCCTTTATATAGTCTTTTCTTCCTAACCCAAAATCTATATTTAAAATGGTTGTTAACTCCACTTTCCTAGATAACTACCTATCTCCGACATAGGTAGATGATATCTATTATAAACAATTATAACCGTTTTACCACTCTAATGTTCGTTTTTCTAAGATTCCACTATATCTTTGTCGTGGATACATTCCAAATCCTTTTTGAGAATCCATCAAATCTTCATATTGATTGATTTAAATTCCAATGATCATACTAGTAGAATGTACCATATTCCTATATACTCCTTAATACTTATATACTCCTCGTAATTGCTTAAATATTCTTATTTCATAATTGTCCTTGAACAAAATCTCGTATACTCATACTAATGGAATATAATCCTAGTCCTATATACTTTCTAATATCCCTATATACTCCTATATATTCCTCATATAAGACCTTTCATACTTACATAGTGATATTTTATCTTTAAGTTCTAAGTTTCCTTCACTAGGCCGCTGGGGACCCATTGCCGTGGGTAAGGGCCCTATAACCGCGCGACTTCCTTGTATATCCGTGGAAAAGGGGCCTAAAACCGTGGCCGAGGGCTCTCCGAGTTCCTCTTATCTTCGGTGCTCATTCTTCGTTTCGGTGGTGATTCTTTTCTCCTCTTGGTGATGTATGTTGTCGTTGGCTTCTCCATTGTGCCTCTTTTCTCTCTTATAATGTTGTTACTCAACAAGTGTAAGTGTGGATATGAGAGACAAACCAAAAGTGAGAAACTTAGAATGTGGAACCTAATATTTGCAATATTAGGGTTTACCATAAATGTGTGAGGAAATAAATGAGAATGTGTGTATGAATATGAGAGTGCTAGTGTGGATATAAGAGATAAATCAAAAGCGAGGAACTTGAAGTATGCAACCCCATGTCTTCACCAAATCCAATGACAAAGGTATGTTTATATATTTGTGTGAATGAAAATGTGTGTATGTGTGTGAATATATGTGTGAGTGTAATGATAAGATTGTTAGTGTGGATATGAGAAATAATCCAAATGTTAGGATTTGGAATGTGTAATCTAATGTCTTCACCAAATTCATTGACAAAGGTATGTGTATATTTGTATGAATGAAAATGTGTGTGTGTGTGTGTGTGTGAATATATATGTGAGTGTAATGATAAGATTGTTAGTGTGGATATGAGAAATAATCCAAAGGTTAGGGTTTGGAATGTATAACCTAATGACTTCACCAAATGCATTGACAAAGGTATGTGTATATTTGTATGAATGAAAATGTGTGTGTGTGTGTGTGTATATGTGTGTGTGAATATATATGTGAGTGTAATGATAAGATTGTTAGTGTGGATATGAGAAATAATCCAAAAGTTAGAGTTTGGAATGTATAATCTAATACCTTCACCAAATGCATTGACAAAGGTATGTGTATATTTGTATGAATGAAAATGTGTGTGTGTGTGTGTGTGTGTGTGTGTGTGAAAGAGGGGACCTAAACCAAAGCGTATACGTCTGAGTGAAGACGAGAAATTAACTTTGGAGGCCAGTGCAATGCTGTAGAAATGTTACGTTCTCACGAAGGGGGGTTGCATTATTCTGAGTGTTTATGCTAAGTTATATTTTTATGTAAACATAACTCCACATGGTGAAGTATCACTGTAGCCAGTATGCAATAATGGCCATTGTCGTATTTTTTTATTACCCGTAGTCACTGACGCTTACTACGTATAGTTATTGGCCTGTAACATAGTTGTCATATATTACTAGAAGCAGTAATGTGATAGTCATAAAGCCATGGAGTGTTTAGACATTAGAGATGGATTTCAAGAAATATACATTTATGTAGGAAGTGATGCATACCAAGAACCAGCTGTAGGAAATTCTAAAACTTTCGGCCATGTTCGGTAGAACTAACATTAATGTCCTTCTTTACATTAGTTTACAATGCATTAATCAATGTAAGGCTAAAATGGTTGAATAAACATTACAGAGAAATTGAGGTCTAGCCCATCAAAAAAAGGCTCGAAGAAAATGGAGAAAGAAGGAGACAAAAAATTGATGGATAAGCGTCGGGGTGATAAACCTCCCCTTGCCACGAAGGGGAGGTTACAATTGGCCAAACAAAGGGCCATTTCATTATTTGGGCAGGTGACTGGGTAAGGTTGTGTGCGGATACGTGAGTGTGGAGTGGATTTGTAGACCTATGTTGATTTTTAGATATTGACCCCTTTGGAATTTAGTGCTTACCATTGTTAGTAGTAATTTGTGAAACATTCATGACATACTATTGTATAAATATGATTTGGTTTTTTAACATCATTACCATGTTTGTGTGACTGCATTTCGTAGGTGACTGTATTTTGTATGATAAGTGAAAATATATGGTGCATGCCACAAACATATGACCTTGTTGAGTCATCCTCATGTTACTAGTTGCAGTAAACGCAATCATTTGCATCATAAACATGGCACTTAGCAAAGTGAACATGAAGTTAACTACTAGTAATAAATCCTAAAGATATATAAAGACCATATGACCTCACAACGTAGGGAAAACACTAAAGTTTGTTGTCAACATTACTTTGCATAGTAAAGTAGATATCACTTCGTCAAGTAAGAAATATATGTCATGTCCATATTTATTCACTCCTACTAGTCACAGACGCTTACTACGCAAAGTTATTGTCTAGTATGACCAGTGGCAATATAATGTGTATGCCAGGAACATATCACTATGTCAAGTGAACCCCATGTCACTCGATACAGTAAACGCAATCATTTGCATTAAAAACATATGACTTGGCAAAGTCATATACACTTCACTACTAGTAATACATAACAAAGACATACGACAACCACATGACCTCACAACGTAGGCCAGAAATCACTGGTTGATGTAAATATTATTCCACTCAGTGAAGTAGATATCACGACATGTAGTAAAAAAAATATGCATTTGTTGTATTTATTTACTATTAGCAGTCAGAGACGCTTACTACGCAACGTTATTGACTTCCCGCTTTGTTGTCCGTGATTACGGGAAACAATAATGTGTGAAAATTAATTCAACTAATCATCGTCACGATGAAACTTATTTGTTTCAACCACGTTGTTAACATTGACTAGTAATTTGGAATGTATATATATGCATTTTACATGTTATGACTCTGTGTAGTGAAGTGCAAACACCATACATGACTGGTGCCAGTGCCATAAGTCCACTAGGCCTAGTTATATGAACGTGTGTCTTATCTTACTTATATTGACGAGGTGTAGTGAAGTAGGACACGACTTTAAGAAGTAAAGCACTTGAGCACCCCAAACTTCACTGCCATTGGGAACGTGTCCATTGGGAACGTCCTGTCCGACATGACTATGACCACACTTTACTTCTTGTCTGAAACGACTGGTCGTTTTCCACGTCAGTAAAGTCTGGGTTTTTTCACTTGTAGAAGTTGAAAAACCCAGTTGTAAAAGACGTGTTCTGTTGTAGTGCCTCTTCTTCGGAGTTCCTATCCCACCCTTTTTGTCAACTGCAACATCTGGGGCCACCTTCTCCCTTGAACCCGAACTTACCTCCTTATAATTGCCTTTGTCCAATTCTGGAACCTCCTGTTGTGATGGACTTCCATCTTCTACCTTCCGTTTCTTCCCCTATACAGAGAATCCAACTGACTAACATTAAGTCAACAATAGACAACATTCCAAAGCAAGCCAATTCAAGATAATGAAGTCCAGAATGCAAACTCGAGAGAACAACAACATCATCAACTTCTAATGCCAACATTATATGTATTTGGATATGTTGTGGTCATAAGATCTATGTTCAGAGTGTTGTAGATGTCACCTTTTGCTCATCTGTAGTGTGTGCGTGTACCACAGGAGCGTTGTCATTTTCAAGACATTCTTCTATTGAATCTCCTTTGGATTTTGATGAGGCCAATTTCTGGACTGGGAACTACAAAACATGGGCAATAATATGTAGTCAAGGTTTAGGGTGTAGGGTGGTCACATACAACAATTGGCCAAAGCATATTCATGTTAAACTCTGCTGAGAAACGCTACCAAATTCAGCAAGCACTCAGATGTACTCTGGTGAAGTCCGTCCAATCTCTGTGAGGTAATCATATTCTCTCCTGTGGACTGATCCGGAGCCATGCTATCCGTGTTCGGAGTTGACTGCCGTTGCTCGAATGATGGAGGCCGCTGCACATTGCAAGTATTACGGTCTTCCACAAATGGTATATTTAGGGCTGTCATGATTGCCTTCACACTTGCCTCTATCCCATCCATTCGGGTATAAAAGTCGCGCTTCATTGATTTTACTTCCATTGCAAGGGATGGAGATAACAATTGCGCTGGCAGATATGTGGGACACATTTGAAGTGCCTACCGGTTGCTTCCTGCGAGCCTTTTGTCGTTGCATCTCATATTCAATCTCCTCACGACTTGGATCCCGTTACAACTCTACTACCTGCAGTAAGACCGTCTTGCATTTCATTGCATTAATCAGACATAAACCAATTACATTGTATGATATGTCTGCGTAAACAAGTTGGAGTTGATTATAACTTGACTACAACTACAACTACAACAGTGGAAGTTGACTATAACTTGACTACAAGATCACTAGATATTGTTTGTCGTGTTACTAGGACTTCACTGGATGTGGACTAGACCATGTCTACAATATGAAAACATCATGACAAGAAGTTCACCAGATTTGCCGTGACCTCTCCTTCGGACCTGCCAGCATGAGAAAGCCGCTTCAGTTGAGCTCGATTCTACGTCAATGTCTCTGCTTACTTGACCTTCTTCTCATCTGCGATTAGTGCCGAGAGGTTGACCCAATGGTCTTGCATGATGTGCTTTGGTTTCTCTCTGCCAGCGACCATTAATTTTTTCATAGCATACCTTTTCATCTTTAACTGTGATTTCAAATTGGCATGAAACGACCATTCCGTAACGTGTCCAATGCCACCTTCATACTTAAAGGTATTATCCACCATCTTCTTGATATTCAAGAGTGCCAATGGATTCTGGTCGTTGTAATTATCCACACTGAAGTCCAGGTCCAATGCATGGCCTCGTAGGCATTTCAACTAGGTGACGGTGTCGTGATGTGGGCCGACTACTAGTTAGAACTTAGGCATTTTATATGTTATTGTTATTTTCAAATTGATATTTATATGATGATGTAAGTTAGTTGTTTAATTTGAGAACCGGTCTTAAGTTTAAGACAATGTGACTCGGTAGATGGATGTAGTAGGTAGGATTTGGGAAAGATAGGATTTACCGGTGGACCGTTACCTAATTACCTAGGGGTTCTAGAAAGCCTAACCTTTTAGTTTTCTATTTGTTAGCGGGATAAGGTCTCTAGAAGCCTTAAACCCGAACTTTCCTATTGGCTTGCCGGATTAGCCTTTAACCCAAAACTTTCTTATTTCTAGGGGGATAAGGGTTCTAGGAACCTTTAATCCGAACCTTTCCTATTTCTAGCAAGATAAGGGTTCTAAAAAACCTTTTACCCAAAATGTCTCATATTAGTTAGCCACTTGGGGTTTTAGAAATCCTTACCCCAATGGATTTTTATTGGCCGAAGGGGGCAAGGAAGAAGAGTATTTAAGAGGTGTTAGAAGTGTGTTAAGGGGGGAACGTTAGCATTTGGAGTTAGTACTTGTGTAGAGTTGAAGGAACTTTGAGCATTTTGAGAAGAATAAGTGTTTAGGAAGCTTATCTATACAAGAGGGTAAGGGGGTGAGAATTTTAGAATGACTAGGTTGTACTAAATGCATTATTTGTATTGTTTTATTCATTATTAAGGGAGCAAAACTTTGGAATGAAGGATTTGTGAATTGTGGATGATTAGAGTGTTTGATTGTTATGAAAATTTGAAAAGATGTTCTTTATGATATATAGAAGTTGAGATAAAAATTTGGAAGCTTCAGTCTTTGGAGAGAAAAATTTGTAAAAAGTTGAAGTGAAGGGTGTCTAGGAACAAAGGCAACTAGGATAATAATGTTTGAAAATATGGATATTTTTTAGTATTATAGCTATGGCTACAAAAATTTGACACTACCTTTTGATCTTATCTATCTATTATGTGTCAAAATTTGAGATTTATTAGACTTAATGGTTAGAAGTTATTAGAATTTTAGTGACCGGATGTTATACCACAACATTCATGCTAGGAAATTAGAGTTAGAAAAGCATGCATAATTTTTTAGTACGAGCTCGGTTTGTGCTGAAATTTGGTGTGGATACTTTTAGTAAGGTACTTAATAAGTGTACCAAGTTTCACTTGAAGAAAGTAAGTTAGGTGAGAGTTATACTATTCTGAAGTTTAGTAGGACAACATTGAGAGGGATTTACAACAAGGGTGTAGGAGAAGGGAAAGGTACTATAAAATTTTAAACACTATCATTAAAAAAAAAACCCTGTGCTTACCGGATAGTGCACATTTTCTTGACATAGGTTTGCCGTGCATGGACTTCCATTCATATCTACTTCTACTGTGTATCGTTTTCTTCCATGTTGCTCTCGGACCAGTGCATCTTGTTGCTGCTGCCGTGAATGCAATAGCCTTTGGTGGCGCTTATCAGAATCCAAGTTGCGTGGATTACCATCGAATTCTACTCCCGCAACAGCCTCTTCGGTGAGCTTAGCCGCTTGACGTTGCTGTTGACCCTATATACCTTCAACATCTCTAACTCTTTGCTCATAATCTTTAGGTCCATGCTTACATAGTCGTCCATCCCAACTTCAGAGGTCTTTGCAGGATAATGTGAACCATCGAACCTCCTTGCAGGCGGTGGAGCAAAATCCTCAAATACGTTTTCCTCCTCCAGGAAGTCATGGTCGTCCTCATCGTGGGATGATCACATCACACTGGTCGACATGTTGCGTGTTTCCTTTGGTATTGCCGAATCTTGTTGTCGCATTGATTGTGGCACCGTAAATTTATTACCAGGGGGTTTTGGTGGCCGTGAACAAGCTTCTTCAGCTGTGCTCTTCGCACTAATATGCCTTTTGATTTGCCACTTCGCCGGCTCTGACAATACATGTTTCCCCTGCAAAACATCACGTGACACTTTGAATTTGAGGTTGAACATCAACTGAAATTTGTCAAAACATAGACACTTTAGTTAGGCCTTTTGGAAATAGTAAATGTGACTCTAAATACCATAAACAGTGTAGATGGCAAAAACAACCTTTACTGTCATACATCCTAATTTAAACACAATGTCAAAATGTTGCCACTCAAGTGTATGAGCCTGCTTGTAGATTTGCTAAGTTTGGAGAACTCTGAAATTTATGCACATGATAAGGGTTCAAATGCTCAAAGTATCCATGTAGGCCTTTCTACCTTAGTGGTTTGAAACAGAAATAAGGGATACAACTCAAATCGACAATCCTACAATATCCCTGATGCAAGAGGTGACCAAAACCTCAACCCCAGTGCCTCACTTTTTTCTCTACCTGGCTGGGGTGGGCTTTCAAATTAATTATACATTTCTGGAAGAAAAAAAGATCTTAATAAATGGAGACAAATATGAACAAGCGTTGTCAATCCTAAACGTTGTGAAAAAGAACCCAAAATGAGAAGAAAAAGCCTAGCAACCACGTCCTAAATACAAAGAGGATTCATGGACTTATTCCAGGTTCTATGCACGTATTAGGGACGTTAGATAATTAGACACTCTTCTGGCATCACTAATAGGAGTTACATTTCAAGAGTGGTGACTAAGGACATTGAAGTTGTGAAAAAACTAGACTGCAAGTAATTCCAAGACTAGACTACATATACGCACCTTTGAAGGAGCTTGAGGTGCTGGAGATGTTGGCAACAATGCGTCCGAGTACCTTCTGGTCCTCCTCCTCTCTTCTTCTAATGCCTACAGTTCTTATGCAATAATTAGTACTTAGTTTCTACTGTTTCTACACGTAGTACCAGTCAATACGAATTCTTAGAGGGACTATTTGATCAAGCAATAGGAATTTGTAAACAACTGGCATGCACAATGGTGAAATATCTAGCATGAGAGACTATATATAGTCACCCTATTTACAGACAATGTACACAATGTACACAATGTGACAAGACATAGCCAATTTCTCCAGTGACTTGACTATCAATAGTCAACTTTTACAGTGAATTGACTATCAGTAGTCAATTCTTCCAGTGAATTGACTATCATTAGTCAATTTCTCCAATGAATTGACTACAGTGAATTGACTATTAGTAGTCAACTTTTACAGTGAATTGACTACAGTGAAGATGCCATGGAGTAGTGTGCAGTAAGGAGACTCATCTCTTCAATTTCCTTGACACAACCCTTAGATGCAGATACCTCGAATTAAGTCTACATTCATACAATATGTGTAATTAGGTTTCCCCCCGCTAATCGATCAACACTCCCCACTCTTTTGAATATTCACACGTCTACACTGCTTGGAAGCGTAGGCAAGAAAACCCCAAAATGAACACAATTTTTGGAAAACGCACCTTTGTCTGGGATTGAGTTATTACTGGCGTCGGGGATGGTGCTCTCCTGGACCTCGTAATCCTCGTAACCTCCTGCTCCTCTGGTTGTAGTTGCAAAGGACCACGACCAGGGTTTGAAGCACGCCTTTCCTTCTCCTCCTTCGCTTGTTTGCAAACTTCAGATGCAAGTGCAGGTAAGCCTAGGTCCTCCAATCTCTTGTTGTTCCTCTCTATATTCCTCAACCGAGACGCCTCATATGTTGTTAGGGGAACCTTGTCCGATGCTGGAGGGGAGTCGCACTCCTTTTGCGAGCAATTCTCTGTCCGGCACCTGCTATCCCTGCTTGGTGACTCGCCGCCCTCACTTGTAGTACCTGTACCTGCGCCCTCACCTCCGCTGCTAGTTGTGGTGCCCTCGCTCTCGCTCCATGGTCCGCTCTCACTCTCGCTCCTTGTGTCGCCTTCACTACTCTCGAAGCTAGCATTCTCAAAGCCCTCTTCCGTGTCCATGTCTAGACAACCCGAAGGTGCAGAGGAAGGACACGGTGGTGGTGGCCGCCCAGAAAAGGAACGCCATTGCTGCAGCGATTGTTTTCTATACCAACCACCTACACCCTACACCTACACTGCATGCACAAGAAGTAGTTCACTTTGGTGGCAGTCGGGGAGAGTGTAACCGTCGAAGCAATAAGTGTTGAAGATGGCGGGGAGGGGGGGTTAGGGTGCTCTACATGGCGGGGAAGGTTAGGGTTAGGTTAGGGTCTGGGACCGTTAGGGCAGCTGTTGCGCATTTTGAACACCGACTAACAAATGATAAGTCCGAGACTGTTAGACTAACATGGCCTGGCCCGGTATGATTATACTCCCAACTCTCAACAGAGTTGAGTGACTGTGGGGGATATACATGATGCAATCATCATGAGTTTGAGCTATTCAGAATTCAATTTGAATAATATCACACGTCATCTGATCATGTGTGATATTCAAATTTTGAGGGCTGAAAACAAGACATTAGAAGTTGCTTCCAATGGAATCAATCCAACTGCTTGTTTGATTGGATGATCTTCGAGATTGTTCCTATGAACTAACATGTACTTCACGAGGGAATTCAAACAAGGTGAAACACACTTGTATCTTCTCTACTTGATGCATGTTGTGTTTAAAGTATCATATCCATGTCCATATTCAAGATCCTCTAATGACTTAGATGTTACTTTTGCTACAGGATGTGCTAGACTCCTCGACCTGCTGCTGCGGAGAGTGTGAATAGGTGCTACAGATTTGAATGTGACAGATGGACAAGAATTCAAGAGACGAACTCCTGCACCTACAACTATGGGACCTAGAGGAGAAGGAGGCAAATGGAATGTTCCTGTCATCATATCCATGTCCATGTAAAAACTGCATGGGTGGGAGGGTTCTATCAAGAGAAACCATTCGCAAGCATCTGAGGCATTACAAGCGCGATCCACAATTCCATAGGTCTATACTGGTACGTGTTTGTATTCCTAAAATGTGGTTGGAATTAGTGCATCTAAACCCTAACCCTATAATGTCAGTATTTGACTATCCATAGTCACATATGTCAATGTTGTGACTATAGACTAGTCTTACTGGCCAAGAAAGAACACCAAATACTGATGACGTTCTTCCAAGCACAATGGACGCCGAACACGAGGAAAGCAGCGGCGCAAGTGAGCATGAGAATGATGAAGGCGAGTTTGAAGTGCAGCGGATGATAACAGAGTGTTTTGGTCGGTTTGAGAACAACAACAATGATGGCCATGATGATACCATACTTGAAGATGAACGGGAATTTATGGTTGAGGAAGGAATGGATCTACTAGAAGAATCTGCAGTCCCATTGTATGAGGGCAGCAAAACAAGCCGAGTAGTTGCGGTCATTCTCCTTTTAAATTGTTTTGCTGTCTTTGGAGTCTCCAATGCATGCGCTACAGAATTGTTGAAGTTGCTGTCGGAGCTATTACCTATCAAAAACACTCTTCCAAAATCTTACTATGAAGCTCGTAAGTATCTAAGGCAACTCGGATTATCATTTGTCCTCGGGGGGGGGACACTGGTGAAAAACGTAGGAACTACGTGCGATAAAATATAGGGTCTTGTATAAAAATTTGGCGTAAAATTTGTAAAATTATTAGATGTAGTATAGGGTGCTCTGGGATTGTGAAACATGATTATATGTAATATAGCATTTGACAAAACATGATCAAATTACCTAAGTGGTACATATAAAATAGCATGGAGAAAAAGCAATAGTTTCAAAAATTAAATACTTTGCCACCAAAATATAAAACCAGCCCCACTTTGGACCTTTCGGAAATTGCATAAATGAAAAAAAAAATGCCGGCTAATTGCCTAAATACATTAGGAAATGGGGGCTATCAACCGATAAATTTTGCACTCTCTAGGCCCACTCTTGGGTAAAAATTGAAAAATCCGAGCTACCTCCAGAAAGCTCGGCAATTAGCCGTTTCCTCTACAGAACTCCCCGGACTCTGCTCCCGCCTTCTCTCGCCCCCGCCTCCATCAACCCTAGTTGGCAGACCTCAACTTGGTGCAAGAGTGGCACTCTGCTTCTCCGAGGCCTTGGAACAATCGGAGGATTCGGCTTCCAAACAATCGAAAACAATCAAGCAATCACCACCGGAAGCCTGGACATATAAGTAATATAGGGTACCATAAAATCAACCATCCAAGAATTTATAATTACCAATAGGGTGCAAATAATCACAACAATTTACCATTATTTCAAAAATTAGCATCCCTTATAACCCTTTCTCATAGGTAAATAGCGCCCATTTTAATAGGTCATTATCGCAGGTGTATGCAAAATATACAAGGGAGTGCCCCCCCCGAGCATTTGTCTCAATACATGCCTGTATAAATGGGTGTTGTTTATTCCGAAAGGAGCTAGAAGGCGCAATGAATTGTCCAAAATATGGACAATTGAGGTACAAATCCGAGTCAAGCAGGACACCAATGAAAGTTCTGCGGCATTTTCCACTCATACCATGGCTACGAAGGATGTATCGATGTACATCTCTCGCAAAATTAAATAAATGGCATATCGAACGGAAGAACTGTAATGGCAACGTGGAATACGTTCCAGACTCAAAGGCGTGGAAACACATTGACTCTGTATATCCAGGGTTTGCGTTGGAGGAAAGGAACATACGACTAGGACTTGCTCTAGACGGTGTCAATCCATTCTCAAACCAATCCCTAAGTCATTCCACTTGGCCAGTTGTACTACTGAACTACAAATGGTTGGTGACAAAGCGGTTTTTCTTAATGTTGGCCCTCATCATTCATGGGAAAGAGAGTGTCACATCTGAAAATGTGGACGTGTACCTTGCTCCATTGATTGAAGAATTGCAGCAACTTTGGGAAGGCATTGATGCAGTAGATGCATCTGCAGAGAGTGTGAATAGGAGTTTCACGTTGAAGGCCATCCTCATGTGGTGCATCCATGACTTCCCGGCATATGGCCTAGTGTCAGGGCAAGTGACAAAGGGGTACAGAGGGTGCACCGAATGTGGTCCTAGTGTAACAACCCGACGTTCTGAAGCGTTAACGAAGAATGTATATTTAGGGCATCGTCGTTTCTTGAACCGAACCCATCCATATCGAAGATTGCAGAGAGCATTTGATGGATCAACCGAGACCCGTCCACCACCAAGACAGCTAAGTGGCCGTGACATAGTCCGTTATGCGACGAGGAGAGAAAAGTGGTTGGCTGACTCCCCACGAAACAGACCAGGGGGGTTAAACGATCCAATACATGACACAGGCGTGAAAAGACTGTCTGCATTATTTGCACTTCCATATTGGCAGGTGAGTGTTTAGTTCCAAACCCATTGTCATACCCTCATGACTTAAAATAAGACTAACAATAGTCAAAGAATAACTCAAAGCTTCAAAAATTGGTTTGGAGGACTACCGGTAGTCAACTTCTAGTGACATCCATGCAAACTTGACTATAGTCAAATATGATTGACTACACATTGTCAATGCTAATATAATAGTGACTGTATGATGACTAAGAGTACAAATATAATTCCACTAATGGGAGCCACTGTTTGTATGCAGTCTCTTACAATAAGGCATGTGCTCGATGCAATGCACTGTGAAAAGAACTTATGTGAGAACATCATGAAGATAATTTGGGGTTTAAAGGATAACCTCAAAGTACAGATGGATCTAGCGGAAGCAAACATTAGGCCGGAATTGCACGCAGTTCCTGGCGGTGCAAGGGGAACCTTGTTCATACCAAGAGCTCCGTATATTCTATCAAGAGCATAGAAGGCTGTGTTTACAAACATCATTCGTGGATTGAAGACTCTTAGCAATTACGTGGGCCAACTGTCTAAAAGAATCATAGATGATGGAGAGTTACGAGGAATGAAGAGTCATGACTACCACATTCTAATGCAACAAATCTTGCCATTGTGTTTACGAACGCTTTTACCAAAGGATGTCCGAATTGCCATTATACGGATATGCCGAGTCTTTGCCCGTTTGTGCGTGAAGTCGGTGGATCCTTCAAGCATGACTAATTTGTTCAATGAGACAGCCGCACGGGGGGATCACTCCATTGTCAAGTTGAACACCACGTGTGACCAAAAAAAATCTTCTTTTGGTAAGTTGCACCACCAAAATGGGTCAAAATTTTATCAATTTTTTTTCATGAGTAGATATATACAGTACCTATGACATAGTTAAAAGTGGTAACTTAATTTGATGATTTGTTTTTTTCATAAAACATACCGTTTCTAACTAGAATGACACATAATTGAACTAAAACAATTACTAAAAAAATAAAGATGACTAAAAATTTCCAAAAAAAATACAAAAGATACTATCAATGGTTATGTATATGTAGAAAAAATATCATAAATTTTAAAATTATATATGGCATGTAATATAGGGGTAGCAAACTTTGTCTACACGTGGTGTCAACTTGACAATGAAGTGACCTCCCCGTGGACAGCCGTTACTATGTGTATGTTGGAAAGGGTCTTACCACCAGCATTCTTTGATGTCATGTCTCACTTGCCTATTCACTTGGTGCAACAGTTAGACATTTGCGGACCAGTGCACACCCGGTGGATGTACCCAATGGAACGGTACTTGAAAACTCTGAAAGGATACGTGCGTCTTCGAAGCAATCATGAGGGCTCTATGGCACAAAGCTACATCATGGATGAAGCAATGGGATTTTGTACTGAATATATGCAACAATGTTGTGAAAGTGAGCGTCGTGTGTGGGATGACAAAGAAGAACTACGTTTTTGGATACATGAATTTGTGTTGAACAATGCGGAGCCATTGTAAGTTTACAAAGAGTAAAACCACGTACTTTGTGTTGTTGCTCCTGTGACTACATTGTTGACAAGTCATAGTCATAAGCATTCATAGTGTGACTAACAACAATACTAGATATGCTTCGCAAAACTAAATGGAGTCATCATTGTTATTTGGATGACTAATTTCAGTCATTGCATTTTTGAAGCTCTGTTATAGTGTCGTGGTAATCCAAATAAATAATGACACCAAAAAGTGAGTGTGTGGTGTAGACGACACGCTGCAGAACTGACCCGAAGGAAGAGGTCAAGGGAAGACATGTGACGTCAACACCGGGGTAGGAGATTGGAGTACCCAAGCAGCATGCAAGAAGAGGCCTTCACAACCTGGTTTCCTGTTGTAGTGCAAGATGACATCAACCAAGGGATTGATGTATCCATGGATGTTTAAGCATTGCTAATGCCACCTTCAAGGAACGCCAAATCCTACAAGTCTATGTATGCGTATGGCAACCACATCAGGGTTCGTAGCGTAGAATCAAACATGAATACGTGTGATAGTGGTGTGGCAGCTACCTTTTTGCAAGCATGTCGTGCAAGCAACAATTCACGAAATGTACGCACAACAAATTTAGAATACATAGGATGGGTGAAAGAAATAATAGGGGTAGACTATGGAGAGTTTGAGCTGATAGTTTTGTATTGCACATGGGTGAGAGCTAACCTCCGGGGCGTCGGAGCAACAATGAAACGTGACGACTACGGCTTCACATTAATCAAATTCGATCGTATCATCCCATATTCAGCAGACTCCTTTGCATTTCCCCTCCATGTGCAACAAGTCTTTTTTGTGGACGATGTAGAGAATCCCGAATGGAAAGTTGTGATGAGGAAAGAAGCTCGAGGTGCAAGAGTGGCATCTACATCCGAGAGGAGACCTGAGCCACTTAGTTTAGTTCTAGGCAGAGATGAAGACTACCGTGGATTGAGATCTAATATTTTAAACGAAGATGTGCAACCTCGTGCACCTGTGCTAGAAGGATGCACAATACTAGAAGCCGAGGACGTTCATGCAGCAATGCAAGAAAGAGAGGAAGAGCCAGATTACAATGAAGATAGATTATAGTGTGGTCTTTTGAGACGTCGACTGATGTAGTCAACGTTGACTAAAACTAGTCAAATTGGTCACCATGGTCGTACCCAATGAGTAAAATTTTGTTCCCGAAGCTGGTCCCCTCGAGGTTCTCTTATTTTTTACTACAACTTGACTGGGAATCTTCTAGGAATCTATTTTTACTAGTTGTAGTCCTCATGTGATTAGTTAGTCTAGTTCGGTCAACTTGATGTAGTCAAAAAAGCTTGTTTTTGGCATAGTGCTTTCTCCTAGGATATGACACATGCAATGAGTATGAGATAGTTAGCAAATCCAAATCAAAGCCAAAGTTAGTTTCCACATAATCCTTAGAACTCGTTATCGAAGTGAAGGTGCTCGTGCTTGTTGAATGATCATACACGTTTCCCCAATTATGTCAGCTAAGTGCTTTTCATATTTAAAACCCATAGTCTTATCTCTTTTAAACACACGATTTTTTGGTATACATTTTGAAAAAAAAAAACACCTAACCATATTACCTCTCAAATATATATATGTCCAATTAAGATAAGTAACCAAAAAATCAGGCACAACTGCCTTACTTCACATGACAGAGTTCAATGAAGAATGACACACCGGAAACCTCAACATCTCCACTCTCTTCATCAAGCACTGGTGCATGGCCACGAGATAGTTAAATACAACATTTACATATCATATTCCAAGAATTTTTACAAGGTCCTGCATCCATACCAGGTCCTTGGTACATGACCCCGTATATACATGTGTGCGACTCAGTGCTTACTTAATTCAGATCCAGATGTAACCTACTGAGCTCAAGCTTCACACACACACACACACATATATATATATATACATATATATATGTATATGCGCACATGTCTCGATCCTGATCAACATGCACTGTATCGGTAGTTTTAATCTCCTTCATCTGTTTCGAGTCTACATCAGACCGGAAATCACTCGGGAAGTGTATGTAGATTCGATTATTTTATCGTATCCCTGCTTGCTTGCATGCATCACATTACGCATTTACAGGTGGAGATGGTGGTGGTGCTTCTCGCCACCGTCGCCAGCCTCTTTATCCTCCTTCTTCTCGTGGTGATGGTAGCCTGCGTACCCCAAAATGCCTCCACCCACAACTCCGGCGGCCACCTCTTCCTCCAGCCTCTTCCTGCGCCTCTGCTTCTCCTCGTCCGAAATGTCGCTGCGGTTGGCCAGGTTGTCAACCTGCACAAGTGGAAATTCAATTTCAAAACCCTTCATTCACCCAAGGGGAGAGCAGTCCCAGGAGCTCTGATGTGCTTTTCTATCTAAGGCAGACATGCCCAGTAATTCCAACATAGCAAAAATTGGACACCGATATATGTGAGCGGTATGTCGTTGATTGTGGATCTAAGAATGGACACCTTAAAGACACTGTCGATGAAAGAGCCTAGACTGAGTTAATTATTCTAACGTCAATATGAGAATCCTTACTTTGATGGCATTAAAGTATTCATACAAGATCAGAAAGTTGTGAGGTAAGTGGCTACAGGGCCTAGGCACAATTTGCATTTGCTAATCATCTCACACTAATTTCGTGATCGTATTGTACGAGAAGTGGGTGCAATGAGAAAATCGTCCGAATAACACTCGTGTTTCTTAGATGCATTTAGAAGAATTCATCCGTCACCTCCCAGTTTTTTCCATGAGTACACTGGTTACGCTCCATAAGCAGCTTGAGTAGTTGTTTTGATTTCACTATCGCAACTCATCATCCAATATCCTCTCGCCAGATACAAGTACGGTAACCGACACGAAGAACCCCACTGTGGGTTATGGCTCCTCGTGCCAGAAACTATATGGATAATGATCACTGTCTCATAACAATTGACACCTTCAATTCACATTCGATCTAGAAATGACAAATTCCGAATGCAAAGGCTACGGATCATGTCAAAGTGTGACAATTGGATCATTTGCAAGGTTACAGAAGAAATCAAGTATCTTGTGCTTCCTCAATGAACCGGCTATATCCTATAGTTAGGCTCATCATGTCAATTATCATACTCATAACAAGAACTGTCTTTTGACAATTTCAACTGGTCAAATTCACATTCAATAGAAACGACAAAATGTGAATGCAAAGGCTACAGATCCTGCACAAGGCGTAAAAATCGAGTTTTCATGCAGAGTTGCAGAAGACAGTGAGTATCTTGTCCAGCTTCCTCAAAGAACTGGTTATAGCCCACAACTGGGCTCTAAATGGAGGATATTGTGAGTGACGAAATACTAAACTGATTGTTAATAGCATGAACAAAGATGAATTGGGTTGGTAGGGGAAAAATCAGTATCTTATAATAATCTCGACACATTAAATGCACATTTGATAGTAATGACAAACTCGGAATGCACAGGCAATGGATCCTGTACAAATCATGACGATGGGTTAATATTTGCGGGAGTTACGAAAGAAACTGAGTACCAACCTCCTCCTTCCTCAACGAACTTTTGTGGTAACCGTGTCCAACATCATCACCCCAGCCATTGTTATCAGCGTACCCTGCCATGGCTGAAAGCTTGATGAATCTACTATAACTTGACAATATCGATGCTCCAATAAGCTAAAAACTTCACAAACAACAATGATTCTGAAGACTGGTGGTGTTCTGAAAACTGTGCAACGAGCGCAGCAATTTATAAGGATGTTGATGAGTCCCTTCGTAACGCGGGGTTAGGCTCCAGCTCGGGTGATCTGTGATAGCCACGTTGCAACATCATTTGAGAATGTACTCAGAAAACACTTCTTTCGATGACTCTCCATGATAGGCTTTTTCCTCGTCACACCAGCCTCCACAATCATCCACTTGGCGAAGGCCGAGAGGATGGGTGGCTGAAGAGAATTGAATGTTGGTAAACCGGAGGTCGTACAATGTAGGTCGTGCAATGTATAGAGACAGGTGCTTGCGGGACTGCTTATACTGCAAGCAATTAATTGAACAAAACCTTTCTAAGCTAGGCATTACCTAAAGCCAATCCCATGTGCCACAATCTTACCTTGAATGCTCAAGCAACCTGAATCGGGTCGCCACCTAATATTCCATTGGGGTTTGCAACCCTTTAAGTGGCAATCTATATGGATGGCAGGTATCTATTGGTGTAGGGTGGTTCCCAATATCATGTGGACCAAAATAACATATAAAAACCTCATACTTCAAGCATGTAGGATTTTTTTATTAGGTTGGCATTGCTTGTTTTGGGAGGTGGTTCCACATGTTGCTCAAATGTAGGAGCCAAATTTAGGAGCTAAAATCTTGCACATGTGATGCCCAATTTGGGTGGTTTTTTTTTCCTTCCTTAAAACAAGGTGACAATTGTGCACCACTTGACTGGGTGGATTTGGAAAAAAAACTTAAGACCACTTCACACACGAGCCAATAGCCGTGACCATGAAATTGTGAGAGCCCAAAAGTGTCCAAAGGCCGTCCCAAGACACCTCCAAAACCATGTAGTGTGGTCACGGATCCTCAAGCGTAGTGTGAAGTCATATGTGACCAGGCCATCAACCAAATGTTATTTCATGAATTTCTATTGATGTGGGTCCTCACACACGATAAAATAGAATAAATTAACAGTTGTGAGCGTTTAGAGTGCCATGGTCTCCCGGTTTTGTGTTAGGCCTACCTCCAAGAGGTGGTTTTGGGAAAATAGTCCAAGTGACTGTGAAACATGATCCATTCGATGCCATGTAGGAATCCATATAAACTTTAATTACATCCATCTTGCATTCATATACTCCGTTGGTCCCTCAAGCATAGTGTGAAGTGAACTTGGACCGGCTCCGTCTTTTCCACCGATGAGAATGCTTGAAGTGTAATGATCACGGGCTCTCAATCTTGTGTGTGAAGTGACCCTTAGTGCACATGTTGCTTGCTCCATGAAAAAGAGGAAATTTCCCAAAATGACCTCATGTGACCCCTCCAACTTTGAGGGTGACGGACTTCATCTAAAATTTGCTACAACAAACTCAAAGTTTTGGGAGTAGCTCATTTGTCATCCACACAACATATTATGGCAAAGTTGCAAACTTTCTAGAATGTGTGGCATGAGTGAAGTGGCCATGAAACAAAAAAATTAGAGTTTTCTCTAACTACCCCTGGATGAAGGCCCTATTCATATGTTGATATGATCTAGTGAATGTGGTCCAGTTGACTTCAAATTTTTACAAAAACAATATATGGTACTCTGGTCACATCCGTATGGTTGTATTTGAAGAAAACATATTCTATTTGGTTACATAACATAACTTGTTAGGATTGGTGTTGTAGGTGCCCGAAAATGGAATGTGAAGGCTTGAGTGTTTAGGGTTAAACCCCCAAACATATGACTCTGATATATGTAATGTTGGTTTTTGGGTATATACACCTACCTTTTAGATGCACCTTGAGGTGACTTCTTGACATGCATCGGAAGTAAATTAAGCGGGTCTTAAATATACACATTTAGCTATGCACCTACTTCTTGTAAGATGTGAAAATACACCCAGATTATGTAGTTAAGCATCTTTCATCATTTCTAAGTAAAAGAGAATGCCATAATCCGTGAGGACCTTGCCATGGCACTAAGACCTAGGTTGTCATTTTTGGAGAACCACAACATGTTCTTATCATGGTCCTAGGTCATATTATTCCTTTGTCGAGGGTGAGGGAGCATGAAGTTCATTAATGCTATGTAATGCGAGACGATCAACAATTCCAAATCGTGCCCATAGCCATTTTTCTAATGATTTTCAAAGCTCTCTTGGAAGTCTTAATCATTGTCAAAGTGAAGATTCTCTTTCTTGTTAAATGACCATATGGGTTCTCCCCCCCCCCCCCCCGCCCTTCCTTCCAACTATGTTGATTATTAATCTAAGAACACATAGTAGTTCAAATTTCGTTTAAATAATTTTCTTTTTTGTATGTATGTTTTTAGATCCAAACCTGACCACACACACCACTCAAATATACAGGTGTCCGCTTACTTTAGGTGCTTGCATATATAGCTATCAGTGTGCATGTTTGACAAATTTCATCTGACATTCAACATCAAATCCAAAGTGTCACATGATATTTTTCAAAACATCAATGAATATCTAAATTTGCTTCTAAAACATCACCTCGACGTTATACACCTAGTAGTACGTGTCATTTCAATCTCTAAAGTGTCAATTGACGTGTGCTTCTTTTCTTCTCAAGTCACACTACATGTCAAATTCTAAATTGTGTGTGCCAATAGTCATGCATTTTTTTTGTGTGTGTCGAATGCCAAAACTACACAGTGGTGGCTAGCTATTACCGCAACGAGTGAACAAAGCTGTCCTAGGCGAAGCAGACCTGAATCAACAGATAACTCAAAGCCCACAACACATTCCAACATCTTGCATTTGAAACACCAAATGTACGATGATGCAACATATAACTGTTGAAGGTTTTGGGTGAATGTTGCCTCAGATGCACCTCGAGACAAAGGCCTGCCCATGCAGATCTTGGAAGCATCCGAAGAGGCATATCTCGACACGGTTACTTGTGAGTATGCATAACTTATAATTGAGCTCCGGAGTCGTGGGCATGCGGCGTCGGATTTTTTCCCTTTCTTCCCCTATAAATCTAGTGCAGGATGCTACTACATGCAGTACCATATATATATATGATACTTAGGCTAGACCTGGGAGGTGGCGACGCTTTGTTCTGCATGGATCTTTATGTTGGTGGCATCATCATCTTCACCTGGGCTTTCACCTTCGTTGAAAGACGCTATGTTACCCAGAAGTCGTCTCAAGCTGTGCAGATCTAACTCACATAGATGACATTTGTCCACATTCGAACTAATCTACACTTTTGCTTTTGCACGATGAACTATACAATCTTCAAGTGTAAATTGAAGATTGTATAGGGCCACTTTACATGATGAGTCGAGGCCTTCGAAATATACCTGAAGCCAATTTACATTGAATCGGGTCAAGAAGGGAGGAGGCTCCGACACGAACCCGAGGAAGCAAATTGACTTTCTATTTCATCTGATCCCATTCTTTTTCCTTGGGTCGCGTCAAATGTTGTCTTTAGTATATTAGAATATAATTTCACCTCGTTAGAATACGGATTTGGGGGAACTGCCTTGATTCCATCATGTAAAAGCCTTGGGGTTGATTTAGTGGATTAGACTAATCATGTACAAGGATTAACACACGCTAGAGCATCAATTTGGCCATGACTCCTCATGTAAAGTAGTCGTAAGGGTGGGTTTACATTGAGTCCGGGACCTGGGTCCAAGAAAGTTGGGATCGAAAACACCCCTCGATGAACCTTATTTGCGGACTCAAGATTGGATCTGAACTTGAAGATTGGGTTCTTCACCAAACGAGGCTATTTTCTCGTGTTGGGAGCACCAAGATTTGATGGGAAAGTGATGCCACATTAATGCCGCTTCATTTTCCAAAACCTTGGACATGAACAAGAACGTAAATTCCTTGAGTCCAATTTTTTTCTCCCAACCAATAGGATCGCTCAATTTCGGTATTTCTTTGTTCTTGCATCCTAGTGTAAACCCACCCTTAGTTATGGTTTTTCTAACTTCACATTGGATTGTGGATTCTTGCGACTCGCTTGAGTAGCAGTTGAATTCTTTAAAGCACTTCTAGCTCCACATACACTTGATTTGGATGTTGGATTGGCTTTAGAATTGCCAAGTCTGTTAGCAATTATGAATCACGTAGATTGTCATTTCAAGTTTTGGAACCGGAGGTAAAAGGGAAGATTATATTTTTTTTTCTAAGTGATCATATAGGGCCTCTCCATTGTCCTAATTGTTGAACCATAGATACATGCACTTAAAGTAACATTTATTTTCATTATAATATTGTGAAGTAATTGTGACGGTGCGTTAAATGTACCAAAGGTAAAAGCCATTATTAATATGTGGGATTAAGTGCTAAAGAACATCAACTTTGGCTAATCATGGTGGTGGTAAGATGGGTGTAGCACGAGTTTAAGAAAAACACCTGAAAACACCAACTAAATTGGCCAATCATGGGCCAATTGTATCGACAAATCGAGGACAAATCTAGAATTCTCTCGCTCAACAAGGCGGTGCAAGGTTTGGGGTCCAACAAAAAATAAATAATACCTTGTTAATACAAGATTCCCATGCATTACAAGGCTAAATTTGTGATCATTCCCACCTAAATTTCAGCATTAATGGACCCCCCCCCCATGCGGTAGTTAAAGGTTCATTTGAACATTTAGCTCTATTGATTCTCATGCATTACATATAAATTTTGTTTCAATTTTCTTGTTTATTTTTCCTAAAGGTTCATGGCACATTTACAAGTCTTCTCGAAATTTTCATATTTCTACTCTTGATAAGTTCCCTAAACTATGTAGAGTGTTTCCAAGGTGGTGTTGCTTTAAGGCTTGCTTACCTTAGAATTGTGATGGTCCTATTCAGTGCACATAGGTAGATCTCATTATAACACTAGTCTTTCAGTTTGTTCTTATCTAATACAAGGCTTATCTCATACCGCTAAAATACAAGTGTCATATCAAGAAAGGTGACCACATAAGGGCCCCATGTGTAGGAAAGAGCAATGCCACCCCATGGGCAAGTGAGCACATGAAAGGGGGGGGGGGGATGCATATGATATAGGCAATAAATAGAGTAACATACTTTACCTGTAACATCTTCTTTGCAAAGTAGCAATACACCTCAACCCTTAAAAAATTCGAGCATGTTATTCTTGACTACAAGCATTGGTGTTTGATGAGTGTATAATTTGCTTCTAAAGTTTGAAGTCTTTTACACATAGTAACACACATTGTTCATGTGCTAAAATTTGAAGGTTGCAAGGCTAAAAACATAAAAATATCGGGAAGAAAACTTGTTGATATCTATCTAAAATTGCATCCGATTGGTCTTGTCAAATAAGTTGGTGGTGTTTTAAGCACAAAGTAGTTTATGATTTGATCAAATCATGAGAGATGAGTATGGATGATATAGAGACAATTATTTCGTTCAAGTGAAAAATAGATATCAATTTGAAGACATATATGGGTAGATAAATTATATGTTATACATTATAACTTAAAGGTTGTGTGTCCATCTTCATTCAATTTTGATTTGATGAGCATTTCTTATGACTTATGAATTTTTCATTAAGAACGTATCCAATTTAGGACATAATGGACTCTAAGTCATGAATAATTGCATGAATATCTATTGTATTTGTGAAAAGTTGGTTTACAAGTTTTGTTTTTCATAAGAAAATGTGAACATGGGACACTTTTATTTTATTTTAGATATGAGATTTTGTAATTTGTTGCATTCAATTGGTACAAGACATTCATCAATTGCACACCAATTTCATAACATTCGTGATAAATAAGATAATTATGTATGTATAATTTGTCATAATTATATACTCATGTCATCTATTGCCACACAAAATACTAAGCAATTTTTTTTCACATTTGTATCCCCATCCACCCTCCAAAATTCTCAATTTGGACTAAAACGTCCTCATGGGATATCAAGATTTAAGTTGAGTGATCACATAGAATCTAGGTTCCTTAGAAATGATAGGTATATATATGGATGAGAGGTATGTTTGTGTGCAACAATCTCCTCTCACTCCCATGATGCTTGCTCATTACATTGTACACACAAGGATAGCATGATAAAAACGAGGCACCTTTATATATCTAGGTGGTTGTGTGTGTGTGTGTAAAGTATTCTTTTGGGCACATGAGCCTTATGCTAGGGCCCCCACTTTTGAGCAAAATTTTGTCTTATAATGCTTAGCATATTCTAGCCCTACCTTTCACCTTAAGGCTACATTGTCTCCACATTGAGAGAGTGTTTTTCAAGTTATTGGGCATTTTTCAAAATCCCCAAGAAGGCCCCCCTAATGTTTTTGATGTGTCATTTTAAAAGAAATTTTAAAAGAGATTAATAAATGTTGGAACCAACTATAGCGGTCTCCGAAATGTTATAAAACACCTTCTTGGTACCAAGAGGATGTATTCCAAGTTTTTGGGCATTTTTAGAAGCTCTAAGAAGGCCCTAAGAAGAGTTGGAGTGTGATTTTTTTTTAAATTTAAAATTTTTTAATAAAAAAAATGTCTCTAAAATGTTGAAAAACATCCTCTCAGCCCCAAGAAGGTGTCTTTCAAGTTTTTGGCAATTTTTTAGAAACCTTGAGAATGCCCTAGGAAGCGTTGCGAGCATCAATTTTGAGGATTTTTTTTAATATCAATACAACTTGAAACCAACAATAATATCTCAAAAAGTTGGAAAACACTCTAAATAGCAAGTTGAGGCTTTGAGACTCTTAGTGATCTTTTGGGGCCATGTACAGTTGAAATGTGCTCTTGAGCAAGACTAGAAAATGTTCTTTACACATTCAATGTCTCATTGCAATTTTTGCACAAGTCTACAATTTGTAATTAGTATGGCATCCCTTTAATTGCAAGGGAACCACAATTATAATTATTGCTAGGGGCTCCAATAAACCCAATTAATAACGAATCAGAACATAATAGGGTATTTGATATTTCCCCAACCCCAAGTAATACCCTTGGGGTAAACACCCTTTGGTCACAAGGATAATGGAGAAAATACCAAAGGGTGTAGCCCCCAAGCATAGCCTCCAAGGAGGACATCTCCTACCTTGTCACAATTGGCGACATCCCACATTGCACATGCTCGAAGTTCACAAAAATGTCTTCTCAAGCGTTGGAAAAAAATAAAGGAAATGGGTGTGCTGCAAACATCTTCATATGTGTTTGGATTTTTGTGCAAGGTGGATTACAATAGTCACAAGTTCATTCATGCTCCAACGTACACCTATAACGAGGGTATGCAATTGCTTGAACTTGCATGTGTTGTAAAGTGTGAGTAATTCTCCAAGTGTGTTTAGCCGCATGTTTGAAAATGCCAGTAAGTGACATGTATTGATATGGATTATAATAGTAAAATCAACAATGCATTGATAGTTTTTGTGAAGTATCCATGGTAATAGGCCCACTTCATTCTTGTTCATTCAGAATGTAAGTATTTTATGATTGAAAATTGCAATTAACCAAGTGCCAAATTTAGAGTATGGAACCTAAAACATGCACCTTTACTAAATTTGTCTTTATCATTCACACGTTGTTGCTCACTACTCATGTGTTATCGCTCGCTATGTTGAAGGTAGAGCGTTAGGTTGCTTGTAGTCATAGGACGGTGATTCTTAGAGGCATAATAAAAAATGAGGTTTGAATAAACCCATATGGTATGTCGGAAGTGGGAGTTGACATATCCCATATGCATTGTATGAACCAAAGAAAGAAAGAAAAGCAATAAAAAACAAAGTAAGGGGTGGAGGTGACCTCCTACTCCAAACGTTGTTCATATGCATGTGTGTGTGTGTATATATATATATATATGCTTATGCAATCTAATCTCTAGTTCTATTATGCTTCAATTGGTTATGGGCCCACTCATGTAAGTTCTAGAGTTAGAGATTTAATTGCTAGTTGTTAGGGAATGAATCTTGAGGGATTTTAGTGCTTGGAGGAACTTTTTGGGTGGTTCGTGTTGGAGGTGCATTGGAGCATGTTTGGAGCATCGGTTGACATTGGAGGCTTGGATGTTTGGAGATTGGAACATTGGAGGTGTACAAATGCACATTTGGAGGTTATAAATGTTGATTTGAGTGTTTGAAATACTCAAATGCATATCTGATGCATTTGAGTGGTGATTTGAGTTGGTTGAGTGCAATTATAACGATTTGAGGGTATTAAGGTTAGTTGAGTTGAAAAGGGTTTGATTTAAGGTTGTTGAGTGCAATCATACACATTTGAGGGTATTAAAGTCATTTGAATTGAGGAGAATTTGATTTGTGGTTATTGAGTTCAATTGTGCATATTTGAGTGTATTAAGGTCATTTTGAATTGAAGAGGACCTTATTTGAGGTTTTTGAGTGCAATTGTGTACATACAATGGTATTAAGGGCATTTGAGTTGGAGAGGAGTTGATTTGAGGTTGTCGAGTACAATTTTGCACAATTGAGGGCAACTAAGGGCATTTGATTTAAAGAGGAGTTGGTTTTAGTGATTTGAGGGTGTAAAATCACATTTAAGTTGAGAAAGGCTTAATTCGAGTGGTTTGAGGGTGTAGAGATATAATAAAATTAAAGAAGGCCTTATTTAAGTGATGTGAGGGTGCAAAAATACATTTGAGTTGAAAAAGGATTTAATTGAAGTGGAAATGCACATTAGAGTTGAAAAAGACATGATTTGAGTGTGCAAGGGCACATTTGATTTGAAAACGACTTGATTTGAGTGGCTTAAAGGTGCATAGGCACATTTGATTTGAAGATAATTTTATATGAGTGGATCAAGGGTGCAAAGGCACATTTAAGACCAAGGGGGCTTAGTTGAGTTGATTAAGGTTGCAAAGGAATATCTGAGAGCAAAAATACCTAATTGAATTCAAAAATATCCGATTTGAGTATATCGAGGGTCAAAGGCATTTTTGAGAGCAATGAGCTCATTGAAGTTCAAAAACATATGACTTAAGTGGATTGAGTGTGCAAAGGCACATTGAAAGTAAAAAGGCCTAACTTGAGTGGATTAAATGTTCAAAGGTCTACTTGAGATCAAGAGGATCAAACTTGAGTGGATTGGGTGTAAGAGGATCCGACTTGAGTGGATTGAGGTACAAGGGACTCTTTTAACTTGACATGGGTTGATTGAGGGTTGTGAAGCTTTTGAGTGCATATAAAAACTTAGAAAATATTGATTCGAGTTAATAGAGAGTATATATCTAGTCTTTAAGCGTAACATGACATCACTTGAAAATGAGGGTGTATAGTCATTGATAAAATCAATGAAGAGAACTTTAGTGTGATGACAATTGCTACTTTAATTTGAGTAATAATCCATAAGATTGGCCAGATGGGTGGACTACTCTAATACCTTGAAGTAATGACCTTTTCTCTCTTATAATCATCCAAATGCATCACATTCATCTATACATACCATCTTAAGTTCATGAATTCATCCTTCACAAAACCACTCTTTACTCAACCTCATCATCCTTACTTCGTCTAAAATTCATTTTATACCTAGTAGTTGCTATCATAAGGGGGTTTGGCTCAAGGTATCTAACTCCCACCAATTTCCACACTGGCCACCCTTGGCTGGGTTGGCCGAGTAGTGGGAGGATTGAGGGTTAAGCCACCCTTCCAAGGAATAGTGTTCAGATGTGTGACCTTTTGCCACCCTCCAAGCCAACACTTCAATTAAGATTAAAACTATAATTTTAGCTCTTTTTTTAGTTTCTAACTTGGTCTCTAATTTAGTTACTAACTTAGTCATTGACTACTAACTCTAACTCTAGCTCAAACGCCGGAAAACCCTCAATAACCAGCAATACAACCTAAGTATTACGTGTTCAAGTATTTGTGCAAGGTTGACTATGCCACTGACAAATTCATTCATGCACCAACATTTAGCTACAATGAGGAGATGTGTTTTCTTGAGGTCACAAGTGTTGCATAATAAGCTTAATGGCATAGGGGTGAAGGACATGGACACAATTATTACTCATTTTTACATATATAGAAATATATGTGTATGTCCATATGAAATGTAGTGCAAACTGATGGTGCAACTAAATAGTTGTTTGTCACAATAAAGTGCTTGACATTTCAATAAAATGCCTATCACCATGGATCAGGAAACTTCCTTAAATTTATGGTAATAGGGCCAAGTTCAATATTTTGTTTGGCCGCAATGTTATTTTCATAATATATAATCCAACTATATTGGAATGCTTTCTTCAAAAATCCTATTATTGGTCATTTTGTTGCTCACTGCTCATTGCTCTCCACTCACATGCTAGCTTCCCTTGGCAACATAGTACCAATGTTGGGCCCAAGCATCCATTGTAGGGTTCACATGTCTAATGCCATATATTTGTCTTTTGGGATTACAAAGCTGCTACTCAGCCCCGGGGCTAATGCTCCTCAAAATTAGAAACTATGTGTAGTCAAAAATAGGGGTTTAAAAGTTATTGATGGTATGAAAAATTTGAGGCAATTTTAAAATACAATATGCCCCACAAGTATGCAACTTTGGGTCTAGAATAATGTAGTTTGTTATAAATTCCATGAAATTAATTTTAGATTATTTCCAAGATACCATGGTACAAATCCTATATCATTGGTCTATGGCTCTCCAATAAAATAAATAAATGCTATTCTTGTGTGCATCTTTATTTTTTGTATGTATGTTTTGTAGTGTGGATATATGAAATTGCTTTGAGGTTAAATTACATTGCAATGAATTATTGGCTCTACCTTTTGAGATGGTTTTTTGGGAAATGAGCCAAAGTTTGGCCTCAGTTGGATAACCAACTAGAATTGCCCATGCGTGGAGGATGATCATCAGGCATAGCACTCTTGCAACAAACTGCTTATTGATCATAAACATGTGGTACATGAAAATGACTCACCCCAACTTTCAAAGTAATTGAAAGGTAATGCAAAAAATGTACAATTATTAATTTACCTAATTGAATGGGTTTTTTTTAATGTTGTCACAAAGATTATACCCCCAAACATTTATACCCTTGATGCACATGGTTCCCGTAAGTCACACTTAGTGTAAGCCTTGGATACTCAACTTAAGAATGCCATAGTTTAATTTTCCTTGTGTTTCCAAAGGGACACATGGCAACTATTCAAAGGAATAAGCCTTATTTAACATGTCTTTGTTAGAAAGCTGCAAAATTCCAACCTCATAATTTGAAGTAGATACATGATAAACATTCACATGACCCATACCATACTCAATGAGAAAAAACTTACTCTCTTTAAAAGGAATGATGATGCACTTAGTAAGGAATAAAATGTGTTTAGTCACTTATCTAGGCTCATGATAAAACCATCTAGGTTGGAGCTGTACACAACCACCTAAGGTCACGAAGACGAAGCATCGGAGAGACAGGGGACCTCAAGGGGAAAACGAGCAAGGAAGGAGGAAGAAGGGCCAGCAGGAAAGGGAGACGACGGGGACCGCGAGGGTGAACCGATACCCGCAGAGGAGCCTGCTCAAGTAAATAAGGCCTGGACCAAGGAAAGCAAGGGTAGCTGATAGCCGGATGAAGGGGGGGGTATCAAGTGGATGTGCAGTCGGCCTCAACAGGGTAGGATAGGTTAATTAGGTTAAGCCGTTACGTCAAGCCATCGGGAACGAACTTCAAGCGGCGGGAACGGATGACAAGCCATCGGGAACGGACTTGGACACTAGTAGATTAGAATTAGGGACTAGTGAATACATTAGGGACGTAGTTACCTTTTTGGGTGAATACATTAGTAACTAGAGGTAGTAGCCACCTAGCTATTTAGTGACTACTTAGTAGACACCTAGTTACTTTAGTGAATACTTAGTGGACACGTACTCACTTATTAAAGGATGTGGATGAAGGACAAAGACAAGGGATGGAAATCCCTTGGATGACATTAACTACCGCAACCACCATCAATGAATGGGGAACATTTTGGATGAACTAAGGCCATGAATGATAACCGATTACCTTATGTACATCTAGGAACAAGGAGGATTACATCATAATTAACACCACATGAACATTTAAATTAAGCATGTGCTCATGATTAAATTAGATACGCCGGGCTAAAATTAGACTATATGTAGATATATGTCTAAAAATAACCGAATCTACATGCGGTAATAAGGGACTAAGGCCTAACCGCCTAATTATGAAATTAATAGATTTCACACCCTATATAAAGAGGGCACTTAGGGGCCCTAATTCACCTCATTCTATCACGACAATATAACGTGAGCGTCAAAGCTTTATCGGGAGCGAAATTCTATTCGAAGACTGAAGGCCCGCGGGATCGGAGAACCGCAAGGCTTAGAAGATTTTCGAAGACGAAGACTAAGGAGCCCTTGAGCCCTTGAAGATTCAATTGAAGACTAAGGAGCCTTGAGCCCTTGAAGATTCAATTGAAGACTAAGGAGCCTTGAGCTCTTGAAGATTTAATTAAAGACTAAGGAGCTTTGAGCCCTTGAAGATTTAATTGAAGACGAAGGAGCCTTGAGCCCTTGAAGATTTAATTGAAGACTAAGGAGCCTTGAGCCCTTGAAGAATTAATTGAAGATTAAAGAGCCTTTGAGCCTTTGAAGAATTACTTGGAGACCGGTAGTACTTGAAGACTTGAAGACCGGGAGCACTTAAAGATTTTTGAAGAAACTCGAAGACCGAAAGGCTTCGTGTTTGAAGACCGAATTTGGAGCTGAGGGCCCACCTTACTGAAGGCCCGCGGACTGGAGGACCGCGGAACCGGACGGCGATTTTACAAGACTTGAAGACTAATCCTTAACGAATCCGAAGACTCGGAGACTTGAAGACTCTTTTGGTGAACCTTGGAGATTGAAGGCCCGCGGGACTGAGGGACTGCGAGACCGAAGGAGAGAAGAATGAAGACTTATGAAGTTCTTGAAGACTTTTTCGGGGAACATAGATTTGGTTAAAAAAATTGAAGACCGGAGAACATGAAGACTAAAGGACCATGAGACTAAGGGCCCGTGAGACTGGAGGACCAAGAAGACAAATGACTAAGAAGATTTTGCGGGCCGAAGACCAAGGAGGTTCTCGAGGCCAAAGAACTAAGGAGTTTTCAAAGCCGAAGACTAAGATACTTTTGAAAGGCTAAGAAAATTTTACAAAGACTAAGAAGATTCTCTTGAAGAGTGAAGTCCAAAGGAAGTTCTCGAGACCGGAGAATTAAACTTTCATCATTAGAGATTGAAGACATTGAGAGGACTTCAAACCATCATTCGAGAATAGGAGAATTCGAAGACTATCAAGTAGTCCAATCTCACGATTAAATTACTACAATCTAAATGCATCAATAAACATGATTGATAAAACACTCAAGATTGTGAACTTTGGTTGATGATATTGAAATTGAAATGGAATTGAAATATATTGGTTTCCTAATATATTACTTGCAAAAGCACTCTCTACGTTTACAATACTTAACCTCGACATTAGGATTTCGGGGAATATAAGCTTGAAAGCTTAGGCTCCTTTCTCCTTAGAGATTTATAAAGAGGTTCATAACACTTAACCGTGACATTAGAATTTCGGGGAACATAAGCTTGAAAACTTAGGCTACTTTCTCCTTAGAGATTTATCCAAGAGGAAACACCATATCGCTTATTAGAAGATAGCCTCCACAGAGATTATAATCATTCAAACCATGAAAGATATTGTATACAAGAATGAAGTTCCTTTAAATACACTTAACCTTGACATTAGGATTTAAAGGAACATAAACTTGCAAACCTAGGTCATCTGCTCCTTGAAAGTTTAAAAGAGCACGGAAGCAAACTATCACGAACCTAAATAATAGTATACAAGCAACCACCTTCATAGAAAAGGAAACCTAGAAAGGTCTAATTTTGGTAGGAGTAACTTCCATGTAAACCGGTTCAGCAGCGGGTTACACCGTCTAAGGCTGAGGGTTGAAGGTGGCCTCGACAGGAGCCAACACACATGTTCAAATCTACTTAGGGCCACTTCACACACGAGCCAAGAGCCGTGATCATGAAATTGTGAGAGCCCAAAAGAAAGTGTCCAAAGGCTATCCCAAGACACCTCCAAAATTCATGTAGTATGGTCATGGATTCTCAAGTGTAGCGTGAAATTATATGTGACCAACCCTCAACCAAATGCTATTTCAATGAATTTCTAATCGTGCGGATCTTCACATATGATAAAATATAATCAACCAACGGTTGTGAGTGTTCGGAGTGTCATGGTCACCTAGTTTTGTGTTAGGCCTATCTCCAAGAAGTGGTTTTTAAAAATAATCCAAGTGACCATGAAACATGATGCATTTGATACCATGTATGAATACATGTAGACTTTACATCCATCTTGCATTCACATACTCCATTGGTCCCTCAAGTGTAGTGTGAAGCAGAGCCCAACATTTCCCTTTCCAGGGTTGTCTATTGTGTCGTGACGGAGGGTAATCCCGACATAATGTCGTGCCGTCACGACACGTATCCGTCACGACATTATGCCGGATGATGTCTTTATCCTGCCGGATGATGTCTTTATCCTGCCGGACTTGAATTTTACCGAATTTTTTGTGTATTTACATTACCCCATTGCGGACACGTAGGAGTTACGATGTCCACGTGTGATGACATGTCAACAAAGTAGAGGTAAAGTGGGGAATAAAATTACTAGCGCCCGTCCGCCCCCGTTCCCCCCCGTTCCCCGTACCCTAACCCCGTTCCCTTAGCCCATTAACATGTTCCCTAACCCGTTCCCTACGTTCCCTCCCGTCCGACCTTTTCCCGTCCTCCCTTTTCCCGTCCGACCCTCCCGTCCGACCCCCCGTCCTCCCTCCTGTTCCCCTCCCCCGTTCCCCTAATCCCGTTCCCATCCATCCCGTCCTATCCAAACCTCCTAAACCCGCTCCCATCCCCCGCTCCCCACGTTCCCACACGCTCCCCGCGTTCCCCCCCGTCCGCCCCTCCTCCCTCCCCGTCCGACCTTCCCTCCCTACCTTCCCACCCCGTCCGACCCTCCCCCCCCCCCCCCCCCCCCCCCCCCCGTCCGACCCCACGTTCCCCCGCGCTCCCCACCCGTTCCCCCCGTCCGACCTACACCCTCCTTAGTAATATTTTATTACTTTGATTTTAACAAAATGGTAAACACAATGGCAAAATGGTTTACATGCCAAGGGAAATATGCACATCCACGTCGGCATTTTTTGCCACATAGGACGCCACCTTGGCAAGAAGGTAAGTATTTTACCCACCCTACTAGGTTGACCCTAGTTTGACCCTACGAGGAGCCTATTGTGTCGTGACGGAGGGGTCCGACCTGACACGACGCGTCATGACGTCGCGATAGACAACCCTGTTCCTTTCTAATTGCACCCATACCCAGACCATGCCCATCAGCAACGACCTATGCCCACCCATGCCCACCCATAGCATGACATGTGCGCACCCATGCCCACCCATGCCCACACATAGCATGACATGTGCCCACCCATGCCCACCCATGCTATTCAAATTGCGCCCATGTATTCAAAAATTATGTAATGTGTATTGTGTAATTGTGTAATTGTGTAATTGTGCCCCACCCATGCCCACCCATGCCCACCCATGAACAATAATAGCTCAGCCATGCCCAGCCATGCCCGCCCATGAACAATAATATTGCACCCATGCCCACCCAAAACCCATGGGCATGGGTGGGTATGGGCATGGGCATGGGCATGGGCGCCCAATGTTGGGCTCTGGTGTGAAGCAACTTGGACATGCTCCACCTTTTCCACCAATGAGAATGCTTGAAGTGTACTGGTCACGGGCTCTCAGTCTCGTGTTTGAAGTGGCCCTTATTGTTTGGAGACTCCATCTTGTATGATTTTGTAGTCTTTGTTTTTGAAGAAATAGAGATACGTTAGCCCCTAAGCACCTAGTGGACCAATTTTGACTTCTTCACTTTCGCACCCAAGTTGGGGATTTAATGGTAGCTACGATGTGGTTCTTTAATTAAAATTTTAAATTTGGTTTTTTTGTTTTTATTTTTATTTTTTGTCTTTTTTTGTCTTCTTGGGTAGGGTAGTGTGAAGTGAGGCTTCGTTGGACCCACCCCACCACAATGAGGATCCACGCCAACCGAACATGGAGATTCTCTAAGCTACCTACATTGATATGTGCAATTAGGTTGCTTTTGTGAATAGTTTGATTCTTTTTCCATGCAAATTATCTTGGGTCAAAAATCAAGTGACATAAACTTATAATCTTGTTCATTCATCTATTTAGCAATCACAAATAAAAAAAATCTTTGTATTTTATTACTCAACTAGTAAATACTTGAAATAATGTGAAATGTCAATAAATTAGTGTATGGCAACCTTATTGCACGTATTAGTGTAGTTACGTGGGGTGAAATTGGATAACTTGGATGAAATTGAATTAGGTCCATCGTGTATTTGACTTATGTAGAGAGTGAAACTAGACCCACTATGAATGCGCATGGATTTATCAATTATGAAATAGAATTTGATTTAAATAACCCCTATATATCTATTGAGAAGGGAAACTATAGATATGCTTGATGAAATGGACGATGTAGTTGATATTGAACCCATTGAAGAAGATGACAATGTGCAAATTGGTGATATGCTAGTAGATAGAGTAGGACTCAAGGATGTTGAAAATGCATTGGTGACCTTGAAACAATTTTTGGAACAAAAACCTATTGAAGTTACACCTATCATCCAAAGCAATCAAATACTTCAAAAGGAAATTAGATCTTGGCGTGCACAAGAATCTCATCAATCTACTCTAGATTTGTTCTTTTGTTATGCCTAGATGTATGATGCCATTCATATCTTATGTTTTATTGTTTTTGATTCCATAAGTGTTACAAATCTAAGTGTTAACATATGCTTGTTACTTCAAGCCATAATTTCTACTGGAAGCCCTCACTGCTCATGACATTCCAACCCTGAACTACGCCGCAAGGTGATCCATTTTGTCGATTTCAATGGAAGCATTGTCTTCAATGGGAGCTGAAGATCCGGTTCATGATTTTCGTCTTCAACAATGGCCTTGCCTGATTGAGCAGGCATTAAATCTAACTTGCCACTTCGCGTACTTTGCCGTTTCCTTACTTGGAGTCCCAAGAACCGAGCGACTTCTTGAAGTCCCCCCCATTTTTCTAAAGCCCTAGCTAGGTCATATCGTCCTGCACTTCCCACAAGGTGTCAGCCCTTTAAAAGGACCGAGGGATTCGATGATCAAAATGCACTAATGAGTTTTAACTCAGTTTATGTCGCCTTATTGCACACTGTAATGTCAAAAAAGTGGGCATTCTCCCTCTGTGACTCTACGATGGGATTAATTTAGTGTGCAATAAAGTGAATTTAAATCCAGTCAATACGCACTAGTGATACTAAGTACAAGTTTGCATTCAAAGGCACCCAGGCTGTACATTCAAACCCAAAATCTTCAATATTATAAAGGTGTTCAACCAATTTGAAAACTGCACTTGAAGAATAGCTCAATTTTTGACACAATTTACTAAATTGGAAGTATGTAGCTCAAATACACATTTTGGTCTGTGGACAGGCCTCTCCGACACTCAGGAGTTAATCCTTGTAAGAGAATCGCAGAGACAATTCATTTTTATTTGCAAAAGATGAGACAAAATCCAGATGTAATTGAGAGGTACTTAAAACACTTACCAGCTCTTTCTAATGATTTTCTGGTTGGCATATGCTTCCTGTCTTTGCTGTGTTCTATCTGAAACTTCATAATCTGACCCGATTCAAACCCCACACCCAGGCACAAAAGCCCTCAGAAACTGCAGGAGGTGACTATCTGGAAACTCATAGCAGAAAACAACACCTTATATTTCATAAACCCAATCATCTGCATTAGGATCTGCCAAAAGTAGGTAAGAAATTGAATAACCTCAGCATACCTCCATATGAATATTCTGTATGTTGTCCCAGTAGCCCCGAGGCTTTCGTTCCTTGTAGGCCAAAGATAGGTTTAATTTACTAGCTACAGGTCCAAATCCCCCCATACGAGAAATAGCCTTCTCCAAATCCACGCGACCACACTCACGTAATTCACACCTCATTGGCATCACTCCTTCTGTTCCCTGCTAGATGATCAACTCGTTTCAGATATTGTATATTTATAGTCCAACAGCCCAACAGTTCAATCTAACATAAAGCAGGTCCCTCTCTAAGAGCCACTTTACACTATGACCAAGGGCCATGACCATGAATTTGTGAGAGCCTTTGAAACTCATCCAGAGGCTATACCATGAAAGATTTAAGTGTCATGGTCTCCCATATTTGTGTTAGACCCACCTCTTTGTGATAATTCGGTAGACCACAAAACAATATCCGATTCATGCCATGTAGGAGTCCAAGTAGGTTTGTCATCTATTCAAACTTCATTGGTCCCTTTGGACCTCAAGCTCTAGTTCTAGTGTAAACAAAAATTTCTCTGTATCTCACATTAAAGCCAAAGATTTGTGAATAGGCGTCCCACCTGTTCAGAAATAAATTTCAGAAGCTCTTTTTCTAAAACTTTAAAATCCCGTTGAAGGCCCTCCACTAACGGTCTTCTTCGTGTGCGTGGAAAAGGTTTAGGACCACGCGAAACTCCACGACTGTCCACTGCTTTGCTGGCATCTTCCAGAGCTTTCGCAATTGGTGCACAAGAATCTTGTGACACACCAGATTTCTCCCCACTGATGATTTCTACCTCTTTATTTTCGTTTGTATGAGCTGCCGCCTGTTCACTTCCTTGTAAAGATTCTAACTCAAGAAGTTCAACCCGATCCCGAATTGCGCACAAGTTTGCAGGTAAATCCTCATATATGACCTGCAGAGGAGTCAATCACTCTAGTCAGTGAGAACCCTTGCATACATCTTCAAACACATTCAAATATAGATACCTTAACCATTAAAGGTCCAAGAGGCCCATTCTGGGCCTCAACAGCAACATGTTATATGAAGGCGATTTTTAGCCAAAAAAGTCAAGAGGATAATGCATAATTCCAGTCAGAGCATATATATATGTAAAATAAAGATTTGAGCTCGTGTAAACGATTTGAACTTATATCTAATCACCATTGTCACATATGACTTTACTTTCACTTCCTCTTTCTACAAGGTTGTGCTCAATATGAATTCAATATCATAGACCAAATAAAATCTGCAATTCAGCACTTGTTGAGGGTACATACAAATCGTCACATACCCCCCTATAAACACACCCCCGGTTCTTTGAGGGGTTAAACAAAGCACTCGCATCCTACCTCCTCAACCATTGCCTCGGCAAGCAGGGAGTCCTTATGCATCTTGGTGTCCACCAAATATTTGAGCAAAGTGTGCTGTGTCCCCAGAGGCTCTAAGGTCCATTTTCCTTGAAAAGAATCGAAGTCACCCTCCACTTGTTGGAACAGAATCTCATGCTGAGGCCTCTCCCAGAGGTCTAGAACGACCCGGGCATGTAAAACCATGTAGAGGAGACACTTACAACCCTCCTGCCACCAAAATGTGGTGATAATGACAGAGACATGTGTCAGAGAAATCAATAAACATACATTTTAAAAGAGTCCTCCTCACACTCTTCATACAGCCTGCATGCAAGCCACTTTCAAAGGTCCAGACTATTATACCTGTAGTAAACGAACTCTATTCTTATCCCTGGATAGCACTTCACATATCTCCAAGTTAGGTATAAATCTGGATGACAAAGAGACCACCACACACAAATATGTGTCAGTTCTCAAATTTTGATTTGGTGGAAATTGACCACTTCATATGGCTTGCATGTGTAAAACAACTAAACCTGACCTAGTGGCCTAAAACAAACCAAAACGAACAACAAAGGGACGTTCTGGAATAAAAGTAAGCTATGTTCTCTGTCTCCCATACTCCTTTACTGAAAATTTATAATAGAAGACTGGATGGCCAATAGCATACAAACACATGATCGTTCTATGGGAGCTGGAATTACTCTGGCAAATTTTTATATGAAGTAAGAACCGTCCAAACATTTTGCATTGGTGCCTCCACTGTAATTGCTGCAACTACTCGACGGTGCACCCCTCCGTTTTCCTGCACATGACCATCTGATATTCTTAGCATCATTTTTCTTCGACTCCTATGTGACTTTCACTTTGGGACTTTATTTAGCCAAACATAGAAGAGTCAGATTCAGATTTGGACTCCATTCACATGTAGAAAAATATTGAAACTACAAACTTTAAACTCCCAATATATCCAGGGTGACTAAGTCCTCCAATCCCTCAGCTGAATCGATCCCCTCTTTCATAGATTCAACTCAGTTGAAATATTCCACTCACAAAACTTTGTGATACACTCTGTGCTTTGCTCATTCATCTTAGGTCCCATTCTTTCTTATCCTCTATTTTCATGTTCTCCAGTTTGCTTACATCAATAAAGTCCTCTTTGTCTTTGCAATTCCCCCAAAAGAAGATAAGAGGAAATGCAAATGCCCTGCTAGCCACAGCAGACACTTCAGTGTATGCCACACACAACATCAAGAGTGATTTTCAAGTCCTCATTATTTTCACAACTGAACACATACTTTCAATCACAATACTCCCTGATATATGCTTAGATATGGGTAAATATGTAGCAAAAAATTAACAGCACTAACCAGCAAATCATCGAAACGTCTTAAATGGACTTCGTCTACAGCACATGGCTTTCCAAGTTTACAAGTCTTCCCAACAGCCCCCCAAATGTAATCTCTTTCGCTCCATGTTGTCTTCTCCTTTAATCCCACACACACAGATGAGCTTGTAGACTCGTCATCACTAAGTCGCTGTGGAGCTACCAAAGTGGATCCACCTGCAGAATGAACTGCTACATTTCCATCTTCCATTTTCTTCGACACACTTGAAGGCAATAATAAGGGTACTGTTGCACTTGATGGCACATTGGTTGAACCTTGTGACAATGTTGTGCAACCTTCAGCTCGCGCCGCCATTGCCCGCAGATTAGTAGGAAGGTCTGTCCTGATGATTCGCTCAACAAAAGCTGCTGGAAATAACAGTCTAGGTGTGACATTGACTTCATAATGCAGAACTGTCACACCTGGCCTGCAATCAACACATGTAGGCTGAGGAAAGAAGAGAAGAAAAAAGGACCACACCTATATTTGCCAACACTAACATGTAATATAGAGTTCTCTTGGCCTGCATGAGATGACTCTGTCTAACAGCTGTAGCCAGGGCAACTTGATCGCCCATTGCTCCTCCCCTACTAGGCTCGCCAAGCCCGTCAGTACCCATAACTTGTAAGATGACCGGTTATCCCAGTGACCCCAACAATTACAGAGTCTCTTCGTCCCCACAGGCTACTGCCTCAATTAAGAGGTGGACACTTTTAACAGTAACCGGGGTAACTTGATTCCCCAAAGCTCCTCCCCTACTGATCTCACCAAGCCTTTTGATTTCTACAACATTTAAGATGACCAGTTGACCCAGTGACCTCACTAAATATAGAGTCTTCACCTACAGGCCAATGCCTCGATTAAGAGGTGGACTCTTTCTAACAGCCGTAACCAGGGCAACTTGATCACCCATTGCTCCTCGCCCACAGGGCTCTTCTTCAGTACTCACAACTTTTAAGATGACTGGTTGACCTGGTGACCCTACAAAGATTGGGTGGACCATAGCAGGGTAGCGCTAACATAGCTCGGTCAAGAATGGAACTCACACCACTTGTAAGGTGGACATGAGTCCCAACTACTCAAGCTATTGGCTTGATGCTAATCCTGAGAACATTGATTTATTGCACAATCTTTTGCTTCATGGAACAACACCTCACAAAAGACCAATGGCCTGCAGTGATCACAAACCTGGAGCTTGGCCGTAAATACCACCGTCCAACATACCGCTTAAAGTCTCCATCCACCATAGAAAATCTAAGTTCCTTCCCATCCTTCTGCAATCACAAAAACCTTCAGATTCTCATCCAGGAACAACACCACAGAACAACTGCTATGAGATCATGCACCGCCAAACACACAAAAAGCTTGGCAATCTACAAACTGTCAGCAAGTTAGGTACCACATTTCATAGAAACTGAACATAGCATAAATGCGTCCAAGTGATAGTCAAAGAAATTTGGGGAGTTACAAACCACATCAGGAAGTTCCAGGAGGTCAAGAACTACTCGAGCTTCAATATGCCAATACATAGCTGCCTGCCTGCCTTCCTGAAGTAGCCATATTCTTCCTGGGTGAGGACACGGAATTTGCTCACTGTGCCAAACCAAAGTATGAACCTCAGAGTAAAAAATTGATGCACCTTGTGCAATGTCATATGAATACTTTGTCGTTCCTCTACTCACAAGACAGATGAAATAGAGGGCTCTGCTCCCAAAAAGTCTTCGTGTTAGGTGTACCTTATGTTCACTTAAATTGTAGTCCTTATATCTATGTAGCCAATTCGTATAATTATAAACACTTATCCATATTAACAATCAAGGTTCTTTAACTCTACTCCTTACTTTGGTCAAGTTTACTCACCTGCGAACAAGATTGGGAATAAACTCTGCCAAGCGCTCGTAATCTGTCAAGACTTCCCAAACGCGTTCCTCACTGGCTTCTATACTGACACTTGCACTAATATGCCGCTCCCGCCATGATACAGTTTCGACATCACATTGCACTTCTCTTTCCTCTACCTTATTATTTTTTGCATTTCCTTTGGCTGCTTTTGTAGCCCCTCCATTTCCTGTCTGCTTTTTACTAACACTGCTCTTGGTCTTCTCCTGTTTACTGCTAAGCATGTCCAGCGTGTGCACAAGAAGCTGTGATCTTCGGATGAAAGGATCGACCAAGTGACCCACTTGACTTTTCAGTCTCCCTCCCTTGCAAAGAGCCAAGTTTCAACACTCAGTGGGATGTTTTATAAAACTTCATCTTAGGTTCTAACTTCAAATAAGCATCCAACCCATCGCACTTCCACCTGCTTGTTTTTATCTGATATACAATTTTGGCTAGGTCCAACGGCGAGCGTGAGGGTGGCACAGGTCCAAGCTAGTTTGAAACAAGCCACTACCAGTAGAACAGATGTAATACCTCCTCATAGGCGGATGACCCAAATATTCCAAAATTCTTCAGTTGAGCCACTGCAGACAAATACAAAACTCCCAATCAGAAATCTGTACTGGCATGTGGGCACCTCGATACTTCAGACAAAACCTCTACATTCAAAAGCTGAAATTACATACCCATTCTACAATAAAAATAGGAGAGGTGATGGAATCAACCATAACGAGTGACTGCATTGTTCTCAAAAGTTGAACCTTCAGAGTCCTCCAGCACAAGAACCTGCACATGCGTATATAATGTCAAAACATGATGTCTATCAGACTTTCAATCGTATCTTGACAGATTATGAAATTTGCTAGACTATGTAAAATGTTATTGAAATTGAGAACCAGATCTTTCAAGTATGCAAGTCAATTCAATGGTATCACCTTATGAAACTAATATGAGAATATTATGTAGTTATTTAGTAATGTAACCAAGATGTGAGCAGTCCTATGAGTGCCGGTTTCTTGTATGTTTCAAATGACCTCGAAGGTACGACGATTTGACTCAGACTATAGATAGATACATAGATACATAGATACATAGAGAGATAGCGACAGACCTTGCTCTGGACACCACTAAAGGCGATCAATGTAAGGATGGACGACTGTTGCACCTAGAAATTGTTATTAGAATTATCCAGCACATTCATTCATCGATTCCAGAAGGTGATATACTAGACACAGTTCTTGCAATCATCGCAGTATTGCTGTCTGAAAGCACCTACAGGAAGACACGGTGTGAAACTACTCTGGAGAGATGCACATTACAGTAAGATCCTGCCTTGTTTCACATTAAATTTTAGAAATCAAGTAAATATTTGTAATTAATAAATGAGTAATAAAAAGGCAGTCAGAAACAGAGACAGTGAGCTCTGAGCACATGACATATGGTAGCATAGAATCTAAATATGAGTAAAATTATGATGAATGTGGCCAGGAATACTAAACAGACTTTCATATTGTAACGCTTAAAACAACCTTATTTTTCTTGAAATGCACATTGCAGGGTTTCTCTGCTGATTATGCAGAGAGATTACATGAAACATTCCGGATATGCTTCGATTAAATCCACAAAAGGGACAGTTAAAATTTTCCTGACTACAGGAAATGTGAAAAAAACCAAAAGGTCGAATTATAACACCTTTCTAGTGGGGTTCATCAGCTTCGGGAGTTGGATGATCTTGTTGTTGACACCCAGCTTGAAGTCAGTGCTCTCCATATTCATCCCTCCGCAATCGGAGGCAAGAATTGCTTTCACGGGATGTAACTTTAATTTCGGGGCAGGAGTCACCTGATCCACATTATTTATTTGAATTTCAACATGAACATCACAAACCCAAACAGCTGTCTGTATGGAAAATCGATGGCTCACAACTGCATAATTCAGAAGCTTATTCAAAGTTGAGTTCCCGAAATTTGAATACCACACTGTCAAGGCTTTAATGAAACACAACCAAAAAAATTTCAGAAACCGAAATACTTACCACTCCTCCTGCCGTAAAAGGAAATTCCAGGTGGAACCATGACCGCAAACATGTGGCCCCCATGGCTATGGCAGCCAAAAATGGCCCTGGAAATGCAAACTACAGAGACAACCGTCTCAATGAGCTCTCCTCCGAATACCGAAATTTCTCCAGCCTTGAAACCTTCATCTTCCTCTCCTCTCCTCTTCTCCTCTCTTCTCTTGACCAAACTTACATTTCAAAGTTCCACCAATGTGCTCTGCTCCTCCGCAAAAGCATTCTACATCAAACAGCTCAGAATTGACTACAATCATCAAATGCGGGGGAACAGAAATTGGAGAGATTCAGTTGCAAATCATTCGGTCTCAAATCGCCTCGGCGAGAGAGAGAGAGAGAGAGATTGGGAATCCAAAGTCGGTGAAGAAACTGAGGTGAAGATAGGTGATGATGTTGCTGCTTCCCAATTGGCCCCGCGGATGTGGTGTGGATGACGCTCATCCGTCCTCTGTCATCCATCATCACTTTCATCACCTATTTCTCATCAGGGTTGATGGACTAGATAACCAGCGCGAGAGAGCGGATGACGAGCTGCGGAAGCTATTCGAGTTGTTTATCAGACATAGCCGATCATATCATGGACCAAATTGGGGAATTATAGATGGTATTGTGCCTTCATGGATGAAAACTGTGACAATTTTGATACCCTTTTTGTTATTTGATGAGTAATTTAATAACCCCAAGGGCCGAGGATGAAAGGGGTTAAGGTATGCAAGTGCTATTCAATTACTTTTTCCTTGTTTCTTCATGATTTTTCTATTGATCAAAGTTACGTCATGAAATTTGTGTTGCATTAACAAATCTATGATGAAACATCAACAACAACAACAAAAAAATGAGATTGTAAATCAAACCTCCCTTTAATTAGTGATGATTGTCAAAATTGCATGGGTGTTGAATCTTTAATTCCTAAATGCACTTAGGCATTTGGGGGTGAAGACCGGTGAACTTGGACTTAGGCAATTGTTGAAGGCAATCAATGCATGTTTATTGGAATTGAAATGTACAAATGTGAGTTGTTTGTAGTATATAGAATTTGGGAATACATGAGTCTTCCCCAATGTGTTGAGTATTAAGTGTATAGTTTTTAAAGATGTAGTCCAATCTCTTATGACCACGTGTCTTTGAGACGTTTTTTCTTAGATCCATAACTAGCCACATAGCATTCAAATATAGGTGTTCAATCATGGAAAGTAATTGGACAACAACCACATACCTTACAGACATATTTGGGCAACCTCCTCTTTTAGCCCACCAATCAAAGAGATTGATGGCTTCAACTGGAGGTAGGAAAGGACAAGGACAAGGGTCACACTTTGGGAAAGTCATCATCTTGTCTTCGAACACCACTTTGGGCATCAAATGGTTATGATGCCAGATGGCAGGCGCTTGGAACACTACATTTTAATGTTGGACTACAACAAGTTAGGGGCCCCTAGCACTAGTTAGCACAATGCAAGCATGGGTGGAACGCCACCCACCATGCGCACTGCAGGTGGTTATCCGCCTGAGGAATCAAGCACGCCAACCCCAATGCCTTCCCCCACCTTATATTCCCAATCATAATTTCCATCACAAAGAATCTTAGGTTGAACCACACATTCAAAACATCCACCTCATTTAGTTAAAATGTCACAATTTCCAAAAAGTAGTCTACAACTTTCCAAATGATGTGCATAATCTCAAGATGTGAATGCAAGATGAATCTACATGGCATCGAATGAAACACGTCTCATGGTCACTTGGATTATTATCAAAAACCACCTCTTGGAGGTAGGCCTAACACAAAACCGGGAGATCATGGTACTCCGAACACTCACAACCATTGGTTTATTCTATTTTATCATGTGTGAGAACGTGCTAGAATCAAAATTCACTGACATAGCATTTGGTTGAGGGCCTGGTCACATATGACTTCACACTACACTTAGAGGGTCCGTGACCGCACTATATGGTTTTGGAGGTGTATTGGGACGGCCTTTAGACACTCTCTTTTGGGCTCTCAAAATTTCATGGTCACGGCTCTTGGCTCATGTGTGACGTGACCCTTAGCATGGCACCGTCCACATCAATTTCAATGTCACACTAGAGTAGAAATATAGTGTATCTGACAACAACTTTGTTCCAAAAAGTAAATCCACTTACAGATCAAAGGAACTCCTAATTTATTGACACAAAGATCTTGTGGTAGATCTTTAGGCTCACGGAGGCCATTTACGGTACATAGTGTGGGTTATTGTTTGGAGTTCTGGGGTGTTATAACCTCTTATTTACAACATTAATTCTAGTCTTAATTGTTCTTCAATGCGCACACTGCCTATTGTGTTAAGTTGCTAACAATTGGTGTTCTTCGTAAGAGAATATATACCAAATCATACTCCAAATAGTAACCCACACTATTTACCATACTTCGTGACAAGTTTATTGGGGGGATGGTGATATTCAATTTATTGGAAGGCATTTCTTATGTATGGAAAAGAACTACACCAAATATTGTATTTGGTGTCACCAATTCTATTTGTCTTGCTCGATACTAATTGTAAATCACCCATGTAGTGTCACCAACACAAAGTGCCAACCCAAACATTTTCATCATCACTTGTAAAAGAAACTAGGCTTTATAGATGTATAATGTTGCGATTGTTGTCACTTACTAAGTGATTTTTCATCAAAATTTCAATCATATATGACAATATCTCATCACGTGATTGTTAGGATGCATAATATACCATGTTTTGTTTCAAAAATTGACATTTGGATTAACTATAAGTAAGTTGGGATGACAATACTTGTACACTTACTCATAAAAACTGTCACTAGAAAAGTTACCACATTGACACTAAATATCATATGGCACTCAATACCAAAATAAATAACCAACGTCGGGCAATCCAGTGGCCCCGGGTAGGGCACTCGTGAAAATTTATTAAACCATGTGAGAAAGAATGTAGGGTATTTTTTATTCATTTGTGAGAAAATTTATACAATTCTTTGATGTAATGAAGCACCTCTTCAATTACAAAGTTGTGTGTATAAAAAAATAAGGGTACCATATAATGCATCAATTTATCTAATTCTTTCAATCTAAAATAGGGTTGGGAATAGTAGGTAGAGAAAAAATATTGAGGCAGAGGTATACAATGCATTTTATGGTGGTCAATGGATGAAAAACTATCCATTTTCAATCCAAATTTCCGAATGAGCTTAGATGTTCATATTTTTTATTTTGGTGCTTCTCTCAAGTTTGCTTGCTTCAAGTTTGTTTGATTTGAACATTGTTTGATGTATGTTTTGGAACAATAGGAGGTCCTAATAATGCTTCAAGTTTTTATGTTTTGGTACATTGTTTGATGTCTTCAGTTTAGACATGGTTTATTGAATTTTCACTACAAACTTTCAAGAGTCCTATGATTCGTCATTCATGGGGTCAAATATAAAAACTATAAGGAACATAGGGTACTAGAAACTAGTTCACTTGCGACTTTATAAATACAAATAGGGTCATCTAAAATGACAAATTTTGGATTTATTTGTACTGATAGGGTGTAAAGAATTCCAATTTCTTAGATAAATAGCCCCATGATAAATACCCTTCCGTCGCAGATGGGTTATTAAATACATGTATGAGTGCCCTACCCGGGCCGCTCGCCTTATTTTGCTCAAGACTCCTCTTGGTGCAAGGTGCGGTTTACTGCCTACCTTGCAGTGGTGGGCTCTTGGCTTCCTACCCACCTAACTAGTTCCTTTTTTTATCAAGTAGAGAGAATATGGCCTTATTAACTAAAATGAGCCAATTGGGCCATTATGAGCCAATTGGGAACGTGCATTGGGAACGTGGATAACGAGATAATACCCATAAAATTGACATCATTGACAAGGTTTACAAGAAGAGTATGTTCATCAAGATTATAAAAGACAAACAAACACACTATTTCATGCGCGGTGGCTGGTACATATAAGTTACAAGAGTGCATATTGTTACCAAAAGCAAAACTGAACCCAGCTGTAACCACGGGAGTTCACCCGTGACCTCCAACAGATGACACTAACCACGAGGGAACGATCGTGACCAACCAAAGCCATGCAACACACGACGCAATATCCATAACACATGCATGAAGGTCTCCAAGTAATAGCCGACAACAGAAGTGAGGGTCAAATAATATATTGAATGAATCATAAATGCCACAGTGGGCACAAAATATGTCACAAAATCAAACAATTGTTGTAACCACGGGTGAACACCCGTAGACAATCTATGTCCATAAAAGTCAAGCTATCTACTAGAGGAGTATGAATTGGCAATCCTACTCAACATTTTGCCATGGCCTTGTCTTTGACGAAGACTACATTCCTTGCGCTTGACGCCTTCAAGGCGTTGTTTCTCGTTCATTAAAACTATGGCATCCCGAAGTTGTTTCACCCTTGCAGACACGTAATCAGACATTGATGAGGTGTTATTGGGCGAACTACACCGCCAACATCCAGAACTGTTTCCTGAGCCCGTGGGTGAACTGGGGTGAGTGCTTAGGAGAGCGAGGTGTCTCTTCGCCCGAGCTCGTGTGAACGGAGCTGCAACCACGGGCGGGACCGGAACAACAACCTCAACCGCGACCGGAACAGCCTCCGCAACCGCAACGTCGCGAGTTTGGAGCATCTGTGTCTAACACAACAAATCACATGATGAAATTAGTATCACTAGGATGAAACAGAACCGCAATTCGTTGGAAGTAATGTGGATATTGAATTACCTTAGGGCATGGAGATGTCACTTCGGCAGAGTCGGGGCTAGAATTCGCAGCACGTTGTCGACGAGGTGGAGTGGCAATATTGTTCTTAGGTCGCGTTTGCAATGGGGAATGTTGTTAGGATACATGGAGATAAGATTGCATGGAAAAAAGACATTGTGTCAAAGAGGAGCCCTTGGTACCACAGAGAAGATGAACATGTGCAAAAAGATTAAATAGGAGCTGGCTAAGTCATCCACATTAAAGTTCTCCATAACAACCATGATTAACAAGAACACAATATTCAGAGTCCAAGTTGACTAATAAACTCATTGACTCAACTACCACATAGCCACGTGTGTTCACCCGTGGGACTTTGACTCTACAACTCTCCACAGCCACGGGTGAGCACCGGTGGGACATTGACTCAACAACCACATTGCCACGGGTGAACACCCGTGGGACATTGACTCAACCACCACATTGCCACGGGTGAACACCCGTGGGACATTGACTCAACCACCACATTGCCACGGGTGTTCACCCGTGGGACACTGCCAGTCTTTCAATGTGGTTTAGAATAGTCTGGTATTCTCTAACAGCGTAGTAGAAAACCATTGTGGAAGCATTCATGACCACAACATGTTTGAATGAACAAATCCACAAGAACAAAACAACTTGCAAATGCAGCAGACAGGCAACAAAGTATCAACTCCACTTATTTCAATTATTATGTACACTAAGTACACATGTGCAGTATTGGTGGCCCCAACAGGGGGTTCTACATAGTCATCTGCGCCTCTGGAACTATACGGGCAGAAGTCAATGTTTTATGTCTAGCTAGTGACTGATTAAAAATATGTGAACTAGGCAGCTCTAGATTGAAGGGTTCCTGGCCTGACGGATAAGGGTTGCTCCCCACAAAATCTGGCACATACTGTTGAGAACTCAAGAGCCTTTGCAGGTAATTATGCAAAGGATCCAAGCTCTGGTTTGACACAAATGGGGGCGGGTTAATGTAGCTCCCAGGAGGGTTAGGGATGCATTTGTAAGGGGAGTCATCTACAAGTAATGTATTTCTAAGAGTTGGGGGCTTCGAGTGCGGCACTGGAAATATAGATTATCAATAAATGCGCTCAGGTCTTTCATGAAGAAGCTCGAATTGGCGTTCACTGGACTAGGAAGAACTTGTCCTCTCTCATCCTTCAGAGTGTCACACAATTCTTGCCCAAACACATACTCTGGCTGTCTACAACCTTTGAAGAAGTGTCGGACAATTGGCTGAAGATTCTTCATAAGCTTCGACGACCAAATGACAACATGGAAGTTGGAAAGAACAAACCGCAGAAATCGGAGTAATCCTTTCCGCAGTATGAGGGCACTATACGGGAGGAAGAGTGGAGCCAACTCCCCAGTTATCAGGGGGCTATGTTGCGATTCAAGAGTCTTCCTCATGTTCGCATTGTCGCACTTTGTTGGCCTCACAAGGATCCCGTTGACATCCAGCACTAACCAAATCTTCTCTCTCCGATGGACAATAGTGCTTGGAGAGGTGAGGATCTGGCGATGACAAAATTGAAGGTCATTTTATAGGATCTTTGTCTACGGAAAAATAGATTATCAATTATGGTCAACTAAGGAAACAATATGCTCGATAGCTATGTGTATGCAACAGCAAGAGATGTGTATGCCTGCATATTTATGAATTGCGTTTGCCAGCTAGGATTGATTATCATACTGAAGGGGTTATATCGACATTGGCTGAATGACCTGTTGCCAAATCCACACAAGAATTATGAGATACAATGTTCAATGTCAGCTTCTCCCACGGGTGAACACCCGTGGGCAAAAGATCAAAACCCACTGGTGAACTGAGAAGTAATATAATAACTGAGAAGTAAAATGAAAACATAGACGAACATATGAGTGGAGTTATATTCCTAATATTGGGATATTCCAAGTGCCCATGGGTGAACACCCGTGGGCCTCTCACAACTTCAGATTGAGTGGCCCACGGGTGAACACCCGTTATGCCTCTCACAATTTCAGAGTGAGTGGCCCACGGGTGTTCACCCGTGGGCCACTCAACTCATTTGCTTAGAAGAGGCCACAAGTGAGCACATAGTTATTTGCCTACTACTAAGTAATCCAAATAATTACATTTAATTATCTCACTATTACTTGGAATACTCAAATATGACTGCATATATTACCTGGAGCTTGAATGTGGGGGGGATCCGCAGCAATTGCCGGTTGTGCTTCAGCAATACGACTGTCGCGAGGGCTTGAGGACTCAGCAGCTCCAACATGCACTTCCCTTCTAGGTGACTCAAGCACTTCAGCAATGTCAATAACCTCCATAGTGGAATCAACAACACTGCCCTCTTGAGCGGCCGAAGAACCCGGGAATTGACCTCGTCCTTGACGATGCTTTGGGGCTTCGAACTCTATCCATCTCTTCCTCATTTTCTTCAATGAAGCAGCTTGAAGAACATGCTTCACCTTCACTGCTTCACAAAACGCCGGAGTGGACAGATAAGCGAACATCTTGTGATAGTCGTAAGACTTGAACAAAAACGCAAGATTGAGTCGCACGTTTTCGGGAACCTCCACCAAAAGTTTGTCGACATATGCAGCAAAATGCACTTTGTCCTTCCCCTCCGAATCCTTGCCCGTGTCAGGCCTCCCAGCCCACAACGGGTGCGGGTCATCAACAAAGTTGAGCTTTACTCTGTTGTAACCAGGCGTCCCGTAGCCTTCATCCTCGGAATCGTCTGTCATGTAGTCGGCAAACGTTCCCCGAACCCGAGGCGGAGCTCGATCTCTCACCTTCACCCTCACGTCAAGCTCCACGCATCTTTCGGGCAAATCGTCATCACTATCCAGACATATCACTTCAGTTCGAACGACCACCTCAGCCTGATTAGATGGTTCCGCTACTGAAGGCTCCTCTGCAACCACCACGGCAGCGGAATCCTGGTTTGGTCGCCCTTGACCTAGGACCTCCAGAACAGCAGCGGCAACCTCCTCCACAGGCGAACTGACGTTCAATTCGATGTTTTTCCCTTCAACATTCTCAGCTTCGGCCATGATTGTATCCGGCAAAACATCTTCCACATCCGCTGCCTGGCCCGACTCGACCTCGCGATCCAAGCCAGAATGATCCATCGCCTCCAAAGACCGAGAATGATCCCCAACTTCAGGGGGACGAAGAGATGAATGTCCCCTTCGGGGAGCTTTCACCTTACTCCTGGCAGACTTTTTTGATGTAGGCAATCCAGCAGGATTAGCCTCCAAATGAACTTCGGGCGCTGAATGAATACGCTCCTCCTCGTCCGATACATCCATAGAGTGAATAGGAAGTTGTTCATCGCTACGTCCCCCTGAATCTGACAGAGCAAACCCGCGGCCGGGTGTAGATGGGATCCCAGACGAAACAGATCCCACATGGAGTCGGTCCCTGTGCAAGGGTTGTTGTCGAACTTCCTTGACATTGGAAGCTTCAACGTGCGCCTCACCCTCGCGCTCCCCCTCCACAACCCCCACGGGTGCGCACCCGTGGGGTACATGCTCCGGGGACATGGCCATCAGGGACATGGCCATCAGGGACATGTCCTCTGGGGACAACACCATGGAAGACGCCTTAAAGTTCAAGGCCTCCGTCTCAGCTTCCTTCATGGCATTCGCAATTGCAGCATCAATTGCGTCGTCCAAAACATCCTCCTCTACCTCCTCCTCCTCTTCATCCTCCTCGGACGGGACATTCGCACGCTTCCTCCTTATCTCGCGCTCAACGATCGTATCGTCATCTGTGCGAATTTCTTCTTCTTCCAACTCCTGTACATTTCCTTCTTTGTTCCACCTTTGAAGGTTCCAGTCAAATGCTAAAAGCATTTTAAGTATCGCCACATCCATGCTCTCAACAGGCACAATATTGACAACCTTCATACCCATGGCCTGCACATAACAATGCATGAGAAATATCCTATCAATCAGAAATGTAAATTCAATTTATCCTTATTGGGAACCTCACACATTAGTCTAACCTAGCAGGTTCCAAGGCCCACGGGTGTTCACCCGTGGGCTCATGCCAGCAACTGAGAGACATAGCCCACGGTTGTTCACCCGTGGGCTAATGCCAACAATTGAGAGACATGGCCCACAGGTGAACACCCGTGGGCTAATGCCAGCAAATGAGAGACATAGCCCACGGCTGTTCACCCGTGGGCTAATGTCAGCAAATGAGAGATATAGCCCACGGGTGTTCACCCGTGGGCTAATGCCAGAAAATGAGAGACAAAGCCCACGGGTGCTCACCCGTGGGCCCATGCAACCAAGTGGGAGTTATGAGCCGAGCTCATGCAAACAGATAGATGCATACTCAAAAATGAAAACTATTAATCAGGGGATACTTTATGTAAGACTTACATGAGCCACTATATGCGCCTTATTGCCTCCGCAAATATTCAAGAAATAGGAGCCCTCGAGATGTGAAGGCTTGATGATGTCGATGTAAGTCTGCATCCTCAACTCCCCCTTAAACAATGTCTTCGCCTCCTCATTGGAATACGTTTTTTTCTCGGAATAACGTTCGTAAAGTCCGGGATAATGCATATCAATCATTCTCTTAGATCCGCAAATCCGCAAAGCCACCTCCGAACTCGTTTCGCCCCATTCAGGAAATATGCAAGTTGTAATCCGCAGAGCACTCGATTCGAAGAAGCAATCTCGGGAAGCAATTTTCTCCTCCTTCGTCCCACGGTAAATTGCATCACAAAATCTAACATTTTTCGGCAAGTGCGTCCTGAGAACATTGTGTATGAAATGCCGGTCTGGAAACTCCGACACCACAGTCCACAATCGGGGTGAACTGACCAGACCTGGATAATCACGACGAAGACCTTTCAAAGTGAAATCCACTACCTCCTTGAAGCGCAAACCACCGTCTGATCCAGACTTGAAGCCAGGAAGAAACCTCGTGTCCATGTACGCATGCAATACTGGTGACAAAAATGGTCCACCATCGACTTTGTACTTGTTGTCAATAGACAACACGACATGCTCCTGTCTAACCTCGGTGGGATGCGAGCCCAGTATGTTTCTGACCCCTTCTATAAATCGGTCAGGAATAGGTAGTTTTTTCCTGGTCGGATTCATAGCGTTGACAAGGTACTCCGCTCCAAGTAAGTCGACCAGTCGTTCTCGCTGGAGTTGCCAAACCTATTGGCAAGCTTCCACACTCTTCATAATTCCCGGTCAATAGTTTCCTTCTGTTCTACATTGACTATATATATCTCGGGGTCGGAACAAGACATTGTGCCATTGCGATATAAGTCTCATTTTTCTTCTTCCGATTAACCGCCCATTCGCGCATAGTCTTCAAAGTATGTCGAGGGTGCTCCTCTCCATCTCTGGTGACGAGGATTTGATCCGCAGCCAGGTCGAGCTCCATCTCTGTCAATCCTCGAAATTGCTTCATGTCGTTCTTCACAACTTTCTTCGACTTAAATCCTTTCGCCTCCTTCGCTAGAGCTCCTGTTTTGGGATCTATGTAGTCCCCACTCTCGTATTCAGTGAACACCCTCTCCCACTTCCTCCATATGTCATCACTCAATACAGGCAGCACGTGCTCCATTATCAAGTTGTTCTCCTTCTCAACTCGGAACGTCCACATTATGCACGTAATGAAGGCCTGTGTGAAACATAATATTAGAGGCATTCTCAATGATAGCAACAGTATGATAGCAAAGGCCCACGGGTGAACACCCGTGGGCACATCAACCTGGTTGATGCAAAGGCCCACGGGTGTTCACCCGTGGGCGCATCAACTAGGTTGATGCTAAGGCCTACGGATGAGCACCCGTGGGCGCATCAATGTCGAGGTCACCTTCAAACCCTCAACAAACTTAGACGGTGTAACCCGCTGCTGACCGGTTTACATGGAAGTTACTCCCACCAAAATTTGACCCTTCATTTGATTTCCATTTCTAGTGAAGGTGTTTGCACTCATATAATCTTAGTTTTGTGATACATAATCTTAATGCTCTTTTAAATCCTCAAGGACAAATTGACCTAAGTTTTCAAGTTTATGTTCCCCAAAATCTAATGTCAAGGTTAGGTGTTCCTAAACCTTTATTAGATTTTACATCTTATATGGATTTAGTAACATAATCTTTTTTCTAATCAAGAGCCCTTTATAAATCTCTAAGGATAAAGTGTCCAAGTCTTTAAGTTTATGTTCCCCGAAACCCTAATGTCAAGGTTAAGTGTTTTTAGGGAGAACATCGTTCATACATACAATATCTTTCATGGTTTGAATGATCGTAAAAGATTCTTAATCCATTTAAGAATGTGTGTTTATGATAAGTTCACAATTCCTTTGAAAGTCAAAACATACTCCTTCACTAAAGTATATTCATAAGATTTTCTTCCGATACTCAATTCCTAGAGTTCACATTCATATGCATGAAATCTTTCATTCCAAATGCTTGCCCTATGGTTACTCAAGTTCTTTCATTTGTAATCCCTAAATCATCATTTTAGAGTTTCTTTGGAGATCTTTAGGAAATCCTACGTAATCATTTCAAGTTCATTTGAATGACAAGATGCGTTTAGAGATGACATCTTGGATTGTCGTTTGATGTGGCCTAATCGACGGCCATCTCCTTTCGGTCCTCCTCTTGATGGTGAAACCGATATCTCCACCGAGTAAAGTACCTTGTACTCTTTAACCCATGATTCTCCGATTCCAACTAACTTAGATGAAATTGCTCCGATTCCGAAAATGTGTCCTCCAAGTTCAAAATGTAATTTCTCAAAGAGGTCCTTCTCTTTTTGCTATTTTTAACCCGCCTTCAGTTTTCAAACTTCTCCAAACAAAACTAGGCTTGGGTGTTTGTTTTACGGCCGTACACCTTCAAATTCTCCTATTTGCACATTCCCCAAGTTTTTGAGGACTTTCCGAATCCTTCCAAGTCTTCGAGCGCAAGGATCTTTCAATTCTTTGAATCTCGAATGCCAAGGATCTTTCGATCCTTAATGTTTTCTAAACTCGCGGCCTCCAGTCTCAAGGGCCTCCAGTCACTCATGGGCCTCCAGTCTCACGGGCCCCCAGTATCCAAGGCCTCCAGTCTTCTTCAAGTCCGAGGATAATATTTCAACCCTTTAAGTTCGAACGCCTCCGAGGATATATTTCAATCCTTTAAGCTCCGCGAGGATATATTTCAATCCTTTAAACTCCGCGAGGATATATTTCAATCCTTTAGTCTTCAAGCGCGAGGATATATTTCAATCCTTTAGGTCTTCAAGCTCGAGGATCATATTTCAATCCTTTAGGTCTTCAAGCTCGAGGATCATATTTCAATCCTTTATGTCTTCAAGTCCAAGGATCATATTTCAATCCTTTAGGTCTTCAAGTCCAAGGATCATATTTCAATCCTTTAGGTCTTCAAGTCCGAGGATCATATTTCAATCCTTTAGGTCTTCAAGTCCAAGGATCATATTTCAATCCTTTAGGTCTTCAAGTCCGCCACCTCAAGTTGCTTGCGTTGAATGAGGTGAATTAGGTGCCATATGTGGCCCCTTTATATAGGCTTTGAATTCAAAGGAATTTAAGATGTGGCGGTTAGGTCTTTAAATGTTTGTATTTACTAATTTTAGCCATGTATGTTCTCACAGTCTAAATTCAGCCCGGTCAGATCTATAATTAGACTGCCACGTGCTTAAAATAGATCTACCCATGAAGTACATACGGGCATGTTCTAACCGCCTAGATGTGCCATTGGTAGTTACAACCCCCCCTTCATCCATTCATCCGCATTGCACCCATCCATTCATTCTCATTGCATAAGTTCATTAAAAAGAAATGGGTAGTTTATGTTCATCCGAAGGGATTTCATCCCCCTCGGGTATGTCCTTTCATCCTCCCCCTTTGTCCTAAGTGTTTACCACCTTTCTCACTAACCTATCTACTAATTGGTGAGGTGGCTCGGTGAGGTGGCCCCGTGCCCTAATCTGCTCTCGGTGTTGCTCCCTGTTCCCGGGCCGCTCCCAGCTTGTTCCCAGCTCCCGGTGTTCCCGGGGGTCGTTCTCCCCACTCCCGGTGTTCCCCGCGCTGCTCCCCGCTCCCGGTGACGCGTGGCAGCCTGTAGCTGCCAGCCCTAAGTCCCATCGAGGCTGGTGGATCGCGGATGTTGGTCACTTTATCTCTCCATCTCCCTCTCAACGTCCATCTTCGGGCCCCTAGGCCCCCTTCTGCTTCAAGCTATGTGTTTACTCCTTAGCGCTTCTGACACCGCCGCCGGTGCGGTGCGGTGTGGCTACACAATCAACCAGGTTGATGCCAAGGCCCACGGGTGAGCACCCGTGGGCACATTCTACAGATGGACACACCCATCGATATAACCTCCACATCATCTATGTGCCAACAAATTAAATAAATTTCGAATGTAAAAGATGTAGAAAATACCTTCCACTTCTTGAAGGCTTCCGAATTGTTGGACTTCTCGCGTGTGGTACGCGCAGGTCTTCCACGCCTTATCCATGTCTTTCAAGAGTGCTGAATGCATTCCGTAAACAATGGAAAATGCTTTCTATATTCCGTGTCGAGGTTGAATACGCCAGATAGGTGGAACAGAGGGTCGTCATCACCTTCGGGGGGCCCAGACAACGTTGCACGGCCATTTCGAGAAGAAACTTTTCACTTCCTCTGTGCTGCTGGGGTCATTCACATACTCCCGGCAGGCTGCTAAGGTGTGTTGTCCGTTGACCACATGAAAAGTTTTGTTCTGCAGGTCCGCAAATTTTGACGGTTTTCTCCGCCTATCGGATGGAACAATTGTCAAGAAGTTGGGGTGGATCTTCGGAATGAAGGCATAGTTGAACAACCACGTCTTCATCTCCCTCAAGTGCGCCTCAGAAATGGGACGGCAATTGTACCCTACATCTCCCCGCTCTATATTATCAATGCTGACGAAACCATTGACACCTTCGCCGAATATCCACACCCTGTCGTATTTATTCTTGAATATGATCATATCCATCAACCTGTCTCCAACCGATTTGTCTGGAGGTCCTTGGGGTGAACGCTTCGGAATCTTCTCGAGTTCAAGGAAGGGACCCTCTTCGGAAGTTTTCTTCTTCCCCTTCTTCGACACAATGTCCTTGCTGGGAGTCTCTTCAATTACCAATTCTTGTCTTTCAGCAGGTCTCGTCTTCTTCCTAGATGTCTCGGTTCGGCCATCCCCGGGATCCTTCCTCTTCCCATCGCGGATTTGTTTCTTCTTCAAAGACGTTTCCAACCTTGCCGCCTTTGCCTCCTCAACTATAACCTGCACTCTTCTGAGAGCAGATTTGTAGTCTTGCTCAATCATCACTGATCTCTCCTCCACGCTCCTCGTGTGCACATTTGTCTCGCAGTATTCTATGCAATAGGTGAGAAATTCACCGTTCAATAAGCGGATGTTTTCGCCCTCGTTGTTGAGCTCTTCATTCACATCCGCGTAGGAGAAAGACTCCACAAAGCCAGCAACCTTGAAGTCCTTCTTCCTTTCTGAGGACTTGCACATTATCAATACACGTTGTCCATCTGCTTGAACATCCAATACCTACTTCGCCTTCAGATATTTTCGCCATTTGGAATTAGGACCAGTTTTTGTGTACAACGACAATACTGTTGTCTCACCGAAGCCACTGTACTGCATGAACCATTTCACTTCAGGTCCCAATACCTCAATCTCGTAATTCACCGCTCTGCCCAATCCTCCGGAGACTGTAGATGAAAATGCAATTGTTAGTAATCCACATACTATAAAATCCCATCTCGAAATTTATGAATCACAAAAGATGGAAGTGCACATAGGTATTGTGCTTATACCTTTACGTGTTGTTTGCTTAGTTCTTGCCATGTCTATTCATATACCGGAATACTTCAACACCTATATTCACCTGAATGAAACAACAATTGTCTATTACAAATCTATGTCTAGATCTTTTATCACCCAATCTCGATGCAAGTATATCAATCCTCAAACTCATCCAACAGAATTGTTCTCTTGAGGCCCATGGGTGTTCACCCGTGGGCTCCCCCAAACAGATGAGTTGAGAGGCCCACGGGTGTTCACCCGTGGGCTCTCCCAAACAGATGTATTGAGAGGCCCACGGGTGTTCAACCGTGGGCTCCCCTAAACAGATGAGTTGAGAGGCCCACGGGTGTTCACCCGTGAGCCTCTCCCAAGCGGATGAGTTGAGACGCCCAGGGGTGCTCACCCGTGAGCCTCTTCCAAACATACGAGTTGAGGGCTCACGGGTGTTCACCCGTGAGCCTCTCCCAAGCAGATGAGTTTAGAGGCCCACAGGTGCTCACCCGTGAGCGTCTCCAAAACAGATGAGTTGAGAGGCCCACGGGTGCTCACCCGTGGCCTCTCCCAAACACATCAGTTCAGAGGCCCACGGGTGTTCGCCCGTGGGCACTTGGAATTCAACTCGCAAAAGACTGCATTCACACTGGCAGAAGAATTCCGAATAATATACATGAAACTTACCTGGTTTCTTTGGTGGGACCATTACAATTGTTGTGTAGATCCAATATTGGTTCCTGCACATATCAAAACACATACGCATGTGATTCAGACAAACCCTACATGCGCAAATCATGGGGGACTGTGATTCAATTTAAAACCTACAATCAGGCATCAATTTTCGCAAAACCCTAAACGAAGTGGCATACTCCTTGCATTCTCATTTGAGAGTTCCTCACATTTCATTCAATTATTCACATCTAAGCACAACGCACTCTACATTTCCAGGAATCTCGTTCTAGAAGCGCTTCCGTTCTTGAGCAATTCGTGTGGATTGAGAGACATTGAAGAGAATGACAGATTCAGTCTTATAATACTAAGAGATTGACGACATATGAAGAGATTGACAAGAATGAAAGAGTCAGAATGCAACAAAATTATGGACAATGCAAGATTGAAGAAGTGCAGAAGAAGTGAAGATACCTGCAAGCTTGTTGTCTCTCACAACACCTGGAATTCAGCTATCCTCCACTTGCTTGAGAATCGCCTCACTATTCTCCACATTTCAGCACTCACACATGGTGGATTGAGCAAGAAACAACCACATTGTGCAAGAAACTATCTCATTGTTCAATAAACTACTTCCTGCATCTATTCCAGACTTTTGTGCATAAGAAAAGCAAGAAAAAGAGTAGAATGAAGAGTAGGAATTCAAGGAGAGAAGGAAATTCACTTGCGGAGTTGAGGGCGTGGAGTGGAAGAACCCTAATTCCAGAAATTTTTCGAGAGGTGAAGGAAAGAGAGGAGGAATTCGAAGTTGAAAATGAGAGGGAATGAGAGAGAAGAGGGAGGTGGTGCGAATCAAGAAACGCCATAATTGCGAGAGGGTGGGAGTGAATGGACATCATTAATGACGCCTAGGACGAAGGGACATGACGTATGACATGTCCAGATGTGAATGGATGTGGGTTTTGACGGCTAAAGTATGAATTGGCCGGGCGTGGCTGGTATGATGGTATTGGGAGGTAGCCATAAAAAAATTAATTGTACTTAGTAATGTTCGCCATACTAAGTAGTTTAGTTAACAATACTTAGTAAAATAACTGAGTATTAGGAAGAAAACTGGTAGTACTTAGTGAGATAACTCAGTATTAGTGAGATAATCAAAAGCAATTATTTGGATATCTAAGTATAATTAGGAAGATAACTAATATTACGTAGTGAGATAAATACATATTAGTAAGATAACTAACTATTAGTAAAATTAAGATATTTTTCACATCTCAACTAATGAGAGTACTACTGTAGTAAGATAACTAATGATACACAAAAAATGATACTTAGTGTTGGATTATATTTAGTGTTGTTACCGCCCTACCATGTTCAACACTTATTTTCAATTTCTTGACAATAAGTGTTTGAAGATGTACCCCATGTTCGCTGTACCCGTGAACCCAATGTATATGGACAGTGGTACCCGGAGGCCACGTCAATATAGTCCATATCATCTTATTACTTCCTGAAAGGCCATGTGTTCACATGTTCAATAAGAACATGCATGTATAAAAAAATTCATACAAAATGTATATGACCCATAGTGTCATATGGCATTTAATGTCACCGTGGTAATTGTTTTTTGGTTCCAACATTGTATGTTTGAGACATAGCAATGGAGGACACTACATATGCACAATACAACCGTTAATAGTACACAAAAATTGATACTTAGTGTTGGATTATATTTAGTGTTGTTACCGCCCTACCATGTTCAACACTTAGATTCAATTTCTTGACAATTAGTGTTTGAAGATAATATGTTTGGAGATGAGAAGGAATTCTCCTTATATCATTGCTAATTTTTTCATTTTTTTTCACCTTATACTTGCTAACACTAAATTCAAACATGGAACTTCCACATATTATGATAATATAGTGACTAATAGTAACCAATAGTGAATAATAGTAATCAAAATAATCACTAGCAATCAATAAAACTTAAAATAACTTAAGACTAATAGTTATTAATATTTATAATCAGCCATCTTCTTAGGCTTAGCATACTAAGATTAGTACGGCGCACTTAATCATAACCACACTTTAACATAGATTCTTGTTAGAACATACCAAGGTCAATTGCACATTCCCAAAACATGCTTTGAACATGTGGTTGGTCCGAACGACCATATGGAGAATATGCGTAACCTTGAATTTAAATTATGGGATTGGAGTACAAGGTATTTGAGTTTGCCCGAAGTACAGTTATGGACATTCTTTTTCCATTCCCCGCCCCCTTTCACGTGAAGGTTAAGAAAGGTCCTCAGATACATATTGTATGGCATTGTTGCACACGATAACTTAAACATAAATGGTTTCAATTCCTCATTTCACTCTAAAAATAGGGATTTCCATTACTGTGGGTTTGTCATCTGCATATTTGGATGATACCCTATGTGAATGACTACAAATAGGTATTAGCCTTGACATTAAAGCTTTAAGGGAACATGAACTTGAAATCCAAAGGAACTTACTGTGGGAACACGCGAACACCAAAAGATCCGGATTGGCGGTTTTAAGTGCCAAATCCGGGTTGTCCGGATAACCCTAGTATCGTCCAGGGATTCTATGAAGTGTAGGAGGTCTAAAACTCTCCGTACCTGCTTATTTCCTCTTCCTTAGCCAAATTTCCGGAAATCCTAATTTCCGGATATTTGGTCTTTGGGGACATTCTTAGCCTTTTTCCGGAGTGTGCCTCTCCGGATGTTATTTCTAGGTCCTCTTTATAATACTTACCCACCCCTTTACGTCTACCCTCTAGAATAGGTGGTTTCTTCCGGTGAAGACGTCCTTGATAAGGTTAGAATCTAGAAACTCCCTCACAACCAATCCGGATTGATCAGGTCCGTCCTGGCAGGTCACGCAGAGAGATCTGGATTGTTTCTTGGGACCACAGTGGCCAGAGGAGTCCGGATTCCGACTAGAGATCTAACTCGACGGGATGAGTAGGTGACCCGTACCACTTTCCGGATTACCCCGTCCAAAGACTGTGAGACCTCTTCAGAAGGTCGGATGGCGTAAGTCCGGCACCTTCCGGATCTTGCCCAATCCTAATGGCGGCTATCTCACATGGACGTTACCCAGGCATCCGGAACAATGAGGATCTCTTCCTACTGCACTCCGGAGGTGGCCTCCAATCCGGAATCCTTACTGATCCGGACCTCTCCTTCTCCGTCCGACGGATCTGTCCGGCTATCTCTACCTTGGATTCTACTCAATCTGAGCTAACTGGGCGATCCGTACCACTAATCCGGATAGGTCAGTCTAAGGACGGTGGGACCTCTTCAGAAGATCAGATTGGCGTAAGTCCAGATCCCTTCCGGATCTCACCCAATCTTCCCAGCGGCTATCCCACCTAGACGTTACCCAACCTACCGGATTAGTGAGGTTTCCCTCCCACTACACTTAGAGAGGATCTACAAGGCGATAACCGGATCTGATCTGGGTCCCCTCTCTCATGTCCTATCCGGAACTCCTATCCCTCATGCTCTCTCTCTCTTCCACTAACGATCTCCAGATCATTCACACAAACAACAATAAAGAGGAGTCAAGGAGTGAGGAGCAAAGACATTTATTCAGAATAGGAGTAATCGCAATACAACAATTGAGAAGGAACCCTTCTCAAGCTCCTTATTCAGCCTTAAGTAGAGGCTCAAAAATCCCTAAACTGAGGGCGGCGGCCCAAGTGGCCGCCGCTCAAGAAAAAAAACCCTAACTACACCCGGTCTCCCGGATTTCCTGGATCCAGATCCGGGTTTTCTGCTGACACTTACCAAGGGAAAGTTTTATTAATCGTCTTCAAAAACTCCTAAGTCCTACCTGCCTACCTCTATTCTGTCTAACTATTCTAGCTACTCCCCTAACTAAGAAGACCGGTGCTTCTTTGGAGCCGATCCCTCCTTTGAGTGGCTCCCTAACCCGCTGACGGCGGATGAGCCCCCTGCCGGCGACGCCTTCTGCAGCCGCGTGAGCATCCTCCTCATGTTCGGAGACGGAGCAACCTCGTCCTCCGAATCCGCTGCCCTCTCGGTTCGTGGGGTAGCGGTCCCTGGTGTCCCGGAGACTGTCCCTGGGGTTCCGGAAGCTGTCCCCATCCGGATGCTTCGGACTGGAGAAGGATCGCTTCCGGTGCCCTGCTCCGGATTCCGTCCGCCCGAGAGTGAAGCCGTCCGCGGATCCCTGTTGGAGGCCGCCCTTGAGGGTGGCGGAGGAAATGGACTCACCACTTGGCAGTCCCGTGGAGACGATGGCGAGGCGTGGGTCATAGGGGCCTTGTCCCTACTCGGAGTGGCCTCCCGATCGGAAGTCTGGTGCCGGATCGGCGTCCTAGCCCTATCCGGAGTCCGGGACCTATCCGAGTTCCGCGGAACAGGGGACTGGCCCCTTCCGGATCGGACCGACCCGGTGCTCTTCCACCTCACTTGGGGAGAACGGACCCTTTCCGGAGCCCTCCGGAACTACCAGGCCAAGAGCCACCTCCCTGCTGGCTGGGTCCTGCAGAGGACGGCGGGTTCTGAACCAGGGCTACTTCACCAACCACCTCGTAGAGGGTTCCGGTTGGTGACCCTGGCGGACCCGGATAGAGCACCCTCCGCGGTGTTCCGCTTGGCGGGACCACCCTCTGGATTTCCGCCAGGAGATCCTTCATCGTCCGTGAATACTTCACGAGGATGGGGAGGGTCTGCCTGGCGGAAGCCGGATCTCCAGACTCAATCATCCGGTCGTAGAGATGTGCCTTGTTCACGATCTCCGCTGGATGACCCACCAGCTCCCGGATCCGGCTGAAGAGCACTGCCTGCTCCGCATGGTACTTCCGGATCTCCTCGCTCTTCTGACTCAGCTCCTGAGTCATAGCCGCTACTTGTGCGGTGAGGTGGGCGTTCTCCGTCTTGGCTTGCTCCAGCTCCTTCCGGTCCGCCCTCTTTGCCAATTCCCGGAGAATGTTTCCGGGTCCGCAGTCGTCCAGAGCATGGTTCGCCCCCTTGACGATGTGCTCCAGTCGGTAATATTGGGTCTTGAGGTCCTCCATGCCCTCCTGGAACCGTTTGAACGGATTCTCCGGAAAGTCCCAAGCGGATAGGTCCACATTCCGCCATGGGGTCTCCCGGCTGGGTCCGGCTTCCGGATGATGGTGCGAGGGAGGAGGAGAGAGTGGCCTCGAGACAGTCAGCGGCGGGCTTCCGGGCGACGAGGGAGGTGCTTCCGGAAGAATGGGGTCGCTGGATGTTTCCGTCTCGACGTCTCCGGCTTCCGGAAAAAGCTTGTAGGTGACCTCGTCCGTCGCTATCGTTAGCAGGTCCTCCTCCTCCGCCAGGGTGCAGTCGAAGTGCTGGTAAAGGTGTAGAATGAAGGGGGAGAGGAAGGAGGGTTTCCGGCCGATGTGGGGGAGGGCCCGTCCGACTATCTCCTGGATGATCAGGCCCCAATTCACCGGCCGGACTCCGGACATTGCACCAAACAGCGTGTTAGCCATGGTGAGGCTAATCCGCTTCGGCTTGTCCGGATTGAGAATGGGCAGGAGAAACTCTAGCACTCTCCGCTCCCTAATATTCCGGCAGTTCCCTGGGTGGAATCTGTCCTTTGGATCCGCGTCCCCTCTTAACTTCCCGGCGAACAGGCCGTCGCGGCGGCCGGCCCACCCCTCTGTGATTCCCCTGGGAAACCCGTAGACCCTGTTCCACGTATCCGGAGTCCAATGTTCCGGATCCCTCCTCTTTGTGCCTAGCCACTGATTTCCCCTCTCGAATTTAAACTCGCGGAGGGTATCTTCTGCTCTGAGATTCCAGGGTTTAGAGAGCAATCCCGCACAACCCATGACCCTGAGATCCTCCGCGAGCTCCTGCAGCTCTCTATCCTCCCTCGGAATTGCAGGGGTGAGGGCTTTCAGCGGAATCGGGATGGGTTCCCGCTGATCCTCTTCCCGTGCTTCCGGCATTTTCCTCTCCTCTCACCCTTTCCGGCTTGCAACCTCTCTCTCTCTCTCTTCCGAAGTCCTTCTCTTCCATCTAATTGCCACAAAGTCCCGGCAAGCCCACTGCCGGTGACTGAAAAGTGCAGAGTCCCAGCAATCCAACTGCTGGCGGCTCGAAAGAAGGAACACCTCACCACTCGTTCTCTCAACAGGTTGCCTTTTTCCAGAAAATAGTGGGAGGGAGAAGGAAGGGACCCTTAAATATCCTTCCTCCCTCTTCCTTCCCCTGTTACCGTTTGGTTTAACGGAAAACGGTTACCAACCGTTTTCCGGCGGTTCTCACCAACGGTTTTACTAACATTTTTACCAACGGCTTTCTTTTCCCCCAACCATCATAAGGCCCGTTATAACCGCCACTTCCGGGCCGTTGGGTAATCTTGGCGCGTCCGTTACTTGGGCCGGACCAATGGTGTGGACCATGATTACATGGTCCGCCCATCCTATTTGACGGACCAGTCATAGTACTTATTTAGAGGCGTTTTACCGCACAAGGCGGGGTTAGAATACTCTATTTCCTAGTACCATTAATTTTGTCCTAATAGACCCTATTATCCTCAGATAAGCAAGGTAAAATACGGAAATTGAATCCGTATTTCCGTATTTCCGTCTTTCCGTCGAATTTGGACTCCCACACTTACTCACTAACGAATTATTGGACAAGAATATCATATTGAGATTGTGCATTGGTACACATATGATGATCAGAACTCCTCAAGTATAGTGTGAAGTCGTACGTGATGAGGCCTTCAACCAACTGCTATTTCACTTTGGTGATATTGTTGATGTATGATGTGAGTATTAACAAGGGGTCAATGGACCATCAACAATATTCCATAGCATACCCTTCAAAATAGGGATACCCATTACTGTGGATTTTTCATCTGCATATTTGGATGAAAAACCAATGTAAGGCAAGGCACGGCAAGCACAATAATATTACAGTGGCCCACGTTAAAAATGAACAAAAGGACTTAGAATAATATAGGGTATCATAAATGGCAATGCACATCATTAAAGTACTATAGGGAATGGAAGAACGTGTATTTTGGAATTATATGAAATGCAAGGCCTTTTTCTATTAACCTAGGGTTGAAAATGCTAAGGAAATAAATAACCCTAAACCCTAAACCCTAAACCCTAAACCCAAAAGTGTGGTAGGCCACTTAGTGTTGGACCTTCATAGTTGCTCGCCATCTATTTGTGTCCTACTCATATCGAATTAGGTGTCACGGACCAAATAATATTCAATATTATTCAATAACAATTTTATTTGAATTGGGATAAGAATCACTTGTGTGTGATTTGCAAACAAATCACACCTTCCAAGCCATGAACACAAGGATCTTGTTAATATGTATTTGTCACAACTAGAAAACAAAAATGACACCCATCAACCAAAAAAAATAAGCCGCCACTACCTTCATGGGTTATTCAAATAACCCAATTCTTCAAATAACCTTCATTGGGTTATTCAAATATAACCCAAGTGCATCAATAAGATGTGCAATTACAATAAAATGTTATTGAATTTATTTGTGATTCATGGCTTGGAAGTTATTTTTCAACTGCCCCTCCCTTGGATCTCCCTCCCCTCAATAGAGGTTGTATTGATTCATCCCATGACACCTACAATTAGAGTTTATAGCATTAGAGTATACGGAGGTTATTCATATTAGACTCTAGCCATGATTGAGTAGTGACTATCGTTTTGAGAGCCCACATATTACATGGGGAGCTCAAATTCATTGCACACTTAGCATCACTCAATGTTGGCCACTTAGCATCACTCAATGTTGGACATCTTACAAATAATGTTATTCCTTGGGATTGAAGATCTGTTATGTAACTTATCTTCCATAAAGTTGTGGGCCATCTATTTGTGCAATTTAATAGTGAATGGTAGTATCTAAGTTTAGGGTTTAAGGTTATGATAGAAACCCAAGGTCATGTCACAATATCAAGTAGACCTTTATGTGCATTTATTCCATTGCCCCATTGCATGGTCTTATATCTTAGGTGGTTCATATCTTTAAAAGGAATGTTGAAGATTTAAATTTATGTAGACAACTAAGAAGGGGCTCCATTACTTATAAGTCCAAATTACCTATTATTCTATACCCTATAGTACTTTGAAATAATCCACAAGTGCATTTATAATTGATTAATAACCCCTTAATTGTCATGCGTCAAAAGAAGAATTGTGCAATTCTATATCAATTTCATCTCGTCATAGGTTAGTTACACACGATCCTTGTGCATGTAATCAACTATATTGTTGTTGCGCTTATGAAAATTTGGCGTCACAATGGTCGGTAGTGGTATGAGGTGTATGCAAACTTGCAAAGGTTACACAATGATCATTGGTACCGCAAAGACTCTCCGTCGCCTTGTAACAAAGTTGTACTCCATTTACATACGAGGTAGAACCCCACTACCGATGGTCATCATTATTCAATATGAGGTAGTTGAGTACATGATTACCTATTGGCGGGTTGGAAATGAGGGAATGACGTCTACGAACTTGCAAATTTGGTGGGAATGCCTTGTACTTCCTCATGTTCAAATGGAGGACGTGCTCACAACCTATATAAAGGCCACCATATGGGTGGCCATTTCCTTCTCCTCATTTGAGTCCACCCCCCTTGACCCTTGAGGAGCAACCATGGAGAGCGTGCCTCACATGGGAGAAGAGGTTAGTGACATATCCCTAACTTGCACCTACATTTTCCCACGGGTGCACCCGTGGCCACAATGAGACCGTACAACCCCGTACGGCCTGGTATGCCACGGGTGTTCACCCGTGGTGGACTTTAGAAACCGGTTGGGGGCCCACGGGTGTTCACCCGTGGGGGACATTCGAATCCGGTTGGGGCCCCACGGGTGTTCACCCGTGGGCCACTCTCGAATCCGGTTGGGTTCCCCACGGGTGTTCACCCGTGGGCCACTCTCGAAACTCGTTGGGGTCCCCACGGGTGCTCACCCGTGGGCCACTCTCGAAACTTGTTGGGGTCCCCACGGGTGTTCACCCGTGGGCCACTCTCGAAACTGGTTAGGGAGCCCACAGGTGTTCACCCGTGGGCCACTCTCGAACCGGTTGGGGGCCCACGGGTGATCACCCGTGGGCCACTCTCGAACAAGGTTAATGGTGTCTACTTCAGTTCTAACCCATTTGTTTTTATGAGTAACATACTAGTGATAAGGGGCATTCTTTCAATGGGGATATGATAGGCAACACATACTACAATTGGTATTTGTGAAGTGAGGTACTGCTCAATGTATGTTGACATACTTTGATTTTGATTTTCAGATTTCAGATTTCAGATTACATTGGACTGTCGAGGACGGACTTGAAGGGGAAGGCCGTTGTGCTCTTTGATGATGAGGGCCATGCTTTGTGTGATGGATTGGTTTGCAACACAAATCCGTTGGATTGTGTAGACAATAGAATCCTAGGGGTTGAGGATGTTGGAGTTATTATGTTGAATCCAACTGACAATGTTATCTCGCGGGATTGGGAGAATACTCTGCACCGCTGGCCACTCTCACTCACCAAATTTGAAGGACATACATTGGCGGAAATATTGTTGGTCCATCATAATGCGACTCGCGAAGTTCAAAGTCATCGGCGCTTGCTTGGAAAACGCCAATACAACACTGCAAGGATGTGTGCACCTCGGCCACCTGGGAAGAAAATTTGGGGAGCCACTGAGGAGCATGCGCGGATGTTATCAGCGGTGGATTGTTGTTCTGCTCGTTGTTGCCAGGTATTCCCAAGGCCTTTGGTGATTAGTATTCGGGAGCACTACTTCGCATTGCCATTCAATGCTCGAAAGCTCATAGCCCTGTCGGTGTTCCAAACCATCCAAAAACATGAGCAAACCGGTCTTGAGACGGTTATTTTGGAAGGGAGAACAATATGCACTCGTGCATGGATGAACATCTTTATGATATCAAGGGCACAATATAATAGGAACAAGGCCGAAAGCTTGATGGGGGTCAGATCCCGAGATCATGGAAATACTGGAACCAGAAAACCTAGGGCGAATACAGTGCAGGCACGAGCCACCCTTGGAGTATTGGTTGAGGGTAGGGCGGACGCCATGCCCCATATGACTCGACTCTTTCCACTGGTGAAAAGATAGGAATGGAGATGCTCCCTGTGGGAACAACGTGGTCCAATCTGTTGCAGGAAGTGAACAACTTGGACGGAGACCTAGGGTACATGCCCAACTCTATGTCGAGTTTCAGCCGCATACATCGACAACATTACAAGCAGTATGTGATAAAGAGCCCCGGTGACAACTTCTCTCGTTGTGGAACTTGCGCAGCGTTCAAGGATTTGTTGCGAATACACACAAAGAACACACCTGGTCACTTGGCCATCTCGAATGCTAGCCTTCGTCATCTAGCACTGCAAGAGGCTCATAGGAACAATTACTATAAAAATAGGATTTTGTCAAAGTATGCTCCCAATGAGGTGCTTTGTATAATCCATGACAAAATGGATTATGGGAAAACGGCGCTTCCCGTTTTCGCGCACAAGAACAAACGTGTTGACAAATACGAGCGATTCCCAATATCCATTGCGGGGATGATTGCACATGGTCACTCAGATGTGAATTATGCGCATTATGTCCTTGATATGTACCCATCCGATGCCAACTTCACTATTACCTCCATTATGAAGTTGCTTTGTCAACTTGAGGTACAACTAGTCTGCTCTAGTCGACACATTCCTATCTCTTCTATAGGTGATCCTTTACACGACGCACTGGTGGTTGGTGTAGAGAAGTGTTCAGGAGTACTTCCATTGGCGCCGCCCGAAGTTATCCCACCTACAAGTTTGCCACCCCTCCTGCTGGTTCAAATGGACAATTGTGCTAAAGACAACAAATCAAAATACAACATGTTGTTTTGGTCAATTCTGACTGCAAAGGGAATTTTTCGGAAAGTCAGAGTGTTTTTTCTAATTGTTGGACATACGCATGAGGATGTGGATGCAATGTTCGGGAGGTTTGGACAAAGGCTGAAGATTGAGGATTGCCATACACTACCAGACCTCATGGCCTCGTTCATGGCTGCTGGTGATCCAACTATTGTGCCCTCCTTAATCCACGAGGTTGCTGATTTCAAGGAATGGGTGAAGGGATACTACAATGAGTTTGGTCAAGATCGACTCATTGGGCATTCCAAGGCGCACCAATTCTGTTTTTATGTGGACCCTCAAGGAGTGCCATTGATGCAGTACAAAGTGTATTGTACAAATCCAAGCTGGGTCCCAGAAGGGGGAATTGCTCTTTGGAATGTGGACCCTATCACAAAGAAGACCATGGTCCCTCCAGGTTAGTCTGTCCCTTCTTGGTTTTGTGTTGGAATTGCGTAGGAAATACATGATGAGAAGTATGTGTCCCACGGGTGTTCACCTGTGGGTAGTTAGGCCGTGGTAAGCCCAATATGTGGCCCACGGGTGTTCACCCGTGGGCAGTTAGGCCTTGGTAAGCTCAAGAAGTGGCCCACGGGTGTTCACCCTTGGGCAGTTAGGCCATGGTAATGCTCCAAGCTCATTGTGTGTGGCATTTTGTAGGGTGTCCCCGTCCCGTGCCAAAAAGGGAGATGAAAGATTTTGTGAACATAAAGCTTGGAGTGCAAGGATTTATTAAGTATTGGAAGGATACGGCAGATCAAGATAGTTCCGGTCAATATATGGAGTCCATTGCGCCAACAATTGTATATTGGGAGAATGTGCTTGCGGCTATGGATCATCCCTTACTACCAACTCCATCTGAACTTAGCGATCCTTTCTGGCCTGCTACACGGTTCTCCATTGCACCAACCCTACATGTGGATAACGTGCATCTACTTGAGGAAAACGTCACTAACTATGCTTACGTGGGGCCAGCTAGCTCTCGACTTGTTGAGTCCTTCCGTCCCGGCGCACATATCAGGGTCGGCCATTATGTGTTACTACGTCCTAGTGAGGATTGTCCAAACCCAGTGACGAGTGATTTCTGAGCCCAATTTGGCACATCTTGGTCCTCATCCTCGTTCCATTGAGATTGTATATTATGTACCGCTCCTTGGCCAAAGGAACAAGAAGACCTTAGACGAACGTTATGAGGAATGGGACACAGCCAAATGTTTTCGATGGACGAGGCTCAAGGAATATCCACCAGCTCATCAATCCCTAGATTGTGTTGTGGCATCATGGGCAAGACAAAGGAATGCGTCCGATGACAATGTACTCATCCCAGCGAGGCAAATTCTTTTCGCAAAGGATAATTTGGATCGATGTGTCAGAGGCGAGAAAATGACTGATGGAGATACATTCGAGGATGGGGTACCAACAGAAGACCTCGGTGATTAAAGATGCATTGCTCAATCCTCGATGTCTTAGGGTGAACACTCGTGGGTGGGCACCCCAGGGTGATACCATCTATAATGTTTGATGCTCAATTTTAATTTTGTGAGCATTAATTAGAGACAATTGACAATTTTCCCGGGGATGTTCAAATTACCACTTGTAAAGGCTACGTTTTTGTGAGACTTCATGGGATTTGTCATATTTTCCAACATGATTAATATGTGGGAGTCATCCAATGTGCATGGTGGGAGGCAAATTGTGCACGGGTGTTCACCCTTGGCGTGTAGGGTCAATCCTTTTGTCTTCATTGATGGGATCTTCCATATGCCAGTTGATTGTTTGCCTAGTTTCATTGGAATACATTGTTGTGGTTTAAGGAACCTCTACGGTTATTTTCTCGGGTGAACAAACTTGCAAATATGACGTTCCCATCACGTTCCCACATTAAAATGAGCGGACCATTTGTCTCATTTTAGTTAATAAGCCCATGAATATTTCACGGCAGGATTTGAACCGCCAACCACTCTGTTTGGAAATGGGCATCTCTCCCCTACACTCATTACAATATTTAGTGTACTAGTGTCATTCCAACAAGGTTCCAACTTGAAAATTTGCACAACTAGATTGTCAATGAAAACATGCAAGAAATGTTTTTGGGTTCCACATTGCAAAGGTTTGCGAGAAATGCCAAGATTTGATGAATCAAACTTGTCATTTTTTGTACCCCAAAAAACAAGCTCCAAAACTCAATGTTGTCCAAACTTAAATTTGCTGGACTTTGAAGTCCTTACAACCATTTCGATTTGTTTATTCATTCCAAACTACAAATGCAAGCTTTAGGAAATGACTCTTTTTCTATGGTGGAAAGCCAATTGTCATGATTTTTGTAGATTTTACTCTCTTTACAACATACAAGGGATTGAATAACAACACCAAATTCCTCAAGTTTTCTAAAGAAAGCACAAATCATAGTACCTATATGGAAATAGGTATAAGTAAGGTATTCAATTCCTTTTCTTCATCGGACACCTACATTTGATTGGTGTGTGGTCATATGAGGATCAAAGAACAAATACCAAAACGACATTTGTTTACAAGAGATTGGACCACGTTTCAAATTTTATTAACTACACTTAAACTTTGTAATATCATGCATGTGGCAACCAAAATGCATGTGATAGAAGAGAATTAGTGTAGCATGTGACATTATGGAATAATATGTAGTCAACATTGCAATAATGTTAATAATGACAACGATCACAACGTGATGCGTGTGGACATTAAAATTTGAACTCAAAACATTTGTTCCCTAAGGATTCAAGATATAAGAGGAGGAGTGACATTAAAGAGGTTAATATTACGGAGTTTTGAGTGTACTTCACACTCAATAACAAACTCAATTGGGAGGACCTATGTGTTAAGTTAAGGAAGCAACAAACATGCACTTTCAATGACCATGACCACCATTTTCAAGGGAGGTGTGGATTTCAATCTAGTTTTTGTTGGTGTTTCATCGTAGATATGTTAATGCAACACAATTTTTGAAAACTTACATATCATCACTAGAATATGGAGCCAACATGAATAAAAAGGAACCGTATAAAACATCTATACCCTTAAATGTGGGTTTACATTGAGATTCGGGTTGAAGAAACTTGGGGCGCAAAAAACCCTTTAACCACCTTTATTGGACCTTACTTTTGGACTCAAGATTAGACCCATGCTTGAAGATTGATTCCTCAAATCACGAGAAATACATTCTTGAGTGGAGACCACCAACTTCCTTGGGCACTTGGGGGTTGGGAATGTGATGCTACATTAGTGCCACCTCATTTTTCCATACATTACACCCAAGCCCTAGTGTAAAATCCTTATGTCTAAACACAAGAGAGGGAAATATTGTACTCGAGTGTACCTCTCGTTCATCCAACATAAAAGCCCTTGAAATAACCCAAAGGTATATATATATATATAGTTTATTTGACACCAAAAATTAACTTCAAAACCCCCAAATTAGTTTGCTCAAAGTCATTTGAGATGAATTGGCAACAAACCTATAGGATTAAGTTTGTACGAGTGAATGGATGAGAGGTACGCTTCTCTCTCTCTCTCTCTCTCTCTCTCAACATGGGCTCTTGACCGATAGGATCAGTATATTTAAGGGTTTCTTTGGTCTTGGACGCTAGTATAAGGGCCACTTTACACATGAGCCAAGAGCCATGACCATGAAATTGTGAGAGCGCAACATAAAGTGTCCAAAGGCCGTCCTAAGACACCTCCAAAATTATGTAGTGTTGTCACGGACCCTCAAGTGTGATGTGAAATCATATGTGACTGGACCCTCAACCAAATGCTATTTCAATGAATTTCCATTCGTGCATGTCCTCACACATGATAAAACATAATAAATCAACGGTTGTGAATGTTCGGAATGCCATGGTCTCCTTGTTTTGTGCTAGGCCTTCCTCCAAGAGGTGATTTTTGAAAAATAGTCCAAGTGACCATGAAACACTTTCCATTTTGAAGCCATGCAGATTCCATGTAGACTTCCCATCCATCTTCCGGTCACTTATATACTCCGTTGGTCCCTCAAGTGTACCTCAAGTGTAGTGTGAAGCAAACTTGGACCGGGTTCGCCTTTTCCACCAATGAGAGTGGTTGAAGTGTAATGGGCACGGGCTCTCAGTCTCGTGTGTGAAGTGGCCCTAAATTGGCGCTAAGCTTTTGGCAGCTTTAAGTTATTTGTTATTGATGGTGTTGACTTGCGGAGTGACTGTTATCAAATCGGTGACCTGTGTGTACAATAAGATGCTATTCAATGTACCACACTGTATCACTAGTAATTTTATTGTTTAAAAGCACAATAGTGGATCCCTCAAAACATGAACAAGAAATAATGAACACAACCCCAACCAATTTGGCCATCTTGAGGAGCACCTAAAGTAGTCTTGCGAGGGTAAGTTAGTACACAAACATCAGGAGTCACTTGGCAACTTCAACACCTCGGTGTCCAATTTTTGTTCCTATTTCTTAAGAATAGAATTGGCACCTTCCGTATTCAGGCATTTCATGTGTTAAATTTCTTATCAACTTTCAAGAAAGTGATTTGATAGAGTTTAGGCGATTCTAATAATGATCTAATCAGTGGCAGTTTTTCCAAGGAAATCAACTAATTCAGACCTTTTAAGATAGGAGCATCCAATCCCGTCAATAGACTAATTTCAGCACTTACTTTTTGGGTCCATATTGGGGGTTTATGTGTTTCATAAAGATTACCGATGATGTTATTTGAAGGATCCAAAAGACATCTCGTTGGTTGAAGAAAGAGAGAAGAGAAAGTTAACCCTTAAACGACAATTCATGGCTTGGGCGGGCAGCCCCAAATTGGATCACGGCATCTTTTATGCTTGGGCATCATGAATAGTGCACTTTTTGAACTTTGGCATCATGAATGAGCCAATCAATGATGAGCTTGCAACCTCCTACAAGGTTGTGTGCAACCCCAACCTACCTACCACAATCCTTTCAAAGCACAAATCACTCATACAAATTGTGATTTCAATTGTAAAAGTTCACTTTGTGAATGTATCATAAGAAGGTGATTAGAATGATATCAAAAAATAAGTGAAAAGTTGAGTACCGGAAGAGCTACAGAGAAGATTATGTAGAAATCAAGCCCCTCGGGCTTGCTCTGTCGTTTAAGGGTTAACTCTCAACTTTGTCTGTCTTTTGCGTTAGGGTTATTGGGAATCCATAATATAGGTTGCCTTAACCCTTAAAACAACAAAACTTATAATTTGTCTCCTTGTAACGGTCAATCCGTGATGGTCACGTGGAATTTAATCGTACGGATGTGTGATCAGCCATGTAGAAGCCATGTTTACTATGTCCTCTAAAAAAATGGGCCATTTTAATATTGATAATTTGACTCAATTCATTGTGCACTAGGTTTCAGGTAAATGGTCACATTGGGAAGAGCTCGAAGATGCAAGTTCCATGCGAGGCGCCATGAAGACGTCAATGTGAGATGTTGTCACCGAATCAAGGCAAGGGATTAGCAAGGTCAGTATGATGAAATGGTGGTTTTTTTTATAACTAGCCAAGATGCGATGTTGTGATTGAAAATAAGAATCGGCCACATAGAGAACGTGGATCGCTTCTGAGCATATGGGTTCAATTCACCCCGTTGGCCCCAAGTCCTAGGTGCAAGTTTCTTGGATCGACTTCAAAATCAAGATGCTCCACCACTGGAGAACTCCCATACCCACACTTGGGACAAACATTCGCATCTGTGTTCTCCTCACGAAATAGAACGCAACCTTTGGGGCAAGTGTGTGTTGTCCTCCTAGTTTGCAGAGCACTGCTCGGGGAGAACCGGCAGTTAGTTGCAGATGAACCGGTGGAATTTGAGAAATAACCACCGGTTGAAGTTCGAGACTTGAGGAGAATTACCGATCATGTTAGAGGAATCCATAATAGAATATACCTCAGATGAAATCTAGCCAAACCAGAAGATGTCAACATGTAACCGGTTGGATTAAAATTCACAAGGATCTTGACCGACTATGGCCAAACACTTCCCGGCCACTGTTGCAGAGCATGCCGGATGCCTTGTTTTCCAAGCACGGCAATGAATTGGGCGTTGACAATATACTTCTCGGCAGAGCTGATAGCAATTCTGTTATGAACAAGTTGTAGACACGATGGGCACGACAAAGATTCAACAGAATTAGAGCCGCTGCCACCACCCGTAGGCTGGAGCCGGCAAACAGAGGCGTGAGCCCTGCCTCGCCTCATCCAAGGGTGTCCACAACGCATCCACTTGCGGATCGAGGATCATCTGCCTCGGCCCCCATCCCTCCCTCCCTTCCAGGTCGTCCTCCAAATCGCCATCAACTCCAACTGAATCCCTGTCGTCATACGGGGCTGTATCATCGGGCCAGCCTTGAATCAGAACCACCCTCGATCGGCATTTGTGTCGTCAGCTACTTCACTTGCGACATCGCAAAGGAGTCGCCATCACTGCAACATGGTTTCACGATGCTAAACTCCATGTGTCATGCTTAATTGCATGCACCAGTTTACAGAATGCATCGTGCCAAATTGCGAAACAAACACACACACACACACACATATATATATTATTGCTACCAAGATGTTGGTTCCCACCACAACGATGTTGTCGCAGTCTTCATCGTGCGCACCAAATGGCTCATCGTCGCGTTCATCAGGAGCTAGATCTACGTTTGAGGGATCACAAGGCAGCTACGTGTAGACCTGACCAGGTGTGACTGCAATCCGACACCAAGGCGACCTTTCCCTTCAGAATCCGACAGGTGCGGAAGTGGCAATTTTGCAGTCGTAAATTTGCTGGCCGTTTGAGTGTCAGATTAAGCCACCTTTTCCTTCGAGTGCTTGATCCCTGCATAAAATCACTCAAACCACTGTCATAGCCGGCTTTCAAAAATATCCAACTTATACATCCACCAAGTCTGGGCACCTTGATGAACCGTGCCACCCAGTGTTGAAGATTGAAGCCCTTATTATATGATTTCCATTTTGAAGGGCTCTCAAATTTCAACCCTTCACTTAAAAGGCTGGTTCAAATCCAAGTCATCAATTCAAGAATATAGAAACGAAATACAAAACTCATATTAAACCTTTTGCATGAATTATATGGTATATGTTTCCATGACAGTGTGAAGGATTAAGAATCAACCATCTAACTCCACTTCTTGTAGCGACAATGCCCTATGCTTGTTGGTTCTTGTGGTAGGCAGATAATGTTGAGGACCTCAAGTGACATCTTCAAGTTCATTGTCAATTTGGGGTTGTGTTTTGAAGGGTTGTTTTGAGAGGGGTATATTCTGAAGAGCCAAATCACGTTGAAGGGCATTGAAGACGTCAATCTTGAACATTGGTGGCAACCAAAGTGTATGTGATATCAAGGAGGTCTGTAGTGTTAACGTGGATGCATGATAATAGAGAATTAGTTTACTGTACATGTGACATTTTAGAATAACACAAAGTCAACATTACAAAAATGATAATAATGACGATGATGACAACGCGATGCATGTGATGAGTGTGTGGTTTATTTTTAACGTCAAAATCCATGAAAACAAGAAAGGAGATTAAGAGTGAGCACATACGTTCCCTAAAGTTTGGAGATATAAGAGAGGGAGTGACATCACAGAGGGTGACATTACGGAGGTTGGGGTTTAGCCTCTCAACGAAGGTGAGCAGTTTCCACATCATCGTATAGATAAGGCCCGAGCTACAAGGTGCTTTGCATATAAAGCCTGGGAGCGTGAAGGATGCTCTTTATATAAGAAAAGCCTTAGAACGAGGGTCTTATCGAGTGTAAAGTTCATGTGGTGGATGTTGGAACTTATGAATGTCCTCCATATTCCTCACTGGGCATTTACAGATTATAACAAGCCCACAGGACTTTACACTTCCTAAAGGGTTGATGCCCTGACCTTGGAGGGACCGGTGCCGAGCATAAAGCCCTTCCCAAAATTTTCACTCTTTAGAAAGGACGTGTTATACCATGTGAGACACAAAGGTGGATTTCACCGTGAAATGACCGCTCTCTGTACCTTGGATCGTAGATATCCAACTAAAATCCAATGGTTAGAAATTCTTGGATATTGCTTTACACTTGATAAGACCCGCGCTGGGGAGGGGGGGGGGGGGGATTATCCGTATATGGACCCGCTATCGGCGGCCTCAAGCCCTTATGCCCCTTATGAACCCTCGCCCCTTTGGGCCTTATTTATTATCTTTAGTGGGAAACACTCTAAATTACGAACACCAATGGTAGGCCCAGCTTCTAGAAGCTTCCATGTGGGAGTTGTTGAATTTCAAATTGTGAACCCTCACATGGCCTTTCTCTAACTTATCATTTTTGTTTTTATTTATATTGTTTTTGCTTTCTTGCTTTCTTGCCGCCCTAATCATGGCATTGGTCATGGAGGCAGTCACGGGGGCGGTCGCACCTTGGAAAAGAAAAAGGAACGACTGGTAGCTAGGGTGAACATGAGATATTTAATGGTGTGTTAATAAGTTAGTGTCGGAGCAGCCCTTTCTCTTTTTAACAGATGGTTTATTACATGTTGGCCAATAAGTGACTTCCACGTGGCAACCCACCATTATGAAGTGAAGGCAAATATGCATGGAACAAGTGGGTGATATCATCAGAGGCTTGGAACGTTCCCTAAAATTGTCAGAGTCACCATGGTTAATATACATATTCCCCTTGTTTCTGGTTTAAAAGGTCTGTTACAGGGGGATGCACTGACATATGATGAGGAGTTTGGTCAGATGGGCACATGACTGGATGTGGGCTTTTGCATGTACTGAATGCCACTTCACACACGAGACTGAAGGCCTGTGACCATTGCATCCTAAGATCTCTCATTTATGGAAAAGGCCGAGACGCCCAAACAAATTATCGTGAATGAAAAGTCTGCATGGATTCTTATATTGCAAACTATGGATAATGTTTCATGGTTCATCGAAATTTGTGCCAGGTTCACCTTTGGGAGCTGGGCTTGACGCAAATTCTAGCATATCACACGAGAGTCAAGGGCCTTAAACAAATGATATGGCCTTTCGAGGAGAGTCAAGGGCCCTCACTATTACATGGCCACGGCCCTTGGCTCATGTGTGAAGCGGCTCTTACATCAAAGCTTGAGGACCATGATATACGAATTGTGTGATCGGTCGAGAAGCTAGAGACAGTCCTAGTTCGCTTTACAACTTGAAGGCGTGAGGGACCCAAGAAATTCAAATGGATGAGAAATCTACATGGGTATCCTACGTGGCATCAAGTGGATGATGTGTTTATAGTCTACCGGATGTTGCGTTCATGTCCATCAAACATAGGTGGGTGGACCTAACTCAAAACTAAGGGGCGTGGCAATCGATTACATTGTTGTCGGCTCCTATAAATAGTCTATTGCCGTGATGGGACCCGAACTTGAACATATGTTGTGGTCCATCAACAAGATTTGCTTTCAATTTGCAAGTAGCTTGAGGGCCCATCAATTGCAAAATTACATTTTTAATTTTTCACAGTTTGGCCTTTGCATGATTTCCAAGGGCCTTTAGATTCTCATGGTCATGGATCTTGGTGTGTGTCAAGTGGCTCGAAGGTCCAAATCCCATGTACCCATACGGGAAAATTTAGGTTGATGTCCGCATTTTGGATCAATTGGTAACAATATCCCTTGTTCTTAACCAATACAACTCAGGTTTGGTTTTCTAACATATGCTAAAGGTGTTATAGTAAAACTTCACCCCTTATGCGTTGGTTGTTGAGTTATCCCGATTTAAGGTCACTGGACCAATTTGATTTAGGAATTTGTTTAGCTACCCAATTTAGGAGTTTTTTTAGCTAATGATAATCTATAGGATTTAAAAATAATCATCAATGTTTTCATCCTCCCTTCCCCCGATTTGCTCTCCCCCTCAGTAGGTGTTGTGAACAATCACCCATGTGCCTCCATGCAGAGCAACTACGCTAAAGGAGAAAGAGGGAATTATCGCATGAGAGCGTATTTCTTAGCTTCCAACATAAAAATTTGACACCCCATAGGTTTGTATCCAATTCATCTCAAATGACTTGGACTAGAGTAATGTCTTCAAAGCTGATTCCGGTGTCAAATCACCTAAAATTAATAACCTATGGGCTATATATTGTTGTAAGGCTCTTATCTTAGATGAATGAGAGGTGTGGTTGTATGCAATAATCTCCTCTCTCTCCCTACCTTAAACATATGATTTAATATGAACTACAAACTCATCATCAACCCACATTAATTGCTTTACAATCTCCTAGTGGTCATCATTAATGCATGTATTTATCACAAGATCAATCCAATATAATAGAGTGTATCAACATTATTGGAGGTTTGAAACGGACAGGAGAGGAAGGCGGTGAACAAACATTGCATGTCAAGGTAAAAGACATTGACATCCTTTTTTCTATTTCTTCCTTTGGAGGTTTGAAATAGCATCCATCCAACTTCACCTACAATTTGGTTCCTTCATATGTGTGTGGTAGCCCCAAGGGACTCCTTCAACATGTCTAGCCCAACTACATATTTGATCTATCTATGAGTGTGGGATCACATACTTGAAGTAGTTGCAAATCCATCCACTTTCAAAAATCTATGGGCTGTGGTTATGTGGGACTTGATCCTAAGTCCCACCCTCGCCCAAGCGCAATTTCACATAGTTGTCTTGATTGATATTTCTAAATTTGTTTTATGAACTGATGTTCATATACGTGAGAATTATTGCATATGACCATACCCCTTATTCATCCAATATAAAAAGCTTTGAAATAGGATGCAAGTTGGATGTTGCTATTTTAAGTTTATTTAACACCAAAATTGACCTTAAAGGTGCCAAATTACTCTAGGTCAAGTCATTTGAAATGAATTGCCACAAACCTATAAGACGTCGAATCTCTCTCTCTCTCTCTCTCTCTCTCTCTCTGTGGAGAAAGAAATTTATCATATATGAACATACCTCTCATTCATCCAAAATAAAATCCCTAAAAGAATATGTAGCCCGAAGATTGCCTTTTGTTAGTTTGTTTGATATTGAAACTAGTTTTAAAGACCATGAATTAGTGTGCTCAAGCTCATTTGAGAATAATTGGTGACAATCCTACAGAAGGTCAGCTTTTTATGTTGGATGGATGAGAGATACGCTTGTATGCAATATTTCCTCTCTTCATTATGCATGGTGTTTAATTACTTTGGGTAAACAACACATAAGCTATCTAGTGTGATAATTGTAATTCTACAAGTGTTTCAACAACCTTGTGGGTTAGGGTTACATTGCAGCAATGCTTCACAAATGGACATTTTCAGTTGTTCCCCAAAGTTTCTCACCCCATGTTGACAATTATACAACAATTTAAGTTCATAGGTCAATATTGTTATCGCATGGATGCATAAATGCATAACCCAATACGCTTAAGACACTGTGCATAATGATTACCTTGAGTAATTGAAACAAAAATTACCTTACATCAATATGTGTAATTGGGTTGCCTTCGTAAATAGGTTACCCATGCAAATTGTTGCCTACCACACCTCAAACTATAGACTTGCCATTAAAACTAGACCATGTCATGTTTGCTCTTATAATGCAGTTGAAAATGAGGCACACTTCATGTTGGAATGTCCCCTATACAACCTCATTAGAGATAAGTTTTCATCATTATTTGAGAACGTAGTTTCAAGGAGCCTCGAATCTTTCTTTCATTAACTAGACCAGCAAGTTAACATTAACACCTATTTCACATAGGCTACCCACTCCACCACTCTAGAGAATTTACTAAATGAAGCCATTCTCATGTACTTTCAATTCCATTAGCCTTTTCGGCTTCTTGGACTTTAAAGTCTATTTCATTTCACTACATATTATGTTAGTAGTACATTGTAGTATATAAGTCCTCCCCACGAGGTGTTCGCAATTGATGAGGGATATGTAAATATGAGAGATGAAGCCCCGGTAGTCCTCTTGTAAGAATTTGTGTGTATCTTTTGTATACCAACATCAAATTGCATGTTTGGTCGATGTTGTTGGAGGTGGTACTATGTTTGGTTGTCTAAGTTCTATTTGTTTAACACAACTCCATAAAATGAAAACATCTTAGCACAACCAAGCTCCAAAAATTTGTTCATAACACAGTTTCTCTTCAAACCTCCTCACTTCTTGAAAATGCTTGCTAAAATTCAATCACATATTTTGCACAAATTTTTCAATCAACAAAGTGTTTCTTGGACATAATACTTTTACTACATGTACCAACTTTCCCTAGTTGGACATAATGCCAAATAAGTGCATCTTCTACGTGGAACTAAGGTCCAAAAACCTATCAAAGACATAGACCAAGCTCTTAATATATACTCTTACAATTTCATGTCACGCCATATTCTTTGCGATGATTAAGGACGACTTGGAACATAATGCGAACCTCTTCTCTATACAATAGTCTACAGTGGACTATTAACTCTGCATAAGCTTGTCTCGTGTGAGAGTTCACCATATTCCAGCAAAAGCATAAGATAATGTGACATAATTCAGGCGAATTGTGTCTATCATTTTCAAAATAATTGGACTTTTACTTCTTTTTTTGAACTATTTTGTGCCGGGCAGGCTATCAACCCACAGTAATTTGGTAAGGAAAGATATCTTGCTGCTTGTGTCTAAGCTCCCTTTGTAATTATGAGGAGGGGGTTGGCCTTTACAAGAGTTTCTTTGGTCGGGCCAATGAGTGTCCTTCTATCACTATCCGATCACGTGAGAACACGAGCTTTCCGGCCAGCCCCTCTTTTAGACCTTATGCATTGCAAAAAGTTACCTGCTCAAGATCCGGCTTGGTACAGGTAGCAAGCTACAAATCGTATAGCCACACAAAATTTAGATAAAGAATTCGACACTTAACATAAGGAATGGTTAAACCAACCACATCCTAGTTTGTTAAAACGACCACAAAGATGTGTCGCGTGGTCACATGACCTATCAAAATTTGATTTTCATCGCACATATGAATAGGAGCAACGTTTGAATGTTCTGTTAGAATGGATGAACGTGGCTAACTTGGATGACAAGACGAACACCTTCCATATTGCTTGTGATCGTCTTAACTAGAGTGTGGTCGATTCAACAACCCCATGTGTGTGTGTGTGTGTGTGTGTGTGTGTGTATACATTATTGATTAGCATCATTCCTTGGCAAATGTGTTTTCAAATCCCGTATCTTTCATAGTCTAAGAGTGTCTCTTACAAACTACATTGATTATCCAAATTAGTGTGTATTGATATTCGGAGTTACGCACTACAACTACTAAATCTTACAAGGCAAAGCCATTTGTGTCATGTAATGTCCAAACAACCTATTAAACTTTTATTAATAGAATTTTGAACTCCTGAATACGACGTTATTGCATTGCATGATTCCAAATAGTAACACACACTAAATTGGGATACTCAATATAGTGCTTATTCATGATATCCAACATGATCCGAAATCACATTTACCTAAACCCTAATGCTCAATTAAAATAAACTTATATTTGTTGAATAAAATCTGCTACATGTTGCGTCCACATTGAATGGGACCTTATAAACGCTCACAAGGAAATGATGATTTTTGGCATTCGACTCAAAACCAGAACAAGACGTATTGTTACTGTACATGTTAGGGGTAAAATTGTGGATTCACTAGCATTATGGATGTTGCGCACCTCTCCATGAGGAGTGCCCGAAACACGATGGGCACAAGGGGGACCCCGGAGTGACACCCGGGACTTGTGGCGCCGTTGGTGAGAGGGCCCAAGTGATCCTAGTGTGGGCGAGGGCCCCTGGCGTTGGGAACGCCCCCCCCCCCCCCCCAAACACACGCAGACTAGAATGCACGAGGGTAAGGCCATTAGCTATGCGTAGCTTATGGCGTGGTGATTCTAGAATGCTCAAGAACACCTCAATCGGAGATGTGAGCTAGGAGTTATGGCAATTTGAGTGGGGCGCTGTCCCGGGACAGCGCCCTGGTACAGCAGTGCCTGGGAGTGATTCCCGGGACTGCCAAGGTTCAAACACGCATAACTTCCTCAATACTTGCCTGAAAGGGGCAAGTGAGGAGTCCATCAGCAACTACGTGAAGCGTAGATGAAGATGGAGTGGTTGCTTGTTAGCACCGGACATCATATAAGGAAGTTATGATGGTCTGAAGCTGCTGGGGGCTTCTAGGCCCAGCGGCTAAGGGAAAATGTCTACTTGGCCCCAACTCTTGGTAGAGAGACAAGAGGTTTCTTGACGGTGGGGTAGGGGCCCTGCGTAGAGTCCTAGAGGCTTATATGGGTGAGGTGGTGTGGCCTCACCCACCCGAGGCCGAACAACACGGCCTCCATGGGCATTGGCCAATGTGAGGCCATAGTTGCCTAGTATGGTTCGGGTTGTTGTAGTGTTGCTCCAGCAACGCGATGATCAACATAAGGTTGGACTTTCATGGATGGAAGTCCACATCTAGGAATTGGTTACTGATTAAGGGGTGAGTCCCGAAAGCAAAGTAGGAGGGTTGGTTCCCCTCCTATGAACTATAAGGTCCGGGGTAGGAGGAGCTAACCATTAGCATGGCGGAATGCGAAGGGTTAGCGCTCATAACCTTTGCTAGAAATGAATATTGGCAACATTGTTAAGGGGGCTTAGCAAGGGTTGCGACACATGGTATCCGAGCAGGGTTCCAATATTTGAGCTAGCACTTTGAGGGAGACATGGCTATCAAATGTGCAGGTTATGATGATGAGCCTGGGGTTTTCAAAAGGTTGTGAGGCTCAAATTGGAACAAGGATCATGTGCAAGTGGAGTTTGACCATACCATTGGTTGTAATGACAATGGTGTAGATGATGGTGGATTCGGTAAGGAAATGGGGGGAGTCCTTTGAAAAGGCTCCCGCAAACCTCGAAATGTATTCGGGGGCTAAAATACCGAATGCACCCGAAAGCTTGGAAGGTGGTGATGTGGTATTGAAATTCCGATCCAAAATGCTTAGAATGTGATGATGTTGGAATGAACTTGGAGGAAATAAAGCACCCGGGGTCTCTTAAGGCCTATGTGTGCAAGTTTCACACCCAAATGAATGGTATATCTAAGATGGACGAGCTTTCTAAGAAATGCATCGTTTTAGGTAGGGTTTCAAAAGCGGGTGGTGAATACCAGCTTTAAATTTCCAAAGTTTATTGAGGTCTTGGCGGGGATCATCAAGATTGCGAGAAGCATTAAAGCCGATGACCCCGAGAAAAAATTTGGCGGTGCTTTACAACAATGGGCGTTGAGGGGAGATAGGTACCAAGCCAAATAATATTTGTGCCGCGGACCAAGCCAAATCATATTGTTGCCGCAGACCAAATATTAGATGGTGGCTTTGTGGCCAAGGCTAGTACCGTAGGCTCATAGCTGGTTTGACACATGTTAGCCGAATAATTAATTAAAGTTCAAAAAGTAGGTTTGGCACCTAAAAATAGTATATTCATATTTTCAGCAATTTTCTCTTTTAATTTTTAAAATTCGGCTTAAATTCATTTTTAATTTTCTATTTAAGCTTATATCTTGTACATCTCTCTTGCATTGAATGACAAGTAAGATGTGAGGGAAGAGTTGAGAATGTTCTGTGCTTTATGCAAGTAGAGTGGAGTTGTGTTCAACAATACATATGGGATATGTAAACTTTGAGGTGAAGCACCGAGTTAGACTTCATTTTTATAACACGCATAACTTTTGCATAGAGTCTTCAAATGACATAAAATTTGTTGGAGGTGAAAGATTACTTGATTTCTAAACTTTTCTTGGACCAACAAAATTCCAAAAAAGTTGATCTTCTATGCACAAATGAGCTCCGAAAAACTGTTAAGAACGCATTTTAATTTTTTGATCTTTACACGGCTGCAATGTTTTGTCCATATCTTTTGCATAAAGACTTATTTTGACACAAAACTTGTTGGAGGTGGAAGAAGGATTGATTTCTCAACTTTTGTTAGTTGGACAAAATTCTATAAAACTTCATCTTCTATGCTCAATTGGACTCCAAAAATTTGTGTACAACACATTTGAAAAGCCTCACCTAGAGTCTTGCTACTTCTTAACCCATATTCTTTGTGGACTAATGTAAGTGAGCTTGATTACAAAACGAGCACCTTCTCTCTTTCAAAATTCACATATGCTTCCACTGTAAGTAAAACTCTAGTGAGAAGTATAAATTTCTTACTTTTTGGCAATTTTGAAAAATAATAAATTTTATATTTGGCAAAAAATGCCAATAATATTCCAAAATTTTCGGCATCTATTTTTAGAATTATTTTCTATCGAACCTGCTATTAAACTACGGTAGCCTTAAGCCAAGGCCACGTTTTTTGTACATCATGGCCCGAATCAATGGTAGAAATGTCTCATGGGTTGACAAAGAGGCAACGCACTCCTCTTGAGCCCAAACCTCATAATGTGTTGGGGCTTGCCGATGCGAAGAGTGGTCAAGCCCATTAATGTGCCGTTTTGAAAGGATGAACCGCATGAAATAAAGGTAGTGACCATGCCTTTGACCTTATGATGTGGGACATTAGATATTTGTGGAGATTTCACATTATGGATGAGGTGCCCTTATTTTGGAGGACACCTTCTTTGAAACTCACATGATAGAGGTGAGGCGCAAGCCGGTGCGCTTGCGGTGCGATGTGTCATGATGGCAAAAAGTTGAACTTCAAATTGACAATGACTCCTATGGTAGGAGGACCCAAGTTGAATTTGGTCTTAATGGACCAAATGAAAAAAATGGTAAACATAATGGTCGTGGTTCAATTAGGGTAACTCCAATGAAACTCATGGGGAGGCTAGGAAAGATGGGCCTCTTTCAAACCACATTCGTGGGATGTTGGTGAGATACAAGGATGTATTCACCAATGTGTTGCTCAAAATGTTACCGTCAAGGAATGGAAAACAACTTTGCTTAATGAGAGATTGAGTTCTTGAGGTATGTGGTGACAAATGAAGTTGGTGGGCGGACATGAAGAATGTCAAGGCAATCCAAGAAGGGAAGTGGCCCTTGATTCAAAATGAACTTAGGTCATTGGTTGGCCTAGCCAACTACTACCACCGCTTCATTCGAGATTTTTCTAAGGTTGTTAGGACCTTACTCAACTTGTTGAAAAAAATGCTATCCCAATAGTGGGATGAGCCTTGTCACCAAGCCTTTGGGGAGCTTAAGACCAAGTTATCTTCACAAGATGTGGTCAAGTTTCCGGGTTTTCACAAGCATTTTGACGTGCACATAGAGGCGAAGGACTTTACCATTGGCGGATGTTGATCCAAGATGAATGACCATTGCATATGAAAGCATTAAGCTTAATGGTTGTCGAACCTTGTTCGGCTTGTGCAAGAAATGGCTATCCCAAAAGTGGGATGAGCCTTGTCACCAAATCTTTGAGGAGCTTAAGAGAAAGTTCTCTTCGCCGCCCGTGCTCAAGTTCGCGGAGTTTAACAAACCTTTTGAGGTGCATACGGGGGCGAGTGACTTTACCATTGGCGGATGTTGATCCAAGATGGATGACCATTGCATATGAGAGCATTAAGCTCAATGATTATCGAACCTTGTCTGACTTGTGAAAGAAAGGGCTATCCCAAGAGTGGGATGAACCTTGTCACCAAGTCTTTGGGGAACTTAAGACCGAGTTCTCTTCGCCGCCCGTGCTCAAATTCGCGGAGTTTGACAAACCTTTTGAGGTGCATACGGAGATGAGTGACTTTGCCAATGGCGGATTGTTGATGTAAGATGGATGGCCATTGCATATGGGAAGTTGGGAACATGAAGTTTGATGGTTATGAAAGAAGACAACCAATTCATGAAAAAGAACTTCTTTGCCGTAGTGCATTGCTTGAAGATGTGGTAACACTATTTGGGGTCGCACAAAGCAAAGGTCTACACGGACAATGTGTCCTAATAGTATTTTGACATACAAACGCAAGTGAGCGCCAAGTCATTGCGGTGGCATGATAGTTTGGCGCTTATGAAGGTGGATTTGATCCACAAACCGGATTATGGAAATGTGGTGCCGGATGCGCTAAGTAGACGGGAAGAGTTCCAAGCAATGAGAGCCATCCAAACCTTGTGGCTAATGTTTACCGGTGAAGGAAACTTGTGATGCAAGATACGGGAGGGCTACATTAACTACCCCGAAGCACAAAAGCTTTTAGGTGAGCTTCGCAAGAGCAAGGTGCTCAAAGAGATTAAGTTGGTGGATGGATTGTTCAAGTGTAAGCAAAGGGGCGGTTTACACTATGGACCATGAAGTCGTCCCATGGCCGTCTAAGCGATGTGATTGGACGTTGAAGTCGTCCCGGGACGACTTGGGTTTACACCAAGGAAAAAATGGCAGAGTGACCACGGAGGTTAAGGTCCACAAAGTATTATTTTTTAAGCCTACTCTATCCACTGCCATGGTCCAACGGGTTTTCCGTTGGGACAAGCAAAAGAGGTGGTCCGGGAAAAAGAGCAAGGGCCCATGTCAGAAAAATGCCGTTTTAAGCCTTTTTGGTGCATGGTCATTCTTCATGGTCCACATTCGGTTTACACCTAGTGAAGGGCCCATGAACCATGAAAACTAATATTTTAGTAACTCGGACCATGGAAGTCGTCCCACGCAAAATAGGCCTCCTACGTGGGACGACTTCATGGTCCATAGTGTAAACCGCCCCAAAGTTGGGTGTATGTACCACAAGGCAATTTGAGGCTATCGGTTTTGAAGGAAGAATGTGATAGTCCTATTGCCGACCATAGAGGAGAAAGAAAAAGCCCCCATAGAATGGTGTCATGGAGGTACCATTGGTGGTGCATAAAGGAAGATATAGCCCACTTTGTGAAGGCTTGGATGAAGTGCCAAATGAACCGAGCCTCTTACCAAAAGCAAGGCGGCTTCTTGCAACCGTTGCCTATCCCGCCGGGGCCATCACATAGTATGTGCATGGACTTGATCACAAGTTTGCCGGAGTCACATGAGTATGATGCCATCTTGTTGATGGTAGAGCAATTTGCCAAGTTGGCACATATGGTGCCGATTGTGGGAACCGCAACCGCGTTGGAGACCGCACAGCCTTTTTTCAAAGGATGGTTGAGGCACCACGGGTTGCCAAGAGTGATTGTGTCAGATCAAGATCCAAAGCTCACAAGTGCATTTTGAATGCATTTCTCTAAGGAGGTCGGAACGAAACTAAGGTTTAGCACGGCCTTGCATTCCCAAATGGATGGGAAAACGGAGCGTGTGAATGGAGTCTTGAAGCAATACTTAAGGAACTTGGTGGGGGCGGACCAAGGAGATTGGGCGGACTATGTGGGTCGAGTGGAGTGTAATTGCAATGTAGCCACGCACTTGGCTACCAGGGGGTGGTCTTTCATGGTGGCTTATGGAGTGGATGCGCTCCAACCTATTAACCTAGCTCTCGAGGGGGCACATTCAACACTAGAGTTCAACCAAGATGGTGAGGACTTGGCCAAGGAGCAAAAACAAGTCTTGAACATGACCAAGTTGTTGGTGGTGAAAGCCCGAAGGTGCTACGAAGTGCAAGTCAATGCCGGAAGATGCGAAGTGGAGTACGAGGTGGGCCAAAAAGGTGTTGTTGAATGTGGACAACTTCACCTTGGGAAAGGCCTTACTCCAAAGTTCATGTCCTAAATTGGAGCTTCGTTTCCCATTGTGGAACAAGTGTTCAAGGACATATATAAGTTGGAATTACCGCCCGAGATCAAAGTGCATCCGACATTCCATGTCTCATTACTAAAGCCATTTAAGGACGACACCTTGTGGCCCAATCACAAGCAAGTGATTAGGCCACCTCCCGACCTTGTGGAGGTCATTTGGAACATGATCTAAGAGGACATCCTCAAGTGTAGGAAGCCCAAGTGAAACATAAATAAAAAGTACAAAGGAGTACTTGGTGAAATGGTGAAGATACCATGAGAAAGAAACCGCTTGGGTATCGGCAAGAGACATGGTGAACACCAAGGAATTGGTGAAGCCCTTTGAAGAAACTAGGGCTAAGGATTCCAATAAAAAGAAGCGTAGGCATTGATGAGGACATCAATCTCCTTTAGTGGGGGAGAGACATTAGTAGCACACTTAGCTTCGAGGCAATGTTGTCCACAACATGTACTTGTTCTTTGGCTTGAGGCAATAAAGTCCAACTTTAGTGGTGCAAAGAGAAAAGTATGAGATGAGGTCCTAATCTCGTACTTGTGCTTGGTAATGGAAGAGGGGGAATAGACATGCCAAACTAGGCTGGGTAAGCCGAGTAATTGGGGGCCATGGCTTGGAGGGGCCTTGGATAAAACTAACAAACCTCTTAGCCGTGGGTTTGTCCAGGCGGGGACAAGGTGATGGCGCGTGCTCATAAAAGTGCTACCCGCGAGCTAACGAGAGTTGGTGCATGGGAGTCATGAACCCATGTCTCGAAAGAGCAAAGTGGGAACCGAGTCGGGCGGGACTTGGCATCACCCCCGTGCGATCGAGGCATGGCTTAACAATGGAAAGCCATCTCAGAGTTGCAACCGAGACAACTTAGTGGAAGCATTGAGGTCTCGCCTAGATGTGTCATGTTAAGCTAGTGGAGCCTAACGGGGGAGGCCCCAAAAGAGGGGCAACCCAAGTGAGTCTCGAAGTAGGTGGGTCTAGTGTAGGTTAGGTCCTTGGAGGAAAGAGCCAAGGTCGCTAACGGGCCACCTAGGAACGACACCTTTGGGACTATGCCAAATTTGAAGATGCATTATGGGGGTCGCGCCCTAAGGTAAACACAATGCCGCACCATAGAGGATGGCAACTTGAGAATTGGTGTGCCGACTACGAGTATAGTCGATGAGGGCATCGACTCCGTTTGGTGGGGGTGAGTGTCGCGCACCTCTCCATGAGGAGTGCCCGAAACACGATGGGCACAAGGGGGACCCCGGAGTGACACTTGGGACTTGTGGCGCCGTTGGTGAGAGGGCCCAAGTGATCCTAGTGTGGGCGAGGGCCCCGGGCGTTGGGAACGCCTCCCACCCACGGAGACTAGGAGGCACGAGGGTACGGCCATAAGCTATGCGTAGCTTATGGAGTGGTGATTCTAGAATGCTCAAGAACACCTCAATCGGAGGTGTGAGCTAGGAGTTATGGCAATTTGACAGCGGCTAAGGGAAAATGTCTACTTGGCCCCAACTCTTGGTAGAGAGACAAGAGGTTTCTTGACGGTGGGGTAGGGGCCCCGCGTAGAGTCCTAGAGGCTTATATGGGTGAGGTGGTGTGGCCTCACCCACCCGAGGCCGAACAGCACGGCCTCCATGGGCATTGGCCAATGTGAGGCCATAGTTGCCTAGTATGGTTCGGGTTGTTGTAGTGTTGCTCCGGCAACGCGATGATCAACATAGGATTGGACTTTCATGGATGGAAGTCCACATCTAGGAATTGGTTACCGATTAAGGGGTGAGTCCCAAAAGCAAAGTAGGAGGATTGGTTCCCCTCCTATGAACTATAAGGTCTGGGGTAGGAGGAGCTAACCATTAGCATGGCGGAATGCGAAGGGTTAGCGCTCGTAACCTTTGCTAGAAATGAATATTGGCAACATTGTTAAGGGGGCTTAGCAAGGGTTGCGACAATGGAGAAAAACTTAGGATTAGAAAGTATGTAAAGTTGTTAAGACTGTGTGATAAGTTCTAGAAGATATGGGTCAAGTGGCCATTACTTGTTGTCCAAGTTGATAGAACGGTGACAAGGCCTACACCTCATCAAGTTGATGAGGTAGGAATTTCTATATTAGTTATATCTAGGTTATGATGGATTTATGAGTCGTATCTACAAGTAAGTAGATTTAGGATATTTTTTGTGTAACTTCCTATTTCATAGTATGTAAGGGCTCTTGGTGAAGGGTCCGACACCTTGTTGTAGTGCTTAGGATAGTGATAGTTAACATAGGATAGATTTGAGTGATAGATTAGAGTTATGACTTTCTGTATCAAGGCCTCGGCCTTACGAGTTTAATAAGGGTGAGAGCTATGTTCGTTTACGAGGTTTCTATGTCGTGATTTTCTTGTCCTTAATGTTATTTCCCTCTATGCCTAAAGGACCCAACATACACACCACTTCCTAAGTTACACATCATTTTTGGTAAAGCCAAAGATTGAAAATTATCCATTCATCCAACACAAGGCGTGCAATATGGAGGCTATTTAGTTTAGTTCATTTGATACAGGAATTAGCATCAAGGATATGGAATTAGTCTAGTCTGAATCATTTGAGAGGATTCAACCACAAACTTATGAGGGGCTACGGGTTTTAGGTCTCATGGGTGAGGGGTTGATCATACCTGCCATTTTTGGCACCATCCGTAAGCATCTCCGGCTATAATAGTGTGAAAAGTGGTGGGCCAACATTTATTTCTTAACATAACCCTTGACAATTTCACAGTTAGAACCAACCAGAAAGTTTGGTGCGATCAGGGCCTGAGAGGTGCCCTCATATGTGACAATTCCCTCTTGATGGAGAACTCTACTTGCAGTAAATTGTTACGGGAAATTTACCATCAACCACACATTCATCCAACCGGTGTATTTTTGTTTTTGTTTTTTCTTCTTCTCGTGTACGTGTGTGCATGTGATTGTGCTTCTCGTTCATCCACAATAAATGTAAGTTAAGGATTTAGGTGAGCTTGCAACGATCGGTTTGATAACCTTTATGGTTAGTTTCATATTACTTGACTCTACAAATGGCATCATAAACCTTGAAGTGGTCTAATGAGATATAGTTGGAATGAATCAGTCGTGAACTTGTCTTTATTAGAGCCCCTTCATCCACAATAGATGAGTTCACATAGACGCACGAACTCCATGCTTCAACCCATCGATTACCTACTTTGTACAGTTGACTTAGCTTCAAAAACCCTAAATTAGTGTAGTAGGTCACATTTGAGACGAAGGGAATCGCTAACCTACATGAGACATGGTCTTTTAACATGGATGGTTGAGAGCTACACTTGTGTACAACATCTCCATCCCACCCATAAAACCGAAACACTTTGCGTCTATACTATACTATACTATACATATATGTAAATGGTCATCATTTGACTCAAATTCGGTGGGCTTCTAATGAACGTAACTATCATGGTAGCAAGTTGAGGTGGTCTCTGTTGTTGCATCTATATTGATATGTTAGCTTTACTTTATTTAAGTACGTGACCTACTCCCTTTATTCAACACCAACAGCCCGATTGCGTATTATTCATAAATTATTTCGAGACTAATAATTTGTTTTAAGTGATTGACATCAGACCAGCAGTGCTTGTTGTCCTCATCTGCATTTGACCAATTGACTAATGAACGGGGAGAACCAACCGCTAGTTACGGATGAACCGGTTGAGGTCGAAAAATAACTGGTTCAAAACCAAGACTGTAGGGAGATTATCCACCATTTTAGATGAATTGAGAGAATATACCTCAAATTAATAAAAGAAAACCAGAAAGATGTCAACATGTAACCGGTCAGACTTGAAAGCACTAGGATCTCGACTGATTAGCAGGCCCAAAAATCTCCCCAGACAGTGGATGAACCGGTTGAGGTCGAAAAATAACCGGTTCAAAACCAAGACTCTAGAAAGATTATCCACCATTTTAGAGGAATTGAGAGAATATACCTCAAATTAATAAAAGAAAATCAGAAAGATGTCAACATGTAACCGGTCGGACTTGGAAACACTAGGATCTCAACCGATTAGCAGGCCCAAAAATCTCCCTAGACAGTGGATGAACCGGTTGAGGTCGAAAAATAACCGGTTCAAAACCAAGACTCTAGGAAGATTATCCACCACTTTAGAGGAATTGAGAGAATATACCTCAAATTAATAAAAGAAAACCAGATGATGTCAACGTGTAACCGGTCGGACTTGGAAACACTAGGATCTCGACTGATTAGCAGGCCCAAAAATCTCCCCAGACAGTGGATGAACCGGTTGAGGTCGAAAAATAACCGGTTCAAAACCAAGACTCTAGGAAGATTATCCACCATTTTGGAGGAATTGAGAGAATATACCTCAAATTAATAAAAGAAAACCAGAAAGATGTCAGCATGTCACCGGTTGGTGTTGGAAACACTAGGATCTCGACCTATTAGTAGGCCCAAAAATCTCCCCAGACAGTGGATGAACCGGTGGAGTTCGAAAAATGACCAGTTCGCAACCAAGACTTTAGGAAAAATAACTGATCCATTTAGATTTATTTTCGGAATATTCCTTGGCATATTTTAGAGAACCCCAAAAGATGTGAACATGTAACCCTGTTGATCTTGGAAACGCTAGGATCTCGATCGATTGTGTCCAAAAGTCTCCCCATATGAGGGCTCAGGGAGAACCAACGGTTAGTTGCATATGATCTGGTTGAGTTTGAAAATTATCTGGTTTTTCTTGATTTCCACTTGGGTTGCGCTGTTTCGGCTGGGTTGGTTGTATTATAGGTTCTTTCTGCAATTGAATTTTCAATTTGTGCCAAAAAGAAAGAAAGAGAAATACCCGGTTAAAGTTGGAGACTTCAGGAGAATTACCGATCATTTTAGAGGAATCTATGAAAGAATATTCCTCAAATGAATGAAGCAAAACCGGAAGATGTCAACATGACACTGGTTGGATTTAGAATCACTAGGATCTTGACCAACTACTATGCCCAAAAACTTCCCGGGGACTGCCATTGTCTGGCTTGTCTACACATGTGACCCGATATATGACTCGCTCTTGTGCTTGTTGTCAAACTTCATGCATTGACCAAGTGCATTGTATTTTAGATCAATTGAATATGTTGATATTATTGAAGGTTTGGATTCAAATACTTACACTTTATGGGTGCCCTTGCCTTCACAAACATATTTTTGCATTTTGACCATCAATGTTACATATGCTTGTATTATTATTTTTTCATTTTTCCATGAGAAGATCCATAAAATAAATGCGATTCAAACACTTGGTGGGCTTGTAGAAGGTGTCTGTAATAAGTATATAGGTTGTACAATGAGCCCCTTGGTTCTTTAAGAGTTGAGCTTTACCCTCCTCTATCTACCAACACCATCATGTTGCTCCTTAGAAGCACAACCATTCTTTTCAAGATTGGTACCACGTTTATATCATTGTGTTTGTTGCCGTCTATGACACAGGAACTAAGTCATGATAATAGTTGAGGAATGTAGTGTATAGGTGGTCCTATTGTGGGCACTTCCAACTCTACAAACAATTATGGTCGTTGGGTTGTATTGGGAATCTACTCATTTCGTTAGCAATTGCAATCGTGAATTGCTCCCTTTAAAGTAAAATATTCCATGGATAGTTTAGGATCATTCATGGATTGTTCCCAATAAGTTGAGGTGTTAGATTGAGCATTATTAATGGAGCGTGTGGGTGGAGAATCTTCAGGGATTCAAGGGAGGTTGCAACAATGATGATTCATCAAAGTTGAACAAACACTATAGCGCTATAGCGTTCAAAGAGTATCTTCTAAAATCAAAAAAGAAAATGAGATGAAATTGATTATAAAGTCTAGGAAGCCAAAAGGCTTATGTGACTAGAAATACATATAGATGTTGTCAAAAGAGCTAATTCTTAGAGTAGTGAAGTGTAGTGGCTTCTATAAGATATAAGTTAATATCAACTTGATGGTCCAAGTGGAAGAAAAACCTAAGACTATCTACTAGTACTTCATTTTGAAATAGGAAAGGAAACCTCTCTCTAAAGGAGTTGTAGAGGAGTTGTGTTGGAATGTGCCATATTTCCAACTACGTTTTTAAAGCAATATTATTGGCATAATGTTTTATCTCTAGAGATTGGGATAGTTGACCACCGACCAATTTCAACAACAAGCCTATGATTTGAGATGTGATAAGCAACAAAGATTATGCGTTGAGATGGTGTCACCGATTGCTTCAAATACAATTCACATTCATAATTCAAAAAGTGCTTAAGGCGAAGATTTAATTTCTTTCCAGTGAGATAGAAAGAATTCCACTCTTCAATAAGAAAAGCATGCGTGATAGCATCAAACATGATCTTTGGTGACGTTAGGATTAAAAATGGCCGCTAAGTAACTTAATGTAAGGTATGAACTCTTAGCATGCTTGGCTACAATAAGTTATTATAAGTTACCAAGTAGGTGATTCACGGGTGACCGGTGTCGGACACCTAGAGAGGTTGAATCGAGGTGGGGAAGTGTCAACATTGTTGGCATGCTTGATAATTTGGGTCAATGCTTGAGTGAATTCATCACCTCATTTTCACTCAAACTTGTGTGAATACTAATTTAGCCTTAATCCCTATGTGTTTAAGATGTCCAAATTGGGCTTCTCCAAGCTAAGAAAAACATATATGAGTTATATTATTTCATTTTTAGTTGATCATGCTAAATGTGACCCTATCTAAAATTAACTTGTTCTTAAGCGCACAATAAGTTAAACATTTTGTCATTGTTAAAGATTTGAAGTTCAAATATGCAACTTGGGTATTCTTGGATACCAATGCATACGTTATATTTTGATCATCAATGTCTACTCTCAATATGGTTTTATTTTCTCCTTGACATAAGACAATATATATATAACAAGGAACTAAACACATTAATATTAAACTTATGAACTTAGTGAAGCCCATATATTGAGAACCCACGTCCTTCAAGGGTTAACCCCAAAGTGACATAGGATATTCCTCGAGGAAGAATCCATGTAGTAGGTATTCATTTTTGAATTTTTCTTTAGAGAGATCGATGGCTATAGATGTAAATCCAACCTTATTAAGGGAGGGTGTAGTAGGGTACAGATCACCTCAAAAATTTGCAACCGTCCATTCTTTTTTTCAATAATTTTTTTTTTCATCAAAAGCACCTGTCAGTATCGAACAACTTGTAGGGTTTCTTGGTCTTTTTCTCGCCTCATTCCTTGGTACGGCTAGCAACACTCCAAATTTCAAGGCGACTTCAACTAAGAAATTTGAGCTCCACATACTAGCTCCCCTCTCCACTTGAAAAAAAATGCAAAAACTATGAAACTCCGTTGTGCTTGATGTCGTGTACATCGCATTGTCGGAAAATGCAAACAATAGAGCATTTCTTACAGAAATTCGGGAGAATTTGTGAAGTGAGAAATATGCAAATCCAAGCGGCCATAGTACAGCTCACAACAATGCAATTTCAGAAGAAGAAAAAAATTGAGCCACATTGAGCGGCTAGATCTTCGGCCAACAAACTCCGAGTACAGGTGAACCATGTAAGAAGCCAATGCCCGGGGAAGAATCGGGTGGACTAAAACTTTGCACGTTGCAGGATAACCCAAAACTTTCAAACTTCATAGAAATTACAACCATCCTCAAATTTGTTGTTTTTGGTGTCGTTGGGTTGATCTCGCAAATTTGTATAATCGCTCTTTATTGAATTTTTTCTAGAACAGTTCGGCAAATGCCTTCAAATTCGGATTGAAAATAGTCGAGGACAGTTACTGTCGGCCATGTCACTTTGGGGTTAAGCTCATGAGGAGTCGACCAGTGAATTCATCACCAATCATTTATGCCCATGGGGAAAACTTTTCGGCCTTGAATTCAAGATAGGCACAATAAATACTCCAAAACAAGCAAACAATAAGTTGCTAGGGGGTTGGTGAGGCAGCTTGGACTAACATACACCTAGGGAAGGTCTTATTCCAAGTTGGCAATGTGTTGCACCCGCGCACCTCTATACCAATTTATATGCATGGTACGTCGTCCTAGATATTTGAGAATGATACATACTTTGTCAAAAGTGTGTGTCCCTATTGTGGGTTGTGCCGCTCAAGTAAGTTGGAGGCAAAAACGTTGGGGGCAAAAACGTTGGAGGTCTCTTATAACTCGAAGATCATGATATTCCGAGCTTGTATGTCTAATTATAGATTGTCTAATGAGGATGAAAAACAAATCCCTTGATTGATCACATATGTCCTCCTAATTTATAGTTTACATATTTTGAATACATCGTCCAATTCAATTCAAATACATGTCTTATGGGTCCCATTCTTAGATCTAAACCTAACCAAACGTCACTCAAACATTGTAGGATGCAACATGCTTTGGCTTTTGGTACATAATTATGTTTGAAATATTACCATCATTTATTGTTACAATGGTCGAGGCCTGCTCTAATGCCACTTGGAAATTATAATAGTATGAAAAATATGGACAAATGAAGCACCTTACGATATAGGTGTTTGATTATGATATGTAATTGAAGTAAACATGTGTATTTTAGCATTCAAGCTACAAATCTAGAGTTGAGATGCACGAGGTCTAGTAAGGTGAAAATGATTTATTTATTTCTTAAAATGCCCCCCTTCCCCCTCCCCCCCTCTATTTACAATCACATGGGCCTTAGATTTAGTACCCATGGTGGTGATTGTATGTGGTTATACGATAGTTTGTTGCAATACACCTTCATTAGGGATGCAATTACATAGACAACACGAATTAGGCGTGGTCTTCATTGTGACCGGGCTGCCACCAAATAGACAAAGATAAGGTACGTGGGCCATATGAACGGTTCCTCTTCTTAATTGGACACTTATATTTGAGTGGTGTATGGGAAGGCTTTTATCTAGCCATAAATGCTCTCGGAGTCTTTGGGCTTCTCATACATATGATAGTACCAAATTGTACAACATGTATGTGCATTGTGATTTGATGTTTTGGCACATATAGAGTGATAGCTTGTTGTCTTGAAAGGTTATATTGTACTTCTTGACAACGAGATTTCTTGATGAAGATCTGTTATCAAAGTCAAGCATAAAACATGTACATGAGCAGTGGAAAAATGCTAAAAGTGGTCACCAAAACAACAATATTCAAGAACGACCACCAAATTAACGTGCGTTAAGATGACATTGGACTAAGTCTTCAAAATATAAACGACATTCCGGGTTGAATACCGAACACAATAGTGAAGGCCTATCTGATACTCAAAGAGCATATTTTTTCACTTTGACCACGAGCAACTTTTGTTTTTAATGTTGAATCTAAAATTTGACAATCTTTTTGATTTGCAATTGCTAATCCAATGAAACAATTCCCAAACCAATCCAATACCCATAATTTTATGTGGGGTTGGGTTCAAAGTACCCACAATAGAGCATGTGCCAAGAATAGGGAAAATTATTTATATCATTGTGTAAAGGTTTTAGTAAAAATATTCTCTATAAATTTAAGATTTATTCACTTCAACATAAATTCACAAGACTAATTTAGAGCATCTCATGCTAAGTTGAGGATTGAATGGCTATGTCCTTGATTTGTCCTTGATCGTATGGCTATGTCATTGATTTGCTAATCGTCTCCCACTATTGTGTGTTTGATAGCTTAGAAGAAAAAATTACTCGTCCAAGACATGTCTATTTCAAATAATGCAAGTGACCACCTCCGACGTGAGGCAATATGACTTGTCTCATAGCCTCGCTCCGTAAACCCGTTTTGGCTTCACTTCTAAGCTTGCGGCTATGATTGAGGTGAAGCAACTCTCATTCACACCAACACTTCTCTCTCTCTCTCTCTCTCTCTCTCTCATAATGCATGGGAGTTTGTGAAAACCCATGCGCAGTAGTGGTGGTGGGGGGTGGATTTCATTCGAATAAGAGCTCACATAAGAGCATCCTCAGTCGGTCTAGGTAAAGCTCACTACAAACCAAAACCTATCTTTCGACTGACCTAAAATTAAAAACTGAATTTACCATCATTAGAAGCGCACCTAAATAAACGTGAGATATTTCTCAAGAATAAAGAATTGTAAAAATTTGACGTAGGTGAAATCCCTCATTGAAAACACCACATTTTCAAAATTTAGAGGGAGTGCACCAAATCTTGCTTTAAATGGAAAGATCCTCCCACACTCCCTCCAAATTTTTGACATTTAGAGGGAGTGTGGGAGGATCTATCCATTTTTAAGCAAGATTTGGTGCACTCCCTCTAAATTTTGAGCAATTTTAAGCAAGATAGGTCTTGGTTTGCAGTGAGCTTTACCTAGACCGACTGAGGATGCTCTAAGGGCATGAGCCAAAACCCAAGTTCTAGACCACGGGCCTTCCTAGAAGTAGTGGTTAGAATAAGCTCTTTTGTTGATGCTTTTATTCTTGATTGGATATGGGGAGACACATTGTCACCTATAATGAATGACCTTGTCATGCTGGCTTGACCACTACAACTAGGAATGGACACGTGTTGTTTATCATCCCCATGACCCCATGATGACAATTCAATGGGAACTCAAAATATCATAGTAGGGGTACTTAAATCATAAATCAATAGAAGGGAGTATTATGTATACGATATGCTATTAGTACGCCATGCAATTTTTTTCTTCCAGTGATTAATTAATTGAAAAATTAGGCGGTTTGTAAAAATATTTATGAAAAACAAATATTTTAACGCAAATTTGTTCATTTAGGCACATAGCATATCCTACATACAAATCCATGTACAGTAACTTATTTATTATCCATTCATTGCAGCTAGTTACCTGATGTTAGCCCCAAGGGTTTAGGTTAACTGGTCTTGGAGTGCTAATTAGGGTTTTGAACAATGTTTTGTTTTTGTTTTGTGCTCATGTTTGGTAGATATTGTTTGAGAATTTGTAAGCATGGCCAAGAATTAGAAAGAAAATTAGTCACAAGTTTCATCTTATTGACAATGATCAGAGATTATTGAGCATTGCAAATGATATTAAAGTTTTCAATGCCCAAATTGAAAGAGATTGTCTTGGGAATAGTAGATAACCATTAAAAAGAAGTACGGGGCATCCCAAGATAGTTGCGAAGCCCATTCTTCTTTAAGTCAAAGAAGAGACACCGGCCAAAAAACCATAGACTTTGAAAATTGTTCATTTGTTTCTTCAATCACTTAATTTTTAATTATCGCAATTTGGTATTTAAAGGTGATTTATCATATCGGTTGGTTAATTTTAGGTGTGGAAATTAATTTAGATGGCCAAGAACCTAAATAATGGGTACTAAACGGTTATTAGTGGATTGTTTAGGGAGGACTAAGCTAAAGTCAAGTTCTATCATCAGAAGATTACAATGGTAGATAAAGGATGTCTTCGAATGCAAAAGGTTATTTAAGAGGATATGAGATAATTACACACCAAAATGATTGAACAAATGCAGTCAAATTCAATTCACTAGTTAGTTATTGAATCTATCATTTAACCTCATAAAATATGCCATGAAAATGTAGGATTTCATTTGACAAATGTCTTTTGATGCACAAAAATGATTACAAATAAATGCTTGTTGGATGAAATTCAATGGGGGCCAAGTCTTTGGAATAAACATCCAAAGTAAGCGGACAATGAACCGGGCTATACCGAATCAATGATGACTTGTGAGGTGCAAGTTAAAGAAGAAGCTCACCCTCCACTGGTTGAGGCAATCCTTTAAAATGATGATTCAACTTCACCTTCTATATATTTTTATTTTATTTTACGACTTCCACCTTTCAAATCCGACTCGTACCTTTGGATACCACTTTCTCCCTTCTATGGATTCTCACTTTGTTTCCAACCAACTCACACCTTTGAGCAAAGAACATACAAATCGACTCTCTTTAGTGAAACATATTAATAATAGTTATTAGTTGACCTAATATCTTGAGATTAATATGGTGTGAAAATTTGATTTGTAATTTAGTGTGTTAAAAATGGTGATATGATATTTATCCTAAATCAAAATTCATTTTTTATCTGAATTTTTAATTTTTAAATGTACTTGAATTGATTTTCAATAATCATATGGCATTTCATTGTTAAAAGATATTTGTACAGTATAATTTTAAACTTGATGAAAACCAGCTAACTTTAGAGGTTGCTACAAATTATCACATGTCTAATATCGATGAATCTTGAATATATATATATATATATATATATATATATACACATATACATATACATACATACATACTATTCAAGTCTTCTTTTTATAAAAATTAGCCTTGTCGCAATGTATGTATAAAATTTGTCATGTTTAAGTTATAGATGTATTCGTGCGACAACTTACACCAACCTAATCTTCGGTGCCCACATCACTTCACTTCCTCGCTGTAAATTCATCATACTCACTTTCTTGCTGCGGATTCCAATCACACTCACTTCATTGCACCCCTATGAACACTCACGTCCTTGTGGGGGACTCATCATTCACTTCCTCACATACCATCAAAACACCCTCACAAACCCCAAACCTTCACACAACATCGCTTCATCTTAGGTTAGCTTACATGCACACGTCTCGACCACACTTTGCATGTTGTTAAGTTTTATAATAAGATGAGTTTGAGAGGTTTAGCATCTAATATGTGAATGCCACAGTGAATGTGCGTGACATGTTGCGTTGTCAATTGTGATTTGTTGACTTTGGAATGAGTTGTTCCAATGCATTGAATTTCCTAAACCTTAGGCATTGTGATGATTATTTTTTCTTTCATAGGCCATCTAGCCAAATAGTAATAGAAAAAACGAGGCTTACTCATATTGAATTATTGTGCACCGACCCTGCTATCAATCTATGGTAATTGATATCAACCAAAATAACATTATTCTTATGAAGTAAGGGAAAAATGCGACACTGGGATAATTTTATAATATTTTAGATTTCATTGATGTGCCACATTTATTATTGTGATTGGTCCACTTCTAGTTTTGGTCCAAGTATTTGTTGCACTGTAACTAGATAGGTTGGGCGTTGACTACAACCCGTGGCAAGGCTCCTCACATTCATGACCTAGATTGAAAAGACCATGCATAATTTTAAGATTGTTAGATGCTCCACTATGGGCATGTGTTGTCTTGGCCCCTCGCACCCAAGCATAACAACATATCACTTTACCATGGCCCCCTGACCATTTTAGAACGGTAGGGAATGGTGGGGTGACGGCCTCACCACCTCCACCACGACGTCTTCCTTTGTATGCAAGTTAAACGCTCTCAACTGGGTACACCAAAACTCATAGCATAACGCTTTCGCATTTAATGTACCCACCCTGGGGCCTCGACAAGGAAAAATTCTAATAGAGGTTTACGAGGTTCAAAACCTCTATGATCCATGACCAACTATTATCACTATACGTATTATCCCAATGAGTGCGCGCCACTACTAATAGGAGTTACGCGATGCTATAACTATTTAACGAGAATAAAACAGTTTACCAAACAGAGTCATTTATATTCTAAAATGTCCGAACAACCTTTTCAAACCATTGTTAGTAAAATTTGAACTCCTGAGTAAGATGTTATTGCACTGAATAACTCTGAATAATGCATCGCACTAATTGAGATGATCAGTGTACTTACAAATAGCTTTTGGCCACATGAGTTTGCAAATTGTGATGATGTCAACTCCCGTCAGGCAGCTGGAAGTTTACAAGCTTGGTCTCCAGTGGCAATTGAATAGGCTGCAGGGGTGAATCAGTGGAGGTTTGAATTCGAGGTTGGCAAGTGTCAAATCCGAGCTGAGCATTTCAGCATATAATGTGTCATGACTCCACCCTAAACAAAGAAAAAAACCTTTACATAGTTAGTACTAGGGCTTTGTGAGACTGAAAAAGATTTCACCGGTATCCAGGACCATCCAATGGTCGGGGAAAACCGACAGCTAGTTCATTATTAGCCGATGGATTTCTCCTCATGGCCGGTCCAAATTTCCAACCATCGGATGGCAATCCGACTGTAATTTTAATCCTCCGGCAATTAGCCAATGGACCAGAAAATGTCCCGGAAATATAGCCGATTCTTCTTGTGAGTTACCAGATTTTAGCCGGAAGAAGTATTCAAATACTGGCCGATACCCGGGAAATGGTAACCAATACCCTCCGAGTCATGAGCATGGGTATCTGAGTGCAGGCATGTATCGAGGGATGGCAGGTCAAGGCTTCAAAGACGAACGGCAACTTGCTCCGCGGCAGCGCCTCCATCCTCCGCTGCTCTTCAAATTTAACTCTTCAAATTTAAAGTTTTGAACATGCCTTTCTTTTCACTTATTCAAGATTTAGTACTAAGAAATGATTTCTAATAACTTTTCATACATTTTTTAAACAATTACTGCCGATATGAATTCCATTTAATCGGATATTGGCCAATGAAAATATGAAAATATAGGCAATTGGCCGATTGATTTTACAAAAGACCGGCTCTTGCCGATGTAAATTGGAAAAAGTCCGACCCTTCGTAGCAACTACCGGCAATTAGCCACTAAGGCTTCAAAAACTTCCCGAACTCTGGGACCACCAACGATTACGGAGAGAGCCTGGGAGAATGTCCTGTACGAGCATACCCCTCTCATTCTTCTTCTTCCAACATAAACAACCCCGAAACAGTCTGCAGCCTGAAGATTGCGTTTTCCAGGTAATTTGAGCCTTGACACTGGAGATGGTTTTGAAGACCTCAAATTAGAATTTAGGTTTACTCGAGGTCATTTGAGATTAATCGACAACGAACTTACATGGGTCAAGCTTTATGCTCGCTGGATGAGAGGTACGTTCGTGCACGATAATTCCCTCTCTTTGATTATTACTACACTATATACCCTCCGTAATATACCCTCCTTAATGTCACTCCTCCTCTTGTATACCCTGGAACCTTCGAGAGCGGACGTTCTCAGCTTAAATCTCATGGGTTTCGACATTAAAATAAACCACCCGAGAAGTCAGACCACACGCTTGTACACATCCCGTTGTCATCATCATAATTATTGTCATTTTCGCAATGCTGACTGTTGTGGTGTTATTCCACTACTATGTCACATGCGACGCTACTCCTCTTTCATCACACATCCGATCCATGGTTAACCCTACATCAACTCCTTAAGATCACGTGCACTGTGATTGCCATAATCCTCTTTCATCACGCATCCCATCCATGGCTCACCCTACATCAACTCCTGAAGATCACGTGCGCTGTGACATGGTTGCCACAAACAAGCGGACGTGAGCTAGCTAGTTTAGAGTGCAGTTACAGTGAACTGGCTGGGGGATAGCATTTGGCCTACATGAATTCACGACGGCGTTAAACCTGGCGACCATGCATGCATGCAAGCAAGCAGCAGTGATATATCTGATACAATGCTAATCCATACGAACCCTACATCAACTCCTTAAGATCACGTGTGCTAGTTTAGAGCACAGTTACAGCGAACTGGCTTGAGGGGGGGGGGGGGGGGGGAGGGGATAACATTTGACCGCCATGAATTCACGACGACGTTAAATCTGGCGACCATGCATGCAAGCAGGCAGCAGCAGTATATGTGATACAGCAAGGCTCCTGCTGCCCGCATGGGGCCGGGGGAGGGGAGGGGGGGTAAATCCGCAAGGTTGGTTTAATCTGTGGTCGGCAAGTGTCAAAGCCGAGCGTGCCTGCCTGCCTGCCTGTCTGTGTGTGTGAGAGGAGTACGGGCAGGGGGAATGATGGGAATGGAGTTAGTAGGAAAAGGAGGGCAGTTGCTGCTGCAGCTGTAGGAAGAGGGAGTAGCTCCCCCAGCAGCCTAATAAGTTGCAGGGGAAGGATCAGTTCATAAATGAGAAGTGGGAGGGACAAAGCCCACTGGGCGAAAGGGGAGGGCCCTCATTCATAGCAGCCCAGCCACCGCATCATCAGCACAATGACCCCCCATCCATCCATTCCATTCCATTCCATTCCATTCCATTCCATTCCATTCCATTCCATTCCATTCCATTCCATTCCATTCCATTCCATTCCATTCCATTCCATTCCATTCCATTCCATTCCATTCCATCCATTCCATCCATCCATCCATCAACATCCATCCATTCCAATCCATTCTATTCTATCCATTCATCCACCCTTCGCACAGACAACACCCCCGGCGCCCTCGTCAACACGCGCACAAACTCACTCCTTCTCGCTCGCCTCATCTCTGCCGTCAGTCGCCCCCAGCGCAGAGCAGAGGAGGAAGCAATCCAGGAAAGCCTCCGGGCGGGTGCCTGATCAATGAACACGCACCCAAGGCTTGCAGGATGAGTGACTGCCAATAAGGAGCCGCCGCGCGGGCATTCATGAGCTCTCACCACACGCTGCAGCCGCCGTGGAACCACTACAAAAACGTAGGAGTTGCTTCCAGCTGTCTCTGTGGGGTCCGAGGGAGGGAGCTGCTGTGAACTGGAGCTTACCTAATTCTGCTGCTGCGCTGATTATTGTGTGTTGAGGTAGCTGGGAATTCCAGTGAGTGGGTGTTTGTGGGTCAGTGGAGCTGGAAGGGGTAGCTTGTGCTGCTGCACTTTGTGTGTTGAGGGAGCTGGAATCCCAGTGAGTATTTGTGACTTAGTGGAGCTGGAGAAGAGTTTTTTCTGGGAAGTTGGGAGTTGGAGCTGGAAGGGGTAGCTTGTGCGGCTGCACTTTTGTGTATTGAGGGAGCTGGAATTCCAGTAAGTGTTTTGTGATTGAGTGGAGCTGGAGAAGTGGTTTGTTTTGAAGTTGGGAGTGTGAACTGGAAGTGGTAGCTTTTCTGCATGGGGCTGTAGAGCTGGAGAAGTGGGGTTTGGAAGTGGGGTTTGAGCTGGAAGTGGTAGCTTCTGCTGCTGCACTCTGTGTCGGAAGGAGCTGGAATTCCAGCATTAGTACCATACCGGCCGAGGAGAAGTTGTTTTGGAAGTTACGTCCGACAGAGTCCTAGGTAGCTTTTGCTGTACTTTAAGTTGAAGGAGCTGGAATTTCAGTGTTGACTGTAGCGGAGGAGGAGTGTTCAGCTCTGGACGTTGGGTCCGAGGTTGTAGTGCAGCTAGCTCGCTCCTGCTGTAGTTTGTGTTCGGCTGGGAAGCCATAGTGGAGCTGGAGAAGTGTATTGTGGACGTTGGGCTGTACTTTGAGATTGGTGTTAATCTGGTGTAGACAAGCGCAGGAATTTGAGGGCAGTCTGGGCCGGTTGGGCTGGATTGGAGCAGCCGCCGAGGCGCCTAGCATTTGCTAGTGGTGTTTGTGGGAATACTACTGATCATCATGGGTGGGCGGAGGCGGTGTTCTTGGGAGGTGGAGGTGGAGGTGAACATGATGGTGGCAATGGTGGCGTTGGTGGTAGCAGCTGGGATGGCGGAGGGGCAGCTGCAGGTGGGATACTACGACCATGTAGGGTGCACGGGGGTGGAGCAGCAAGTGCGAAACTCGCTGCGGATGTTTTTCGCCACGGACGCCACCGCTCCAGCCGCCATGCTGCGAGTCGCCTTCCATGACTGTCAAGTCGGACCGGTAAACAAAGCAACGCAATGTACCTTCTTAGCTGCACTGCTAGCTTCACATTGCACGCTGTTCCTCGGCCAGCTTCTGTTTGCATCGCCTCCAGGGTGGCCTTAACTTATTAGACCAACTCGATAATGAAGCAACACCACAATTCACGCTGGTGACAACATTGGAAGTCGTCTTTCTTCTTTCTGCATTGCCTCTCCATTGCATGAATGTGGTAGACTTGGGGCAGGAGGGTTGGGCGGCCATTGTGGTCATGTAAGGTGCAATATCCTCCTGTCCCGAGTTGTTATGTGCGTAGCCATAGCACATTGCAGCAGTAGAATGCAATGTGCAGTCATGTGGGGGCTATTGGTGCTAGCTTTGGAGGGTCCTCAAATCTATCTTCATTGGTGATTTGCGGATACTTTCCGTGACATGAACTCACTGGCACATCAATTGCAGCATCAGTATGCACTACAATGCGCACTCCCATGTGGGAGCTATCGACGCTGGGTTTGTCGCGGGAGGGTCCCCAAATCTACCCGGCTTGTAGATTTGGAGGGTTCTTTCGTGACAAGAATTCAATGGTACTTTCCACCTTTAGAATGCAATGTGCACTTACATGGGCGGTATTGGCGCTGAGGGTCTGTAAATCTACCTCTCTTGCAGATTTCAGAATTCTTTAAGTGACGAGAACTCTATGGCACAATGCAGCAGTGGAATGCAGTGTGCTCTTCTGTAAGGGTTGATGGCGCTGGGGTTTCTGTACATGGAGGATATTCAAATCTGCCTCCCCTGTAGGTTTGGGGATTCTCTAGTGACAAGAACTGAACGGCAATAGCTCCATGTGATTGTAGTACTGCAGAATGCCAATGTCAATGCCAGCTTAGCGCGGCAAAGTCCATGATTACAAAACTCTGGTGAAAGCTTTCATGTCTCATTACGTTTACGTTCCGAATTCTCTTCGGTACCAGAAACTGCGATAAGGGATACGGTGGCTATCTGCAAGTTGTTGCAGCTAAACTTGAATCAATCTGGCTTGATTACATGAATCAAATTCCTCCTAATGGGTCATTGCCCCCAGAGGTCCGCGACTTTAGAACATGACTAGGTAGAAGCTGCTAAGTGCTTTTTGCAAGCGGTGTGTTTCTGGATTTACTATCGTTTATTCCAAGAATGTTAGAGATGACTGCTTTGGATATTTATTGCTTCTAATTGTTCTGAAAATGACAGTTGAAAGTGTAAACATGTTTTTCCTAATTCAGACACCAGTGGTATTAAGTGATTCCTCTCAATGCTCTCTTTCTGAGCATGCTGCTTCTCCCTGTGAAGCAATTGACGTGAGTTAGAAACAGCTGTTGATCTATGGGGGAGATTTGCTGATCATTGCGCTTAACTTGATTTGTTGCCAATCTCTTCACTCATGTCAGTGGTGTTATAGTTGCAACATCCAGCCTCATGATGAATAGTAATTGATTCGGTGGTGCAGGGAGGTTGCGATGCTTCCATCATGCTGGCTGGGGCTAACAGCGAGATGAATTCGAACTCCAACTTCGGAGTGCGGCGTCTGGGGATCATCGACTCGGTGAAGTCGGACCTGGAGAGTATGTGTCCCAACACAGTTTCCTGCGCGGACATCATCGCACTTGCGGGTCGGGAGGCAGTGTTCTTCTCGAATGGCCCTGAAATGCAGATTCCCCTGGGCAGGAAGGATGCCACGTCCTCCAGCACTGCGGAGGCCGACAACAAACTCCCGCCGGCGTTTGTGAGCGTCGAGAACATGCTCAGCATCTTCGGCAGCTTCGGCATGACTACTGCGGAAAGTGTTGCAATATTAGGTATTACTGCACTTCGACCACTCTCTCACTGAATGATTCAACTCCTCATTCAACTGTTAATATCCGTGACTGTGTCTGTCTGCCTGGAAGTGAATGTGAATCTTCGGAGTGATACCCTTTGCATGATGACATTTCAAGTGGTGCCCAAAACCTAATCCCGCAATGCAACTGAATGTGGGAGAGTTTTACATTAGTCTGCAGAATTTGTACTAGACCTGTGCTGAGAGGTCGTGGGATTTGAATAAGCTGGCAGTCGTGGGATTCTTTGACCGAACCAATGCACAGATTTTATCCAATGTTGTATACGATGTAAGTTCCAGCACGAATGTGGGAGTGTTCTTATAATCATGTGAGGTTTGTTTTTGTTTTGAGACAAATTAAGCCTTATCATGTGTAAGGTTGTGGATGTAAGTTGGGGCTAAGTGTAAGTACACTTACCTAGAATGCCGTGTAAGGAATTCAATAGACATATGTGGAACTTATGTGAAAACAAATGATAGACAAGGGAGCTATAGAAGAGCAAGGAGGTCACCTTCTGTTTGCTCTCCATAGCTCATGGTTGGGTGGTTCATGTCACTACACATTCTTTCCTTTAGAAATGTGGGTTCGTTGCAAAGGAGGAGAGCAAGGGAAAATCATCTTCATTTCCTCGAAATTGCTTGCAAATTTCAAGATACCTTTCCATAGCTCATGGCTGGGTGGTTCGCGCCACAACATTCTCCTCCAGAAATGCAGGAGTGTGCCAACTTTGCAAGAGAACCAAGGGAAACCACCTTGATTTCCATGGTGATTGTAGCTCTTAAAGGCTCTTCTCCATAGCTCATGGTTGGGTGGTTCATGTCACTACACATTCTTTCCTTTAGAAATGTGGGTTCGTTGCAAAAGAGGAGAGCAAGGGAAAATCATCTTCATTTCCTCGAAATTGCTTGCAAATTTCAAGATACCTTTCCATAGCTCATGGCTGGGTGGTTCGTGCCACAACATTCTCCTCCAGAAATGCAGGAGTGTGCCAACTTTGCAAGAGAACCAAGGGAAACCACCTTGATTTCCATGGTGATTGTAGCTCTTAAAGGCTCTTCTCCATAGCTCATGGTTGGGTGGTTTGTGGCACTACATTCTTCACTAGAAATGTGGGGATCTACTATACATTCTGGAGCTTTGGGACGGCAAGGACGGATGGGTGTTGTCGTAGTCATCGTTCCAAAGTTCCGTAATGGCCAACCGTTGACGGACGGCGGCATGCTGAGCGGATGGTGCGGGGATCATGCTCCAAAACATCAATTTATAAGCACGGGAAGGGGGGCTACAAGCCTTAAACCGAAGGCCTTAATCCAGATCCCTGGGAAATTCCGAAGTTAAGCCGTCTAAGACCGGAATAGTACTCAGATGGGCGTCCTTCCTAGCACTTGGTTTATTGTGCATTCTACCACCTACGATCCACCCAATCATAATGCGGGTACCTGGCTAAATCATATATTTCAACCAACCATGTAGGAACCTAAGTGCTTGCCCTTGGGGCCGGCTTGTTTGCTTACATTCAAGGTGTTCACTTGCGAAAGGAGGTAGTAGTCTTCGGGCCTTCTAATTCTCGTAATACCTGTAATGACCGTTTCGGGATTACATACAAACTTAGACGGACTCAGATATGAAGCAACACCAAAATTTAATTCGGTGATGATATTGGAGTCGTCTTTCTTATTCTATTCATATTAAGCGCAGGTGCAACGGGCCAGAATGGCATGGGGTCAAACTAGTGTTGTTACAGTTATATCAGGTGGTATTGTGAAACTAACTGTCATTGTTTTGTTCCATGTTGCAGGTGCCCACAGCATTGGAGTAAGCCACTGCAAGAGCATTCAAAACCGTCTCCAGGGACAAGACCCGTCGCTCGGATTTGCGTACAATGCCCAGCTTCAAGCGACTTGTGCGGTGAATGTCTTCAACCTGGCCGTTATCAGCAACGACATCACCAATTTCAGATTTGACAACCAATATTACCAAGACGTGCAAAACGGCCGCGGCCTTCTTACCATCGACTCGCTAATTGGCCAAGATCCGCGCACCGCACCGGTCGTAGCGATGTTTGCGGCCAACCAAAATGCATTCTACGCCGCATTTGAGTCTGCGTACCTGAAGATGACATCGCGAGCTTTGACGGGAAATCAAGGTGTTGTCCGAGCGACATGCGAGGGCTAGCTAGCTCCTCATCACATGGAGATGAAGCTGCCGAACGGCCACTAATTTTTTTGTTGCTGCAAATTCGAGGAGAGAGTAATTCATGGGTCCATGTAAAGGAGGTTGCAATAAAGACCCAGAGAGATGTAATTGGAGAAGATGAAGCTTGGATCAACTGTCTCTGAATTCAATACCTGACCTTGCCGAGTGATGAAAATAAATTAATGCAGTGATTGACCTCAATGTTTCTAGAGTAGTTGCCTATCTGGTCCGACATAAAATAATTAGAAGTTGGAAGCTGGAACCTGCCATGTGTTGCTCTGTCATTAGTTGGGACCCAGAACTCCCATGTGGCAATTAATTCTGTTTCGGAAACTCATGTGACATTGAACCAGATAGCCCTCTACGGTGAATTATAGCCATCTCTCTCTGATGTGGCGCCCCTTAGTGTGCAACTACTTTTTATTTCTCCTGTGTCATTAGTTGTGATTCTAGAGAGGGAATCAACCCTAGACATATTTGAGAGGTATTTTACCAGTTCTTCCAGTTTGTAATCTAGCCTGCCGGCAAGTGAGCTCTTAGAGTACTACCCTGGTATTCTTGACTGCACCTCTGTTTGTGCTTAGTTTCTTTGAACCAAATTTTTTGATCCCAAAGATTGAATAGATTCGGTGATTTATTTGATCATGTAAATACCCCCTCCCCCTGGTCCAGTTCTCTTTTCTGAGGCTGTGTGTGTCATTATTCCTATAAATGATCTGTTGATGATGATATCCAAGGCCTGGGTAATTTATTCACAAATTATGAGCCTGTGACTTGACATCTTGATTGATTGTAATTGTGATTGTGATGGAACATCCATGATTTCACATGCAGTTTATCCATCCTTATCCTTGTGCGTACATGGGCGATGGCAGGGTGGTATGAATCTTTAATGCCAACAGTGTTACAAACAGTATATCCAAGTATACACAGACTTTACTAAGCAAGGTCTTTTATGTGCTATAATGTCTAAATTAAATCACCTATTTTTGTGTTTTGTATGTGAAAACGGTAATCTGCAGTAAAAATCTACAGCATTACATAATTCCATACAGTCACTGACACTACCATCAACAGTATAGCTCAATTGCCAGATGTTTGATGGAGGTGGTTTTCTATTCTGGCTGAGACCAAATGGCATGTTTCCTGCCAAGATCAATGTACACAATTTGATATATGTCGACAGAAAGGTGGCTTTGGGTACTGTGGGTCGCAATGTGTTATGGTCTAGCCTGTTCTGATGGCAACCCTAGATGATAACATGGCCATGACCTGCAATGTTAATCCAGTCAGAGCTCAACTCACCCGAATGCTCAGCTCATCTTGCCAATCACCATTGGCAGCAGAGTTAAATCCAACATCTAAAGATTCAAATATGTCTGGGATTTGTCTTAGCGTGTTCCCTGTTCTGACATAAATTTATTGTTTCTCCTCAGAATCTGCCATGTGCCATGTTCACATTCGCCACGATTTCTTGAATCCCACATGGAAACTACATTCCGGCTCATGTAAAGATGAATTAAGGAGCCCTCTATGATATATTCATTCGCAATGTAAGTTGAAAGCTGGCACAACTCAAGCATCGCAGTTAGGGTGAGTTTCCATGTAGGTTGCTTGCCCACTTTCTAGATAATAGTGGGTCGGAGGTGTTCGCATGTGTAGTTAAGCACAAGCCGCCATCCAACGAGATGGTATGCTAGAATGTGAAGGGTAGTGGACATGGTCCGCTAGACTTCCATGCGCCCACTAAAGAATCTTCAACCTACAAGTGTTGGTCCCAGAAGGATTAAGACCCGTCAAAGACTAAAGAGAACCAATGTTGGTCTAGAAATCCATCCCTGGTAACTGGGAGGAGGAGGTTAGTAGGTGGACCCAGGTTTGAGAATATGAGAGTCTATATTTAGGGTTCAATTCCAATCTCACAAGTCTATGGAGTAAGTAAGAGATGGTGATTCACTCCCTCAAAGACACTCAAAATTTATCCCAAACTCGATCTCTTGTGGAAATTGTACAATTGAGATCTTGTAGAGGAATTGCCAATACAACCGAGAGTTGAGCAAATCAACCATCAAAAGAAACGCAATTTCAATAGGTTTTCAACAATTTGTAGATTAGAAAGATTGCATCAAAACTAGCCTCAAAATTTGCAAAACTAGATCGTCGTCTAGAGATCGACTACAGATGCTTAACCTACTTTCAAATGCTCATAACTATGTCAGTACAACTTGGAATTGGACAAAACTACCACTAAAAGGAGTGAAATTTCAAGATCTTTCAAACAATATGCAAATCAAAGAATTCTGATAAATATTGAGTTCAAAGCGCTTGAAAACATATTGTGCACCTTGGACTAAGGTTTAGGTGAAATATTGTTGTGGAAGAGACATAAGCCAATAAGTCTCTTGATTAGGTTTTGAGATAAATAACCTAGTTCCCTTAGTTCACATGTTTTAACATCAACTTACATTAAGATTTGCTTTATCCACATTTTACATGTGAAAGTTACATAAATTTAGTATTAACTAAGTATTTATACATGTGGAACCTGCCATGTATGCATTTATTGCCTCTATATTATGACATTTTGGGGGTCCATGAGTGTGGTATTAACAATGACTTGGTAGTATTATAGAGGTAGATTTCAACTAGAAAACTTTGGTGTGCAAAACTTGTGTTATATCGAGGTTGTCGTATTAATGAGTGTCATCTTGAAGAGGATGGACTGTAATATGGTATGGATGGAGAATCATTTGGAGGAATGGAAGAATGGGGAAGAATCGATAGTATGCATAGAACATAGATAGGCAGAATACACCGTCAAGTAAGTCTCAATTGGTGGTATTCAAGCAAGAGCACTTTGTTGTGTCACAAGCCAACAAAATTGGATGTGACCATGGAGAATGACTACACTACCAGCATATGAGTCCTTGACAATTGTCATGCCTCACTATATGAAGACATATCTACCATTGTGGTAAGTTTGTCAACATAAGTAAATTTTTAAGGTGATTTTTAGAATTTATGTTATGGTATTTAGCGTAATATATTGGGATTCTTGAGATGATATTTTTGTGTTATAGTATGCAAGGGGGGATATTATTAAGCATATTAATGGCAAGTGTCGTTTGTGTACACTTTGGTCAACTTGTAGATCATTTTGTAACATAAGCGTAGACCACATGAGTCATAACACTATTAAACATTCTAATGCCAAGGTTTTAGTAAACACACTTGAATGCCAAGTGTCACAAGGTGACACTAATGGTGAAGTTGTTGTTCATTAGTGTAACCTAGCATACACCTCATAATAAGGTAAGTTACACCAATACGCAAGTGACACTAAACACCATAAACGGTGTAGTTTCTACTAAAGAAATGGACGCCAACCAAAACGACATGGGTGACAATGATATTGGACTACCTATGTGCACAAACTAAATCAGCCATTCCAAGTTTCATTGTGAACAGAACTTGGAGGGCCTATGTGATCGTTTAAACAAAAAAAAAATCCATAAAAATCATTTTAACCTCTTCTAACTTTGGTATCTCATCTCCAATTTTGAAACTTGAAATGATAATCTACAATTAATAATTGGATGAGACGATCACCAATCATAAGGCCAATATCATCAATGGAGTTGGAATTGTTGACAATAAGCACACATGCCTAGTAACATGACCAAGTACCAATGGCTATAAGAGAAGACTGCAATTGTTGTGATGGATTGAGATATATAGGTGTACTCTCTCTATAATATGCCCGAATTTATCGGGCATATAAATTATATCTACCAACCTTTCCCGGCACCACAATTTCCATCATCGATATACTACCGCCCATACGTTATATGGACCTCCAACCTTGCCCATAAATGCAACATCCAAGTTAGCACGCTTGACTCACCTATATGTCATAGAAGCAATCACTCACGAGCATATATATTATGAGGTATGCGGGTCACTTGTCATCACTTTCTCCTTCACTTGACACCTATATTTTGAGTGGTGTATGGCAACAATTGAATTATAAGGAAGGACACGTAAAGGACACATGCGATGACGAGGTTGGAGCATAATATGCTCACAATGTAGACACCAATAAATTGGGAGGGCATGTATGGTTTTTTTAGGTGAGTTCCATGTAGGTCGCTCGCCTACCAGATTCTAGCAGGAATAAGAACAAATGTAGATGGAATCTGGTGGGGTGGTGTTCGTGTGTGCCAACCAACCATTTCTATTTCAAGTGTTTAGTGTTTGTATGCGGCAACTAACTATAATTTTGTTGTTTTAATTGTTTATGGAAGGCTAACGGCCCATGGCTACGGCCCTTCACATTCTAGTAGGCTACTAGAATGTGGTTGGTTGATTGATTGCTTTGGTCTATCTACATGAGAACACCTCCAACCCACTATCATCAGAAATCTACATCATAAACATAGTCTATCAAACCCAGGGACAGGGCGTAAAGTACTTGAGTGATTCCCGGCCCCACATAACAATTCGCAAATGCTGAGTAATGTTATGGATGCCTATTATAAATTGCCAATCTTTATGAGTCACAATTGATAATCGGATGACACAATTTTCGATCCGATCCAACGGCCACATGTGTATGTGGAGTTCAGAGTGCTGCAATAGCATGGCTTGAAAACAAAAGCCGACCTCTAGTTATTACAGATGAGTCAGTTGGGTTTAAGAAATAACCGGTTCAAGTTCAAGTTCAATAACTAGACAATTGCTGATCGTTTTAAAGAAATCTATGAAATATACTTTAAATTAACATAAAAAAAACCAACCAAAATTAGCATGTAACTAGTTGGGTTTGGAAATATTAGGGTCTTGAAACATTTCAGACCTTGAACAACTAAACAACTAATTCAACAATTAGTTAACTAGTTGCCTTTCGAAACTATAGTTGTTCGTGATTTGACTTGTAAAAAATGTAGTAAATTATAGTTGTTTTAATTTCGGTCTGCCAAAAAATCTAGTTAACTATAGTTATATTTAGTTAACTAACGTTGAGCGCAACATGCAGTGTATTACCATGATAGTTTAGAGCATCTATATCTTTTCCTTTTCTTTTATTCAAGATTTAAAATGTGGGACTTGAATTCATTTGTGACTCAGACTCAACCAACACCCAATGAGCATGACCTCATTATCTATAAGTAACCTAGAGTATAATGGGTTCAACTGCCATAAGGAATAGTGGGTTCTATTCCTTTTTGGGATGGGCCGGCATGGGTGACAAACATTGATTCTACATAAGGTCTCTTAAAAAAATTTAATGTGATATAATATATTTCATTCCATTTTTTGAGATAAATGAAAGAACTTGCCAGCTGGCTCCTTACAAAATTTGGGACTCTCAAGTTATAGTTGTCTAAATTTTTTCTAGTTGATTGTAGTTATTTTTGAATTTGGTCTTAAATTTTTTTAATTCACTATAGTTGTTTTTCAAATTGGTTTGAAATTTTTCTAATTAACTATAGTTGTTCCCTAAAATGTATTGAAAGAAAATCTAGTTAACTATAGTTATTTTGGTAGTTGTCCAACCTTTGAAACATTTTGCTCGAATCTCCCCATTCATTGAGCCTTAGCCACATATGTTACATCCATACCATCCCTTACTCCGGCTGGAGCACCACACTAATTGTGGACTTAGTGTCATATGGCGTTTTAGTTCATTGTGGTAATTTTCTAATGACACTTCTTATGGATGACTTCACAAGTATTGTCATCCCAACTTTTACAAGTATGGTACATTTAGTATTATGCAGCCTAACATTTTTGTGTCATGGATGATTGACATTTGGATGAAATACCAACTTAGTAAGTGACAGTTATCACAACATCATAAATCTATAATATCCCATTTTGCTTATACAAAGAATGACGAATAATGTTATGTGTACATCTATTGGTAACACCACACAAGCGGTTTCCCATCGATTTAGAGCAAGACAAATTTAGAGTAGGTGGCACTAAACACAGTACTAAGTGTGGATACTTAGTTACTCATAGGAAATGACACCGAGCTTTGTGTTCAGTGTCACCAATCTATTTGTCTTCCTCAATACTATGGTAACCGGTCCTAATATTGCGTAGCAATGTTCATGTTGCCCTTATGTTGCGCAGCAATTGCTCATTGGAAATTCTGTCACTTCCATCACAAACATGGAGGGAAAACATGAAATTCACCAATTCCTACATGCAAAATCCTTGCCAAGAGTCAACCAAAAGAGATTCTCATCTCCTGCCTTTGCTGATTGCATCCATGGTGTCATTGGTGTCTCTAGTCTCACAAAACGGTGGAACCCTACTCCGGATTTTCTTGTGATTCCTTGGATTTCTTCGTGAACGGTAAGCATTCTGATGTATTGCCTACGAGGTGAAGAATTTTTCTTAAGTGAGAATTGCGTTTCTGTACGAAATCAGTAGTAGCTTCCTGATCGATATATGATTAAACATTCAGATGTGTGGGAGCTTTGAATTGAACAATTCGGATGTGTTTTGGAGTCTTCAAGGGCCTGAAGTACGAGTTGCAGTCCAAATATAGGGTTTGACATGCATTCATACATACATGCATTCATAGGTTTCGCAGTATTTGCATCATACATAAGTCTTTGTTGCGTTAGGAGCCTTTCTCTCGCAAATGCAGACATCATCACTGAAAATTTCTTTCCCAGAGACAACTAGAAGAGATTGTCGTCTACCCTTGCAAAATAGACTTCATTGGAATTGATTTCTCTAGTCTCACGAGACAGTGGAATTCTACCCCGGAATGATCAACAATCTAAATTTAGGGTTGAGACCACCACAAGTTTGGCATGCATTCATCCATTAGAGCTTAGTGCACGCAATGATTTTGGGATTAGTAGTAGAGGCAACTATGGCAGAGAATACTAGGAGCGGATTGGCAAGTGGATTATATCGACCTACAATTCGCCATTTTTTCTCGTGGTCAAGATTTTGCAGTATTTCTATGTGCTACAGTAGGAGTGTTTTCTTTTGTGGTTTTGCGAGCAACAAGAAGACGCCTGCAACTTTCCTTATCGTAGTGTGGTTGCATAATAACCAAATCCAAGAATTCTTGATTGCTTCATAACATACTGCGCATTGACGATCAAACCACTTGCAAATGGAAGAGGGAGAGGATCATCAGGACTGAATCGCACCAAATTGGAATCAACGCTATATAGGGGGGAATGTTCTTTGGTTATGAAATCAAATGCTCTACATCCACGTGTCTTAACTTGTATGAACTGACAGTTTGGCCTACCTAATCCTTCCAAAGAGGGATCACCAAATCTATAAGTCCACCCATTTTCAAGGTAGGAGATTGCAATAAATCAGCTCATATGAAAAAATTATATGCCCAGAAAGAGATTTAAGTGTGCCCTGGAATACTCATCCTGGATGGTTTATGAAAATAGTTCCTGATATTTTTTAAAATGCCCTAATATTGCATAGTTCATTGCGCGCGCAATTTTCTGCGCAGTATTAGGGCGGCATTTTTAAATTCTAAAATATCCACCCCCTTGGTAATTGGGCAAGATTGTTTGTCTGGATTTCATCCGTTTTGAAATAAATTTTCTTCCATCCAAATCATGCTTCATCCCACTAGATATTCCCCAAAAAATAATTTAAAATTCTAATTTTTTGCCTGATATGTCTTGTCGATGTCAACACTACGCAATATTAGGACCGTCTACCATAAGTATTAGTATTTACTAATTGTAAAACCACCTTTGTAGTGTCACCAACACCAAATATAAAATCTAACACTAACATAACTTCTTGCAACATGTTTATTCTTTAGTAATGCAAGAATTGTGACAACAAGGGGTTCAGTAGAGTTGCAGATACATGAGCATGCACAAGAGGTAAGTGTTCACATTCATCAATATGAATGGCTTCTGTTTTAAGGAGAAAAATTATAGTAAGATATCTGGCATCTGGAATTTGACCTCCCTGGAGTTCCAAGAAGCAACCTTGCATCTTCCTTCCTATCCATGTTTGGAGTTTATTAGAATTGTAATAAAAGGATGTGAAAGGGCAATCTGTAGAATACAAGACAAAATCATAACAAAAACATTACTAAAGTCCCAATCGACCAGTTGAGGGGAGAGCACACACTAATAAATAAAAGTATAAAAGAGGCTGCAATTATGAAATTGTGAAATCTGTACCATTTCCATAGAGGGACCCAATAAGCATATCACCTCCACCTGTATTGACATCAATGGTTGTACCCACTAGCCTCTTTACTGAGACATTGCCACCTGTTATTCTAATCATTGAATTTGCTGAAACCTGAAACAAAGAAGACATCGTGGACAATGTTTTCGAATAATAGTAGCCAACTGAATATTTGAACAAGATATAATAGGAAGGGAATTGAAACTAGATAATTGTATCCCATTTGAGCACTAATCAATTAAACAAGGAGCTTCATAACTAGATAACTCGGATAATTTATATTTAGATAGTTGTATTTAAAGATCAGTCCCAATGTTATCAAAAGCACCTCATGCCAACTCCAACTTTTTATAATTAATCGTGGCATGGTAGATGAGGTTGAGGAATTACTTCACAAAGCTCAGTAAATAATAATTATATGCATTGTCAAAGCATGACTCTTCTCAAATGATCTCAGCTCTTTGTTTGAAAGAATTTATACACAAGGTATGTGGGTGTTATTCGGATAGTTTTCCTTGTTGTGCATCTTCCATATATCAGAATCACGTCTTGAAATATGTGTTGTATTGAATTATGTGGACCTGCATACCTTAGCCTGCATATTATTATTCTCCCCGTGCAATCCTATCAACACTTGCATACCTTAGCCTACTTGAGGAGGTGTGGCTTGCTCATCAATATGGTGAACTGGAATTTGCATGATTGTCTTCAGTAATCTTCACTCAATCACAGACATGCAAGAGTCAATGAGGGGCTGATTTGGTGTGAGAGAGGAGATAGTACAGATTATCGAAAACGTCCAAACGACTCATCCCTTGAAAATATAAGAATTCATTCACATTTAATCTGTAGGATCTCGACTGCCCATCAATATGTCCACAACATCCGCGGATGCGGACGTGGACGTAGCCACTGCGGACGAAGGAGTAGGTGGATCCACATCACCCAGATCAGACTGTGCATTAATATCTCCTCCGGCCAAGGCCATTGGTCATTGCATTGAAGAAAAAAACCACTTCGAATGCAAGAGGAAGAGCTCTCGCAAAGGACAGGGCACTTGACAGCGTGGACGAGTTAACCATAATTTCTTCTATAAATGTAAGCTTAAGCAACATATTCTTACCAATATGATACGGTTAGCCAATCTTATTTCTCCCCCAATATAATTTCGGCATGATTGCAAAACACACACCATAATTTGATCAACACCAAATACCGACAAGTCAGGGTCCCAAGAATATCCGTGGACAGTATCAAGAAGATTGTGCACTATACAGTAAGTACGAGGTTTTTTTTATGGTAGTGTTTAAAATCTTTCTAGTACCTTCCAATTTTCCTACATCCTTATTGTAAATTCCTCTCAATGTTGTTCTACCATACTTTAGAATAATATAACTCCCAACTAACTCACTCCCTTCAAGTAAAACTTAGTACACTTATTGAATACCTTGCTAAAAGCTTACACACCAAAATTTAGCACAAACAAAGCTTATACCAAAAAGTTATGCATAATTTACTAACTTTACATTCTTAGCATGAATATTGTGTTATAACATCCGGTTACTAAAACTCTCATAACATCTAAACTTTGAGTCCAATCAACCTCAATTTTTTACACACAATAGATAGATACGATCCAAAGGTAATATCAAATTTTTGTAGCTATAGTTATAAAATTCTAAAAGATCCATATTTTCTAACCTTATTCTCTTAGTTGCCTTTGCTTCTAGACATCCTTCACTTTAACTTCTTATAACTTTTTCTTCCAAAAGACTGAAGCTTCCAAATTTTTATCTCAATACTTATATCTCACAAGAAACATTCTCTCAAATTTTCATATCAATCGACCACGCCAATCATCCACAATTCACAAAATCCTTCACTCCAAAGTTCTGCTCACTTAACAACCAATGAAACAATACAAATAGTGCACTTAGTGCAACCTATTCACTCTAAAATTCTCACTCCTACACCCTCAATTATAGTAGAGCTTTCTAAATACTTATTTATTTTAAAATGCTAAAAACTCTTCCAAGTCTATACAAGTACCAACTCCAAATGCTAACTTCGTCCATCAACACCCTTCTAACACCTCTTAAATACTCTTCCACCTTGCCTCCTTCGGCAAATAAGATACCTTTGGGGTAAGGATTTCTAAAATCCTTATCCTGCTAGAAATAGGAAAGATTTGGGTTGAAGGCTTATCCGGCAAGCCAATACGGAAGTTTGGATTTAAGGCTTCTAGAACCCTTAACTGGCTAACCAATAGGAAATTTTAAGGTTAGGCCTTCTAGAACCTTTAGGTGGTTAGGTAACGGCCACCGCCAGTAAATCCTATCCTTCCCAAATCCTACCTACCACATCATTCTACCAAATCGTCCGGTCTTGAACTTAAGACCGCTTCTCAACTTAAACAACTAACTTAAATTATCATATTAATATCTATTTGAAAATTACAGTAATATATAAAATTGCCCAAATTCTAACTAGTAGTCGGCTCACATCACGACAACAGAGTGGGAGCAACCTTGTTCATGAAGGTTAGGGTTGACTCATGTTTATATTTACTGAATTAGAAAAACGTGTCCAATAAGGTCGGCGAAATATTGGATTTATAATTTGGTTTTTTTGGATTGAAAATAAGTTATGATGGCCTATTGGTGTACCTGTACAAAATGGCAGAAGAGGGAGAAGAAAGGGTAGCCGCAAAACATATACTAGACAGCCCACAACAACGCCGAAAACAACTTGTAACAGGAGAAATCCACCCCTTAAGAATACGTCTTATGTAAGACTTGCGACTCCTACGGGGTATCTAAACTTTGAGCTTCATAACAGGGCGTTACTTCTCCAATAATTTCAGTAATACTAATCATGGCTTGTATTGTTATTGTATATACACCCAGGGAACATGGACAAAATGGGAGTTGGTGGATTTATTCCATCCCGATGAACAGATTTAAAAAGTGGCTGAATGCTGCACTGTTTCTAGCTGTGCTGGAGAACCATTCTATGGCATGAGTATTGCGTCAGGAATGTTTAAAGTTAATGTTGGCCGAATTTTGGTTCAAGATTGTCCATTGTTTGTGACTGCGGAGGACAATATGCCTCCATAGCTCACACTTTTGAATGTGAAATGCGGGATGACGGTGTGGCCAGAAGCCTATCTTCGCCGTACGAGAAAAGTTCAGAATAAATAATGCGATTTTAATATTTTGAATAAGTAGTATAAGTAGACGCACAAATATAATAATGTACGAGGCGTTTATATTAGGCATATGAACTTGACAATAAAATATGTTGTTATTATATCATGAATCATTTTTTTGCTCCGATCTATCTTGTTTATTCCATGTTCTTACATATATTGGAAACTTCCAACTTTCCAAATGTTGAATTTCATGTTGCAGATATAGGATAAAGTTGAGTGATTTCCATGTGACAACACATAGACAAACCTGCAATTTTGTGTGTGTTTTGACATATTGTACCAAGCTTATGACAAAATGGAGGCATGGGATCAGCTTTGATGGAGGCAGTTACTTGATTCAGATGGAAGGCTTATTGCTGATTCAAAGGCAGAGTCTGCAGAGCTAAAATGAGTTCGGTCTTCAATGGACCGAAATAGGTTGCTCTTCATTCAAGTTCAGACACTACCTCCAAGGATACACCACAAGTGAAAAGAAATTATTGCTATTGTGTGCAAAACAACCAATGAAAAATCATAAGTGTCGCAACCCTTGCTAGCCCCCCTTAATAATCTTGCCAATTTTCGTTTCTAGCAAAGGTTACGAGCGCTAACCCTACGCATTCCGCCATGCTAATGGTTAGCTCCTCCTACCCCGGACCTTATAGTTCGTAGGAGGGGAACCAACCCTCCTACTTTGCTTTCGGGACTCACCCCTTAATCGGTAACCCATTTCTGCGATGTGGACTTTCATCCATGGAAGTCCACTCCTATGTTGATCATCGCGTTGCCGGAGCAACACTACAACAACCCGAAGCGTACTAGGCAACTATGGCCTCACATTGGGCCAATGCCCATGGAGGCCGTGCCGTTCGGCCTCGGGGGGGGGGTGAGGCCACACCACCTCACCCATATAAGCCTCTAGCATTCTAGGCGGGGCCCCTACCCCACCGTCAAGAGACCTTTTGTCTCTCTACCAAGAGTTGGGGCCAAGTAGACATTTCCCTTAGCTGCTGGGCCTAGAAGCCCCCAGCAGCTTCAGACCATCATAACTTCCTTGTATGATGTCTGATGCTGACAAGCAACCACTCCATCTTCATCTACGCTTCACGTAGACGCCGATGGACTCCTCACTTGCCACATTCAAGCAAGTCTTGAGGAAGTTATGCCTGTTTGAACCTTGGCAGTCCCGGGAATCACTCCCAAGCACTGCCGTACTCAAATTGCCATAACTCCTAGCTCACACCTCCGATGGAGAAGTTCTTGAGCATTATGGAATCTACACGCCATAAGCTACGCATAGCTCATGGCCTTACCCTTGTGTCTCCTAGTCTCCGTGGGTGGGAGGCGTTCCCAACGCCCAGGGCCCTCCCCCACACTAAGATCACTTGGGCCCCCTCACCAACGGCGCCACAAGTCCCGGGTGTCACTCCGGGGTCCCCCTTGTGCCCATGGTGTTTCAGGCACTCCTCATGGAGAGGTGCGCGACAATAAGGGAGGTGGAAAAATATTCAGGTGCACATTCTCGACACACCTTGTCCTCTAAATAATGGTTTTGCAGGGTGGACAAAGCCCATTTGCATTGGCAGGCATGCCTATGCAGTATTTAAAGGCCCTGGAAAGCTCAGGATGGTATTTGGTAAGTCACTATTCTGAAGTCTTATTCAATGACTCACAATTTTTGGTAGTTTATAAGCATGTTTTGTTCGTGCATCTACAAGTGTAGTCCACAAAGCTGTCAATTCTTCTTGCAAGTTTTAGGAGTTATGAAAATAAGCGTGTTGATGTTGTCTAATTGTAATCTGCATCCCTATACCCAACATTGACTCTGGCATGATCTTCTGTGTATAAGACTGCAGATAATGGTGGAGACACAGTGGATTTGGAGGTTTATCATTATGATGGTGCTGGAGGAGTTGCTCTCAGCATGTATAACACAGATGAAGTAAGTAATCATACTGATTCTAGGTGGTGAAATAGGGGAGAGGACACTCTCTGGACATCCATGGCAAATTTTGATGTTGGTGTTGGAATGTGATGTGAAGTGTAGTCCATGAAGGAGAAGGGCTCATGCATCTAGTGTATTGTGTGGTGGGGTGTTGCAGTCTATTCGGGCATTTGCAACAACATCCATGACCATGGCGCTTCAGAAGAAATGGCCACTATACTTGAGCACCAAGAACACCATCTTGAAGAAATATGATGGGAGGTACAAATACGTGACTAGTTTGTTTCTGTATTTGGGTTACTTAGTCCTGATATGATGGAATGTTCCCATGAGAAATAATGTAGTTAATTCAATTATTTGGTATAGAAGAGTTGGCAAGAAGGTTGCAGTGTCAGTTGTGGACTTTGTAGCAATTGAATAAGTATCACCAACTCTAGGTGCCCAGTACTGGTTAATAAGTGGTTACTAAGTTATAATCCATTCATGTTTGTCAAGGAGTCCTATAATTATTTTGACACAATTTCCTCTTAGGTGTTATTATTGGAATATGCAATAACCACCCTTATTACTGATGTTCTTCCAGGTTCAAGGACATATTTCAGGAGGTTTTTGTGAATGATGGGTGGGAGGCCAAGTTTAAGGATGCAGGAATCTGGTAAGCAACTCTATTGGTCTGCATTTCAAACTATAATCAAAATCCCCTTGTATGATGGACTGTGTAAAGTATTTGTTAGGATAAATAGTCTGCAGGACACTTGGTGTCGGCTATTACATAAGTTGTGATGGATCCTTGGGTGGTGTGCATATTGGTGACAGGTACGAGCACGGGCTGATTGATGACTTGGTTGCATACGCCCTGAAGAGTGATGGAGAGTATGTGTGGGTGTGTAAGAACTATGATGGTGATGTTCAAAGTGACATGCTTGCTCAAGGTGAGTATGTCTTCACATGAAGGGAGCAATGCGTAAGTTGTTACTCTCAGTTGGGAAGCTAGTTCTGATTCTGTAGTCCTTCCTCGATGTTGAAACAATCAGCTGGACAATCAGCATTCATATTGTGGTGTCTGCACTGTCCTCCAAAATTCAGAAGCCAATATGACAAACCTTGTGGGTGCAGAACCTCTATGACTGCCTTGCATCCCTTAAAGTAACTCAAATAGATTTTTGGTGGAGAGGTAAACTCCAAGGAATCCTGTGCTACAGTTCTTGGAGAATTAGGATTGTAGTTCAAGACTTTCTCATGAATTGGAGAATTGATAAATTTTTTCACTTCACACATCTTTCAAATCATTATGTACCTTCATTTCTGGCCTTGAGCTTCTAATCTTCGGGTTTAAGTACTCGTCACTGAACCCTACACCCATTGTGATGGTCATTGTTGTCTGTAGGCAACTCTTGTTGCACTCAATATGTAGTGTTATGCACTCTTGCCAAGCTTAGATTAGGTCCTCGTACGCTTCGTAAACACCTTAAATAAGCCATGTTCAATCAGTACTGACAGTCAACAGTAATCCATCTATTATCTCTCATTGTGTTCTTACATGCACTACTTTATGTCTTGCTTCGGCCCATTGAATGACATATTGAGGAGTATTTGTGAAGTGTGGCTATTGTGCTGAAATGTGCAGGACTCAAATGTTTCTATTAGGAGGCGGGCATTAGAGCTGGTGTTCAATCTTGTGAGTGAAGGCAATGTGAAGGCTTTGACAAAGGAGCTCCTTGAAGCCAAGTACAACTTTCATGTATCTTAAAATTCACCTTCTGAATATATGATCACATCAAAAGAGTTCCGTTGTATCTCAGACAACGAAATTCACTTAAATATGTGTTGATCTTCCTTTCTGTTCAATATTCAGACATCTATGGAACATGCAATCCTCAACTGACAGTTTGTTTGCACGTTCTTTTCCCAGATTTCCTCCATCAAAGCAATGGTACATTGATCAAATGATCTTACTCATGGTTGAGGTAAGATATCTCTGTTGTTTTGATGGAATTAGTTGTTGAGTGGCCACACTGAGCAAGTTTGAAATCAAACACTAATGTAGATTTCACAGGTGGTGAAAGACAGGAGCTTGTTGGAAACAATAACTTGGGAAAGTAGCTTTGGGGGTGCCAACCGAGGAATTCTCTTAAGGTCTTACTAGAGGGTCCATACACACCTCTCAATCACCTCTGTTACTCAACAGCAGGCCTGAAATAAAACTTCTTGGACAATGGTGTTGCTTGAATGCAGTGCTCAATAGCATGGTCAATTGTACATTGATGGTCTACTGCTTCAATCTCTTTGCAAGAAACTGATACTACTTGCCTTGCTAGGCTGGGAAATTTGTGACTGAGGAGGTGATGCGAACATTGGTGGTTGTCATCACCAATGCAACTGAGCTTCAAGGCTACATTGTTCGATCGCTTTATCGTGCATTTCAATATTGGAGTGGGCAGGTCATGTGCGATTATCTCTGGTTGCTCCTTCTCTTGCACTTAGTTATACTCTTCTCATAGTCCAGACATCCTTTGATGTATATATGAGCAAGGTCTAAGATGTATGATGTTGTCATGCATTTATTACTAATTGAGTGTCTTCAAGATAATTTATCATCCTCTATCTTCTCTCAATATTTGCATTGCATTCTGTCTAGAGGGATCTGTAGTCATGCCAGAATCAGTTCTTCTGATAGTGCAGCTTGAAGGTATCGGATAGGAAATTGAAGGTCGTCTGACATGTGTGAGCAGGATAGTCTTGCTCAAGTGACAGTGTGGTGCTTTGGAGAATATGGAGATATGCTGGTCAATTATGTCAATGAGTTGGAAGGCGAAGATTCTCAGACTGTAAGTAGGATTTGTCTTTCTTTATTTCTTTTAGTTTAATGTCACATCCTTCGTTGTTGAGCCTTTCAACTTAGTAGAAGTTTGCACCCCATCTTGTCACCAAGTAGTTTCAATAGCTCTTTCATTGTTTGGATGAATGGTGTGCAGGCTCTATTCAACATAGATCCAGAACGTGCAAAATACGATCCCATCATTGTGCACAATGTACCATTTTACAAAGCCGCATTACAATTGGAAGCTGAAGTAAATAAGATGCAACCACCTCCAAGACCTGCAAATTGGGGGGTGTGTAGCCACGGGTAGATCACTCTAAGGCATTTTTGTGCACCACGTGCGGTTGGGGGTTTTTTGTTTTGGGGCTATTTACCTTCAAGGGTTGAATTAAAGCCTCCCTATAATTACTTAAATCTCAATAATGGCCCATTTGTTTGCACCCTTTCATTACTTATATTGTCCAAGTCATTGCAATTGTACTCTATATTCCTTTTAAGTAATTTTGGACAGACGGAAATCCTAATTATCATCCATCCCCGTGAGTCCTAAACGCATTTACATACCATACTAAACATGCCTTCTAGGATCCTTATCTTCAGCCCCTATATTAATTTTACAAAAAAACAATGGCCCACGTTTTATGTCCATCTAACTTACTTATAATGGGATTGTCTACATTTAATGGCCCCTTCATTATTCGGAATTCCTTATAATTTTTATTTCAAATGATTTTAATCCTCTCTATATTATGCCGCACGTCGTTTTTAAAATGCACTAAGTGATCTACCTGTGTGTGTAGCCTACACACATTTGATTCCTTTTAGAAATGTGACTGCTTACCACCTACATGTATTTGATTCCGTACTTATTGTACACATGTACTTGCTAAATATATATGTTCTTTTCCATTAGTCGTGTGAATTTATGACCACAGATAGTGAAATATATCACATTCTATGTGAGCCCTCAAAATACCCAGTAATGCAAGTTTTAGGAGTGACCACTCTCTTTTTCACTTGTATCTAGTAAAGGTGGTCCAATCCAATATCCACATATGGGAGTAGAGGAAAGTAGTGATGAAAATTGGTGGTACATGTGCTCAATTGTGAAGGGCATGAAATGTCCATTATCGGAAATTGACTGGAGCAATGACAACCTTAAAAATACGCAAAAAAGGGAAGCGATGACAACTTACCCACCCAACACTAACCCAACACTCACCCAACGCTACCCCAACGCCCACCCAACGCTACCCCAATGCTACCCCAACACCCACCCAACGCTACCCCAACGCTAACCCAACACCCACCCACCCACCCTCACCCATTGAACGCCACCCACTCACGGGTAACGAATGCCACCGCTTTGGTCACTTGTCGATTGACGTGGCATGCGTGGATATGCCAATTGGAAGCGAATCCGGTAATGGTGACCATGTGGGTGAGTATGTACCCGAATGCCACCTCCATAGCTACCCTATACCCGACCCAACACCCAACCTGGTTTATGCTAGTGCACCTTACCGCCCAATATGTTCACCCGCAATCGATTTGTTGGGTGACCGGTATGCACCACCCGTGGACGGGTAACTTGTCATACCCTAAATATACTCCAATGTGGGACGTGTCAACACATGATAGGTGAATGGCATGTGTGCACCGACAACGATGGCCATCTTGGTATGTCCACCGATGTGGGTAGATGGTGCGCACCACAAAGTACCCAATTCCAGCGCACGTCACCTAGAAGGCACCGAACTAATGTCACCCAAAACCCACTCCACCCCACCCATTGTGGTAGAATGGGCAAAGGGTATGCGTCACCCTTAGGATGGGGATCGTCACCCACAGAAGCCCCAAGGGGTTGAAAAGAGCATTGTTGGGTGCATCACCCGGCTTTTAACTAGGCCATCAAGACTGCACCGACGGACTACTACCCACCCATACCGGTGCCCTTTTACAGTGAAATTCCTGCTACCCTACATGGTTGATTTGGACAGGATTCCTTCTAGTGTATCTTTCAATTATATTTGAAGCTTAACTTATGTGTTGTAGAAGAAGCTTGTCTCTAGGTTCATGCTCGACAACAATGTGGAATTCTTTTTTTGTATCCCTAACTATATATATGCGAGGCTTACATGCTATAGAGAAACTTCATACTACAAATTATCTAGACATGGCTGATGACAACATCACAGAAGTTGAATATTCATCACAAGAGATTGTTCACTTGGTATAGAGCAATGATCACATGGCAATTGAATGTCATGTTGCAAACAATGATAAGCATATGTGACCAAGATGAAGAGTGTAATGCATCAACATACAATAATGACATGGAATACAAAGTTGTGCACCTGGTAGAAAGTGCGTGCATAAATTATTGGATTTTATCATAGGTGACGATTCATAAAGTTTTTGTGTTGAGTTGTTGCAAGTGGAGCGCATTTGCAATAAATTGTCTAGAATATGCATTGTTCATATAACTACCACCAAGAATTTTGATATCAAGAGTTTTATGTTGCATGGTTGATGGTGACCATTTACATATAGAAGTTGTTGTACTTGTACTCGTTCTCACCATTCTGTACGTATTGTTATGAAATTATGAATGAACATACCCTAGAAAGTTTGAGCTTTGCATATGTGTGCAACTTTGGGAGATCATCCGTGTCCCATGTATGGAATTATTAATTTTGGCATTGCTCCATAATGTCACACACTACACTAAACTCTCTATTATCACACATCCATGCTAACACTACATACCTCTTTAATATCACATGCACTTTGGTTGCCACAAATGTGATATTAGAGAGGTCAAAGTGTACACATATTGTATTCTCCATAGCAGGGTTGTCGAGAAGAAGTCTATGGGCGATGAAAGCAGCTTTTGGCTTCTGGTGAGGCCACGTTGCCTGTGCTTTCTCGACCGTCGGATTTGACCGATGTAACCCTCCTCCCCTGATCTCCTCCGTTCCTGCCACCACTCATCCATTGCGTGTGTAAACTGTCAGACAGACATAGAAGACAGACAGACACTCACTCTCTTGACCTTCCCGATTACGATTTCTTTGCCGATTCGATTCTCTTCGGCAGAGGTCATCCGATTACGCATTCTCTGTTCGGATTGGATCGGTGTCAGTAGGGTTTCAAAGTTGGGGTCTAGATTTGTGTGGCATAGAAAGATTGTGTTGTGAAGGTTGGGAGCCATTGGCTACTGGAGTGTGTAAATTTTAGAGTTCTCTTCTTCGGAATCGCATTTCCATGCGAGCAGCAGCAGGTGAGCAGCAGGTGAGCAAACCGGCAGTTTGGGCGGAATGACAAATCGAAGAATGTCAATCGGAATGACATTCTTCTACCAGATGACAAATTGGGAATTCCTTCGACTTCAATTGTTTGCACTTGGGATGACGACATCTCAAGCCATTCTTGGAAGTTCGGCAATATGTGACCTACGGGGACGCTCGCAATCCATTAGCCATAGCTTCAAAAATTCCATCAAACAAGTGTCGCAAGCTGCACCTGGAAGTCGGGCACTTAAGGCTCACTCTCCAGCCGTTCTGAGGCTTCATACAAATCTGCGAGTTAGTCATCACCTTCACCCAAAAGACTTATTTCAAGTTTAGAGGATTCTTGCGTGTGATGTTCTTATGAATGCCACGAGAACATCACGAAGTGACGATGTTGATTTACAATCACGTACCTTTCTGTTTGAAGTTCTCATTGATGTGAATAATATTGGCAAAATAACATTTACATCAAAACCCCTTTCTCTTCTCTGTTGTTCTCATGCAGAGACTTGTGAATTGCTCACTCAAAAAATCCTGTAAGTTTATAAGATTCTTGCAAGTAACATGCTTATGGATGCCACTAGAATACCACGAACCTATGATGGGTTATGCTGACTACCTCCAGATACCTTGCTGTGTCAAGTTCTCATTGATGCTGAGAGTATCTGGCATAATAACATCTTATTACGATTACATCAAACCTCTTGTAATTGCTGAAACTGCGGTCACATAGAGAAGCATTACAAATGCGGTCATCGAAAGGCTCAGAATTCAGAATTTAGAAATTTCTGGCCTCTTGAATGTACTTATGCCAACTTTCTCATTGTGCAGATGCTGAGACACTATCTGGCGTATAACATCATTCGATTACATCATAAACCTCTAATTGCTGAAACTACTGTAACATAGAGAATCATTACATATGCGGTACCGCATTCAAAGGCTCAGAATTCAGGATTAAGAAATTTCTGCACTCAAATAATGTATTCATGCCAGCACTGTCGTTATGCAGATGGTGCCTCGAGCTCAATCCCAAGACTCTACCTCCACTACCACAGGCATCACGGAGAAATTAGACCCAGACAACTCGAGGAAAGAGGTTTTCGAAGCTGCGGCCAACAACATATTAGAAGAGTATGAGTCGAAGCAGTAGGAGGAAGAAATCTCAAGTGATTCAAAGGAGAAAATATCCACCAACGGAAAAAGCTCCACGGATGGGAAAAGCACGAAATCAAAGGAGCAAGAGATTGATTGGGAGAATGTGCCTACATTGCCTGACAAAACTGAGATTGCTCAAAGACATCCATTGGACCCCCACAAACCTAATTTCAGTGAGCTTCTGCCTGAGGCTCTTCGGCCATATCCATCCTTTGAGGGTTGGTTTATTAGATTGTGGGATCCCAAAATGGAATTTAGTGCTGCTGTGATCCTGGCTACGAATTATGCCACTGATGAGAGCCAAGTGACTCTACTCTTTGCTCCTGGAAAGGACTCCGACAGAGGGAAGAACGGTGAGATTAAACCCGAAGGTGACAGAGACAGTGTCAGATTTGGGTTTACTTATGCAGTGGCCGTCAAATCCAAGGTATTTTTATTCATGAGTCCTTGGGTTGGGTTTTTTCCTTCCAAATCAGAGTTTAACATAGTTTGATTATCAGAAGAATGTGAAGTAGAATGTGACAATGAGTTACCTAATGATTTCATCATGAACAGGATCAATTCCAATCACATCAAACAACATCAACATTGTACAATACCTACCCAACATAGGGTTGCAATTTCATTATGTCGTTTCTACACTTTGATAGTTGCAAGACCTAAAAGTTGAGTTGTGAGTTGAATCTTTGCTGTAGCATTCCGATACTGCAATGATGTATTTGATAAACCTTAGTGCTCCTTCAGTTTACACAGTAAATACAGTACTCGGGATTTATTTTTCCAAGGATTTATTTACCATTACAGCTACGCTACTCAACTACTTTTGCTTAATCAATCTTGATCATAGCATTGACCAACTCAAATCTCGCCAATGAGTCATGTCCACATTAAACACGAGCATACCGATTACAACCTTAGTAGGCTCTCTTCACAACATGGTCATCACTATGTCGGATGTTGTACATGTGTCGTCTTGCTACAGCCCGTAGTAGGGCACCTTGCATCCAATACAATGTCTAGTCCATAGTGAAAGACCATACTCCATGATTAAACTTCACAAATTCCAAGTAAAGCTAGAATGCACGAGAAGTTAGATTAGCTCATCGTCATCTTCCTGAGTATGTCATTGGCTTCTGTGCATCACACAAGCAACATGTTGTCGTTGCTCCTCAAAGGCTTTTGCTGTAGCATTTAACAATGAAGGTTAGGGTTTACATGGGTTGAGCTTTTGTGAGAGTCTTGAAGTTGGTTCTAGCACAAACTTACAAAATATTGGCCACCCATCAATGGTATATGTTTGGTCTCCAGGATTTGTTTGGCAACAAAGCACTTGGAGACAACAATTTCTTCAGGCTGTTGTTGACCAGGTTGTTAATCCAACTGTAGTGGCAGTTGTGTCTTGATAAACGGCATAGTGCATCTTACATGTCTTGGACACCAAAATAAACAGAATCTGCCCCATTCCCAGATGGCTTTCCATAACCAAAGTTCTTCCTAAAACCTGGGTAAAAGCTCTCTCGGTTATGGCGGAAGCACCCGGGTTGACCGGTGCATTTACGAGGACTCACTCCGAAGATTTTCGAGGTGGTTTAGTTAAGTAGTTTTCACACATGTTCATTGTTTTCTCTGCTGAGTAATGACATGTTGGATAAGTTTTGTCCTATTTCTAAGTGCCTTACCACTCATTTTTCTTACTGTCAATTTTGTTAACAGAGCTCCTAGTACCCTCATAGCTACGACCTAAAGCAATCAATCACAATGGCCAGAGCCAAAGGTATAAAAGTCCTCTATTCTTGCCTCATCTATAGGTACCGATGGGAGGGTTGGTGTTTGAGACTTAAAACCTCTACATTTAAACCATGCCATGTTCTTTGCCAACTCTCAGGACTAGATAGAGTCGATGGTGTGAAGGTCATGTTTTTAGAACAAACTTTTAGGCTAAGCTAATGGTGGGACCGGGGCATGATTCATTTACCTTGTAGTTGCTTTGAAACAACATCATAACCAAAGCCTAGTGTTAATATTTGTCAATACCTGGCAAGCAGCTAATATCAATCCGAATCAACGAATAGAAAGTTACTACCTACTCGAGGAGCTGCACGTAGTAGCACCAATATAGGAGAAACACGCAGAGACACGCAAAGTCTGTCTTAGAATGCCATCAGATAAAATTCTCTCTTTCAACGACAAAGAATTAGAGGGAAAGATCCTTACAAAGAACCCAGATTCTAAGAGACCAGAGTGCATGTCGAATGAGGAGTGCCGCGAATGGAAAATAGAAATCGAGCGGTGGGACATCAAAAGGGAAGACAGCAATTTCGGTAACTTCACTACGAGGTGAACCATCTTTTGCTCGCTACGAATCTACCTGTAGCTGCTGACATATTCCGGCCACAACATATTCATCGCAAGGTGGTACACTTACTTTGCTACCAAGTGGTAAATAGTTAATTACTTGAAAAGATGATTTTGAAATGGGTACTGTGATGCTTCAGGAGCAGCCAGTTGTTTCTATCAAAAGTATGTCAAATACCCATATTGAGTTCTAGATAACTGACTGGATAGATTGGACGTTCAAGGCCTTCGTTATTTATGAAGCACAATAGAGCAGCTCCCTCTGCAGTGTTACAAAGGTCACGACACTCTGAAAGAAAGTAACGATCAATCGTTACATAATACACTACAGATCTGGAACTTGGGATAGGAGGAGCCACTGCCAATTGGACTAAATACATGAGCCGGACTATATATATCACAATAAACTTTTGGGCAGTAACTTATCACAAGCAACCGGAGGACTCCCTAAGGAATTCAAAGTCCTAAATGGTGATACTATTGGGGACACCCCTAAATGTCACACCGGGTTCGGAACTCGGTCTGAGCAGCTCGTATGGCATATTCACAGTGCCAGCTCGGTTTTTTAATTTAGGGTCTGCATTTCGTGCCCGGATGAGTTCATCAATTTTCCCGAACCTTTCCGCATGTCGGTTAAATGCCTCCTTAGCCTGCAAAACAAATCGCCAAGATCATCAAAAGAGTATTCGATGACGGACACCTCACGACGAATTGATGTACGATAGAGAGGGCGCTAAAAAAAACCTTCAAATTTTTGCATCCGGAGTTCAAAGGAGGCATGGTTTGGTTCTTTGGAATCTTGTGTCAATTGCTAACGAGACACATATAAGACTTTGTCGACCTAATAGTAGTAGATACACTCAGCACTTTAATTAGCACTTTAATTAGAAGTGACGGTTTAATTAGCACCAATTACGTGAAGTGATTGAACCTGGGTTAGGGTAATCGGGGCATACCACATCATTGGCAGTCCAGTGCTCAGGACGCTCATCGATGTACTCCTCATTGGGACAATGCGCGGAAAGGACTTCATACACGGACATGGCGGTGGTGGTGGAATCGATGTTGGCGAGAGATCTCAAATAATATTTCTCGGGGCTACGGTTCCACTCTTGCCACTCCTTGGTATTTCCCTCCTCAGGAAGCAGGCGGCGAGTGACCGTGGAGTGGTGAGGCATGAACCCTGCGTAATCATACTGTCCGAAATTGACAGCGGCATGTTGGCAGGAAGGGATCCATTGAAGGATCGTCAGTATATCTACAAGGCTTTTCTTGCCTTCCGGTGTAGGCCATCCAGGTGCGTCCTTCTTATCTGCGTGTGCTTCGTTTCGGATTTCGGCCCACCATTTCTGCAGCTCAACATCTTGTTGAACGTCGCCATCCTCTTTGTAGTAAATGTCGACGTACTCTGTGCACCATTGCTTGATTGCGCTCCATAGCTCAAGCCCATCGGCTGCGTAAGGGTAGTCTTCCACGACCAGCCGAACTCCATGTGGGGCTGTCGAGTCTGGCACTGCCATACCCCTGAAGAAAAATGAAGCGTTAGCAACATTTGCGAAGTCCCTTTCCTTGAATTATCACATGTCTACCCACGAGGTCCATGCCGCAAAACTCAGAATTATGCACATTGTTAGAAGATCTTGTGAATGATTTTGCGAACCGTATGACAACATCGAAATGAGGTGGATGTGCAGGTCATGTGCAGGTCATGTGCAGTTCGCCCTAAGGAACTCTTCTATGATAATTGAAGTAATAAGTATTTGCAGACAACATACCTGTTGATGAGATCATACGGTAGAGCTTGTGACTCGAAAGTCCATGTGTCTCTGTAATTGACGGAAGCCATGGCCAAAGAATAAGCCCGAGTTGTGAAATGAGTTTCAATGGAACCTCCTGCAGCAATTAGTGTTCCTCGAGCCTGACGATTGATCTCTAATGTGTTCTTGAAATGAGGTGCCATCAACTGCCACAGAGGGTGCATCTTGCTGAGCTGCCGGTTTGCAGCGATAATCACAGGCTCCGTCACGGCATGGCACCGTGTGCTGCACAAATATAAAAGTGAGATTTTATTTTGTCAGGCAACAGTAGACAAGTAAACATGCGAAGGAAGGAACCGTAGGTAGTTGTTTATTGCCCCTATATTGGAATAGCGTGATCTTGTTCGAAGCTTACAAATGGCTGAAAACTTGATGCGCAGTGAGATCGTTATTGTTGACGTGAGCCTTGGCAAGCTCCCACATATAGTCCACTTTGGAGGTGTCGGCTGGCGGGGTTAGGACTCGGGATTTCTTTTCTCCGCCAGGAGTTGTCGGTGGAAGTACCAACTCGATTGCAATTACCTTGAGAGTTTCGTCACTTGACAAAAAGAGCAGTGCTCGGGTGGCGTATGACGCACTGTTCGCCTGTGCATTTATTCTTGTCACAAATGGCAAGAAAGCGTCATGGTAGTCCACGACAAAAATCTTCTTTTCAGACACCGCCTGTACACATAAAAACGACAAAACAAGATTACTTTTGTGTACAGTCTACCCTCTATAAATGTTAACCCTTGGGAGTGGATCAAAGTTAACATTTATAGAGGTGTTAACAATTAACAATTATAAAATTACTTTTTTGAGCAATATACAAATCTTAATATTTATAAATATAAGCAATTGTGAAGAGTCCTTGTGAGAGAATACCATTCATAAAATTGCAAACCCAATCAAAACTTTATTCAATATCAAGTTTACAAATCACGGGTGAAGTATGAATCAATGGTTCTTTGGTGAGATTCATCTGCATGCACAACTTGCAAATATTTCTCAGTCTGCACCAACAAACCCACATACTTGGACACATCACATGAACGTGATTCCATGTACCTTCTAATGGTACCAAAACTAGATTGCAAGTCACTATAAGATGGAATGGGTTCCACCTCACACTCCTCTCCCTCACAATCATCATGAGACATTAGAAGTCCCACCAATAGAGCCTAAAACATCCCATACATCCGCTTCGGTGACCTCATATGGATTGTTCAAATCAAAGTCTAATTCGTATTGCACATACGCATGGTGAGAGAGAGAGGAATGTAACTGGATGTGTAGTTTTTATCATCCATATTATGGTTGTATTTCATTCGTTAACATTTATAGAGTCAAATTTACCTTGAAGGGAGTACCATTTTGTTAACAGTTAACACGTTTAACATTTATAGTGTGCAACACGTGGGGAGTAGAAGAAAGTTAACATTTAGAGAGGGTTAACACTTATAGGTGTAACATTTATAGAGGGTGGACTGTAGATGGATAGAACAGTATGCAGCATTATTTTATTAGTTTCTATATGCAAAGCGAAAAGTGAAATATGGAGTCAACCTCTAGGCTTACCTGCTCCACACTGAGGCCCTGCAATTGGCCTTTAATATGTTTCTCCGAGATTGCAGAAGTGGGATCACCGAACTCGGCAGGGTCCAGAGTGCTCTTGATAGGAAACTCCTGTCAAAAGCAAACACCTGAATTATCAGCACTCGAACAAGCTTGCTCATGAAGGTGTTATCCACTACACCTTCGCAAACTTTTAACATTACAAAGGTGGTCGTGGTTGTGGTTTCTTTCATTTACAATTGTCTGGTGCAAATTCTTGCGGTTGTGGTTGAGGGTGGTTTAGGTTATGGACTCAAGCAAAACTCATGGACTTGAGAAAGAAATTAAAGTAACTACTGTCCTAATTGACATTGCCCGAACGTTGGCCTTGAAGCTCTCTAGTAATGACAAAAGACGATGAACAACCGCCTCGAGGATGGTTTACTACTCGGAGTAGCTAGTGGGGTTGATAGGGTAGAGAGAGCCGTGGGTACCGGTCGTCATTTATTTTGACTTTTCATTGAGAATAGAACCAAAGAACGTCAACAGTTCCATCGGAGTAATTACCTTGACGTTCTGAATGACAACAGGGTTAAGACCTGCCAAAAACTCCCTGGCAAACTCGTCGTCTCTTCTCCACGCCTTATCGTCGGCTGCGAAACACGGCAACAATCAGTCGCAACCTCATCGCAACCTCGGGCAATCGCACAAAGTAAGAAAACCTCTTCCAGGAAAAGTGTCAACTTCATGTGCACACACATGTGCTAATCTCTGACTCGCAAGCGAAAATGTGGATACAGGAACGCACTCTGTAAGATTTTAGGCATAGGGTAAAGGAGCGGATTGTTCTGTTTCTGCCCATCCGGCTTCAACACTTCTTCCAAGAAGACGAGAGGTTGCTGGTCGCGGGGCGAAACATTAGCCTTCTTCGGTAAAGTATTGTTCAGCCCGCCAATGTCCTTGTCTTTGGGAGCATACAGCTTCTTGATCTCTTCAACCGTGTCAAATTCTGTTTTCCGTGTCAGAAGCACACTGGTTTTCATTGACGCTGAATGCGTCATTGACCGGAGACCGTCAGCCATGAAGTCGGACATTTTCGTTTTATCGAAGCACTCGTCGCGAGGGATGTAGAAGGCAGACTTCGTCTTCCGGCTCTCGCAATTAGGATCTACATGAAAGAGCCATAGCATTGATTAGGACACCTTGTCACTAAAATCGACTCCTGCCTGAACTGGCTCTCAAAACTTCGAAAGCCGACTGTTGAGAGAACCATTTCTCAGTGACCATACATAGAAGTTTCTCGAAGAGCAGCAAAACTGGCCGGGACAAAGGAGAAGATGTAGAGGTTAGCCTTGTTCTTATTCTTACTGGATTTTGTCGCAGGTCGACCCGTCCGACATCTGCGAGGGAACGGATACTCCGCATTGCCACCTAAGTTTGGGCGGTCAAGCTTGGGATCCTCATCGGGGTTCCCCAGGTCATTATAAATGGCGTAGTCGTAGATGCGGTCCTTCTCTTTTCGTTCGCCAGTACCATCACCTCGCAACTCTTGCATCTCCCTCTCACGCAGCTCCTTGAGCGCAGCAGGAGTCTCGTTCGGCAAGTAAGGCTATATAATATGCAAATACCAACATACCATGTTGGGTTACATATAGAAGACTCTTGAGGTTATTCTAGGCGAGAAAGTCCATGAAAATGATTGACCACAAGCCATTGAATTTGCAAAAACCAGACTTTGTTGCGCATAGGTATACACACCTTATTGTGAAAGAAAATTCGTCCGTTGGCCTCATGTTCTGTGTTGTAAATCCACGAGTTCGTGTAGTATTGGTGCTTGCTCTTGTCGTGGAGCTCAAGCTCGAATGACAACAGAAGGAACTCGTTCGGGTGATTGTTCTTCACGACGATGGCTCCAGGGATACCGAATGTTTTAGGAACGGAGAACTTTAGCTCGAAGATCACGTTCTGTGCGGCCATTCCTTCCATCGCCGCCCAGCCCGGAAGGATCACCTCGCTGCTCTGCATGGGCTTCCCTGAGCCTGCAAATCCAGAAGCAACAACAACAGAGCTATTACCTAGTGAATCTAGTTAACCTGCAGGAACCTGCACACCACGAACTCACTCAAAAGATTTCCTACACTATTGCACGTTGCATACTTGGATCAAGTTCGGTGCTGATGAGCTGCACAGTCACGTGCTTCCCGAACATCAACTCGCTTGTATCGTCCAGGATGTCTGCCACGCGGTCAATATAATCGAACACCTGCAGCTTCTTCATCGTCACAGCCGTCCCCTTGTACTCCACCTGATCGCCGTCCGGGATAACATCTTTCACGAGCTGCTGCCCTTGTCGAAGCTTCTCTCCTGCAAAGCTCCCCACACGGCTTAGACTGGATGTTGCGACCTGCAGCCATCCTCCCGAACCACCGCCTGAAGAACTCTCCGCACCACTTTTAGCCGCACGCACAGGTGCTTGCAACTTCTCCGATCGCCTCCCGCCTGTCCTCACCACAAATCCATCACTCAGCGACCCGCACAACGTTGAAGCCGCGCTGCTCCCTGTCTTGAATTGGGAGAGCAACATGACTACCTAGCCCTCCCTCCTTCGAGGCCGACAAGTCTTCGATCACAAAACCAAAACTCAAATCTCGCAACTCTGTCCAAACAAACTATGTGCGGGATAGCCTCGCCTCGCCTCGACTCGCCTCGAGTTGAGTGTTGATACTTCACTAAAGTGCCAAATCGCTACAACCGCATCACGGGAGTTCTCAAGCTCCAGCTTCGATTGAATCACTTTTCTTGGCGACACCTTGTCCCTCGATACTATTTACTGTCTGCGGAGGTTCACGTTGACGTGGATCACAGATGCCACTGTACTGTCTCGGACGCTCTTAAGATCCTACAAAAGTATGCAACTTATCAACCTCGTAACTGCTAATAATCAACTTAGTAGTTACCGGCCCGAGTTACATTCTTTCACCTCCGTCAGTCAAGGTACATTTCCAACCCAACAGCAATTTTCTAAACTTCGACTCCCGGAGCAGTGAATAACTGGTAATGCTCGTATCACTCGCGAGCACTGACTGTCGTGGCTGATCAGTTGCCAGTCTCTTGATGGGTCGAGATTTTTAAAGTGTGCATCAAGCCTGCAAGTACCTTTCTTCACACCTCTGATGCCGATGACAATCGGCGGTTGACATTCCGTGGTACCGATACGTCATTCTGCGGTGCAGCGAGTGAGGCGGTAGTGAAAAATGCGACGGAGACCGGCTCCTTATCCGTGCGGGGCACGGTGATGGGGGTGGTCCGCATCTCCGTTTCATCATGTGTGCTTGCTTATTATATTAATCTCCTAATGTCCTCTTGGTAATTGGCCCTGACACCAGTGAAAGGAGTGTCAGACCAGCTTTGAGAAGACTGGGTCCCAAGTCCTAAGTATGGCATGGCATGCTATGAATGCCTCCATGGCAACACTTTTGGAGGTGACCCTTGCGACGTGTGTGGAGAGTGGGGTCGAGCGGAAAAAGCTTCATAATCCCCATGAGTATCTTTGCATATAATAATCAAGTTTCAAGGAATGTATGGCCATATTTTAATCGCTTTTTGAGGCTCAAAGTTGGGACTTTGCACATTACATTCTTCTAAGTTCTATGTATAGGTCCCGCGATGCTCCACCTAGCTGTTGACGATGATTGGTATACTAATGTAGAATCCTTTAGAATTTATGATTCGTATATCGTTCTCCCTCTTTAGTATGACACGTTGGGGAAACACACAAAAAAAGTTGTATTATCGAGGTGTCGTCTTGTCAATAGTATGACAAATGGCATAAAGTTGTCGTATTCTTGAGGGAATACGAAAACATAAGTAATATGAGCGTAAAATATATATATACAACAAGTTTAAGCAATATGGAAGGTATGAAATCATAACTTATAACTTCAAACAAATGCAAATATTCTAAAGGACTCTTGAAACATGAGTCCAAAGATCACTGATGTTGCTTACCCAAGTTTGGAATCGATTCCCTACTAACTTTTGAGAAACATTCATTTCATTAACACCAACATATTAAGAGTTCTCTAATAAGAAACTAGATAACAATGACGCATGACATTCAGTATCAAAGTACTTGTGATATTATATCACCTGTGTACAAGGCAACATACTAGGCAGGAGGCCACTCTAACCCTAACCGTGTCCATCCTACACTAGTAACCCTAACTATCATTAAGTTCCCAATGATAAGTGAAGTTCCCAAGTTAGTCCCAAGTGAGAATGGATGTATTTTAGATGTATATAATATAAATGAAAGGAATTTTAGCATTAACTACCTCTTTAATATGACAAAACGGAGATTCTAAATGTCGCAATATTGATTGCCATAGTCTTATAAAAGAGGGAGTTTTGAACCAAAAACTTTGGTCTCGCAAAAATGTATCGTAATATCGAGGGTGTCGTATAAACAAGTGTCGTATTAACAAGGTTAGATTGTATTTCAAATATGTATTAATTCACATTTGGATATTGAGACCGTTTATAAATTGTTTATTTGAATATTGACATGTGCTATGGGGGAAGGGGCAGTGAAAATTGTTCCCTACGTGTGTAACAAAATTCTAGTTCCTTGTTGGAAGTTTCCTTGGCATGAACCACCCAATCACGAGATAAGATAAAGGACCCTTACTCTCATGCAAGAGCCCTTTATATACCTCCTCACCATGTCCAGTTGTCTTAAGTTGAACTAAAGTAAAAAAGCAAGTTCAACTATAATGAACTTAATGTAGTTACTTGAAACTCATTCTAGACTACCCTTATCTTAGTTCTAGTCAACATGTTCCAATAGTGGCCCATGTTACAACGTGTTCATGTATTTTATTATTACGTGAATGAATATTTACACTGTGTAATTCAAAATATTGAGTGACACTAAATACAAAATTTAGTGTAGTAATGCTCTCGCACGACAAAAGTATTTAACATAAAGAAAACCTCAAAAAAATGGATCTATGTCATAACAAAGTGAGCCACATAGTTGAAGTGCAAATTTGTGATTGCACTAGTGCAAAGGAGAAGTCCTCTTGGAGAAGACTGCTCTTTTATATGTGTGCACACAACCATATTCCATCGTCAAGCATCCACGTGTTGCGGTGACTAACCTACTCGGGAGTCATTATGGGCAACTTATCACAAGTAGCATTTGTTATTCCCTTTCTTGCATGCACACCGAATTTCAATCCAACTTAACCCATACACAACCCATCCTTTTCAACTCAACTCTAGTGCATAGAAATGTATGTGTGTAGAACATGTAAAATTCTGAAATGTATATGTAAAAAACATGCCCAAAAATAGTAGTGGTGAAACTTTAATGATTGAACACTTCAAAATTCATCACAAAAGCCATAAACTATCTCCAACCTTAGGTCGTCAATGAAATTATTACTTGTTTAGAAATTATCCATATGGTGTCAAGTGTGAATATGTACTATCTCTTTGACTAGAAGTGCATAACTAGGGGGTGAGATATGTAACTACATTAAACATTATATTTAGTATCACCAATTCTAATTATATTGTTCAATACTAATTGTGAACAGCAGTATAGTGTCACCAACACTAATTGTTAACCCAACATTATTTTGTCATTCCTTGTAAACTTTTAGGGGGATGATAGATTTACAATGTTGCAATAACTGTCACTTATGAACTGGTTTTTCATCCAAGTTCAATCATCCATGATAACATTTCATCACAAGTAGTTTTATCTCTCACGCCATCCTCCTGTATGTATAAGAATGTTACACTCTGCCTCCATGTTGGGAGTTGGGAATTATGACTTGGGACTTGGGACCTCATCTAAACCAATCCTAAAATTGAGTGTAGACTTGTAATTTGGCATTAATATAGGAGATAAACAAATATGAAAAAGACCCTGAAAGTATGATGCATTTGAAAGTATCGTTTGCGTTGTTGAGACATGCACATTGCAAAAAAAAAACAAATTGCTTGGGGGATTCATACAATATCTCAAAAATATTATAAACACCTCTATTGGCTTGGGCTAGAGACCCCCCCCCCTTCTTTGAAATGGGCTCCCGCCAATATTACCCAAGGTGAAAACATTGTCTATTGTGTTATAGGATGTTGTATACTATTATAAGCTCTTTGAACTCGAAATTAACACTAGAGCCCCCTCCCTGTTAGTTTGAAGAGACCCACCTATAGTAAATTAACCACAAATCTATGGGGTCATTCTTGTATGTAATTCCTTTGTCTCGATATGGTTGTTGGGGCATGCCCCAACTCAAAAAGGTGGGGTGTCTAGCCATGCTTGTAGCTCATGATACTAATATATCTCATGGGCTACAGTTATCAAACCAAAGCTAGATACCCACCTCTTTAAGTTGAGCCCCACTCTTAGGATTGGTTCACATGGGGTCCCAAGTCCCAACTTTTGAGCCTCTAGAAACCATTCAAATATGGTTAGTTGTTGGTAAAGTTGGATCTTCGATATTTTGTGCAAAAATATTTGTGGGACTTGTGTTGAGAGTCGGGTCTAGCTTTTGGCTCTACTCAACTCTCAACACAAGTCCCAAGCCTGGCTTCCAACATGTGTTGCCATAATAGGCATCCATGTCATACTTGGGTTTTCGGATTTGCGACCCGAGTGAAGTGATAATTCCCAACTTTCATGCTCTCAATGGCTTACATTACACAAATTGACCTCAAGTGACTTGGGACCCATGTGAAGCGGCCCTATCTACCCAAGGTGCAAATGCAATCAATTATATTATAGCATGTAGTGTTCTTTTTAACCCCTAAATGTTGAAGCCTTCTCATTCCATTTTCGTGCACATCCAACACCAATGTTGATATTTTATTGCTTTTTTTAATGTAAAGAAATAGGCGTTGTTGTCTTCAAATTCATCCGTATGGATGTGAACTAGACTACCACGTATGCTTTTTGTGAAAATTTTAAGTCAATCGGACCACATTTGCTAGGCCGCATTGACATATGAACATGGCCTTCACTTGGGATGGGGTGGGGAGCTAGAGTAAACTTTGAATTTTTAACTTTTCACGGCCATTTCGGTCATGCCACAAATTGTAGGAAGTTGACAACTTTTCCATAATATGCTATATGGATGACAAATGAGCTAATTCCACAAATCCGGGTTTTTTCGAGCAAATCTAGGTGAAGTCCACCACCCTCGAAGTTGGAGGGGCCACACAGGGTTATTTTGGGAGATTCCCTCTTTTTCATGGAGCAAGCAACATGTGCACGAAGGGCGGTTCACATCACGGACCATGGAGGGTGGCCTTTTCCCATGATCCAATTTCTTAAACAACCAATCTAGCGTACAGAACCTTGGGGCCCCTATACCACTAGCTGTAAACCCGAACGTGGACCAAGAGGAATGACCATGCACCAGAAGTGAATGTGCTAATTTATCCTCAACACATGCCCAAAAAAGGCAGTTTTGGAAACAAAACCAAGGTTTGCTCATTCTCTTGTCTCCTCTTGTCTTCGTGATCACCTCCTCTTCCCCCCCAAAAAAATCCATTAAGAATTTATAATAACATTACCACATTCACGGTGGGGGCCAGAAGAGGTCGCGAACCCCAACAGAATATTAGGTGGTGACCCATTACAGGTTGGTTGAGCATTCAAGGGGTACGACAAGTTGGGAATCGGAGCCCAGCTAGCCCTAAGAGGTAAGTGGCGTCTAGCCATAGCCGTGACATGCCAGCCGGTGTTGCATGACGATCCCCGAACTCTAGGTTGTTTGCTGGCAAACCCCCACGGCTTGCAGCACTAACTGGACACTAGCTATAGCCTATTGCCTCATGCCTAGCTAAGGGGCGGTTTACACTATGGACCAAGAGCCATGACCATGAAATTCTAAAATTTGTGATTGGAGAGTAAAGTGCTCTTGGTCCCATTTGGCTTTACACTACCTTGAAAAAAGGAGAATGACCACTAACTTTGAGGTCCCCAAAAACTACTAAAATCTGCCATTTGGATAATGTGCCATGGTCCAACGGGTTTTCCGTTGAGGCGAGGCAAAATGCTCGACTCAATGGAAATCAAGGGAGCCGTAAGGCTGAAAATCAGCCATTGGCCGAATTTTTTTTTTTAATATTTATTTTTCCCAAATTTTTTTGACGTTACTGTAGATCGTTGGGATAGAAATTAAAAAAATCAACCCAAAGTTGTCCCGGTCCAAATCCACTTTACACTACAAGAGTGACCAAGCCACTCAAAAATCCATTTTTTATTTTTCATGGTCACGGCTCTTGGCCAAGAGCTGTGACCATGAAAATGATTTAATTTTCTTGGTCATGGCTCTTGGTCCATAGTGTAAACCGCCCCTAAGGTGGCCTTGTGTCTCACGAAAAAAAATTTTTTTGATGACTATCATCATTGGAGCAACAACTTGTCACATGACTCCTCTTGTGTGCCAAAGTAGGTTTCCATGCAATGAATGCAGGCTATTGCCGCCAGCTCCATTGAAGAAGCAGAATATAGTACTACAACTCAGTGGTAATTTTTGACAAGGGGTCCCATCTATCTTGTGACGGGCTGTAATTTCTTGACATGTTTTTGTGACGGGTTCATCCAATATAAACCAGTTTTTTGACGGGCAAATTTCTCATTTGACGGGTTGAATTTATTTAATGCTCATTTACAAAGTAAACTTCAACATGTATTCAAAGAATGAAGTCCCTTTGCAATACATCATAAATTCTTGTACTAAAATACCAATAAACTCTTATATCAAAAACATTTATATGTAAATGTCCACTATCCACAACCTCAACCCAAAAAAATTGGGATCACTCAATCCAATGCTAGAATACGTCTATCTCGCATATTTCTCCATTCTTGCATAACAGCTAACCAATCTATATCTCCCACATCTATGCCACATAGAGATACGTGCATTAACGCGTCCAATGTATTCAATCGAAGTCGAGAACGCAATGCACTCTTCACCAAATTTTGCTTTGAAAATCCCCTCTCGCATATTGCAATACTCGATGGTATTACAAGCACCTTCTGCCATAATCTTGTGAGATTGGGCCAATTGGTCCTCCACTGAGTCTACTGCTCTACGTTAAGTGATGTGCGAGCTTCTCAAAGAGACAACATTGCAGGACATTATGGCAACCGCAGATACGCTACGAAAAATGCATAAGAACATACCTCGGGTACTCAACAGATCCCAACTTGACGAGCTGAGAGAAGCAAACCTCAACAGATAAGGCTGATAAGCTGTTGTCTATGAAACAATGTTTAACTTGTCGTGGCGGCTTCTATCGTGCTTTACGGGAACCCTAGCATGAATGAATGTCTGTTGGGAATTTAAGATGGTTAGTAGATGAATGTAGGGAACTTGTAAAGTTAAATCTGTGACAGGTCATCTCAGACTAGGTCCTGTCATTTGACGGGCATTTTAAAAGCTTTATGTCTTTTGACGGATTCAGTTTTACATTTTTTTGTCTTGTGACGAGTTGTGGTAAAATTCGACGGAAATTTGACATGTGACGGGCTGTGACGGGTGCAAAAATTAACCCTGCTACAACTGTGAAGGGGGCACGACTTCCCGGATTGTCATTCACACTTCCTCCTCATATACACACACACACACACACGTGCTCTACTTTCACCAGGCGGAATGATCGCGGAGAACCGGCAGTTATGCCCCCTCCCCACTTGACATTAGCTAAGCCAAGTGGGTTTTTAAAAATGAGTGTTCACACCATCGACATTATCTAGTGCCGATGGTAAGTATTAAGGCATTTGGGGATGGGACAAAAACTATTCAACATTCATTGGTTGGTAGATAAAGCAATGAACATGTGTGACAAGTATTAAGACATTTGGGGATGGGACAAAAACTATCCCACATTCATTTGGTTGGTAGATAAAGCAATGAACATGTGTGAAAGCTACTTAACTAAAACCTACTTGGAAATCTCCGGAGCAAGTTCTTGTAGGTGCATTGGGATAGCCGGACGTGTCCGCTATAACCGAGGGAGCTTTACCCGGGTTTTAGGGAAGTCTTTGGTTATTTGCTAATGTCAAGTGGGGAGGGGGCAGTAGTTACAAATGAACTGGTTTAGTTTGAGAAATAACAGGTTGAAGCTCAAGACTGCACGAAAATTACCCACCATTCTAGAGGAATCTAGGGGAATATACCCCGATTTAATGAAGGAAAACCGGAGGATGTCAACATTGTAACCGGTTGGGCTTGCAAACACTAGGATCTCAACCGATTCTGAATGCCCGAAAATCTGCCCGATCACTGCTTGGACGCACCCATATTGTATTTGAGACGTACACATGTGGTAAGGCTGTAGGTGTGAAAACGATCACCAAGAATTACATGCGCAATTGGAAAGAGATGGGACTCCATGTGTCCCATTTACGCTAATCGTTCTAGGTTCAATAGTCAAACATGATTGTGGGAGCCTACACAACCATTTAATGAGCACAAGAGACTCCCACATGGTTGGGTGGAGTTTGAAGATCTTCACAGTGGAGTTGTTATTTGAGGGGCGGTTTACACTATGGACCATGAAGTCGTCCCACGTAAGAGGCCTATTTTGCGTGGGACGACTTTATGGGACGACTTCCATGGTCCGAGTTACTAAAATATTAGTTTTCATGGTTCATGGGCCCTTCACTAGGTGTAAACCGAATGTGGACCATGAACAATGACCATGCACCAAAAAGTGGAGGTGCTGATTTTTTTTAATACATGCCCAAAAAGGGCAATTTTGAAAAAAAATTAAGTTTGATCATTCCTTGTCTTCTCTTGGGCTTCACTTGTCTTCACTTCTTGTTAAATGTGTCGAAGATGTGGCTTGCAAATCTTCTCACAACAATTTTTTTAAATAAAATAAAATGAGCAATTTAATTTGTACATGCTCAATGTAATTTACATGTGACATGCACCTTGTGTTGTCACTACACTAAATAGGATATTTAGTGTTTGATTATATTTAATGTTGTTACCACCCTACCTTGCTCAACACTAATTTTCAATTCTTTGATAATTAATGTTAGAAGATTTCCCATTGCACTTCTTTTGACTACCCTGATCTACAATCACTAAACCACTACAGATTTTTCTTTTTTGTTTTGCAACTGCATTTTGTAAGAATATTGGGGTGTGTAATATACCGTTGGAAAGGTATTTTCAAGACCTTTCCAACGGTATATTACAAGCCCCAAAATTCCAAACATTACATTTGGTAGACCAAAAAAACAAATCTGCACTTGAATTCTTGAGTTCTAGATGTCCCGCGTTGTTTGGTGAAACACGTGTGAGCCGGTTTAAGAGGTAGGGCAAGGTAGTGCTGGTATGTCTCATGGGCTATGGTATAATTAAGGTGCTTAAAAGGTACATTCATTAAAATTTTATTGAAATGGTGTCTCTCTGACATGGGCCCTTGCCTTTTCCTACCAGACCACCTCTCTTGCCTCTCTCAACGCAAAACCCGTTGGACCATGTCAGTGCATTTATTAGGCCTTAAAAATCATATTTTGGGGACCTCGACCTCCATGGTCCCTCTGCCATTTTTTCCTTAGTGTAAACCGAAGTTGTCCTGGGAGAACTTCAATAACCAATCAGCTGCCTTGCAGAGCCCTGGTCCAACTTCATGGTCCATAGTGTAAACCGCCCCTGAGTAGTTCGCGATTTTCGAGTCATTGTTGGTACCCGACATGGAAGGACATTCGAAGCACCGATCAACAAGTACGGTGTTGAATCTTTGGTTGGTAGCCCACCCACACTTAATGTGTGGGCCGATAAAGAAGGGTGAGTACCAGCCTCGGTTGTAGTCAGTGGCTCGCACTGGCTAATCCGGCTCTAACAAGTGGCCCCTGCTGGTAGGAACCATCCATTGGTGGCCCGCACCAGTAAGTGTGAGTGGGCTATAAGTCTCTGTCGTTTATTACATAGGGTTCCCATAACGTCGATGAATTAATCAAGGTTTTCCAAGTCTCGGTCACTTTCATCCTAAAAGTTCATTACATTGCACCGATTTTTTTCGCCCGTCTATAATCAAACATGTATTTTGAGTCTCCAAGCATTTTCACATGTGCGATCAGTGGTATTTGGATCGAAGAAAGTAACTTTGCAAGCACATTCTTGCACAATCATTATTGTTAAATAAAAAGGATGATTGCTCACTTTTCTTTTTGGTAGGAGCCATGGACATGGGGTAGTAGTACGTGGACGGTCTTTGTGAAATGTGACCGGAGCTTTGATGGGGAAACAACACGTTGTCCTCCATCAAAGTTGTAATAATGTGAGAAGGTGCCAAAGAAAGGATGTCCCCTTCACCGTTCTCTGTAGGTTTGAGTGAATTGGATAAGATATCCAATTGAGATGCTCCTTTTGAGATATCTCTGGTGATACGCGCCCTACCCACCAAGAAAAAGTGGGTGATGCTTCAGTAAGAAGCACTTTGTCAACTACACTCAATTGTCCAAATGGTGTGAGCCACTATATATATTTTTATTATTTATTATTTATTATTATTTTTGAGACAGAAAGCCAACCCGGCCAACGCCAAATGAATTGAAGCCAAAATATTTTTGTAGTGTCCACACCAGTGCCCGGGAAGTTTTTGGGCATAGTCGGTCAAGATCCTAGTGATTCTAAGTTCAATTGGGTTGCATGTTGACATCTTCCGGTTTTGTTTTTATTCATTTAAGGTATATTTTGTAGGTTCTTCTAAAATGATGAGTAAATCTCTTAAAGTCTCAAACTTTAACCGGTTATTCCTCAAATTCAACCGGTTCATCTGTAACTAGTTGTCAGTCTCCCCGAACAGAGGTCCACACTACTTTCCACAACAAAAAATAATGCGGGCTAATAAAAAATGTTTTTCAAGAAAATCATTGTGGTGATTGTATCGTTTTTGTCTTGTAACTAATATTCAATGCGTTAGTCAAAGGTCTTCATGAAGACTTAGGGGAGACCCCATGTCTTGGATCCACTTTATTCTCACCTTCACTGTAAAATTAGTGTGGCCCACGTTACCCATATCTCAAGTTGTTAGCAATTGTGAATCTTGAAGAGTTCTTATTCAATTGTCAAAATCGGAGTTGAGATGAAAATTTCACGAAAGGAATTGTGCACGGGAGTTAGATAGCTCCCAATCGAAGATCTTTGCGTTGGAGTTAGATAGTTCCAACTACAAGATATGAATTGGAGTTATACATCTCCCAACAAGTGGATGTTATTCATTGGAGCTAGACAACTCTCAATGAACAAGTATGGTTGAAATTATATAGTTTCAATTAGAATAATGGATGAATGAATCTAGTTGGAATTAGATAGTTGTGACTAGAAGAATGGATGATTGGATGAAGTTAGAATTAGAGAGTTCCAATTAGAAGGATGAATACGTCAAGTTGGAATTAGACGGTTCCAATTAAAGGATTTTGATTGAGCCAAAAGATAAGGAAAGATCATACAGTGAAATGATCTATGTGTATAGATAAGAAGGCTTAAATATTTATTTAGCAATATTATATATTTCTATAAGCATCTCTTAGATACTATGGATGAAGATGGATAAGACATGAAGTGCCTTTGGGGCATAAGAGAGAGCTCATGAGAGGAGAGAGGGTTATCTTGTCTCTCTCCTATGGTAGGGTGGTACGACCTCATAGCAATCACAATATTGTGATTAAGTTGTAAATCATTTTTGTAATCTACAAAGTTTGAAAGTTCTCAACATCGGTGTCTCACGTGCATTCATGCTTGTGCTATTCTTGTGTAAAAGAGGAATGTGACAACATAGGCCCTCCTAATTGTGTGAAGACCAAACCTGAATTGGTGAGTTTATTTTGAGCACATAGTCCGATTTCAATGTAACACATGTCTTTCTAATGTTTGTATTATCAACAAGTGAGGGTGATTGTACATTTTTGTAGTATGAATTTTATTTTTTGGCTATATTTTGTTTCCACTAGCAATGGAAAGTGATTTACTAGAAAATGAATTCGAAAAGGGTATCCTAAGTCTAAAACCATTGTGAATCAGAGGCTATAAGCAGTTGCCAACGGTTGCCAAAGAAGCTTGGCGATAAAGGAGGCCACTCTGATGAGAGAAAAAAAAATCATTTTCAATTAAATAAATAAATACAAAGTATCACTTTGAGAGCTAGTGGGAGTTAGTGCATGCTATAGGCCGTGCATGATACATAGATTGTAAGTTTATAGTTATGGAATCCTATGACAAGAGCATAGGCTATAAACAATGTCTTTTAGGAAGACACTGAGCTAACCATGATATAGTTTGGTAGCACTTTTGAAAGATTGAATAAGTGCAATCAATATCAAATTGTTGGTTTGTATAAATATGATTTGATTATGTTAAGTAAAGGAGAGGATATTGAAAGTGTGGTCAAAATGATAATGCATGAGTGAAGTCGAGATTTTATTGAAGTGTTTGTGATGATTGATTAGTGAGTGGTTAGGCTATAATCATTGGAAATAGTAGAGGTGAATGGCCGTAAGCCAATTAGTTGCACAGAGCAACCGAGTGATCGAGAGAGATTGAAAGGTTAGGACATATCCTAACTCATGATTAAAGCAGAAACCAAATTGAGGCATAACAATTTAGCTATAGCCAAAACTAAATGAAACTTTGATAGGCTATAGGAGTAAGAGTCACGATAGATTGCTTAGAAAGTCAAAAAATTACATTTGAATGAGAAGTTAATTCTGTAAGAGCAATGAGAACTTAAGTGAATGAGAGAAAAATACATGATTGATTGCCAAACAAGGTAAGAGTAATTTAACCTTGTCGTTTGGCTATATAAAATTGTTGATTGCATGATTAACCTTGGAAGGTAATTTGATTGCATAAACAGATCCACATATCATAAAGTGATGTCTACATGCTAGATTCACCAGATTTTATCTTTGTTTGGAAATGGTTGCTATGGTTTTTTGAGACTAAATCATTGAATAGTAAGTAAACCTAACTATAACCTACTTTCTTTTATGGTAACTCTCATTTAACCAAGATTTAAACAATATACACATGAGATGACAAAAGACTAATTGCATTAAAGAAATGGCATTTACAAGACTATTTGCCAAGCTTTTGAGCTTCACAACAAAATTAGGGAATGGAATTAGAGTGATAGAAATCCACACACACATTGGACTGAATCACACACAAATGAGGAAGCACATTGAACCATAAGAGTGGAAATTAAACTTAATAAAGAAGGAATGAAAGAATGAAAGAACCTAGATTATTATTAGAATCCTTAATCCAATGTGACATTAATCCTTATAAACACTAGTTCAATCTTCCTTAAGATCTAGTTCCCTCGGTTGTTTTCTTGGGTTAGTTTGAGCCCTAGCAAAAATCTTAATCACACTTACCTTAACATCACTTACAATCTAGGTTGATTTGACACACAAAAGGGTCACAAAACCAAAAATTTGAAAATAGTATGCATCCCGGACATGGAGAGAAAGAGAGGTGAGAGTTGGTATGAACAAAAGAAGTCTCAATCTTGCACGTTGTACTCCATGGTTGTACGTGAGCCATGGACGGTTCATTGAACCAATGTCGAGGACAATAATACAATGAACTACATGTCATCATAAGTACTGTACTACCTTTACCACTTCGGCTATTTATAAGTGAATAAGTATTACATTGTATATTTTTAGATTCAACAATCTTGGATTTCAAGAAAATTCAATATTTTTCCATATTAATTGTTGTGATGTTAAAAGTACACTTACTAGAAGAAACTTTTTTCCCCCTTAAATAGTTTAAATAGTGCCAAAGTGATAAAGGCACTACGGTATCAAACATCCATATAACAAGTTTGACCCCAAAAAAGAAAAGAAAAATAAAGGAATCAAACTTTCTCATAACATGATAGACCTATCGACAACAACACCTCCCACTACTGTTATTGTGGTTGTTATTAAAGTGATCCCAATGGCACTCAAAGGTTTGAGGGTATCAAAGTCTAAAGATGTATAGCTTCAGGGACCCTGTTCCATGAGTATGAAAATTTGTCACAAGCTCCTTATCATTTGGGACTTTTCAAAGCATCACATTTTTTGTGTTTGAATGGTTCTTGTAACAGACTTTTGACAATGTGCAAACAAAGTTTGTTACCCCTACATTACATGCCATAGATAATTTTTAAATTTAGGATATTTTTTCTACATATACATAACCATTGATAATATATATTTTTGAAATTTTGAAATTTTTAGCCATCTTCATTTTTGTAATAATTCTTTTAGTTCAATTTTGCGTCATTCTAGTTAGAAACAGTACGTTTTATTAAAAAAAAACAAATCATAAATTTTTTCCATTTTTTATTATGTAATAGAGATCATATATATATATCTACTCATGATTTTTTTTTATAAAAGTTTAACCCATTTTGGATATGCTTTATGTAAAAAGTAGGAATTTTTACATGTAAAGTGTTCGCATGTGGTTGTTCAACTTCACAATAGTGTAACCTCCCCATGTTTTCGACACAAAATAGGATGTTTTAATGGGTCGTAGATGACACTTGTCAAACGGATGATCTTGAAAAACCACCTTTTTCATTTCTAGTGTTGTGATACATTGAAACAAAAAGGCACCAACCTTGTGATAACCCAAATGTCAGTTCCAAAAGGTTTGACATGCTATGAGCTACGTAAGACGATAAGACCGGGCCCAAAGAAAATGAAAAGTATGAGGTGTAATCGACAAGGTTAAATAATTACGGAATAGAGTGCAACACCAAAGGGGATAAATTTTGAACCATCTCATATAATTGCATGTTACCACTTGCCCTTCAATGTGAATGCGGTTTACAAGCATCGAAAAGGAGTTTGAAGTACGAGTCCTTTTTATCATGTTGCATGGCCCGATAAATGGCCATTGGCCATTGAAGCATCTCAACACGGGGGGATCACTCCATTGTCAAGTTGAACACCACGTGCGATAAAAAAAAAATTCTTCTTTTGGTAAGTTGCACCACCAAAATGGGTCAAACTTTTATCAATTTTTTTTCATGAGTAGATATACACAGTTCCTATGACATAGTTAAAAGTGGTAACCAAATTTGATGATTTGTTTTTTTCATAAAACATACCGTTTCTAACTAGAATGACACAAAATTGAACTAAAACAATTACTAAAAATAAATAAAGATGACGAAAAATTTCAAAAAAATATACAAAAGATACTATCAATGGTTATGTATATGTAGAAAAAATATCATAAATTTTAAAATTATATATGGCATGTAATATAGGGGTAGCAAACTTTGTCCGCACGTGGTGTCAACTTGATAATGAAGTGACCTCCCCGTGCATCTCAATTGGAAATCAACCGGAGTCGAGTTGTGAGCTTAAATGTAAGGTCCATGCAAAAAATTGTTTCATAGTAACCATATTGAACGGGTAAATAAGTGCTCACAAACACCTTCCGAGGGCAAGAGCGAATCGGGGGAAGAGGGGAGAGTGAAGGTGTTGGTTCTTGTTATATATTTTGAGGATTTTTAATTTAGACAGAATGAATATAAATCTAAAGTTTAAAGGATTTTGAATTGCGTAACATTATTCATAACTATAACAATGTTCTATGGGACTGACAATATTCCATGGGAAATTCTCCGATATTTCTCACATTCAAACGTGGGATATACCGAGACATATTTTGTGGAACACTTTTATGGATTTGAATAATGTTATGTAGTGAATTTCAATTAGGGTAAATCATCAACCGATTTTGTAGGAGACGTGTGGGGGTTCAGGTGTTTTTTGGGGATGATAAACACATGTGCATTGTGTTTCGTACCTTGGAAAGAAAAATCCCTGACATGTAAGGATGTCTATTTCTTGATTTCAAAAGCAAACCTACTAAAAAATGCTTCAAAAACGACTTCTTGTATTAACATTGTACTCTTGAAGACAATCAAACATTTATCTACATTATATGTAGAACATACTATCCTACCAAAATTAAGGTAATTCTTATTTCTTTATTCTTTAAATCTCAATTGTCACTAACAAAATGTTGTTGAATGTTTTCTCACAGATAGGATGTAATGCATCAAATTTGACCACACAACATGCATCAGTGAAGCTAGGCCAACAATAGCATTGAACCCTATTATTTCTTGAGTTATAACAACCCTAATGATGACATAAAGGCCATGGATAGGTGGAGCATGGATGATGACCATATGGAAACTATGCATTGTCATTATGTCACTTGACATTTGGACCCCTTATGTAGATTGTCTTCAACCCTACAACTTTTGACAACGTTTTTATTTGCACATGCCAAGATGAAGCTACATTTGTATCAAATGCACGCGATGGCGTTGATTTGACTCAACATTATTCAACATTACGTGTTCATCATGTGGGCTTGGGAATATAGCCATGAGACACGTGGAGACTCATATTCAAATTGAGCTCCCAACATGATTCATATCCACGGTTATATTCCAGAGCCCATGACTTAGATGTACAACGTTAAGTAATGTTATGAACACCAATGCATAAAAGAAGCCCTATTAACAATCACATTGTCGAGGATTTATGGCAACATTCTAAGTTCAACATAAAGACATTGGGAATCTCTACATTTCGGAAATTCCTTATTTGGCATAATCACAGGGAGGTCACTTCATTGTCAAGTTGACACCACGTGCGGACAAAGTTTGCTACCCCTATATTACATGCCATATATAATTTTAAAATTTATGATATTTTTTCTACATATACATAACCATTGATAGTATCTTTTGTATACTTTTTTGAAATTTTTAGTCATCTTTATTTTTTTAGTAAATTTTTTAGTTCAATTATGTGTCATTCTAGTTAGAAACGGTATGTTTCATGAAAAAAACAAATCATCAAATTTAGTTACCACTTTTGACTATGTCATAGGTACTGTGTATATATACTCATGAAAAAAAATTGATAAAATTTTGACCCATTTTGGTGGTGCAACTTACCAAAAGAAGAATTTTTTGGGTCGCACGTGGTGTTCAACTTGACAATGGAGTGATCTACCCGTGGGCATAATTTAGCCATACTGGACTCGGAATGAACATCATACTAGGCTTTGAATGGGTTTGAACAAAGCAGGGATGAATCATCCATAAACCAATGGGAGGTATGCATGTAAACCCCTTAGCATGATTGTCACAAATCCTAGACCCATTCATGTGGGGCCATTTTGGCTACAAAGACTTGATTCCCCGAATCATAGCTACAACATGTGCATGGGTGCACATGCCATAGTATGTAGGATATACATCGTATGATATGAAGGGTTGTGGCTTTGTGACATTTAGGTCATCTATCCACCATGAAGGTTAAAGCAAAATGTAATTGTTCTATTACCTAAATAATATGCTTTAAAATGATTTGGTTATAAATGCTACACCATATACTCCAAATTAACCTAGTGCAATCCAATTTGCAATGAATCGGGCGACACCATTTATGGGGCTTGTTTTACTAGTGGTCACCTATGGTGGATGCATTTCCATAGATGTCACAAAGTATGAGCCCAATGGAAGTCCATATAATCTACCCTACATATCACCACACCTCGCCTATAGGATGCATTTCCCATCGACCAAAGTTTCTAGTGTAAATTTACCTCCATACTACAATTACGACACTCGTAATACGACAACTTTTAGGCATGATTTGTCATATAATAAAGGTAATTAATGTGCTTAAGTGGTGGGACCTATACGTATTTTAAGGTTCACATGTGATTAGTACTTTGAAACATGCAGGGGAACCTTGAGAACATTGTGAACCTTGGGGAATGTTGTGAGCGCATTTCTTCAATACTAAATGTTCTCAAATACTCGTATATTTTTGTTATGCACACAAAATGACATTTAACATTAAAATATGTCATTTAAGGAAGAAAAAGGACCATCTATATAGTATGACATTTGAGGCCAAAATGTCGTACTACCGAGGGTATGACATTCGACATATACGACACTTTCTTGTGCCACAAAGCATGTCTTTAATAAAGAGGGAGAATAGTATTGGAGCCACCTTCTTACTTTATTATTATGACACAACAAAAGCATGTTCAAGTGGCAATCTTATGAGAAAACATCAAAATGCTTAGGTGGCATTCTCTTGTTTCCAAGGCCTTTCCCTCGTAGGATTGTGGGGCTTTCTTTAACAACCCCATTGAGCCAAAGGTGGTGGACACCATGTACCATCTAACACTCACATGTGTGGATGGGGTCAAGTGCTATAGACCATAGGCATGAGAGTTAACTGTCATGTTTAAATTCTATTCGAGTTCTATTATTGTGCAGTGTGTCATGTCCAACACCGTGGCTAACTTATGTGCATACTTGATGGAGCGAAATTTTGAGAAATTTTGTTTCAATTAATTTCTACTATTAAAAAGCTTGAAATTCTATGAGTAGAGGAAAATTGTGTTTCACTTTCCACATTTTAAGGGACCTTTCATATTTCTAAAGTATATACATAGTAGGAACTTATGGTGCTAGGCTAGTAGGAATGGTAGCCAAGAGGACTTGATCCCAAAGCAAGTCCTTAGCCATCAACTTTGCTCACATCACAAGTGCACATAACTACAAGGCAATAAACTTATTAAGATACTGCACATACTTATTATATGTATTTACATGTGGCAAATATAATTTGGATAGTAAAATACCCATGTCGTAAAACAACTTTGCAAAATTGTGTAGGTTGCGTATGAATTTATTATTTCTTGGAAAACAACGTGGTAGATCTTTATAGGTTTTTAGATCTATTGTATTTTTTTGGGAAAAATTCAAGCTATTTAACATGCTTAAAAGTTCCATGTCTTAAAAGAACTTTGGGATTTTATGTAGGTTGCATATGAATTTACCAATTTCAGAAAGAAAAGAAAAATACATGTAGACTCTTTATAATTTTTTCATATCTATGGAATTTTTTTCAAGCTATTTAACCTATCCAAATGTGCATTTTCTAAAACAACTTTTGGGATTTATGTAGGTTGCACGTGAATTTATTAATTTTTTTAAAAAATTCATAGAATCTATATAGGTTTTCAAATCCATGGGATTGTTTTGGAAGCTTTCCAAGTGTTTCAACATGCATGATAGTTTGTTGGGTCTTTTAGTTTTTCATTGCTATCTTAGGTTCTCTATATCCGCCAAGGTCACAAACAACAAGGCTTACAAAGTGACCATATCCTCACTGTGACCACATGCTCAGAATGACACGAATCATTCAATAAGATCATGATCATGAACCATATCACTAGGGTGTAAAAGTGACCACCCGAATGGTCCCTTCGCACGACACAAAGTTGTTTTGGCTAATAGCCAAATGTGTCCTAGACACCAATGACACTAGTAATGTTTGGAGCCCACCATCCGCAAACAACATAATCATAGTTGTTTTGGCTAATAGCCAAATGTGTCCTAGACACCAATGACACTAGTGATGTTTGGAACCCACCATCCGCAAACAACATAATCATTGTTTGTTGGCTCTTGTGAGTCTTGATTGATCTTTCAACTTGGCCATGTTTCTTTCTTTACTTCTTATGGTACAAATATCCAAGTCTGTGTGTGAAAACCAATTTACCCATAATCATTCAAAATCCTAGTATTTCCAATTGAGGTTCACACCAAATTGAAAGTGCATTTTTTTTTGGTAGATGAATTAGTTTCCCATAGTGAATTTCATGGTGGGTCATCATCATCCAACTTATATGACGGTGTTGGAGATAATCCTAACCTAAACTTTGTGTTGGAGATAAACCCTAAACCTAACTCGTGGGTACACCCTTGTACTATGGGGCTTAGGATATTAAGAATTTATTTTTTTGGGTTATTACAAGGGCAACAACCTTTTGAGTCCATTCCTCCCCTAATGTGGCTAGAATTGGATGAAAAAATTAGTGTGATTAGGGCATGAATTTGAGGAACAACTGGTTGAAGTTCAAAGCCTTAGGAAAGTTACCAGTTATTTTAGAGGAATCTATATAGAATATATCCCAAACAATAAAGAAATTCCAAAAGATGTCAACATGTAACCAATTGGACTGGGGCTCTCGATTGATTATGCCTAAAAATTCTCCTTGAACATTGGCCATGGGCATGTTGCTGCCTAGAGAACATAGGAATACATGGGCTTTGCCCATTAGTAAGCAATTTCACCCTCCCTTTATATAGGTGTTGTGAAACTTGGCTAGATACCCACCTCTTTGAGACGAGCCCTCATCAACATCACCCATTGAGATGAAAACACAATCATTTAGATCGCATTTTAATATATTTTTCTTAGATTAGATGACCCTATAATGAACTTAGAAAATCTCACTTTGACAAAAACTGAGGACGAATCTATGGGGACTATATTCTCACTAGATCCTCCTTTACCTTGGTAATGTTGGTGGGACACTGGGAGCCCAACTAAGAGGGGTTGAATGTTCACAACGCGTACTGAAGAGGAAGGTCACCCACAGGAGGGGAGGGTGAAGATGTCGATTACTATTGCAAAACCCGAATATTATTATTTTGAGACAAATCAACCCCTATATCGATGTCAAAGACCTACAAATTAGTCTACACGCTAAACATTATATTTAGTGTCACCCAACTTTCAATCATCCATGACAACATTAATTCCATTACAAAAGTTAGGATGCATAATATAATATTACCAAACTAATAAAAAGTGGATGAACTAAAGGTGGGTTGGCAGGACACCACATGCACATTATTCATAAGAAATGTCGTTAGAAACATCACATATGTCGTCGCATACGACAGCGAAGACAGCATCTTCCTTAATTAGTGAGCGTCGTCTGTCAAACACCGGCCTTTAGCACGGGTGGTGATTACTGCTGTTACCCACGTGGTAATTATAAATAAATGATATTTAGGAAACCCACTGCATGTCCAAGCGGTGGGTGAAACTTTAGACGCTCGGACCAGACCGTATCAAGATTGTCCCGACGGACGGACGATCGATAGATCGATCGATCGTCGGAACTCGGGAGTGGGGAATGTCAGGCATTGCGCTCCGCGAAACAAATTTGTCAGGTTCCGTTTCATGCGGCAGGTAAGGCGCACGGATACAGGCATTGGTCATCTCCCACGCTTTTCTTGTGCCGCGAGAGTTTTGGGAAATCCACCCAGCGCGTGGGCCACGCGGATCACATGACAGGAGACAAAATACGTCAAAACTGGACCCTGCTTCCAGTTGCTCTCCATCTGGCACAGCGCATGGGTCGCCGGACGCCGCGATTACAATATACCACACAAATAATTCCGATTCACACCAAGTATCCTGAAAAGTGATGACCATCTATCATTCTTATCACAGCAGTGCAACTTCGGTAGATAAGTACCTCATGATTACATAGGAAGTACAGTTCACGTGGTGGTGTGACTCTTTGTCGTGCTCATTCCATATCGTGATTCCTGCCATGCAGCCAAAGACTCCCACAGTAGTACGTCAGTGGGTTATTTTCTCACTTACTTGTATGTGACGCACCCAAGTAATTCCATGCAAGATAAGTTACTGAGGCTTTTGTTAATTAGGACCTCGGATCAACGTTCATCAACTTGAGCGTAATTTTTACAGTCAACGGGCATCAAGTGAGACGTCACCGAGAACTTCATCAGCGGAGGAATTTGGAGGAGGAATTGGTGTTGGAAGGAAGGAAGGGAAGGGGATGTGTGCAAGTTGCTCGCATGATCGGTGGATAGGCCATTGCAAATCGGAGGCGATGATGCACTTCTCGGCCCGGGGGAATAGATTGACACTCAAGTTGAGGCTAACATCCAGTCTTTCTCTGTACAGACAGACAGGCAGACAGACCCTTGGAACTTTGTTAGTGTAGGAATTTTATAAATTTTGAGGTTGTGCTTGAGTAGAATAGTATCGAACCATCATCATGTTGGTCCACCAGCTGAACGTAGGTGGATACACGGGGTTGCGAAGCTCAGCAGCCTCGCGTGATAGTTTTGTGGTGAGAAGAGCGAGTAGCGAATCGGTGCAGAAGAGGTCGCCTGTGCAAGTGAGGGCGAGCTCCAGTTCCGAGGGTGCGGGATGGCTGGAGTCTGCGTCTTCGAAGCTTGGCAAAGTGGCGGGGCTCGCAGAGAAGAAGATGCAAGGGGCGGGCTCCAAGGATGGAACTGGAGGCGACGTGGTTGTGTACAAGGGGACAGCCGTGTTGATGAAGAAGTTGAAGATGCTCGATTTGATGGATCGCGTTGCGGATGCGCAGGATGATGCGAGTGAGTTGCTTCAGGGGAAGAAAGTTAGTGTTCAGCTGGTGAGCAGCACGATCGATCCAAGTAAGTTGGACTTTGTAACCCTCTTGGTGCTCACATTGTTGAATCTGGAAACATAAATTATGAAATAGAATACTGAACAATATTCTGGCATTGAAGTTCAAAGCGAAGGCACATGGACATCATCGGAGTTGTTGTTGTTGTTGTTGTTGTTGTTGTTGTACCGTTTTAATGCAACTAGAGGTATATCAAAATTGATCCGAAATATCTCAAATCTGTGAAGCGTAAGAGTGAGGTTTGTAGCTTAGTTTTCTATGATGTTTGGTTAAGGACTAATTGCCTTAGTTTTTTCGGGCGCATGCTACGGCACTCTTCCAAGTGTCGAGCATCATCTGTGATTGAACTTGGATGGCAATGGCAGGCACGGGGAAGGGTATGATGAGTAGCGAGGTGAATATTGAGGGTTGGGTTACTATCTTCGACCCGTTGACGGCAGAGAACATCAGCTTCAACCTGGAATTCGCTGTGCCGAAGGCTTTCGGAGTTCCCGGGGCCATTGTGGTGAGGAACAATCACCCGAACGAGTTCCTTCTGGTGTCGTTCACTCTTGCCCTACCGGACAAGAGGAATGCCGAGTATATGGCCAACTCCTGGGTTTACAATACAGAGAAAGCAGGGCCGCGTATCTTCTTCCACAACAAGGTCTGCACATCATTCGCAACTCCACAAATTTAGGAAAACACGTTCTTTCGACCGCAATGGTCTAAAGGACCGTTTACACTAGGGTTGTTGGTTGTGTTGGTCGTGGTTGTGTTTTACTTTCTTTGGTTCTAATTCCACAGAGAATGCATGAATTCTAAGCAGAACCACAATCGTGCTGTGTCCCATCAACCCCACTACCTTGTGTGGTGGGCAGTTGTTCATGCTCATGTGGCATCACTAGGGATGCTTCAAGGCCAAGGTCTGAGGAGAAGGTTCAAGTTGAAGAGACAACCAATTTAACTTGACATTCCAAGCCCAAAGAGTGTAATAATCAGTATATTTGCTTCTAGAGTTTGAAACCTAAACCAATGGAATATTACGATCTAGAAGACTCTGGACGCCTCCATTAACCACAATCACAAGAATTTACATAAGGCATGTGTGAAGGAAAACTGTAGTTGTGGTTTGCCAAAATCACAGCCACAACCACCTTCGTATTGTAAACAACCCTCTAAAGTGCCTTCTCTCATCTATCTTTTTTGTTTTCTCTGGCGCGTGTGTTCAGCCATACTTGCCTGCCGAAACCCCTGAGGCTCTGAAGGAGCTGCGTGAGAAGGAGCTGGACGCTCTGCGAGGTAATGGTACAGGGGAGCGGAAAGAGGGTGAGCGTATCTACGACTACGATTGCTACAATGACTTGGGAAAACCTGATGATGGTCCCACGAGTGCACGACCCCCTTTGGGTGGCAATGCTGAGTTTCCTTTCCCTCGCAGAGTGAGAACAGGGCGACCGAAGACAAAAACCTGTAAGTCTAAATATCACTGTCATATACATATGAGTATATTTTCATTTTCTCCATTGACGTAAGATAGTATATAAAAGAATGTTTCAGACCTATGTAATATAAAATAGGATTGTAAGACGTGGTGAGACTCCTAGAAATTGTATATATAAGTCGTACATTGAGCCTCTTGGTCTTGGTCCTTCAAGGGCTAAGAACAGAGTGTGTCATATTTGGTGCTTGGGGTCGTTCTCTACAATGTGTAAGGTGCTGTAGCCTCAAATGTTTTATGACTTGGTGGAGAATTGGTTTCTTGCAAAGACCTTGACATAGGATGTTTTATACCCATGTAATATAAATAGGATTGGAAGAGTTGGTTAGGCTCATTGGATTTGAGTATATAAGTAGTACATTGAGACCCTTGGTGCTGGTCCTTCAAGGGTTAAGAAGAGAGTGCCGTATTTGATACTTGGGTTTGTTCTCTTCGATGTTTTAGATGCTTTTGCCTGAAATGTTCACGATTTGGTGGAATATGGGTTTTCTTACCAAAAAATTGACATTTTTTAGATTTTCCTTGCAGGCTCTTTAACCGAGATGCGGGTTGCATCCCCGTACATCCCTACTGATGAGCGCTTCGATCACGTGAAATTGAGTGACAACAAGGCGGATATGGTCCGGGCTGCAGGCCATGCCATATCGTCGAAGATCCAAGCGAAGCTGAGCAAAAAAACGAGTTTCGAAAGCATCGAAGAGGTGAAAAAGTTGTATGCACCGAAAGGGAAGTTCGCTGGAGGAATTAACAATGTGTTGCCCACAAAGGCTGATGTATCTACACGTCACCAGCAGCCGCTGGTCTTCTTGAAGGAGCTAACAGCCAAGAGGAACGATGGGGAGAAGAACAACATTCTTCTATTCCCGATTCCTCAAATCATACAGGGTAAGTTAATTCTTGACAAATAAAGGCACTTTTTGGATCTTATGTTGGATTTGCACTTTAAGGTTGCGAAGCCACAGCTTTGGGTTGGATCTCGTACGGTTGGAGTATGTCGGAGGTTCGAATGCTTCAATATAGTGGCTGACAGTTGCGATATTTCATGTACCACAGCTGACGAAAAGGCGTGGCAAACCAATGCCGAATTTGCTCGGGAGTATCTAGCAGGTTTCAATTCTATACAGATCCAGTGCGTAAAGGTAGTTACTTCCTTAAGGTCTCAATATGTCATGTCAGATGTTGGCATTTTGAGTTATATTGAAGTTATTGATGTTGACACGTTGACATCTACGTTGGACGCTAAGGTAGATGTGTTTTATATGAATACTCTCTGCAATTACTTTTTGGAGGATATAAAATATGCAATTAGTGCAAATTGACTAGTGCATCTAAATCGTGCCCATAGATGTTTGCCTCATAATTTCTTGAGCTCAAATGAGTATCTTATTCATTATCAAAGAGAGGATTCTTGTGCTCAGTAAGTGGTCATACAGGTCCTCGAACATGTAGATCATTGAGCCTGGAATGGTTAGCATATTTGGAGCACTTAGTCCAACCTCTTTTAAGCATATCTTTGTGGTGTCCATTCTTAGATCCACACCTAATTACATACTGCTCAAATATAGTTGACCGTATAATTGTAGCGTTGGAATTAGGCACGTCCACGTTATCTTGAATTGTAATTTCAAAACAACCTTGAAGACGGATTTAGGGCTGACAGAACATTGCTATTATGAACAGGAATTTCCTATCAAGAGCGCACTCAGTGCTGCTGAATACGGAGACCCCACGTCTGCGATATCTGAGAACCATATTGATGGTCAGCTGGAAGGCCTTAGCGTCCAGGAGGTATTGTTAGCTCACTTCGAATTCTGCAGTTTGGGATTGATTTCCAACTATTTGAAACTAATCTACAAGTAGTCACCTATTGTAATTGACTTCCACTTTCATGTATGCAGGCTGTGGCCCAGAAGAAACTTTTCGTCGTGGACTACCATGATGTTTTCCTCCCTTGGATTGAAAGGATAAACGCACTGGAGAACAGCAAGACATATGCCAGCAGAACATTGTTTTTCTTGTCGAGCGACGAGACGATGAAGGTGCTTGCAATTGAGTTGGTGCTACCCCCTAAGACTGCAGGTGGAGAAAAGATAGCTCGTGTATTTACGCCCTCAGCTGATGACTCCACAAATGATATTGTGTTTCAATTAGCAAAGGCTCATGCGACCAACAACGAAATGACAGTGCATCAAGCTATTAGTCACTTGTAAGTGTCTTGCTTTCTATGTACAACAACTCCATTGCTTGTGTCCAAGGTTGCACACCGTTCTTAGAGTGACAAGCCCTGTCATTTGTAATGCGTCCATGGGGTAGCCAAAATCTTCCATAATGTTGAGACGGTTGATGAATCCGAAGGTGGTCTTGAAGTAGATGTCTTTCTTCTTTGAATTTGCACAATTTTTATATAGCTAATTTGACATCAAGAACCTGTCATTTTTGCTCTTCCAGCACACGGTGTCATGCGGTGACAGAGCCTGCGATTATCGCTCATCATCGTCAGCTGAGCATAATGCACCCCATCCATCAGCTGATGATGCCCCATTTCAAACACACGATAGAAGTCAATTCTACTGCTCGACTCAACCTTCTTCCTGCAGGGGGCACGATTGAGGAAATCTATACACCTCGTATCTATGTCGTGCGGATGGCTGCTGCCTGGTACCGAGACTACTGGACGTTCGGTTCAATTGCATTGCCAAATGACCTCGTTCAAAGGTACGGTTCTTGTTTTTGATTGATCACATAGTAGATTGGTGTTTATTCAACACCCACCAAATGTGGGCACCTATATTTGGGTGGTGTTGTTAGGTGTGGATCTAAGAAGGGACACCAACAAGACATCATTTGTTCGAAAGAGATTGAAATGCGAGCTTAGAATGTATCAACCATTATAGGAACAATAGTCTAACATATTTGGGAGGGATCTGTATGACAATTTAATGAGCACAAGAATCTTCACGTTGCTAGTGAACAAGACATTTGATACGAGCTCCGAAAATCACGAGTAAAATGACTATGGGCAAGATTTGGGTAGTCAGCTCGCCTGTTTCATATCCTAATTGCCTGTTTCATGCCTATTCATCACTCTCCAATTCTTGACATTGGTTTCGCGTGTTCTGTTTTGCTCTTCAGGGGTATGGCAGTGCCGGATCCTAGTGCTGAACATGGTGTGAAGCTTGTTGTGAACGACTATCCTTACGCAGCTGACGGGCTTGAGGTTTGGAGCGCCATGAAAGCATGGAATGCAGAGTACATCGACATCTATTACAAGGATGACATTGCTGTTCAACAAGATCCAGAGCTTCAGAAATGGTACACGGAGTACCGCACCGTAGGCCATGGAGACAAGAAGGATGCACCAGGTTGGCCTGAGCTCAACTCCAAGGAAAACATGGTGGAAATCATAACCACAGTCCAGTGGGTTACAACAGCTATGCATGCGCCTATCAACTTTGGCCAATACGACTACGCAGGGTTCATGCCCTTCCGTCCTGCTATCACCCGCCGCCTCATCCCCGACGAGGGCACCAAAGAATGGCACGAAATGAATGCCAACCCCGAGAAGTTCTTCATGTCGGCTGTTTCGGACACCGACACTACCACCACGGCTATGGCCGTGTTTGAAGTCGTGGCTGCGCATGCTCCCAATGAAGAGTACATTGACGAGCGTGCTCCGGGTTGGACTGAGAATGAACAGGTATGCAGATTTGCAGAAACGTCCATGAAATTTCTTTTTGTCATCCATATAAACATAACCATTTAATGTATGAGGCGACGTTGCAGGATTGGAGTAAGGTATGCGAATGTTATGTGGCTCGTATTTCTGTTTTGCATCTTCTATTGATTAGATCTCTTGAAGTTTGTCTTCAATAATCAGATGTTTGATGAAACATCAACAAAAATCAGAATGCTAATTGAACCTCCCATGATTTTGTTATGGATATTTAAAGTGTATGTGTTATTGATTCTTTAATTCAATACAAAGTTTCTCCCAATTGTGTTCACTATAGAATGTGGAGTAGTCAGTACAAAAATAAGTAGTTCCCAACATATTTTGTGTCTTCATGGTGTTTGTTCTTGAATCCTCACCTAACCACACCAATCAAATAAAGGTGTCTGATTAAGAAAAACAACCGAATAACACCGGCATACCTTACAGGTTGTCTTCCCCAGGTCATAACCTTCGGCCTCGCCGCCCTCAATCTAGGCTGTCGATCTCCATGATTGGAGGGCCTAGAAAGGAGGGTTCCAAAATGGTTGTGTCCCGTAGACCCAACTCCAGCCTCCCGTCTCCATTGAAGGGGGTTGTTGTGTCTTCGGAAACTAAGCTTCAGTGTCTTTGGTATTTGAGCTCCCAAAGAAATGTGAACTTCGAAGGTAAAAAAGCAATCTCTGTTCAGCTGGGCACTGATAAACTTGGGTAATTTGATTGTAGGCCAAGGCAGCATTCAAGCGGTACAGCGACAAATTGCAAGACATTGACCGAAGAATTCAGTCAAGGAATGCGGATCCAAACCTGAAGAATCGTTCTGGTCCTGCACAAATGCCATTCCAGCTCCTGCGACCACATTCGGGACCTGGAGTGACTGGTAGGGGAATCCCGAACAGTATCACAGTTTAGGTCACAGGAATAGTTTGTGAGTTGCAAGAATGTACCGGTTGTTAGAATTGAAGAACCTAGCTGTTCAATGTATAAGAGTGTAATGGGCACTTATTTGTAACTTTTGGAAACTATGAAATCACCTTTTTCCAAATCATTTTGTTACCACCTCTAGGCATGACTCAACACTTGATTGTCGCAATAAGTGCGTGTTACTATTCTGAGTTACCCAGTGCTATTTAACGAGGATGTATTATTTTACCAAGCAATAGTCATTTGTGTCATATAACATCCGAACAACTTTTGTTAGGAAAAATTGAATTCTTGAGTAAGACCTTATTGCACTGAGTAACTCTGGATAGTAACATGCACTAATTGGGATAATCAGTGTAGTTTCCCATGTTGACCTGCTTTCACATTGAAAGTTTACCCTGAATGGCCCTACACCTCCCAAAATGATCGGATCTAGAGCACAAACATTTTCTAAAACATAACTATTGAATCTGTCTACTTCCTCCAAACCTCCAGAAGTTAATTCTTCTTAAGTAGTTATTAGCTATACCTCATGAAGTGCTAAAACTTCAGCAGACAATTTGATTGCTTGTAGATCATATCATGCTTGGGAGTTTTCACCAATTTACAAGATTTATAATCCTGACCAATCATCCCAACTAAACAATGAGATTTACGATCATAATGAAATTTCAAAACTTTGACTGAAGCGTATTTTATGTCATTTTGGCTTCTGTGGAAACTAGGACAATCTAATCTATACGAGGAGAATGTAACAATAGTGTGCAAGAGTCTACATTGCTGCAAGTACACAGGTATTTGTGGTGTATGTAATCTCATCCATTGTGTTGGTGAGAACTCAGTGAATTATAGTTTAAGCTGTAGTCTTTAGATGAGTATTTTAGACAATTTGACCCCGAATATAGCGTCAGAGAGTCCCCAAATTAATGTAGTAAGACAGATGTATGGAAAATGCGATAATAAGCTGATTTGGCCTGAAAGAGTGGCTTGAAATATGTGCAATATTTTCAGAACTAAAGTAGAGGGAATGATGAATGCAAGTTGTTTCATGATTATATTCCATGTAAATAATTAGTCACATTTTCCAAAGAGGTAAACCCCCTACTTGTATAGTAGAGTCTCCCTAATTTGAGCATCAAAATATCTTACTCTGCATACGAATGCACACAAAACGATTAAAATCAATGATACCTAAAAGTGATCGCAAGTGGTGTGAAACAATGCATGTTTGACCAATCACTGCATCCCACTTATCACTACTTTTTTTTGGGACCACCTCTTTTATAATTAGTCATTCTGGGTCCACATAAGAATCATCCTACCCCTAGTTCAATGCACATGTAGTAGTTATTAACTGTTTTCAAACTTTCTACCTTAGAGTTTAGCTAGAATGAATTAGTCCTCAATCTTCTAGGGATCTCTCTCTCTCTCTCTCTCTCTCTCTCTCTCTCTCATGATTGATTGATTGATTGATTTTTAAAGAAAATTTTAATGATATAAGTATGGTGCGTATCATGAAATATCATATATATATAGAAGATCAAATCAAATATATAATTATTTGACAATTGGGATTTCTTGCAATAAATTTAAGGAATAAATAAATGAGATGATACATTCATTACAATAAGATATATTGATGATTTCCCTTGTTACTATCACTACACTTATTTTATTTTGATTTTTTCATTTCAAAATATATGCACAATATTAATATACCGAGATATCAAGATAAACATATATTTAGGATGATCCATGTTCATCATAATCAAATATGTTCTCATTTGACATGTTATATACTAGAGTTTTCACCCATGCAAATTAATAGATTCATAAAAATAAAAATTGGTTGCCACAATACATTATAGCAACTTACCACATGTTTACACACATACAAAACCTACATACTTTAATCAACATAGATTTGTGGAATCCAATCCCACATCATGGCCTTGATGACAACTCGTAAGAGATTGGAAAATAGGACTAGAGTATACTGAAGCCACATCATGGTTTAATGCCATGTATTTACCATTCTATGAAATTATAGCAAGAACTCTATAATACCTAGGAGGGGAAATGAGATCTTACAAGCCAACTCAAAGGTGCTTAACTAAGGTAGCTCCATCTGACCCTCTTGATGAACTCATCTTGATTTTATTACTGGATGATTTTACTTGAGTACCATGAATTCTTGGAATAGTGTAGCACGCGTATACATTTTGTAGGTTGATAGCCGGTCTGGCACAAAATAATGCTAAAAAAATTGGCAAATTGTTCTAAACATGATAGACACCATTTGCCATAATTACTTTAATTTACCTTACGTTGTTGCCAAAGTATAGTAAAGTCTCACTCTACACAAGCTTATGTAGTGTCAATAATTCACTATATGTTGTTACTTAAAGGAGGTGTTCTCATTATATTCCAAGTCATCTTGAGTCATTGCAAAGAATATTAGTTAACATGAAATTGCAAGACTATGTGCAAAGAACTTGGTCTATGTCCTTAATAAGTTTTCGGAACTCAATTCCACATTGAAAATGCACTCATTTGGAATTGTGTCCAGCTAGAGAAATCTAGTACATAAAACTAAGTACTACGTCTAAGAATAACTTTGTGATTTCAAATTTTGTGCAAAAGATAGGAACGAATTTCAACAAGCATTTTCAAGAGTTGAGGTTTGAAGAGAAAATGTGTTATGAACACATTTTTGGAGCTTTAGTGTGTTAATAAGAAATCATTTTTTGGAGTTGTGTTAAACTAAGAAAACTTAGACAATCAAACATAGTACCACCTACAACAACAAAAAAGTGCAACTTGAAGTTGTTATACAAAAGATACGGATAAATACATACAAGAGGACTATTGGGGCTTCATCTCTCAAGTTTACATATTTGACATGGATTGTGGACACCTAATGGGGAGGATTTTTATACTAAAACATACTTATGATGTAATTTGGAATGTGTACACCTTATACCTATTGACTATATATTTGTGAATTAGCTGGAATTGTGAAACGGTCTAGGAAAAGTGCCAATATTTGAAAATTATTATTTTGAAGTTCCAAACCGACTTTTGGCACTTTAAATACTTGTCCGGCAATCAACCTACGGTAGTACAGTGACATGCAAAAGAATACCCCTTTTGTGCACTAAGGTATACTTGTACATGTCATGAAAGGTGCAACCTCCGGGCCCACAATACAAGTTGGTCGGCACCTCACGGCTACATGTTGCCTCCTAATTTTCACACCTTGCCCACTAGAATCCAATGTGTCATAGGTTGGCTGATGGTACTCCTAATTATGAAGGATGTTGGGTGTAAATTGATTTTTTGCGAAGTTGATTAATCCAAATATCATCAAGGTAGCAACTACATGACCATGTATTACTCACCCACCGATTTAAAGTGATTGTACACCTGCTTAGGAGCCAAAAATAGGTGTCCTATAAAGAAAGCTAACTGATAGCCTCATCTACCTTATGTGTCTTTGTCTTGAGTGACGTCATGCACACGTCCTAGAACCTCATATTCTCCCATGTCATGTGTAGGAGTGCCGATGGTTTGATCGGGAACTTAGCACTACCCCTAAAACTTTAGCACTACAAGCAAGGGTCCTAAACACCTTAGTTGGGAACATTACATTTTTTGGGAAAATACATTTCATATGTGGAGCTACTTGTATGTGGAACATAGACTACTTGGATTTCATATGTGGAACACTTGCATTATAGACTACTTGGATTTGTTGGAACAATCAAGCTGTTGCCCAAGATACCGTAGCTCTCTAGCATCTTGGGTAGAAAATAATTAATATTAAAGGTGCCTAAATTTCTGGGAAATAACTTTTTGTTGAGTGTCCAGGATAAAAAGAAATAACATTTAAGGATTGCTTAAAACCACAATAATGCAAGTGACATTCACTAGAATCCAACAAAGTAGCATCAAATAACTTCAACAAGTGACATACTAGTCAAAGACAAACTTTAGGGTAAAGAATGTTGGTTAAGGGAAGTGTTTAGGTTAATCGTAGCCATCATAGAAGAAATTAGGAAAACCAACTACGAATTATAGAAATGACTTGGATGAATGTCTAACTCATTTTGAATTATTTTTTGAATCTGACCAATTTTAGATTATTATTTTCAGGGTTGCTTAACTTACTTTTGCACTTTAATTAATTATTAGGTAGAAAGGTACCCAAGCTACTAGAGAGCTACGATACTAAGCACTGAAATTATAGTGTGGCAACACCTTTTGGACTACATGCACCCAATATCGAGGAAAAGTAGGTTGACGTTAACGCCACGCCCATTGGCAATGAATGAATGGTGTCTCGATCAATTTGACAAACTCCGGGGATCTTTTAATGTCTTGTGTGAGTGCATTGGTGACAAGAGTTTCAAATGCATTTGTTATGTGAGAAATCAAAGTTGTCGACGTTTTAGGGAATGGTGGTCATTCTCAATTTCTGGCAGGAGCCTGCTTGACATAGTTTGGGGTCATGGCCTCTTCTGGTCATTGTATTTATGACTTACAATGAAAATCGCCATCTATTCAAAAAAGAAAAAGAAAGAAAGACCATATAACTATGAAGTTGTTATTTGTATTCATTATTGAATCCATAATTAGTAGCAAAGTTCTCAAATGACCAACATGATTGAACACAATTATGTATCATGTGTTGTTTCCTATGTATACAATTAAGGCATCAAGAAACACACACTTCCAATAACCATAACTGAATTAAGGGGAGGTCCAGCTTTCAATTCGGTCATTGTTGACATTTCATCAAAGATTTGCTAATCCTACACAGATTTGAAGATGTAAAAGTGATCAATAGAACATGGAGAACAAGAGAAGCAAACCATATAGCACCTGTCTACCCTACACCATGTAGCGTCAAAAGTATGCAGAGTATCTGATTTCAAGTGCAGAAGGGGTGCAGAGGGTCATGTACATTCATGATCTGCCAGCATGTTTCTAAAATTTCCACTGAGCTAGATTGTTTTGAAGATGTTTTTAAGAGAAATTACAATACAATACAAGGAACAAAATACAGTAAGAGAAACTACTCCAGGAGAACTGCACCTATTTTTTGGTATTTAACACATCAGCATGATTTGTGTTGTTGTAGCGCTGACCATGTCAGATCTCACTCACTTGTCGTGTCTTCATTGGACACAATAATTACAAATGTAGACCATAGCAAGCAACCCTTGCAACACACATGATATTATATACGTTGAGGGCAATACCACGTGGGTGAATGAGGTTCTTAGTGCTCATCCTTGCTCCGACATGAGCCGGTGTTTATATCTAGAGTAGAGGCACCTATAATTGATCACTTAAGAAATTTTGTAACAAATCTGGAGAAGTATATAAAGTGGTGCAAAATTTTTGGTAACATTATTCCTTAAAGTGAAATTATTGTGAATTTCAAAGCCAAAAGTTGGCTTGAACATATTACCAATGTGTTAGAGTCTGCCATAACCGCTCATTTTAACTGCTCATTCCTCCCTTGGGGGGTGCACTTTTCATTAAAACCTAGAATCACGTGCGTTCACTGCATACTCTAAAAACCCCCTATATACAAGTTATTTTTTGTGAAATGAAGTAATACACATACAATTGCAATAATAAATATACAAGTGACAATATGTATACACAAAAAACATCCATTCATATATAGTCATCAACATAAGTATACAAATATAATTTTGAACAATAATCAACCCCTATAATATGTATAACAAAATATCCTAGCTTTCATCAGCAAAGTCGTTGAAAATTTTTTCATCTCCCGGATGTAACTCATAAACATTTGATTCACCAATATATGTCATTATAGCCAATGCAATTATTGTCTCTAAGTCTACCATCAAATGATCAGTAAGATCACATGTCCACTTGTTGTTAGCCCCTTTTTGATACCAACATAAACCAATGTCCACGTTTGATGGACGGTCCATCAAGTCAATTGGATCCCTATACTCCACCCAACGATTACAAAACTTCCTCCGCATCCAATATGAAAACTTATGATATGTAGTATAGTAACAATACCATACAAGTACAATTATTGTATAATTTTTAAAGGCCTTCCATATATGTACGTAACTATAAATTATAACATGTATGCCATATGTATACGTAATACGGCAAGGTCCAAATCAATACCCCTCCTGTGCACTCACGTATACTCGTACATGTTTAGTACAGTGCACCCCCCGAGATTCCTCCTTCAACACTCAGAACCAGGACATGTGTCATGACACTATTGGTTCCAGCTTCATCAAAATTCAATCCAAACTTTATTGAAATTCTGGTACCCTATAGATTGCCAATGGGATGCTGATCATGAACATGCGCCTCTACTATATCTATCTTTCATACACGTTTCAATAAGCCGCAACCTATAGTAGGGCTCCCTTGTGTACAATATATGAAGAATGTAAAGAAATGATAAGACTTTTATTTTATTTTATTCCGTTCACATTTTAACCCTAAACAAAAAGCCATGTTTCACGAAGTGCATTAAAAAATATTGAACTAGATATTGGACATGAGGAGCCTTGCTACAAGTTGTAGGAAGGCACCTACCGAGTTGCAGGAGTGACATGGAACCATGCTACAACCCATAGCAAGACGACATGCGTACAATATCAGACATAACAATGACCATGTTGCCAAGAGATCGTGCTATAGTCTATAATCGACGTGCTTGTGTCCAAAGAGGGCATGGCACGTCATCAAGATTTGAGATAGTCAATGCTATGGAAATGCTCTCTGCATGTTCATAGTGCACCATATGCTGGACGGAGACCTGAAAATAATCCAAAAGCTGAAGGAAAATTATCTTGATTGCTACTTGTTGGATTACATTGGTCCATTGCATTCCCTATCACATAATGCATTGTTAAAATTGACAAAGGTGTACGTGTGCTTTTATTCACATTAGCAAACATTATTAGTGCATTATGAATGTAACGCACTTATTCTTGTGCATTCCAAAATTTAACAATCGCCTTAGGCTCCTACCCTTGTAACGGAATTTGAGCCGGTTCGTTCTTCTTGAATTGTGAGGAACTCAATCTCTGATTGTAGGCACAAACAAACTTCTGATCTCTTTCAAAAGTGTGTTGATGAGACTCTACCATTTCAACACTGAAAAGTTAATTGCATTTAATTGAGTTTGGGTGTCCAGGTTAGGGACATCCATGGCAGCATGTGGTAGTCAATTTGTTTTGCCAAGGAAAAATATATTCTGCAACACTTCTAGGCCATACTTTAGCACTGCCATGGATGCGAGCAGTGACTTTAAATTCAGAAAAGACGAACAGAGGAAAAAAAACATTTGGCGGATATTCCTATGTAGCAGGAAGTGAGAGGTTGTTAATCTTGCCAAGTGTGTTGTGGCAGTTGAGGCTGCTGGGATGTTGGCTGGCACAATGGTTATGTGATTCAAATGGAGCTCCTGTAATTTGCCCACAAATAGATCATCCACTAGCTTCAATGTTTACAATCTTTGAGGGCGCTGCTTTCGCATCAAAAAAAGAAATCACTGGAGATTGTACTGTTGCCAGATAGTGAGCTGGTAAATATCTTAATGCGTACATATTCAATGCTGATTCAGATTCGTTTCAGATTCGTTCCAGATTTGTTATTGATGTTCAATCCTGCTTCTTTCACATCGATAATTGCTCCACTTCACAATAAGAAAGGCACATGATCAATGTGGTATCAAGATTGACATGCACATTCGATGTCAAAATGGATAAGTATAAATGGAGATGTCATCAAATTTTCTTCCCTTTCCTCCACTTGATTCTAAGTTATCATACACTGCAGTTATTTATTTAATTACTGCCATGCAATGCCAATAGGACAATATGCATCCCAACTATTGGAGTAACTGGTCTGCAAAACTTAACGGTTCCTGATTGTTGGCGTTCTGATAGTTGGCGTTTGATAATTGGCCCATATAACATCTCCAAATACAAAAGCTTCACAAATCAATCTACATTACAATTATCATGGTTTCTGTAAAACAAAAAAACATAAATGGACCCCATTTATGTTGAAATGGAGTTTCCATGCCTTTCCAATTCTACATACACATGGTGATAATAGCATTCCTGAGAAGTGGTGTGTGCCTGTGGGAAAGACATAGTGAAAAAATAATAGTTAGATTATGGGTCATTTTACAATAGGAATATGCCTGAGTTGATTAAATATAATGACAATAGTATGCTACCTGCTACATCTGATTGTCTAGGAAGGTGTTGAGGAAAGGGGGCAATCTTTTTCGGCAAGGAGTAAGGAATCATGTGATCCTCCTATTTCCAATACCAACCCTAAGGATTGTATCCCATGTGGTCCCGATCGATGATGACTCTGCTCTTCGTTTGTCCTATCATTGCAAGCCTGCAATGTTTCGGACAGTGTACACCCGTCCAATTTTGTATGCAAATGTGGCCATCAATGTACTGTGTTCTCCCATTCCATGAAATGTTACCTACATAATCCACATGTTTTAATCTAGAATCATTTGTCATCAATACAATCGCCAGCATTGGAATTGGAAAAGGAGGATTACACAATTTAACATCACCCTCGACGAAAAAATACTACTCCACTTTCCTTCAATGTCTTCGTTAAAAATCCAACGTACTAGGTAACCTGCACATCTCATTATCAAATAAGTGAAATCAGGCGCATATTGCTTCAATTCTGCATACAACTAGGGGAAATAGCGTTGGATTTTTTGACTATTGTCAATGCCTTCTTTCCAAACATGTTGCTCCTAGTTGTGGAAAAAAGCAGTTTATCAAATCATTAGAAGCGTTAAGGAAACAGGTTCTAATGCGCAAATTTTCCACTTAAGAGCTCTCTGACTATAAGAAACCTTCACTATGGTCAATAATAAAACTTAATAATTGTGCTTGAAATAAATACCAAATTGTGAGCTTGAAGATGGTACACAGCACATCTCCCCATGCTCCCCTTCAAGCAGAATTGAGGCAGAAACTTGAAACCTAGTCAATTGCAAACGAATTCTCAATATCCATGACTATTTGTGACTTTATCACCAAACATCAAAGCGAGGGTTTCAGTCAAGATGATTCACCATTTTTAGATACAATGAACCCGAACTTATAACGTGGATTACCGTACTCATGGATGTTGGACCGTATGGGATGTACTTACCAACATATTTAGGCCAGAACTTGGTGAAGAATATGAAATCCCTGTGCGATATTGATTACAAGAATTCAATCAAAGCCACTATCCCATTAGTTTGATAGAACTTGCTTCCACCTGCCACAAAATATAGCAAGACATAAATGCACAAAAACTATCACCCCTCCATGAATGCTCTGCTGGGTGAACAGTGTATTTGTAACGTGACAAACTGATCCATTCAAAGACATCGATCTTCCAGGGCAGACCCAAAACCCCAAATCTCACATCTACACAAAAATAATCTCTTTTTATGAATGCTAGACTAGGAGACCAGTAAAATATGTAATGTGACAAACTGATGCATTCAAAGACATATCTTCCATCGTAGAACCTACACCCTAATATCTGCACTACAGCCAAACCCCAAATGTGGACTACCAACTCTGCGAGAATGAATAGAGATCCGAGTTGGAAGGCTAACCAAGGTGTCCCCCAAGTGTAATTCGAAGATTACCCTGCGATGAAGTTCTTGAGATTGTAATGCTCCTCGGGGAATCCGGAGATGAGAGAAACTTGCCAGAACCCTAGTCGATGATGGGGGGAATCTTCAATATCCATGAACTTCCGCAACCTTCCCAGGTAATGCTCAACCACGAGTTCACAGAGTTCAAACAAACATGTTAAACGCATCATAAAACAATACTACCAAATCTAGTCCTTTGACAACAATTTTCTAGCAAATAAGGCATGAGTCATAGATATTGCGGATTTCCCCCATCAGCAACTACAAGAATGTGAGAAATAAGGTCAAGTACTCGGACGTGGAACAAATTTGTGGTCTCAACCCACGTCATGCTTGAAACTGCTCAATGCGGCCATGTGGAGACTGCAGCTAAAAAGTAAGATCCCACACATGATCATGTTATCTGACCCGAAGAGGTACTCCTCCATGAAAAGCTTCTACAAGTGACCAATTTCTAGCATTGTTACAAGAACAGTGACAGAAAATCCAAAAGAAAAATAAAGAAGCAAGCAACAGTAGGTAGTTAGTAAACACGCATTCTGGACCTGGAAGAAAGTTAGGTTGCCATCTCAAACCACCAAAAACAAGCACAGATAAAATAGGAATATCTGCCCGAAGCTGGGCAGTGAAATAAGGAAGAAGGCTAGTAAGATTTACGCTTGTGCCGAGTTTGAAAAGTGCAAGCTCATGTCAAGAGGCTTGTGTCAAGCTGGTAACCCTGGATGATATACACCACCCTTCTACAAAACAAGATAAATGGCACCCAACCCAATAAGTGAAACTCCACACAGGGCCCACAGCCAATCCAGAGCAATAAGAAGTTGGATACAAGCAATTGGTGATACATCCATACCTCCGAGCAGACTGATCTGTGGGCTAGCACCAACTGCTGTTAGTGCTTCATAGGGCACAGACAGCAGCTCATGTGTGTGATGAATATTGCAGGCAATGGAGGCCGGAGGGCTGGGGAAGAAGATGAGGTTGAAGATGACGAAGGGGCCTTACTTAAACCCTCAACTTTAATGCGCATGGCGATGGCGATGGCGATGGCGATGGTGGCGTGGGTGTCACGCAATTAGAGATGGTGATTGTTGTCCTTGGAATGCTGAGTGAGTGCACGTTACTGCACATCTGATCGGATTTATTGGTACTGGAGTTGCATCAGATTTGATCGGTGGCTGCATGGAGGCACTTGGGGGCACAAATCATCGCTCTACTGCCGCGGGCGTGATCTTGATAGACTGCGCTTGGAGCACCTGGCTGCCCAAAAGGGGTATTCATCAGTGTTCAAGATTGAAGCCCTCATATGAGTTTCATTTTGAAGGGCTATCAAATTTCAGCTCTTCAATTGAAGGGTGGGTTCAAATCCAAGACGTCAATCCAAGAATATAGAAATGAAATACAAAACTCATTATTAAACTTGTGCATGAATTATATGGGACATGTT